>OX387284.1:4800000-6000000 GCA_947562105.1 Shargacucullia verbasci
GCAATTTATTAGGTTAATGATAATTCTATACAAGGAAATTCCTCCTCATCAACTGCCATAACAGTGATGAACAATTTTTCACCTACGTCTCCAAAGATTGAGCTCAGCAATAATATAAGCTTAAATTTTAAATTCACTGACCCGCTCCCAATGTCGATTTTCACGTGGCATTGAGATTCATCATTTGGTAGAAAAATAATTTAAAAAATAATCTTAGTACAATCATCAATTTTAAAACAATAGAAAAATACTCGCATCTGACGTAAAAATTCCTTCGTTCATCTCAGACTTGACCTGGACAGACAGCAGGTTGCCTCAGACAAACACGGGCAATGTTTTTTTAATCCGCCCTTGTTTATGTTTCAAGCATAGGTACCTTGAACTTGTCTACTTGTTTGTTTTACCAAACGGAAAGACGTCATAGATAATAATAGATCTCTCGTAAATACTTCCAAAGTTAAGTCATTAATCAAGTTTTTGAGAGGAAAGGAGAGAAAAATCTGTAAAAGTCTCATTTGATGTAAATTCTCTACATAAAAACGAGGCTTTGACTCCATGGGCAGTGCTTGAGCGACCGATTGAGGCACTACATGTCGCGGGTTCATTTTCCACTCAGAAAAAAATATATTAAGCACAAATAAAATATAAAAAAGTATAACCTACAGATAGTTGTCACGGATCTGGGTTTTGGTACAGACAGCAGTCAAATGAAAGCCTATATTTAGAAATATAGATTATCTTTACTCACTTTAAAGTAGCACTTGATACAAAAATGTATTAACATTATATTATATTTATTATTTTCAGGAAACCATACAGCATTATCAATAACAATGAGCAAAAATAAACTTAAATGATACATAAAGCCAGTAAACATACATACTATTATTTATTCAGTATCACTTAAAGTAGAATAATAATAAAAAATAAATTTCTATTCATTTGAAGCAATAACTGCTTTTACAGAATTTGTATAGGTTGTTATATACATACGTACATATATCATTCATTATCGTAACTTCCTCATTAGTCTAGAGTGCAACTGCTGAGCATGAGATATTGAATTCGATTCCCGGTTCGGACAAAGTATCATTTGGTTTGGCTACATGAAAATTTTCAGTAGCAACTCAAGAGTTTGGAATTGTGTGAAATCTCACGATGGCAACAGGCTCGCTAACTACATAGAATTCAGGCGTGCTGCTATTTGTTATGCATCATTTTCTTTAAACCCATTCTCTCTAGAACATTCCTCCTATAAAATAAATTGCTAACCAATCTATACCTAGGTAGGAATATTTAGAATAGGTACATACTCTTCAACCCCTCTTTTCTTGAACCATCAACCGCATCCCTCACTGAATCCTTTAATACCAAAGAGTTCTAATTCTGGATCACCGGCTTACGTTGTTAGATTCAGTGGCGAAATGATTGCTACAGCTTACTCCGCAAGGAAACGAGGGAATTTGCAGAAATATGGCTTTCTAGATACTTTGGTAAGTGATTTGCTTGTATTTATATATTTGCAAATGTAACTGCTGAATGTGGGGTGCTGAGTCCGATTCTCGGGTCGAGCAAAGCGTTTTTGGGATTTTCTGTGTGGGAATTCCCAGCACCTCAGAGTTTGAAGTTTTATCCTCTAGATGGCAATCGATTATTAATATTACCATCCCGCAAAGCCAAAGACAAATCAAAATCAAGTATCTACTACAGAAAAAAATATAATATTACATCCACTTACAGTGTTTATGCTAACCACACACATAGCGATTATTGTGCCTGATTACGTAGGGGGAAGTCCCGTAACGCCGGACGGCACCTAGCGTCGGACACTCGCACTATCTGGACAAATAAAAATGCGTTCGATTTAAAAATCATTGAAAAGGGTGCGGTGCAACGTATCTATATAGGGTCACGGGACGAGGTTTGCCAGTGAGGCGAACGGTCACGGTGGGAGCGGTTGATTGCTGTTTTTGACGGGAAAGCACTGCGTAACATAAATTCCAAGTGAGTATTATAGCTATGATCTTGTGTTTAATTGTTTATGTTATTTTTCAATAAAGATAATGTTCTATTATAATTCGTAGACGGTGAAAGTTTTTATTAATTTTCTAAACAGTTTTAGTATGAAATACGTAATCTTGGAGATTACGTATCCCCGTAGTACCGGACACAAAGATGTCCCTCAACACCGGACAGTTTAAAAGTTGTTTTTTACTACAGACCACTGGATATAACATTCACGAAGCCATTCAAAGATGCATATAACCAACACTGCGACATGTGGATGAGAGCAAATGCTGGGTCTCGGATAACCAACTATGATATTGCTGGTCTGGTCAATGTTTACAAAAGTTGCTCTACTGGATATTGCGGTGTTTGGGTTTAAATGCATTTAAACAATTTACATATTTGATAGAAATTTATATTAATATTTGATAGCAATTTCCTTCACTTCTGACTTACATTGATTTCGCTTTGGTTAGCTCATCGACGTCCTGCAATGCACAATTGTTGAATAATTTGGTCTTAGAAGAATTGACAGACTCTCCAAGAGAATCCACTGGGATCTAAGTTCAAAAAGCAATAGAAGGGAAAGGGAAACAAATCAAAGGTGTGAACGCCAAAGGGAAAAGTGAAGATAAAGCTAAGAAAAAGGAACCATTCACTCAAATGTCTAACATAGGAAGAACTACTTGCAAGTACACTTAGAGGACCACGACAAAGACTGAATACAATGCTCCAAGGGTGGGCTCGTGAAGCATGTGCAGACATTGCTGAATGTGGAGATGCATATATATGTGATCGATGTACGATGTTTTAAAGTGTTCAGCGTTTTGGGTTAGAAGTTAAATCTGTCCGGTACTAGGTGCCAATGTCAAAGATTGCATTTTTTCCTACCAAAACTTAACTAAGTTTCCTAAATATGTTTACGTAGAAGTTGTATTTTTTATGATTGCTTTTGATTTTATAATTTGTGGACTTAACTTATTCATGAATAAAGCTACATTTCTCGAAGTCGTTTTTAATTTATTTTCTGAAAACCTTAGGTGTCCGCCACTGGGGGACTTCCCCCTACTAGTACGAAATAGCAACTGCCTTAAGAGGGCCACGATAAAGACAACGTGCAGCGAATACTATTGCAGTAGGTATTACGATTTCCTTGCGACGACACGACTACATCGCCGCCAGACTCCGCAGTGGTTATGAGCAGCTCAAAGTCATAAGCTAGACTTATATACCTTCAACTTTAATCTTCTTCTTCACACATTTTAAAGCCTAAGCCGCTTTTCGCTCAGCTTTCAACATAGTGGGAATACTTAATTGGATTGGCAAGCTAACTTTGATAAAACTTAAGAATTGCTTTAACATAACATAGCATAACGCCTGTACGCGTAGACTGTACGATGCAAGTCCTATGTAATAGAGGACGAGGCCTATTACCATCCACCGGGCACAGTTCAAGGCTCCGAGCTACTACAAAAAAATTTACCACAGAAAAACCCAATAACACTTTCTCCAGCCTAATCGAACCCAGGTTCTCACGTTCAGCATGCTTGCGAGCATTAGACCAATGAGACAGTCGGGATTACTCTATACCTCTGCTTACTTGCGTTGATGGTGTGTGTAGTCCACCAACCCGCACCAGGCCAGCACGGTAGACTGAGGCCTATTGGGACAGTAAAGGGTTAAATTCATTTACCTGCCTGATATGAATTTGTGGTAATATCCTTTAAATAAACATAAACAAATACAACCAGCCAACTGCTCCGACTGACAAAGCAACAACTTCGAACAGTCACAGCAGCGTTCACCGGACATGGCTCCTTCAATAAACATCTTTTCGTTATAGGAATTACAGACAGTCCTCTGTGCAGAGCATGCATGGAGGAGGAAGAAACGGCAGCCCACGTGCTACTGAACTGCCCTGAGGTCGCCACATACAGGGCCAAGTACTTCGGAAACCCAGGTACCCTCCGGGAAATAGCCAGCAACGTCAAACGACTGCTGGCATTTCTCGAAGAACTGGGGTGGATCGAATAAACTGACATTATTCCCACCCCGACGCAAAAAATGCGCTTAAGCGTGTACTTGCGGAAACCAGCCCGTTTATACCTATACCTATACCTATAACATAAACAAATTATTATATGTACAAGACCAGTGAGCATATGTATGAATTGTGATTTTTATGACATCTGATGTAATAAGAAGTGTCAATCTCACGATATTGAGTACCTATCGCAGTGCTCATATATTTAATGTCAGCGTTGCGGTAAGCTAAAATACACCTAGTATCCAAGAAATATGTGTCCAATTCCATTGAAGGCGCAGTAAGTGTGAATTAAGTATATGTATTTATGTATTTCAGGCGTTGCTATGCTGATATGAATAATGTAGCTTTTTTTTTTCATTTCAGAAGGAAAACATAGATACTGAATTTGAACTTGATATCCCAAAAAAAATTAATAATAGTTAGCACTCTTATTCATTACTGGCGCTCGCTCGCCTCCTGTTACGTCTTACTTTTCTCGTAAAATGCTCCTAAATTCAGTCGTACACCAATATAATATCCACGACCACCAAACACTTTACGTACATGTGAGACAAGTAAACCAAATCGTGAACGAATCGTGAATGATATAATGTACGCGTTTTTAGTTTAAAATAAATAAACATCAATATATGACTACAGTTTCCTCCCATTTGTTGTTCGCGACTAAATTTAGCAAGCGAAGCGACAAAACACATCTCGACGTTTAAACTAAAATGATTTATATCTAAATTAAATTATATTTCGCTTATTCCGCTCGTGTCACCCCGCACGCCACTAAATTATAACCTCCAAATCAACGCAGTATTTCTTAGAATTTAATAAATTTAACTTCTCTTGACGCTATCTGAATTTCAGTTTAGAAGGTGAAGAGTTTCCTAATTTATGTAGATTGTTGGCACTTTCCACGCTTATAAGGTGAGTTGAAATAGAAAATAATTTTCTTTAATATCCTGCAAGGAAATGGAGCGAATATTCCGTGGAAAACATCTCAATCGGTGATACTTGTATTTTTCTAAAGCTGTGTGTTTGTTCGTTGGTCGTAGGGGCAAAGAAAGAGTCTGCACGAGTGACTGAATATGAGATCGTCATCTTGGAAGCCAGCCTCAAAACCACCATTGCGGACTGGATAGCTTCCACTATGGCATGAGGGTTTCTTGAAACTCTCAGTAGATTGTCACTAAAATAGTCAATACGGGAACATCATAATTGTGGGTCTTGCACTCCTCCTGTGGTGTCATCAGCTTCTATGTGACGATGCTGACCTTATTCCAATCAAAAATAATTTAAATTTCAACATTCAGAATAACCACGCGGCGGGGTTATCTAAGTATGTACGTGTTACATTAATTCAATATATAATTTACAACAACGCTACAAAAAATGTTCTTACAGAAATAAAAATTGCATGAAGCTAGTTAGCAAGGTGGCTCTGAACGTTGCTTATGTTTAATCTCTCGCAGAGCTACTAAAAGACTCGTCTACTCCAACCGCAAATGATGAACCAGTCAAGAGCAAGCGAGTGAGAGAACATGGTAAATCAAGAACGACGACACAGTTGGCGCAATGTCCAAACGATTAGCTTTCTGCGCTACGTGTCGCAGGTTCGACATTTGTATGATCTACAAATAGTTGTCTCAGGTCTGGTTGTGTGTGCATATGACATGTATGTTCGTAAACTGTACCCACAATACAGGAAAAATACTAATGTGGGGTAACGTTTAAAAAAAATACCATACCAAGATCGACTTCAAATTTTCCCTTACCGCGAACAGAGCTGGGATATTTACAGCTAGTAGGGAATGAGATGGCGCGTGTCTACCATTCAATCACTGAGAAAATCATGAAGAGTGTAGATCCAACGAACTGGAAGTGATTGAAAATATAAAATGGTAGCGCTTTATGGAAGGTTTGTTTGATTTTGATTTGTATTTACACATTCATAATTTTGTTATCTTTGTATTTTGACATATATTTCGTACCAGCTTCCGCCCGCGGCTTCGCCCGCGTGATTTACGAACCCGAACATTTTTCCGGGATAAAAAGTAGCCTATATGCGATTCCAGACTATAATCCATCTTTGTGCCAAATTTCATCCGGATTCGTTCAGCTGTTCTGGCGTGAAAGAGTAACAAAGATTCATCCACCCATCCATCCATCCTCACAAACTTCACATTTATAATATTAAGTAGGAGGGATATTTTTGTTCAAAAGCAACTAGTATACCTGCTGCTTGCCGTAAAAGCAACTGTCAAGAACGCATACGCAGATCCATTGAACAATGACAGCGCAGACAGCACTTCATCGTATTGCTTCGCATCGCTTATAATATAATAGGGAGGACATTATCCAGTCAGCAAAGTTCTATGAGGCCAACAGCCCAGGTTGCATCATGACGTAATTATGTATTGTACACATATTCGGAAAATCGTGACCTTTTAAAAAAAATTTACTCTCACTAAATAAAACCGGGCGTACTTTAAACAGAACAAAAGTATCCATTCTTAAAAGCTCGGTATAATTCGTTTGATAGAATACTTCGCAATATCTAAAGTTTGAAATTTACAGCCTCCTTTGCGATATCGCTTGAATATTTATGTTTAGTACAAAATAATATGCTACGTAGACTAGTAGCTAATGAAACTACGTAGAATAATAATATCTGCTTCATTAGGTAGAAGTAAAATATTTCACCGAAATATAATGAATAATGAAGGATTTTTATTTAAACGAAGAAGTCAAACGAAATGGTCATGAGTACGTCGAAATTATTCCTAAAGTGCGCTAGTCAACGTGTACCTACTCCCCCTCCAAGCTTTATAGCGTTTACACTATAGTACACTATAGTCTGATACTCATTCTTTGAACACTAGGAATAAACACAACCTTGCTGTACATGCTACGCGCCTCCACAGAATAAGCAACTCGTTCATGGGATAATGTATACGCTTTTACAATAAGCTTCCCAATGATATACGTAATTTAACATTAAAGGAGTTCAAAATTGTAATTAAATCTAAACTTTGTAAAAAAGGATACTATAAAATTTCGGACTATTTAGATGACAAAAACGCTTGGGATTGAGCCGCTCTTTAGCCTTTCCTTTTTTTTATATACAATTTTTGCCAGTAATTATTATATTATTTACTTCATTATTTTGATATTGTAATGTCGTTTAAATTGAAATTATTTCTTATATATAACCGCTATACATTGTAAATGTGAGTGAGATCTAGGCTGAGCGCTGTTCATTTCATTAATTCTCACGATAACTGATGCATGCTTGCACTCTGTTGCGACAGGTTAGCTCAAATAGTTATGGCACTTTCTTCAAAAGGCTATTCCACCCTATATTAGTCTCACATAAAACCTTACATCATTACAATCTGTCTGGACTTTAAAATAGACTTTGACCCCTGAGTTTGTTTCGGCGTTTCTTCTCAGGGATAGTCTCTTCTCAGAGATAGGAAATGCCGCCGCCATCTAGTTTAAAAAAGACGTGTAAAAGTGATTGAAAAATCCTAATTGCAAATAAATAATTTCATTTCATTTCGAACCTACTTTTACGTGATTATGGGACTAAGTTAAAGGTACCTATAAATTAATAATTATTGCGAGCTATCTGTATGTATACTGTCATGAAATAGTAGCCAAAAAGTGCTAGTACATTAGTAAAGCTATTTACCAAAATCAAATTCCCCTTCAAGGCCAAACAAAAATAACTAAATAAATCAAACGATCACTTAAAATCTATTAAAAGAGTGAATGGAAGAATAAACGCATCAATCTCGACACACTTTTCAAGATAGACGATAAAAAGTCGGAGCTCATCTCCGATCAATTTGTTTTTTGTTGGACAGACTCCGCCATTGGGCTGATTCTGAGAAACGGTAATGGCTGAAGCACACAAGCCTTTTTTTTAACAGACTCGCGCGTTTTTGCGTTTTGTTATCTAACGCGAAGACGAGTGGTTTTGCCGCTAAAAGTGACTAGTGTGCGAAGGCTCTAATGTAGCGATTGTATTGCGTGAAATTACCCGTAACAATGTGCTGAAGAGAATGAAGTAAAAGGTTTGAATAAAGTAAAAAGTAATTAATGAACGTTTCTGAGTAACTGACGTTTGAAATATACATATGTATAGTAATTTTCGTAGAATTTTCGTAGTTTTACCTCACTGGACGACAGATTGCCAAGAGCGTACGTCACGGCTATATTTCCCCAAAGGTTAGGTAGGGATGAAATGTTGACATTGTTATAAGCCACAGTCCGTCGTTGAAAGTATTAAGTCCCAGGTAAGAGGGGTGACCTTATTGCTATTTGCTAAGCCTATTTATGTTGTACAAGATATGCTAACGTTTTATAACCATCTACCACCCACCACCTATTTGTTCTGTACCAGTATTGAACCCACGACACATAAAGCAGTAAGGCAACCGCTTAATCACTACACCAATCGTGTGTCTAGTACAAATACTACACCCGAAGCTATTCTACCTAGTCTTTTTCATTTCAAATATCTTGCAACACCTTTATCGCGTCCATATCGCTTTCATCTCGGTCTCATAATACGTCATCAGCGATTCATCAAGTGTAGCCCATCTATCATTGTCGTAGCGGTCTGCAGTGGCCTTGTGAACCTTCCTGATAACGAACAAACCGAATCGTTTCTGAGATTAATCGATCGAAAGTGTATTATGTACTTATGTCACGTGAGTCATTGTGGAAGGAAAGGTCTTTCGTTTGTATTTTGTTTGTGTACAACGTAGCACTTGTTTATCGCGTTAAAACTGTTGTTACGATATAATTTATTTAGTACCTGTGTCCGCAACGTCGTCTACGATCAGAAGAAGATAAGCAGAAATAGAAATTACTACACAAAAAATATGTTACACTTCAATGAGCAATAGAACTAGACTCCTAAGTAGCACTAATACCTACTAGTGAAAGTCTCATCATAATTTGTCCACTAGTTTTTGGACACACAAACATCCTAGTTTAGGTTTATACTAAATAATACTCATTGTCCTTACCCCAACATTTTTTACTGACTTACATCATAACCTCTAAGAAGAAAAATAAAGTGCCTAAATTATGCTGTTCTACTATTTATTCTACTTTTAATTTGCTCTTGTACATTTCTTATGTTAGGAAACTGGTTCCCTGTAAATCCAATACATGTTGGTTTTCTCAAAACCTCTTTGTTTTTTTCTAAAGACTGCTTATGAGAGCATTTTTGTTGACAATATGATCTTATCAGTATTTCAGTCTTCATGCCCACTTCACGGTAATTTGAGCAATAACATGATTCCATTAACATACCGCGCAATAATTTCTAAGTCTCAACATTTACCTCACAATACTTTAGGTACATCAAACTGTCTAAGTAGCAACAGAATAATTTCCAAAGATTTAACAAACTACAAACACTTGGTTGGACTTCTCCAACTTAGAATTTAATCCACTTAAATTCACGAACATGGTTGGGAACTCCTGTTCAAACCACAAGTTAATACAACAATGAGCTTTGTGCTCCTAGGTATGGAAAACAGGCACCCAGTGATTTATAATTACTACTAGCTATTGCCCGCGACTACACTCGCATGAATTTCCTTATTTCCAAATTACTATATTTACATGACCCGGGTACGTATTTAAACTGCGGCCAGACACCGGAGGACGGGCAGCAGCGTCCTCTCACTAATCGGTGAGCCACTGCGATCCCCAAGCCGCCTGCCAAGCGTGGGGATTATGGCAAACCCCCCTTGAGGGAGGCCTTCGTTCAGCAGTGGACATCTTCTGGCTGATGATGATGATGATGATGATATTTACATACAAAGTTTGACAACCCCTGAAAGATGTTTCAATTTTTTTCTATTGAATAAATAGGTTCAGTTATATTAGTTATAGGTACGTATATCAGAAAAAAACCTCACACCTTTTAGACACTTGACATCTCTTTTCCAAAGTCGCAAGACCCATTTTCATAGACCACTAACTTTAACCCATAAATTTAGAATGAACTAAGCGAAATTCTCGTAGGTATATCTTTATATGTTTTGATGCTTTGGGCTGAGCGTTGCTAAGTCATGAGAAATCGTTTTATATATTTAGATTTTGATTACGATGTGAAACAGCGCGCGAATAACTTTGCCGCTTTAATTTGGGAAGTATTCATGAAAATGTATTGTATCTTGGGTTTGTGAAAAACCTCCTTTGCACAAATTCAAACAAGGTGTTATGAAATTACCTACACGTTCCGTTCAATATGTAATTTATCTTTTTTTAGTGTACATCCGAGATCATAAATTAGAAAACTTGTTTTTAAAATTATGTTAATCACATCAATTTACAACAACATTAATTTACAATGTATATTATTGTTCCATATAAATTCGCAGATGGATCACTAGGTAAGCCTGTTGTCATTTACAGGGCACTATGAAACCTACAGACTGGTGAGAAAAAGAATAAATTATCGAATATTTGCGTATATACAAAGATTCTTTCCTATAGCACGCGGCGCCGGCGCACGGATTTTTTTGTGATTTTTAAAGCGTTTTTGTTTGTGAATTACAGCCATTGCTGAGGAAGTTAAGCAAAATTATGACTGCGTATGTCGATTTCTATTTATGGAGATATCAAATAGCGCAAAAATATAAGAAACTCATTCTATCGTATACGACAAGTAAGTAGTAAGACTAAGCAACGCAACTCTCTCGTTTTATTTATCAAGATAATTCCAGTCCCCAATCTGGTCTTTTATAAAAACATATCCATATGTTAAAATGGAAAGGAAATGTTTTCTTTTCCTAACATTATTAATTGTACACCCACGCGATATTATAACATGCTCGTTAGCGTACTAAATAAATATTATATTCCCACTTCTTATTTTTTGTTACAATATTCATTAGACGTGCGTGATTCTCTTTTTCGTTTACGTATCATCCTCATACGGCGAGTTAATGTTATTTCTAAGAATTAGATTACGACCATTGATATAAAACCTAAAGATGCACATTCAATGCGCTTATTTCGTTTTGTTTTGATGCGGTCAGTAAATGAAGCAAGTTTTTATTTATTTTTTGAAATTTTTAATATTGCCTATAAAAGTAGAAAATTTTGGGCAAATCGGGATGTAAAGTTTTTTTTATATTTTTGTTTCATAGATAATATTATTACTATTTTAAGCTGCATTATTTAAATATTTTGAAACATTTATTAATTCATTTTAAATAAACCATCAAACTTTACTGCAGATAACAGAATGAAGATTTTTATCTCTTTTCCACACGCAGACAGTAAAAGTGTGATAATTTATTGAAGATAAAGCGCTTAAAATAGACTTTGACCCCTGAGTTTGTTTCGGCGTTTCTTCTCAGGGATAGTCATAGGAAATGCCGACCCCATCTAGTTTAAAAAAGACGTGTAAAAGTGATTGAAAAATCCTAATTGCAAAATAAATAATTTCATTTCATTTCAGTGGAAAACAAAGTTATTAATTGCTATTAGCTGCTTGTGAGAGCATAATTTACTAAATAAAAATATATGATACCTAAATTATAAAAACTTTATTACAGCGAACTATATTATGAAGACACTAAACAAATTTAATCTTTCGAGAACTGAACATCTAGATTTTTTTTTATATCCAGGCTTATAACCTTGTTTCTTATTAATCCCATTATTACAGGATTCGTTCGTTGTAAGATTTCGTGAGTCCTATGAACCCAATACTTCCTCTAACTTTGATACAATCTTCCGTATGAGTTGATGTGTAACGTGGGATAAATTGGTCGAGATAACATTGGATGTGCCAATATCAGGGGCGACCCACGTAAGCCTTTGGGAATTTATTAGTAAATGCTGAGTACTATTGATTTAGGGTATCAGAATTATGTGAACAGGGGTGCGTTACAAAGGTTCCAGCACGAAATGGACATTAATAATGTTTAAATTGGTTTAATGGGGTATTTTTAGTGTTTATGTTGATTAGTAGGTATTGTTATAGACTTAGTCTTATAGCTAGTATTTCGCTACAATAGTAAAAATAGCCTATGTCTTTATCCAAATACCAGACTACGTCTATGTAAATCGCTTCAGTGGTTTAGTCGTAATGAGGCAAAAAATATACATACAGAGTAATAGTGTGAATTAAGTTCTTGTCATGAAGGGACAAATTACATAACTGAAAAATGTTTACAGTAGGTAGGTAAATCAAAATAAGTTAGGGCTACACAGGTGAATTTCAATTTTCAAATTAATCCTAATATTCAAATTAACTAGCATTATTTCGAGACTAAAATACTAATTACGTTTGCATCCTAAATAAGCAATTACCACAGAATAACCGCGCTCCACTTCAAACAAATACCAATACCAAAAACGTTTTGCATGAATGCAGCAATTCAGGCGAAATAATCCACCAACATAGCATCACGCCTGTATTCGATGTGTACTGTTGTACACCCACATTTTACCAATGCAATGTGGGGTGAGACTTCAGCCATTTATCAGGCACATTTCGAAACTCCTGCTCCTCCTCCTGTTACTTGGAATTTGAAACCCAATAACGAACCCAAGAACCCACGGCCTCAAGCCAACAATATCCTTTCAACTTAATAATGATTTTCAAACAGTCACTACTAAGATAACTGTTTAGTGTATGAAGCTATCCGAAGTACAATATATACAATACAATATCATCTGAACTATACCCTACAAGTCGTTCTTCGTTAATTACTGAGATAAAATCAACGAAAGTTCGTTAACAAGACACCGCGAATCATCTGACAGAAGTTTATCTTGCTAAAGTTAGATGTACAGCACTTACGTAACTTAGTTGACCTCCGGAGCGTCTTCAATTTGGTCGGTTTCATTATCACGATTCAAATCTCCGGAGTTGTAGTTAGGCACCAGACTTATCTCATTGTTGTAATCGGTCCATGCTTTCATTATTAATTACTTTTCCTGTATATTTCCGATTGTTGGGTTATGTTTCATTAATTACGGAATAGAATATATTTTATATAAATATGTTTACTCTTTATCTTACATCAGGAGAAAGATTGAGGTACAGTTGTGTACAACAGGTACATAATTTTGTATAGTAGCACAATTCAATTATTATTATATTCCCAAAAGTTTATCTTTGGAGAAAATTATAATTATATAACAACCGTTTTAGAATCCCATGTTTTCTTTTATTAAACATTTCTTATGACAAAGAAAATCTTTAGAAGACACGAATTAAAGGCATATTGCTGTAGTAGTGTGGGCACAATTTAATGTTATGAAATTCAGAATAACATTGCCGGGATGACAACTATAATTAACATAATATTTATAATTAAAAAGCAAAGATTTATTCCAATTATTATATTCATACAAATATACAATACAGTTTATTGCACACCAGAAACAGAAAAAATATACAAAATGGAAACCAGGTGTACAAGAGGCGGTCTTACCGCACTTGGCGATTTCTGCCAAATATGTAGTTTATATGTACCTATAAAATTCAATAGTTTTTATAGGTCGATACTTACTTTTTTTTTCTTTGTTTTTTTTAACGATTTTTTTTAACACTAGGATTTCTTCTGTATCCTGGGTACAGTTTACAAACATACATGTCACATGCACACACACAACCAGACCCGAAACAACTATCTGTAGACCATACAAATATTTGTACCGTGCGGGGATCGAACCCGCGACATGTAGCGCAGAAAGCTAATCGCTTAGCCACTGCGCCAACCGATTTTTTTTTTTTTTGATTTGTTAATAGAACCGTTTTCACGGTTTCAAATATCGAACCAGAAACCAAGGAAATGAGTAATCCCTTTAGCAAGTACGAATTATTCTCGACTTGGCTATAGTTACCTTCAAGCCAGAAATGTATGAAAACATCGTGCAAACGCATTTGAGTGAACTCATCATAAAAATGCCCTTATATGTTTTTAATATGACGAATTTGACGATAACTTATGGTCGTACTCGATAAATACTCGGAATATGGGTACAGACATATAAATCGGTAAAGCTAATTTTGTTGAATTTATAAATTAGCCCAAAAGTTTCTAACATCAGAAGTTTACACATGACCTTATATAAGGATAAATACATAGAACAATATACACACGCAGCTTGGAATAGATTTACATAACCTAAATATACAAAAACCTACACATATTTTGCGTTTCACTGGGCACAACAAGAAACAACTTGTTTGGTGGAATTTTGACGGATTTAGGTATACCCAAATCAAAAATGGAACGGTTATTTTGAATACTCTTGACATATAATAAATGATTTAAGTTCCAAAGTTTGATTAAATAATCACAACCAAATTATTATAATACCGGTTAATATATTTTTTTTATGTCTCCCCCTCTTGTATTTCTCCTGTATCGTGAGTACAGTTTACAAACATACATGTCACATGCACACACCTGAAACAACTATCTGTAGATCATACAGAAAACTAATACAGAATCACCACGCTGCGCAAGGGCCTCCTACTTGAGTCGTTCTCCTCGCTGCTGAGGGTCGTGATCTCTATGGAACATTTTCCTATGAATTAGTTCCGCTATTTTTCTTTATTCTCTGCAGCATGGATGGCGTCGCTCACCCTAGAATCGAGTATCGAGCGGATCTAGTCGGACCAACGCATTAGACTTCGTGTCCTTGGTCTCTTTTCTTCGATCTTGTCTGTCTTGAGCAGCTTTACCAAATCACAGCGGTAGGGCCATGGGCAATGGTAACGCTACATACCCAGGACCCACAAAGTATAGAAGGGCCATACGTATCACAATGGATGACACTGTTGCACATTCCTGACCGAATACAAAAAAACAGAGCACAGCCATAAAAACATGACGTTCCATAAACGCTTCATAAATTGTACCTGTCATTGTCTCATATAACTGAAAAGAGATGGCAACTGATTTTATAACAGGATTAATCATTTTAGCCGATTTTAGGTCCTGGGTTTGATCCCATGGTTGGTCAGAGTTATTGACTATTTCTGTTAGAAAAAAAAAGTAGCAGCCCTCTTTATACTTGTGTCCTGTAGACGCCAATAAGAACACCTTCAACATCTGTGCTTATCCCATCTTGTAAGCCGTGTATGTAAGGCAAGGTCTGGCAAGGCTTAAGCCTACCGCGCATATTCCAGCCCAATAATTTAGGCCACGACCAACACGCTTTTCCCCATTAATAGGCATTTTTGGTTCTATAAAAAGAACATTTGAATGGTATTTAATAGCCCCCACTAGAAGTTTAATTATAATGATTGGTACGTTCAGTGGGGAGGGTTTTAAATGTCAGCCACAGAGCTTTAATTATTCTTTAGATTTACTAAAGATACTCGTTTTATTTTTAGCTCATGTTTATACAAGATAAACATAATTATAAAGAAATCTTTAGTTTTGTTTTTGGGGCTTAATTACTCAACTATTATTATTTATTATGCTGAGTACCTAATCCAAAGGAATTGCGGGAAAGAATTGAATATAAATTTCTAATTCTCACCACTTTTCTCTTCTGGGATATATAAATTCGAGTATTGTAACAGAAAATCTCAAAATCTCAAAATCACTGCCCGACTGGGTCGCACCTCACGTTCAACAGTCTCGCTACCAAAATTGATCTTTGAAATAATATGGCCAACATGCTCTCAATAACTTAGCACCCATATTATACCGTTCCTAAAAAACTTCTTTATATAGCGCTCTAACTTACTCTGGAAACGTACACGAAACCCCCAAATATCTCCCAGAGTATATCCTAAATATATAATAAAGTAAAACGCAATCACGAACGTGATTTTATTCCTAGAAATACCCCTATTTCTTTTAAGACTTGAGTTTCGAGCTAACAGAATTTGACCGTTATCAACGTACGCTTTTATCAACTTTTCGACCTAAATCTCCAAATTTGTAAATATATATACGCTTTACCTAATACTAAACAGTTTTGGCACAAAATATTCCATAACCTTTGCCCTTGGGTTAGCTATTTACTCTTAATCAAAAGGGATGGATGGAATACCTGATGCTTATTCTATACCTACATGAGTCTACCCTCTAAAATCTAGGCCAATAGATTTAAGGATAGGGCTGCCTCACAATACAACCAGACAGAGTAGCTCTATATTATTTTAGTTCACAGCTGTTCTCATATGATACAGGCACGTGCTGATAACATAGATGTCTCGTCCCAAATATATTGTCAAAGCTAGAACAGCGTACATATACATATGTATTGCTTATGAATTGTAGAAAGAGAGAAAGGAGAGCACAAAGCTTTTACAGTGTGTCGGTGTTATTTATGCCGTGTGTTGGTATCATTGTGGATTTGCAGGCTACTATTGTGTTATATTATGACTCAAATATGCTGAATTATGCTCACCATAGTTTTTCAATTCCGAATTTTTAGACAATCCTGGACTTTTCAATTGAGACGGTAAGGCATGGTTTACGGGACAACCGTTTGATGGTATTTTTCCCCCTAGGACGAAAATAACAGATGACATGGACGCCGCATTTAAAAAGGCCATCGCCACTGATCTTATTTAAGAAAATTTCGTGGAACATACGGTATAAGCAATAAGGTTCGGCGTGTGAACTACCTCTAAGCTTTCCACATGAGATTCGAGAAATCGAGCACAAAGTACTTAAGATAAAAATAATCCCTTAATTCCGAAATGTGAACTCCAGGGAGATTGCCTGGCGAAGGTTGATTTTACTGCTGACAGTAAACAAGATACTGCCAAACTATGTGGCACAAGTAAAACTTCAGGAAACTACAGACGAATATCTTAAGTCCTAAACTAACAAACTTGATTTGGAAATCATTGGTCCGAAAGCAAACTTTGAACGAACTGAGCGCAGACTAATGCAAAACAAGAACCAGTTATTTACAAGCAATTTTCGGCTCTAAATTGAAATTTTAAGTTCTATTATCGAAATTACAGTTTTGGACTTAATGTCTTTTTGTCTTTATAAACTCCTTTGTAGTTACACTCATTAGGAATATTAATTAAACTAACTGTCACACGTTTGGTCCACTTTCCGTTTCTAAATGGCTTTGAAGATTTTAGATAAGTTAATATAACTATTGTATTTTATATGTATTAGGCATTTTGTTAATTCAATAAAATAGTTATCAGTTCTGCTACTAACTATTAAATCGTTATTTTTTTAATTCCTTTCCATCGAATGGGATTAGGATAAAGGAAAATTCCTTAACAGTTATAGTTACAGAAAAACGTTCTATAGATACTGTCTTTAATTTTAAGAGATATTTTGATTCTTGCATGCATAGATTTTGGAAAAAAAAAACGTATACCTAGTCAGCAAGAAACACGAAAACATTTTTTGGTGCAAATCGGTCCTCTATAGGTTTACTCCTTATTCCATGGGACCTAATAATGACATCAATAAAATGTGGGCGTTCAAAAAGTACACCTCTGCCTAACCCTTTGGTGAATACGGGCTTAATAAATATTAGCTGTTTCACTTAATAATTTTCATCTATATAAACTGGAGGTCTAAAATATCATTTGACTTTTCGGATTAAAGTTTTTGATGTGGACTAATCTGTTATTAAACTAGGATAAACTTAACATCTTTCTTAGACTAAAAACGAAGTCGAACTGAGATTAAGAATTAGATTCAGTCTAACGCTCTTTGATTACAACTAATGTTATACTGATTAAACCATTGAAATGAAATGAAATGAAATGAAATTATTTATTTTGCAATTAGGATTTTTCAATCACTTTTACACGTCTTTTTTAAACTAGATGGCGTCGGCATTTCCTATGACTATCCCTGAGAAGAAACGCCGAAACAAACTCAGGGGTCAAAGTCTATTTTAAAGTCCAGACAGATTGTATTGATGTAAAGGTTTATGTGAGACAAATATAGGGTGGAATAGCCTTTTGAAGAAAGTGCCATAACTATTTGAGCTAACCTGTCGCAACAGAGTGCAAGCATGCATCAGTTATCGTGAGAATTAATGAAATGAAGAGCGCTCAGCCTAGATCTCACTCACATTTACAATGTATAGCGGTTATATATAAGAAATAATTTCAATTTAAACGACATTACAATAACAAAATAATGAAGTAAATAATATAATAATTAATGGCAAAATTTGTATATAAAAAAAAAAAAAAAAAAAAGTAAAGGCTAAAGAGCGGCTCAATCCCAAGCGTTTTTGTCATCTAAATAGTCCGAAATTTTATAGTATCCTTTTTTACAAAGTTTAGATTTAATTACAATTTTGAACTTCTTTAATGTTAAATTACGTATATCATTGGGAAGTTTTATGAGAAGTTTCAGCTTTTTTATGAGAAGTTTTTTATGTGAGCATTCAATATTTATGAGAAGTTCAATTTAATATTCCGTTTGAATAAGAACATTCAATATGGATACTATCGAAATAGCAAACATAGGTCTAAAATTATATATGTAACACCGTAGGAATAAATAAAATTAATTTTGGCCACTATTGGGCACATGTCTCCTTTCAGAACTCAAATTAGAGATTAGTCCACTAAACTGACCCAGGGTCAGTTGGCGGACTACACACACCATCGAGAACTTTTATGAAGCCGTTTCAGGTATGCAGGTCCTACACGATGTTTTCCTTAAACGTAAGTAATAATCGAATTCTAATTGAGAGTCCGAACTTTGATGTTACTGGATGGAAGCCAACTGTTTAATCGCAAGGCCATCACTGCCTTTTTTATATACCCGAACGTTTTTAAGGCTAAATCTGCTTGTCATTATATAATACAACTTTCACTGCCGGATTAACCACGTAGCCAGAGTAGCAATTGCTACGGGCCCCGCGTATCCAAACCCGCCTATCTCCGCCTCAGCGTAATTTTTTGGGTGAAACTTATTAAGTAAATATAACACAGAATATCATACGATAAACGCACAAGTTCTACAAAAAGTCGCTTTATACTTAAGAGGCCATAGCAGATCAAGGGCCCCCGATAGAATTTGCAACGGGCCCCGCGCTTGCTTAATCCGGTACTGACAACTTTCACCATACAACTCTTCAGTCGTGAAAAAAATACCTGTTCTAATAATCGTGGATACTAAAATACATAAAAATGTATGAACTTCTGATTACTTTAAACATATTTCAGAATTTACATCTAAAATGTTCGTTGGCGTAGAAAGAAAATGATTAAGAAAATTTTCGATGTAGTCTCTGCAAGTTATACTGTTATTTTAATATTGATTATGTTGGTAGAATTGTGTGTCGTTTCAAATCCATTACCAAATAGTGCCTATAATGTATGTGTAATGTACCAACATTTACGCTAACAAACTAAATTACCCCTCCTTACCTGCCTATGTCATCTGCGTAAAACTCATACATATTCATGACTTAATTAAAACAAATAACTGGAGGTATTAATTTCTAAACTCATTCCAACAGAAATAACGTTCCTTTGAGAGGAATAGACGTAAAATAGGTATTCATTTTGACTTGGCGACGTTCAAAATTTAGTTTTTCGTATCGTAGGACCAATTCGGCCGTGTTTTGTAAAGTTTTAATGTATTAGGTACTATTTTATTGGATAACATGTGTTCTCGTTGGAGACCCTTGTTAGAATGAGACTCAAATTAAACAAGTATTACTCCCTAGATCTAGAATGTTTTATAGCCTGCTTTCCCCGAGGGGTTAGGCAGAGGTATAGATACTGTGTACACCGATATTTCGCCGATGCTGATATTAAGTTAGGGCGAGCCTATTGCCATCTACCGAACCCAGAACCTCACTCTCAATAGTCGCACTTGCAACCATTAGACCAATGAGGCAGCCACACCATATACACACCTCTGCATACCTCTTTTGGAAATATAGTCGTGATGCTATTTAAGGTAACACAGAAACTTACAGCACGCTAAATGAAGTATAAACCATACAACCGAAAAGGTAAAAAATACAAGTATGTATGAAAATCATTGAAGAATCCGTACCAATATGAAATAATAATGTCCTCCTGACCGAATTTGGGTCACGGCGGTCAATCTCACTGGAGATTAGTGAACTACGCAGGAAATATTATAGAGCACAAGTGTGTGCGCAAACACAGGTGCACTGGGTCACGCAGTCCGATGGGCCGGCAATCCGACACGACCGGAGAGAGATCAGGCGCAGGACCAATGGCTTTACGTGCTTTCTGAGGCACGGTGAATATGGAATACGGTTGATTGGTAAAACCAGGCCCCATCACAGAGCTAGCAACAAGTACGGTACTGTTACATAAAGGTTCGCAGCGATAACGTCACCTCTGTTACACAAGTATGAATAACGCTGATAAGAAATAGCCGAACGCTCAGTAAACACTATGTAATGAACAACAAGCTATGGCGAAATTTGAAACATTAGAGCCAGAGGCAGCGAGATGAAAATATTTATAGTACAAAGTTTGTTTTAGAAACTATGCTTATACTGGGTGTTAGTTCAGCTGTAATTATGCACCTCACTTTTGGATTCGCAATGAAATTGCAATAGCAGAATCATCATCTGCCTAGCCTTTCCCAACTACATTGGGGTTGGCTTCCAGTCTTATCGGTTGCGGCTGAATATCAGTATTTTACACGGAGCGACTGCCATCTGATCTCCGTCACCCAACTACCTATTGGAAGATACTGAAACTCGAAGGTTAGATTAGTTATCAGACCCTCGTAACGACTGTCATAGGTATTTATATAGCACCCGGGACCAACTGCTTAACGTCCTTTCCGAGGAACCCATCTAAAGACTGACCGCAGCAAGCGCTGCTTAACCTCACATATCTACTTATATGTACGTTAACCATGTAGCAAACAAGCAGCCTCATCCACGCAAAAAAAAAAATACGCTATAGCGGAATGTTAATGTGAGTGAGAAGATTAGTGATTCTTTCTATAGAGTACGAGAGTATCCGACGCGTATCGACACGAGAATTGCCCTTATCCGATGTCGATTCGCTGAGTCGAACACGAAAGACTGTATTCAACATTTTAAGGCGTATTTTTCAAGTCCTCGAAACTTTGATACTTAAGTATTTTTTCACGATATAATGTAGCCACTAATTTGTTGTATAGAATAGACCCGTTAATCGGAACAGTATTATACTATTTAATTGACGAACTGAAGAAAATCCGGTACCTGGTACCAACAAGCATAACACCAGAAACTAATTATGAGTTAGAAATCATCATGAGCCTATTCATTTCTTTCTAAAATGTTAACCACAATTCACACACAAACAAACAAACACAAATCTACACATGCCCTGATTCGGATCTATCAGTTTTTTTTTCTTTTGTTTTATGCTGTAATTGAACCTAACTCACATAACGCAGTAGTGATCTCCAAAACTCTGCGCTCGCCCATCCTGTGGGCGAATGCCGTCCCTTAATATTCCCATTTTCTCTATTTAGAGGCAGCTCTCCCGTAGTGATTTGTGAATTCACAACACGAAATCCTACATTTATTAGTAGAAGCTTACGTATAGAGGTGAACGGTAAGACCTAATTTTCGAAACTAAACACTAATGCCAAAGAAACACACAGTCATTAAATTACCTGTTCTCTTCAACTGGATTACATACCAAATTGGAATCACCCCTATTACGTGTACTTTATTGGACTGTAGTATGAATTTGATTAACATTTCAGCCCATCTCACCGATTTAACATGAGCATGACCACAAAAAGGGCCGAGAAGGCCCGTTAAATCTGTTTAACAGCTTCGGTTTAATTTGAAGCAAGGTTAATTGTGCTAAAACGTTAACCGTAGTTACGCAGCCATGTTTTTATTTTGAAGTAATTTTATTTGCAATTTGTAAGTGTTAAACGATATAATCAAAATATTTTTACTTTCCGACGTAAGTTATCTTAATTTTATCAGTCCGTATTAAAAGTGCAACAATTAAAATTGTTTGGATTAAAATTAGTACAAATTGATTCGCCAAAGTCTGCAAAGCAAGCTAATCTGGCTAATCTTTAGCTAATTATAACATACTTATATCACATGTTCATCCGCATCAACAGGTAATGTTCCCACTGCTGGGATTCTGACAGCGAGAGAGCTTAAGTAAGGTGGATGACACATTCTTTAAATCTTGCTTTGCATTTACATATAGTTCAGCAGTAGAACTCTTTCCTTCCATGCAAGTGGGTCTCGCTTCAGAGCCGCCTCCGACCAGTCTTTACAAATCGTGTGCAAAATCTGATTTTCACTTACGTTAACGGTCAAAGAAAACATCATACATATATTATACATCCGAGGACTCCATAAGACTAGACTAAACCTGTGCGAGTTGGCGAACTACTCATGGTACCTTAGTCTAAATCAATTGTGTTCAGCAGTTAAACAGTAATGGGTTGAATTGTTGTTTTTTTTTGTCTGACCTTGACCTCATATTCAAATTTTTCCTGTAACCAAACATACGACTCACATGCACACAAAAAAACACGAAACTATCTGTAGATCAATAGAATTATAGTCTATCCGTGTGGGGACCGAACCCGCAAGACATTGTGCAAAAAGCCAATCACAAACGCTCTGCGCCAACAGTGTCAACATTCCCTCAGTAGTTTCTGTTTCTACGCAACGAAAATCGTTGTTTTATTCAACTTAATTAATACGAGATAGGGGGCTTAAGCGTAATTCAGCAGAATTATTAATTACAAGGATAATTGCCTGGCCTTGTCTTCGGCTCCCTATGTTAGGCAGTGTACATAATATATGAGCAAAAGCCTTTATGTTCTGTGATCGTTTTGTTCCTTTGTTATTTACTTGACCTAGGTACCTAATGGAAATAGTATTAATGTTTTAGAAGCTCAGAATTACTTTATCGATAGAGAAATTAATATTGGAAGTCTACGCGTTTACTCTGGTCTTAGGGCCTGCATAGACTGTAGTTGACACTGTCGTACCGTGGGCAGAAGGGGCATCTGTCACCTCTGAGCCCTAACGAAATCCCATGCATTTGCTGGTTCATTGTGCACTAATGCCTTTAGTAAATTTCTAATTTGCCCCTCTAAGCCGAAATCTTGGAGCGGTCATTGGAGCATGGGGTCTAATAGACTAAATTATCTTACGTCTATGAGAAACAGTGTCAAGTTTGCGGGATGTAGAGACGTCAATAAGTCAGATTTGTTTTTGTAACCGTAAGCGTCAGCGTTAGTTCTAATGTTAACGCTACATAACGTCAAATTTTTGAAAAGCATTCGCAGCTGTTTAGCTTCTTCAGCGTTGATGTGTTAGCTGTTTTGAAAGTTGCCAAACAAATAAGATATCTGCCTACAGCACTGGAAGTAATGTTCGGTCGAACGACAGTGTGAACAGGCCTTCACAACCTACTCACCCTTTATAACGACAGTACTGAAAGTGCGTAGGTAGTATGAAGATATCAATTTCATCGTCGAAATATAAAGTATTATCTATAGATTAGACCAAGGCCGATTTTCGGGGTTCGCCCCTTCGAAGTACTCTCAAAGTTTGATTAAACATCAACACGCCAGAATGTCCCCATAAAAGTTTATATCTTTTAGTAAAGCAGGATCTTATCGGCAATACTTCAAGGGTAATTTACTTGATACCTACAAAATTGCATTAATTGACAGTAAGGGAGGAAGCTTCGCGTAATGAGAATTTAATTAGATCCACTATACAAAATAATTAAGAAAGGGTTAAGGAAAATGAGATTTATTTGAATAAAACGTTCGCTGTTAAGTAATGGTTTTTGTATACAATAGAATCAAGGATCACCAACTGCTAAGCTATTGTAAACATTATTCTTCGGCAACATGGGTGTTGAAGGAGTTGGATGATAGGTAATGTAAAATGGGGTAATTTATAATCCACGGGGTAAATTGGGATCAAGTAAAATAGTAATTATGTGTGCTTCTCATATAGATTAGGTAACTGTTTTTAAACAGGGTCATTATAACATCTTCTTCTGTAATTTCGGCATGAACTGTCATCTCATGAGAAGCGCTCACCTCGTTGTGGAAAGATTAGCCAGTAAGCAATGGTATTAAGGCTGACTGTCCAGGTGGCGCTGGATGATTTCAGGTACTGTCACAGTTGAAAGCTCTTTCCTTGTACCCCAATGGAAAAGCACCACTTTAATGTCAAATATATTTTCGGTTTAGTTTAGAAAATACGTCATAATTTCTAAAAATATACCCTGTTTCCCTGGCTATTATATTTGCGTATTAGCATAATTCAGTTCAAAGGTAAGTATATAAATTTAATCAAAATTTTTTGGTCACTATATAAAGCGGATACCTACAGTGAGACCAAATAATCCGTTTAAGAAAAAAATAAACTAAGAATAAAATTATCTCAATATTATGTTATTATAATAACGTTTCATCATAATATATCAATTCTTGAGACTGTTTCCTCAGACGCATATCTTTATCGGCATCTCGATAATACCGGAGATTGTTTTATCAGAAGCAAGAATGAAAGCGATAAAAATAAACTGAGGTTGCTACATAATCTGAACTATGCACGACGTAAAATTGAGTTTTTATTTATATTTGATAGAATTTTAGTACCTATATATTTAATGTGTATTGTTTGCATTATATAAATATCCAATTGATTATTCTATCACCTCCACGGAAGCATGACAAAGATTTTCAAATTAAATTGATTAAAGTTATTCAGAGAAAGAGATGGACTTTTAACAACATTGATTTGGAAAAGCCTAAATCTATCGTAAATATAAGTATCGTAAATATATAATTTTTAATTTAGTCGCTATATCGCGTATCATTTTGATATTTCCAAATATCTCTTGTACTTTTTCAATGATATTCATGAGAAGGAGATATAGTTCAATGTGCAATAGAAGAATGAGCACCAGTAGGTAAGTGTAAAATGCGACAAATTAGTTTCACAGTCCAGAATTCATTCGATGTCGAATAAACCTACCAAATAAGCTACGACTATATAATAAAACCTGGATAATTTGAAAGAAAGAAAGACTATTTATTGCAGGCACACATAACAATAAACAATAAAAGAAACAAAACAATAGTATACACCGAGTTATAGTATACTTATAATAATTTTGGTGCCAGCAATGTGCTTAAACTAGTCATATGGAGGAACGAGGTATAGTGTTCCTCCGTAGAAAAGGAAAGATCTTCCGATCAGGCAAAGTTACGAAACCCGACGGTTGATGTCGGACATTCGTGTGTGTGTTAGAACCGTTGTAAAGTCTCAAAGTGTGATTCAGCATTTTATGCTGTTAGTTAACTCGGATAGATGGCACTGTACTTTTTGCCATAGGCGAGTAGTTGCTACAACTATGTTCCGGGACCAGGACCTTTAATGTAATTTCTAAAGCCAAGGTTCAACATGGATCTATAAAAATCCTACAGATGGTATAATAAAATAATTAGGTAATCTTTCGGTGAACAATGCGTCAGATTGACATGCGCCAAATGACACAAGACCGACTAAGGTGTTTCACGTGCTTATCAGGAGACATTAGAGCTTAATTAAAAAAACAGGTTCTTTAACCGATAAAATATCGTGTGTTAGAACCACGTGTATTTTTTATCAGATGTAGACACAAACAATACGGCGATACTCTTTGTGCCAAAGCAAACTGGGTTGGAAACTTCCAAAACCAATCGAATAATGAGTATAATGACTAATAAAAAATACTCGATTCAAACAGCAATAGATATGCTTTTGTTGCACCAAAGGGCACAAACACAAGGCCACAAATATGGAACTAACAACAAAAAAAATGGCGCCTTTATTCAATTGAATTCGGGAAACGATTTACCAATTTTATTATTCGCACCGTTGATTTCGATGCCCTTAGTTTTTTAACGAGACGTTTTTATCACGGAATCGTATTGGGAAGTAGGAAATGCATCTCTGTCCTTGCGATGCATTGATTTCGTTTCGCACAAGTGCTTTGGCAAACAAACAAATATTATCAAAACCTGTTAACGTGAAGAATTGTAATACTGGCCTCTTCATCCAATCGCTACTTATGAATGGGAGAGTTTAAATACCCATGTCATACGATGTCGTTCCATTATTGATAAAAATAAAGATAGATAGATATTGTCGATCCTAACCTTCGTACAAATAGGAAATTTCGTGAAGAACCATTTTCATCTACATTAGCAAACCCCTGGGGTTTTGGGGTAAAAATAATCAATATACACTTAATAATGTAACCCGAGAGAAGAGATGTAGAAAACTGTATAAAAAATAGTGACCTAATTATAAAAAAAACAAAATATAATCGCGAATATAAAGGATTTTAGAAATGTTAAACATTACCGTATTTTTTCTTCATTTTGTTAATGTTCTATGTATAGAACGCCAGGGGGGGGTGTTACAAAAATGACCAACCTAAAAGAAGTTTTGTACAAGTAAACAACTATTTTAACTTAAAATATCTTATAATTTAATAGCATGAGTGGACCTCCGTTATGATTCATGTAATAATACTGATTACCTAACTATAATACGTATTAGAGCCGATATGGCAAAGCCAGCAATTAAGGCGGAAGAAATAACGGTATTCTCGTTTTATTACCGCTGATAAACATGGTTTCTTACGCAATTCATAGCTAGTAACAATCGAGTGAAATTACATAAGAGTAGGCACAAATCAGTGTAACAAGAGCTAATGATTACGACAAGTCTGAAATTGGCGGAGTTTCAAGATGTTTAATTAGTTTTTGATTACCAAATACTGGCGTTTGACATTCAATCAAGGAATTAATGAAAATGGTTTCATTTGTCTAGCTTTCTATTTTTTTTTTTTAAGAGCTATAATTCCACATACAAATATCCACATGCGCAAACATTCACACCCGGAACAACTCTTTAAAGGTCATACAAATATTTGTCCAATTACTGCGCCAATCGTGAGGTTAGTTATTGCATCGTTTTCGATTTTGTTGTGTTTATTCTCATTCTCATTCGTATCTAAGCTCAGATTCAGCTTTTGTCCATGGTAGATGGCAATATGCTCGCCCCCTATTACATGGAACTCAAAACAAAAACCAAATAGGTACAAAGTTTGAAATTTTGATTACTTACAGTAAACTTTTCAATAACATCGCAGATCCGAGTTTGATTTTGGTTTTGGCAGCCGCAGAACTAATTAAGCTCGATAATGAACATCAAATGATACTAACTTGCTTGTTTTTCCTAGAATTTGAACAGTATGAAGCTGAAGGATTTCCCTTTAATATTTAACTTCTGCTACCAATCTTTGCTCCAATTGAAACAGTAAGTCAAAAGATTTGCTAGAACATCTAATTGGATTTTGCAGTATTTTCGGAGTATGTGCGGAAAGTTAAGTAGGTTTTGAAATTTAGGAATTTGAAGTAACTAATTTCCAGAAACCTAAAGTTATATAATCTTCTAATAAATGGAAAACAAACTCTAAACTTGGCGATTGGTATATTAGAAACGTTTAATAGTGTTTCTATCGTTTTGTGGTAGAAATTAGAAAGCTGATACATCATCTTAATCTGTAGTGAGTCCCCATCAATTTTATTTAACCTGAAAATCAGAACAATAGTAAAATCAACAAAAAAAATCCTTTCCTAACCAAACGTTTACCGCATTTTGAGGAAAATTGCCAAAATCATCCAACTCAGATCCAATTCTATTCTATCACAGGCACAATATAATATATCAACTATAAAATAGTTTTCCGAGAAAAATGGCGGAGAAACAAAAGGTAAAGTATTGAATAATATATGAAGGAGTATTGGGTTTTTGCGACAGGTTTAATCTCATCGGGTATCAAAGAAACTAAAGGTCAAAGGCTTGTTTGGAGAAGTTTTTAATATAACAGTACACGTGTCAGTAAAGGTTATGGAATATTAATAGAACTTTTGAATACAAGAACCTTTTTGGTGAGGCTCCTCTCCAAGTTCCCATCTAGAGTAGACCGAGGGGTATGCCGCACTCTTACTGGCTAAATTCACCACAATGGCTCACTTCAGCATCTGATGGTGGGTTTCAGAGACTCTTAGAGGAACACGCCGAAACCCACCACGTTGCCACGTGCAATAAAAGGTACACCACATCACGAGGGAGACTACTTAGAGGTCTCCCGGTTACTGTTGATGTGCAGTACACTACTGAAAAACAGGTAGGTACCTAATTTCAAAGAACTTTGTTGAAGTGGGTATTTTTACTCTCAATTAAAAGGGAGTAAAAATACATATTTTTTATTTTGACGGACGTCTACCCTTGTGTCACAGCAAATAAAATTCACGCACATATCAAACTCAGCAATTTTTGCTACCTAGCGACAAGCTTAATTTAATTACAATCTTATTTCATTAACAAAAACAAAACAACAGTTATTGGTAACCCAGCAAAAAAATACAACTTTGAATTCTCATGAATCATCATTTAACGCACAGAATAGATGCGTAAACAATCAAGACCTCGAATATGTATCGGTAGATACGCAAAACAGTGCGTTGCATATTATATACCCACTATATAGTATAGATTAGTCACGGCCGCTGCCAACAGAGGCCAGCACTGATTTGCATCGTCACGCCGCAACAATTTATCAACTCCTGAAGGCTGAAACCCTTACGTCGTGGTCCAACAATGTAAAATCAATATTCTGCACCCCACAAAACGGCTGCCGGTGGTATTTATAGATGACATTGATAAGCCAGATATTGAGTCTAACGTTTTTTGGTAGTAACATTCTCAAAATGACGCGCAGTTACTGCAAGGTCTGTTTATCGCGGAAACAAGAGAAAAAAGTATTGCATTAAATTAAAAAACCAGATGATTACTCAAAAAAAGCAATCTGAGATTAAAGATTGTACAGTCAGCGACAAAAGTTGATGAACATTTCGTAATATTAAAATTGATTCATCAAAGAACGTAATTATTATTCTTACCTAACTATTACACTAGTTGATAAAGTTACGCTATTTCAAAATAATTAACAACAAAAAACGGGATGAAAATTGCAAGTTTTCTTTAGTAAAAAATCTTCTGAAACTTTGTGCAACGATGAGCTACTTCTATCGCTGATTGTACTAAGTTTTATACGTTTTTTTATGAATGAAAATATTAAATTTAATTATATATATATTTTTGTGAGTCAGTGTTTCACTAATATTAACAGCTATTAATATTAGCAGCTAAGTATGTATATTTGTTAAATTAATTCTTGAAGGTAATCAGTTTTCTGACCCCAAGGGAGTGACGACTGCAAAATAGTCATGTCAGTTATTTAAAAAGGCCCGAAACAAATTTTCATGATTTTTTATCCCATATAATATGAGCCTTAGCGGGAGGTTTTTTGTACATAAAAAGTAACTTGGGTAAAGCCTTCGGGTTTTAAAAGGAGGATAAATAGTTAAAGTTTCATCAATTTACCAAGCGTGAAGAGGTCTGCGGTCAGAAACCACTTTCGTCTTTTGACAAACACCCTAAGCAAGAAAATTTTTGAAAGAATCATTTTGCGAATAATATTATTATGATCTATGAATATTCCTATGAACGTGAGTAATAGAAAAGGAATCTAAACGGCCGAATTTTTGCTCTATCTTCCTTCTTGTCTGCAACTATCCTGTGCTCTTCGGTTCAAAGGCTCCAGTTTTTTATTAATATATTTATATATATAGGAGTTTCTTGCCCGTTCTTCTCCATTGGAAATCAACACTTTGGAACGTGGCAACTAGAGCCTGACTATTCATAAGTGCCTGTAAATGGTTTACATGAATAAAAATATATTTGAATTGAATTGAATTGAATAGCTTTAAATTGAGCATTCAGAAACTCCATATAAAAATTAACCGATAAAACTTATTAGCCAGAAAGAGATTTATACAGATTTATAAACATCAGATACTTTATTCATAAATTTGAATATTTATAAAGTAGCTACTGTATATAAATCTGTCTAAATTCTCCCTTCAATTTTACAACAAATTATCACAAAAATCCGATAAAAATAATCCAAAACATTATCATACACGAGCTTCAAAATATTTTCTTCTGCGAAAGTGCCAAAAAAAACCTTATTTGTCGAACTTAAGCGGCGGCTTATGGTTTCCTTGTAAACATTTGCTATGGAATTTGGCAATTTTCCCCTAAAATATCCCAGAGGAATCTTTGAGGGTGAATTAATTCCGTGCTTTGGTTTAATTTTAACGGTTTCCCAGCCTAACTGGAGTGGTTATTGTGGCTGGAGAAATTAGGGTAATGGCTGTTTATACAAAGATATTAAGGGTTTTCTTTTATATGGCACTGTTTATGTGACTTGTTATAAAAGAGGAGATTTTATGGCTGCTTATTAGTATTTCTGCGTTTAGTTTAGGTAGGAGGACTTATGGAGGTACGGCTGTTATCCGATATGAGGCGTTATTATGGACGAACATAAGAGGAATGATTTTTTTTTTATTATTTATTCAAATTACATAAAAAATGTTATGACCTATTTATAAGCCAAAAAATATATTGGCTATTCAACTATCTCCGTTAGGGAATATATTTTATGTTGTGGTAACATATTAGTACTAAGGAATTATTTTTGTACTGTGGTAGTATGTTTCTCGTAAGTGCCTATATAACAGTAATGTTTACACGTGTGCACAGTTTCATTAGCGTATATATTTCGATGTTGCAATTCCTTATAAGCGAAGCATGTCGATGTCTATCCGCTTTCATTCTCTGAGCATAATCGCTTGTCCGTCACTCTCGATAAGAGAGAACGCCACTTATACTTCACCAGGAACCACTAGATGACAAGGATAGCGTGTTTGTAAATAATTGTTCATACAACGATTTGACCGCATTTTCCCACTAACAATTCAAGTGATTCAAAAGAGAAATTAGAAAATCTATTGTTTTTCTCTGACGGGTGCCTCTTGTATTAAGTAATAAGATACAAAAGGCGCCCGTCAGGGAGAGGTACTAAGGGCTACTTTAGACAAAGCGGATAGCGTACAAAAACTGCGCAGGAATGTATCAATAACTATTAAAAAGTGTAATTAAACTCTTCATCCTTTGCATCCTGCTATGTCTAAACTAGCACTAATAACAAAACCAGCTTTTACGTGGTCTCGATTATTCGAAAGTTTATTTCTCTAAAAGTTAGAATCGTAAAACTCGGTGTCGTCAGAGCGCGGAATAGTGAATGCAAATTTGAACAAGTTGTGAGGGAGCGTTAGTTCGAAACGCTTCGAAGAACTAATGGATTTGACTGAACTACTGTTTTACATACAGATTCTTTCGAGCCACGTCTGCTACGAAAAGTTGCAGGTAGCTCCACTATTCTTATTATGAAACAGTTTATAGAGATCTATTTGCTCACCAGTTTAATACTCGTATCACGAAAAAGTAGTTGAAGAATTATAATGTAACTTCCACTCGGAGATTTTTTTGTACATATACACCCTTAATTTTTAATTACAACAAATATATTAAGAGTTTTTCCTGCTTGTCTTTCACACGAGGTGGTCCGCCTCAACACCATATGGTGGGCTTCGGGAACTCTTAGAAAACCGCAGTGAAGCTCACCACGGAGCCACGCCAGCAAGGGCACTTCCCGGAGGGAGTAACTGTAAAGAGGCCACCCTCTCGTGCACGTCCCAGGGGAAACTGTAGAGAGGTCCCCTGGTTACACTCGCTGGGTGCTGTGTGCACGGCGACAAGGGGCTACAACGTGTCGCCGTCTTCTCGGGGTTCGATAGGCGAGAGCGCACAGAGTGGGGACACTGCGCACCCATCCACAACCTAAACATAACCTAACCTAACCTCTAACCTAACCTTAACCTAACCTTTCGTAGAATAGGCGTGATACTATGTTAAACATCAAATCGTCATTACCAGCGCAAATAATTTTCCCAACAATAAATATGGCTGGACCGCTGCCCCAAAAAATTGGAATTGATTCGGGATCAGCTATAATGAAAGATATTCCCTTTGGTTAACTTTATTTACATTTATATGAAAATATTAATAGCTTTTGTGAATTTTAATCTGAGCACGATGAAGGTATAGGTATATATTATAGCAACACGCCTGTATTCCCCGAAGAGTTAGGTTAGGTTAGCAGAGGTATAGGAAGGTACTACCGTAAACCCAAATTCTATACATGCCGATAACGGTTTCAAGTCCCATGAATCAAGGGAGAAGGTTGCCAGACTTTTCTTAAAAAAAAAAAAAAAAAAAAAAAAAAACCCGACCCGGTAATTGAACGCAAGACCAAACGCTCAGTAGCCGCGCTAGTGATCACGACCAGTGTATGGAAAATGTAGGTACAAGAACATAATAACAAGATCTCTCGCAAAATAATCCGTCCCCCATTGTGTGACAGGCGTTTCTGAAACAATAAGCACGCCTGTCTCAAAAGATTTGGTATGATTACAGACAATGCATGAGTATGACTTTAAAGACTTTGCCTTAATTAATACTTAAGCTGTTTAGTTTTGGACTCTAGTGTTATACTTCCCAGTAAACCCTAAGATTTGATTATGAAGTCTATGATGCAATAGGGTCATTTCAACCCTAGTCGTATGGTATACTTTTATTAGACACAACGTAATGGCGGTCCGAGGTATCCAAATCGTACACGTCAAATTGACAAACTCCGTAAATTTACGAAAATATTAATTAAACAATGAAATCAAAAATAGGTAGGATGTTTTTTAATTTATAACATTATTTTTTTTTTGCAGTTAATTCTAACTTTGTCAACTTATTTTACTATTAATGATGAATACCTACTCGTAACATGCGTTGGGCCTTTTATAAGAAAATATCTTTTTAAAGAGCATATATCACCAAAAGATTATTTTATTTGCTACTACTATTTCATCTAACAAGACGGCTTTTGATGAACATAAAACAACTTTTTCTTATGAGCGGTAGACACTCGTTTGTTCCCAAGGACATCCAATTACTCGTATGTACAGAACTTCAAGATTTCCTTGATAATCACGAAAGTTTTCAAAGAGGAAAACTAAGACGGCACGCGTGAATCTTTGTTAAAGACAAGTTAGAAACATATTTCTTGCTGTTATAAAATGTCACCTTTATAAAACTTTATCTAGAGATTATGGGATTCTCGCGCGTTTCGATATAAATCTCTATTCAAAATAGTCGTCTTTAGAAAAATCGAGAATTAAAGTAGAAGTATTCGGGAAAATGTAGATAAGTGATATCCGCGATGGTTTTCGACATATTTTGATTTCGACATTATCTCCAATCGCTTGAGATTTCCCCTGGAACTATAAATTATTGTCACATAAACCAACAACATAGCATTAAGCCTGTATTTCCCGAAGGTGTCAACAGAAGTGTGGGTACATCTAAATCTCTAACTTCTACCAAGCCTACCAAAAATATTAGGGTCTATCCAGACGCGAGTGATTGATAGCGTACATAGTTTCAAAGAACAAAGCTTAATTCCGAGATTAAGCCACGTATTAAATCTTGTTTGATATCATTCTTTCATACCAATTAATAAGCCTATGAACTAAAAAAATTACTATATTTTTCTTTAACCGCATCGTATTTTATCCTGTCAGGTGACGCAAGGTACACACAACAGAAAATTGTCAGGCCGCCGGGCGCCTCCTGTATCTTTTTCGTTGGGTATACGAAACACCAGATCTCTTTTTAACCAACCAAGACATTATTATTATCCGACGTTACACCAACTGATTTTTAACGCTTCATACTACTTTATATTTAATAAGCATAACATTTTTGCACTTGTGCAATCATTTTGAACTTGCGCATGACACATGACCTAACGCACTCAATGTTACATGCGTCATTTACTATACTAATGCGTAATACAACATCTTCTTTCCATAGCGCATGCGTCAAACGACAACACGAGTGGAATAGTATGTTACGTTGCATGCGCAAAAGGAAACGCACAAGTGTATTATAACCAATTGAATAACAAATGGGCGTAATGATTGTTTATAAACTGTGACTGAGATAAGCCAGATGAAGATTTTGGAATTACTTTGTCAACGTATGTTAAGTAACCATTAGTAAACTAATCAATAAAGAGGCGATGTTCTCTGGTAATAAAAAAAAAAATAATAATAATAAGCCCTTATCAGCATCAAAAGTACTGAACTGAACATTGTACAAAATGTTTCCTAATCCCTAGCAATTACATGTTACGATAGCCGTGTTGTATGTACCTGTATTTATGGTATTAATAACTTACTCCACACAGTTGACTTCAACTTGCAGGATAAGTTCTAAGTGAAGAGTAGAGAGTATCGTCTGTGCTACTTAGCATAGAGCTAGTACTAATGCAATAGTCTCACACATGAATAATTATACTTCGCGCTTCGTCTTCGAGATTAGTAACTTGATATTATTCGACTAAGGTAGTAACGCATCTAGGAACCACCACTCATGCACTAGTTGAGGGTAAGTAAATAAAAAATAAAAAATCCTTCTGTGACGGTATGCAGCAACCTCTGCCGGGCCGCTTACTAGTTCGTCATTCGCACAGTTTTGCTCCGCCACTCAACACGGAAAATTAATACACAGTTTAAAAAAGTTACTTATTTCAGTTACATACATTATAATGCCAAAATCAGTGAAAAGAAAAAGTTCAGACTCGAATGCTCTCGAGTCAATCACAAAAAGGTTAAAGTTATTGGAAAAAGAGTTAAAATCAAAGCGGGAAAGTGGCCGTCGCCGAGACCGGCGGCGGCGCCCGCGCGTTATTGTGTCTTCTTCATCATCTACGTCTACCTCACGAGAATCGACGCCTATCCCGGATACTCATCAAGGTAATTACTATATTTTTTTTTATCATAATAGATTTTTTCTTGTGAATGCAACCAGAGCAGTTTGAGGGACTGTCTCAACGCGTTCAACAAATAACTGTTTACTTCCACATATTACTGTCTAACATACGACATCGTGCGCTATCATTAGGACTGCCGCCGACTTTAAGAGTGCTATCTAAGCAGTTTTTGGGACTGCCTTACTGCATTTCTACCAAACAGGACACATACGGTACCCCCGTATGTGTATATGATGACATCCGTTACTAGCTGAAATGGTACTAACCTAACCAATGCTACCTGAGCAGTCTTTGGGACTGTCTCACTGCATTCTGACAAATACCTTACATACAATATTCTACGTGCTATGTATGTTCGTCACTAGCTGGACTGTGACCTACTTAAAGAATGCAATCAGAACGGTTTTTGGGACTGTATCGCTGCATTTCTACCAAATGTACTAAGTACCTACTTGTACATAAACACACAATCGATCAGTACAACCTGAGTAGTCTCTGGGACTTTCTCGACGTACTTAAATTCGATGTGTTGGCGTTGTATCCCAGGGGGATACGCAATACGTAAAATTTATTAATATATACGTATTTATGGTGTTTGACACCCGACTTGTATAAGTAGCTAATACGCAACTTATCGTCATTGCAGACGGGTACAGCACGGAAGCACGTGAAGATGTGGACTATGGCATAGCTGACCGAGACATGACAAACATGACTCTCACACAAGAGGCGAAGTCATCCTCAGACACACCGCTGCAAGACCACCCGACTGAGGTACAAGAGTTAGCCAACTCCAATGAAGATGTACTAGGCGACGATATTCTGGAAATACTAGGAATAGACCCGACGGCGACTACTGAATATGGGTTGGAAGTTCACAAAGAACTCGCTACCAGGTTCAACCATATCGCAACAGCGGGATTGACTAAAGATGCCCGAAAAGAGCTGTGCGATAAATATCTCGTACCATCGAACTGCACCCGTATAGGTGCACCGCAATTGAACGTAGAAATCAAAGCTGCGTTAAATGAATCTCTTCTGAAGCGGGACCGGGCGATTGAAGCAAGGCAAAAAGAACTCGCATCTGCCATTTCATGCCTAGCCCAAGTAGCTACAGATCAGTTGTCTTCCAAAAATACAAACCACGAATTTTTAAAAAAAGTAATGGACGCCGGCCGTCTTTTATGTGATATACAGTATTCGCAGTCTATAACGAGAAGAAATTTTGCCTTATTCTCATTGAAAAAGGAAATGAAAGAACACCTTGGAAATACTACTATAGACAAATACTTATTCGGCGAAAATCTACCCGACGCATTAAAAACTGCTAAGGCAGTAAGCAAATCTGGCACGGACCTAAAACAAGATGAAAAACCTCCAAAGAACACGCGACCAACAAGTACGCCTATGAAGCCTCGGGTCAAGAAGAATTTAAACTGGAGGACTCCGGCCCCAGTCCACAGGCGATCGGGACCATCAAGGAGTCGAGAGCCTGCCCCTCAGCGCAGCCAGCCCAGGACATCATTGAAGCAGTCATCATATCAGCAGAAAATAACGCACCGCCGCTAGATCCGGTAAAGTTCGCTGGTCAGCTTTCACATTTCCATAAACAATGGTCTCTCATCACAAGTGATCGTACAATACTCAACTGGATTAAGGGTTATAAACTCAAATTCTCTCGTCCAGTCACTCAATCTTGTATACCAGCACAACTAAAACACAACACTTCAGAAAACATTAAATTCAAAGAAGCCATCCTAAGCCTTATAAAAACCGGTGCTATATCAGAGTGTCAACCATGTCAACAACAATTTTTGTCGAATATATTCCTCCGTCCTAAACCAAATGGAAAAATGAGGCTTATACTTAACCTCAAAAGTCTTAACAAATTCATTGACACGAATCACTTCAAATTAGAAGATTTACGCACTGCCGTTAAATTAGTCAGTCAGGGTTGTTTTATGGCCACCCTGGATCTTAAAGACGCATATTTTTTAGTTAAAATCCACCAAGAGTCCAGGCGATATCTTAGATTCATGTGGGAGGAAAAATATTATGAATTCAATGTTTTACCATTTGGTTTAAACACAGCCCCTTTCATTTTTACAAAATTAATGAAACCGGTGGTCAAGCTACTACGATTATGTGGTTACATATCGGCCATATATTTAGATGACCTATTGTTATTAGGTAATCATTATCAAGATTGTATGACCAATATTAACATAACTCAAAAACTCCTAACTTCATTAGGGTTCAAAATTAATAAAGAGAAAAGCAGCCTCACACCTGCCACTTCCTGCAAATTCTTAGGCTACCAGATTAATTCTCATTCAATGCAAATTACACTGCCACAGGATAAACGAAATTATATAAAATCTGAACTCAAGAAATTCCTAAGACTCAAGCACTGCAAAATAAGAAATTTCGCGAAACTTATAGGACTACTGAACTCGGCTTGCCCAGCAGTCGAATACGGTTTATTATATACAAAACAGTTTGAACGTTGCAAATACTTAAATTTGAAAGGCCATGGTGATTTTGACCAATCAATGTATATTCCAAATTATTTATTAACTGATCTCACTTGGTGGATCAATACCATTGATACGTCCGCCCATAGGATCAAAGACGACATTTATGCAATAGAAATATATTCTGACGCCTCAACTACGGGGTGGGGCGGGGTTTGCAAAGGCCAAGTAGCAAGTGGGCAGTGGTCTAAAAATGAGGCTGAACTGCACATCAATAGTCTCGAGCTGCTGGCTGCCTTTATATCATTGAAAATATTTGCCAAACATATAAATAATTGCCAAATCCTGCTACGTATAGATAATTCAACCGCTATATCATACATTAACCGTATGGGCGGCGTTCAATTTCCACACTTAACTCAAATATCGAAAGATATTTGGCAATGGTGCGAACCTCGTAAAATTTTCATTTTCGCAGCCTATGTAGAATCTTCAAAAAACATTGCGGATAAAGAATCTAGACGCGTCCATCCAGACATAGAATGGGAACTGGCCGCACCTGCATTTCAGTCATTAACCATTAAATTCGGGAAACCACAAATTGACTTGTTCGCAAGCCGAATTAATAGGAAGTGTAAAACATACGTATCATGGCACAGAGACCCTGACGCCTTTGCAATCAATGCATTTACATTAGAATGGACTAGGTACTATTTCTACGCGTTCCCACCATTTTCCATGATTCTAAAAGTTTTAAGGAAAATTATAAATGACCATGCTTATGGTATTATGGTCGTGCCTCAGTGGCCGACACAACCATGGTATCCTGTGTTTACTAGTCTACTCGTGTCAGATGTCATAATATTTGATCCCAGAGATAACCCTATAATTTCTCATTCCAGTCGGAACATACATTCCAGCCTTACCCTGGTGGCCGGCATATTGTCCGCACGTCCCTAACACGAAGAGGTGTTCCACCATCATCAGTGGAAATCATGCTGGCTTCCATATCACCCAATACGATGAAGCAATATGAAGTTTACTGGAAAAAATGGTTTGATTTTTGCAACCAATTACAAACTAATATATATGAGACATCAGCCCCTACGATACTTAAATTTCTTACCGAAATATTCAACGACGGAAGCCAGTACGGCTCATTAAACAGCTGTAGAGCAGCATTGTCTCTCATCTTAGGGCCAGTAATCTCGAACGATATCATGATATCCAGGTTCTTCAAAGGTGTTTTCAGACTTCGGCCACCACAACCGAAGTATGACATTACCTGGGACTCTAACTGCGTGCTAGATTTTTTAGGAAACTGGCAGCCAAACGATGATTTGTCTTTGGAAAAAATTACAAAAAAGTGCGTAACTTTGGTAGCCCTCGTTACAACACACAGAGTCCAAACCTTATCCAAAATCAATGTTCAAAATATCGAAACATTCTCTTCACAAATCACTATAAAAATACCAGATTTAATTAAAACGTCGCGTATAGGCTGTAAACAACCTGTCCTATTTCTACCTTTCTTCGACGAAAAACCCGCGATATGCCCGGCCAGAACTCTAATCTCTTATATGACCAAAACGTCTTCGATACGCAAGTCTAATAATCTCTTTATCAGTTTCAAGAAACCTCATGAGGCCGTTTCCTCCCAAACCCTAAGTCGCTGGATAAAGTCTATTCTTAAAGACAGTGGCATTGATGTCACAATATTTTCCGCGCACAGCACAAGACATGCTTCCACATCACAGGCTCATAAACAGGGCGTTAGTATAGATTTAATTCGGAAAACCGCAGGCTGGAGCGGAATCTCAAATACGTTTAGTAAATTCTATCATAAAGAAATCATAAGTACAGATTTCACAGCAGTAGCGAATGCAATTATACACACAAATAAGTCATAAAATATCTGATCTTAGAATAAATGATCCGTAACAATTGATGTATCAAAAACTTTATATACTACAAATTACATATGTCAAGCTGACTGTAAAATGTTGATTAAAATAAACTTTATTTGTGCAAAATTACTTGCTGGTTGTTATATTTTCTGAACCTACTCTAAAAGTCTACCTTAGTCGAATAATATCAAGTTACTAATCTCGAAGACGAAGCGCGAAGTATAATTGATGATTAAACGAACTTACCCAAGTGAAGTTCTATCATAATTATACGAGGCGCTTCGTCTGAAGAGATTAGTAACACCCTCCCACCCTATTGAACCCAAAAATATGCGGTTCCGAAAATATAAGATGTCAAATGTATACGAAGTACACACCTAAATGGTAAGTATTCTCAACGAAATGACGAACTAGTAAGCGGCCCGGCAGAGGTTGCTGCATACCGTCACAGAAGGATTTTTTATTTTTTATTTACTTACCCTCAACTAGTGCATGAGTGGTGGTTCCTAGATGCGTTACTACCTTAGTCGAATAATATCAAGTTACTAATCTCTTCAGACGAAGCGCCTCGTATAATTATGATAGAACTTCACTTGGGTAAGTTCGTTTAATCATCAATAAAACGTTCATAACCCTCACAGATACGATGACAAAGAACCTAGGGTTCTAACAGATAAGCAACACGTCAGGAAAGATGGTCAAGGGACGATAGGCGGTGTTAGATTGGCAACAAGGGCGCATCAATGCGCGCGGCAGAAGTGGTAACCCTAGCACGAATATGTGGTCCTGGTACATAATTCTCGCGTAATTTGACACTCTCTCTCTCTATCTCTCAATAGGAATAATCACTCAAACCTTGCTTGTATCCGACCACTAATTGTGTGTTAAGTTTAAAGTAAAGAGATCTCTCATATAACATAACGGAAAAAGGCGACTGATTTCTGCCATCTTTTTGCAACATGATCTCTAGCCACGCGAGAATTGCCTCTTGTGCGCGCGAGTCGCTTGGTCGTCGACAGTTGTCAATAATATACGTTATGTCTCTTGTCTGTGAGAAACCTTAGCAAACGTCAATAGGCCACAATTCTCTATGCTCCAGATGCCAAGAACAACGATACTAAGCACACGTTAAACTAAGCATAAACAATGCTTATTGGATATTGTTTCAATGCTCATAGCTGTGACAGTGAAATCGTAATAGTAAGGGTATTTAAAGGATCTTCGACCTGATTTCTCGCGGTGGTCCTCGAACGATATTGAAAATTGATTTTAGGTAGGGCAAGAGTAAATTTAAATGTACGGACATAGGTAAGCATTTGAAACTTATCGATATTAATCTAAGTCCTCTAGACAAATAGAACAATCATTATTGTATGGCTATTATTGACGAAATAATGCCCGTATTCCGACATATCCCCAATGCCGTTATTAAATCCCATTGAATAGGTGCCGAACCTATTTCCTTCTATTGAGCATAATTCCAAATTCTGGATTGTCACTAAGAATTTCAGAAAATCTCAACAAAACTGAAAACCTGATAATTGAACCCTCTATCGTGCTCAGCAGCTGTACATGCGGCCACAAAGAACGCCGTTATTGACGATCACATAACACAATAATCATAATAATTTCGCAGTTTCAAAAATGATTATTTTTGTTAATATTATCACATTTTGAGTGGTCTTAAAACCTTTTTGAGTTAAAAACCATGTGAAACAAAAGGTTTCAACCACCAAAACATTTTTTGACATTTAATTCCACGGTTATTTTTTTAAGAGTATTGTACGACAAAATTATCACAACCGTCATGAACATGCATAAATACATTAAAAACTTTTTATATTATAAAAAACAAAAAAACAAAGTGGTTCGGAAATTCTAAGTCTATGGGTTCGTCAGACAACTGAATAATTATAAAACCTGCTATAACATTCTCGTTCCGTTTCATCAACATTTTCCCCAGATTGTGTAACGTCACCGATCTAAACATTTTTTTGTCTTAATTCCAGCAAAATTTAAAATTATTTTAGCCCAAAATAAAAGGGATGACCTTTAGCAGGAACCCCCGTTCTTTTGATCTCAAATTACTTGTGTCTTAAAAAAATATCTAAAGAAAAATAATATTTCTGTGATGCTTCTTTTACTCAAATATTGTTTTATCTGGTTTGAGATAAATACAGCTGTTTTTATCTCTTATCTGCTTTGAGCAGTAAAACTTATCTTTATGTCGAGAGAGTTAGTTTAAGATAATGATAGATAGGATGTTATTGAATTTCACAACCGAATCTTATATTGGGTAAAGTAGCAATGTTTGCGACTGGTATTTTAGATCATTCATAATCAGCACTATTATGAATACAAAAGTAACTCTGTCTGTCCGTTTGCTACGTCATAACGACTAAACCACTAAACCGATTGTAATGAAATTTTACAAAAAAGTAGCCTGAGTCCTGGAGAAAGACATAAGCTATTTTTATTATTACAGCAAAACATGAATTAGATAATAAATACAAAATACACGCAGACGAAGTCACGGGCAACAACTAGTTAATTACCTATATAAGTAACGAAATACCTACCGAGAGTAATAATTTTGAAATGTAACTGCGGTAAGCGTAAATACTATGCCACCACAGATATGTTGTTACCCATAATATGATATTTTCTTGTGACGTCGGTGGTTAAATTAATAAAATAACAATTTTTCACACACACTACTATACTATTAGTATTAATGTGATAAATTTTAGGCCATAGAAATTAATATTCATTATGTGTTGGAATCGAACTCGCATTACGTAGCGACCAACCATTTAAGCTACCACGTAAGATACTGTAAAAATTAAACCACAATATGATGGCTATGAGGATATTTAAAATCTCTTTCATCGACATTGTTTTCCAAGCTATAAAGCATACATAAGAGCAAAAACAGAATAACTAAAAAAAAACTATAGAAAAGTGAAACTGTGGTTAAACAACAGAAAACCACCAACGATGTAAGTGCCACCAACACAAATTACAGTTTACCGGCCAATGAACCCGCATGTTGCAACTTTTAAATTAAACTCGAGACTTCATATGACCATAGCAAGTTCATATAAACACTAATGCATTAGACGAAAAGTTTTGTACCGTGACAAATTTTTGCTAAATGAAAAATGTCTGAAGTGCTTGTTGAGAGTGGAAAATTCATTAGTTTTACTAAACTAAAGAGATTTTGGAAAGTAGTTCGGTGTTTAGTTTTAAAGTAGTTTTCCGTGGTAGTTTGTTTAGAAAATATTAAAATCATTACTGCCTCATTAGTATAGTAGTAGCGTGACTGCTGACTGTGAGGTCCTGGGTTCAATTCTTGGAGCAGACAAAGTGTAGGGTTTTTCTGTTCAACATTTTAGTAACAGGCCGGAGTTTGGTATTATGCCTAGTAGATCGTCATAGGCTCGGCCTCTATTACATTAGGCTCAATAACGGTACCAGTGAAATTTGGATGTATAGTACGTGTATACCTCAGCCTCGCCTTATTGGAAAAAGAAGCGTGATGATATGTAAGTATTTAACCTATTACGTTGTGCAAGTATGCCTGTGTTATGATGCTATTATATATTAGGACAACTAGCTTTTGTCTGCGACTTTGTACGCGTGGAATTTAGAATATGATATTTTCCTGCGGTCAAATGAGACCTATATTTTAAGTTAAACCTCTAGCAATACATCGATGAAAACTGCATTCAATTCCATGCAGTAGTTTTTGCTAGATGCGTGTACAAACATTCAGACAGATAGGCAGATAGACAAATATTCTAAAAACTGATGTTTTGGCGTCTGTTGCTCTAATAAAGACCCCCCATATTAAATTTTCTCCAATATCTATAATGTTCGGACATCGGCCTGTTATAATTTTATTATATGTATAGATAAACACATTAAAATTAAGCAATGTCTCTGTTATACCTATTTTTAACTTTGAATTTTTTGTATGGATAACAGAAATTACCATTTTACTTATCAAACTAAAACAAATGCTCCCTGGAAATCCATTCAGAGACCCTCTACGTTAATTAAACTTGGTGGATGTAGATGAATAATAAATGAATGAAGTGATAAAATATTTAACTCATTAATATTATTCCGTCTATCTGATTAAATTAAAGTAATTATTTTTAGATATATATTCTTATTACTGACTCATTGGTCTTTTGGTAACCGCGACTGCTGAGTGTGAGGTACTGAGTTCGACTCTGGGGTCGGGTAAAGTGTTTGCGAGTTTTTCTGTTTGGATAATTGACAGATAGATGGCAATAAGCTTGCCCTATTACATGGAACTCAATAACGGCATCGGTAAAACGTGGGTGTAGATACTATAGTATCTACATCTCTGCCGAACCTGTCGAGGAATAAAGGCGTGATGCTATGTTATGATAATCTATTTATTCTAATTAATAAACAAATTCGTAAATCCTCATTAAGAACCGTAAACTAAAATACAGATTATCCTTGAAACACAGCTGACATAATATTTACTTATTTGATATCTGAACCAATATTGTCACGCCGTATATTATTCCACTTCCCTGAGATTTTATTTATATTCCAAACTAGCTTTATCCCGCGACTTCGTACGCGTGGAATTTATCTGATATTTTCTGAGCCTAATTTTAAGTTAGACCTTTAGCAATACATCCGTGAAAACTGCATTCAATTCCATGCAGTAGTTTTTGCGTGATGCGAGTAGAAACATAAAGACAGACAGGCAAAAATTCTAAAAACTATTGTTTTGGCTTCTGTTGCTCTAATAAAGACCCGCATATTAGTTTTTCTCCAATACCTATAATATATGTATAGATTTTATAGCAGTCAAATATTTAACAACAACAACAACAGCAAGGCTAGGCAACAGGAGGCACTTGAAATATTCACAAAATACTCAGTTGTATTTTTACTTTAATAATAAATACCTACTGTTTTTAACCCTTCGTATGCGCGAGTCCGACTCGCGCTTGACCAGTTTTTATTTTTCATTATCGTGGTGAGAACCCATCATGGGCTATCCTCCGTCTGAGGGGGGGAAGGGTGTGCCGGACTAAACTCACCACGGTGGTCCGCCTCGACACCATATGGTGGGCCTCGGGAACTCTTAGAAGACAATAGTACACCTACCTGTGCCTAGCCCTTAGGCGAATTATGAATATGTATACAAGGTACCAAATGTAGAACAGTCTCTTGAAATTTCAAACAAAGGTATTAGCAAGACTAACTTATTGTTTGTCTTTGCTTACAAACCATGTCGTTGAATCCACAACACCACTAATATTATAACGGCGAAAGTAATTCTGTTTGTTTGTTACCTCATCACTACTAAACTTCTAATCTGATCGTAATGAAATTTTACGAAAAGGTAACCTGGGACCTTTAAAGGATATAAAAATAAAATAAATAAATTCAACCCATTACTGTCCCACTGCTGGGCAAGGGTCTTTACTCAGAACGAGAAGGGTTAGGCTTTAGTTCACCACGCTGGCCTGGTGCGGAATGGCGGACTACACACACCGTCAAGAACTTTATGGAGCCCTCTCAGGTGTGCAGGTTTCCTCACGATGTTTTCCTTCACCGTAAACGCAAGTGATAATCAAATTAAAGGATATAGGCTTTTTTTTTACTATTATACATATATATACAACCAAACAACTAATAACTAACAAAATACTGCCTCATTGGCCTAGTGGTCGCAAACGCTCCTGCTGAGCGTGCGATCCCGGGTTCGATTCCCGGATCGGGCAAAGTGTTATTGGGTCTTTCTGTATTGAAATTCTCAGTAGCAGCACGGAGTCTGGAACCGTGCCCGGTAGATGGCAATAGGCTCGCCTCTATTACATGGGACTTAATAATAGCATCGGCGAAATGAGGGTGTACAAAAGTACACCTCTGCCTAACCCTTTGGGGAATACAGGCGTGATGCTATGTTATGTTATGCAACAAAACATTAATTAGATAATAAATATAAAATCCAAGCAGATGAAGTCGCGGGCAACACCCAGTATTAAATAAACACTCGCATAATAAGGTTCACATAATTCACATAAATTTGGCATAATTCTACATAACTTTTGACATGTCACGGGTTACGATGTATATATGTAGTAATATGTATATTTATGTATGTATAATGTATAATTGTACTAATAATTTGAACCAACAGAAATATTTCGTATAATAGAGATGAACTTTGTTTTTGCAAGGTAAAACAAATTATCATTGTTTAGACTTGTTATAGTGGAAGTTTTGAAATTATTTGGCTTTGATGTATCAAATAAAATAACACATAGATAATACTACTAATATTATAAATGTGAAAGTATATGAGGATGGATGGATGGATGGATGTTTGTTACTCTTTCACGCAAAAACTACTGAAAGCATCTGGATGAAATTTGGCACAGAGATGGATTAAAGTCTGGAATAGCACATAGGCTACATTTTATCCCGGGAAAACGCGGGCGGAGCCGCGGGCAGAAGCTAGTGTTATATATTTTTGAAGTAAACCGACTGCGCTCTGTCTTGGGTTTGATTCCCGCACAGAAAATATATTTGTATGACCAACGCATACTCAGCTGTTGCGGGTTTGGGTATTTGTACGAGTACGTATGTTTGAATATGAATGTTTGTGTTTGTATACGCAAACACGATACAGGAATTATGTAGTGTGGGGCAATGTTTATTTCTTCTTCTTTGACAACAAGTGAAGGAGAAAGTAGGAGTAGAGTCGTATCGAGAGGTCAAAAAGAAGGCGGAGGATAGACCGACAAGAGCTGAGCTCTTAAATTAAAATTTATACATACATACATCACGCCTTTTTCCCATGGGGGTAGGCAGAAACAACGGAACGCCACGTGCTACGATCCTTACATAACCCTTTTGCTTCATCTACATTCATGCATCGTTTCATACATGAACGCCGGTTGTGGGTACTGCACACCGGACCTTTTTGAAGGACATCACCAATAAGGTCCGTATACGTCCTTCTAGGGCGTCCCCTCCTGGCGTTTCCACTAACAACCGCGTTAAAATATAAATAAATCTTTTTTGTTAATCGCCTTTCATCCAACCTCTCTACAAGACCAAACCAACGAAGCATACTTTTCTCTATCCTTGTCACTACATCTTCTTTCAGACCGCAACGATCTCTTATCACGCTATTTCTTAATTAAAATTTATTTAGAGAAAAAACGCAATCCGTATAATGGCGTCACGATTGGCGATAACGATTATCTTTCTGAGCTACGTGTCGCGGGTTCGAATCCCGCACGTAACAATTATTATATGTAGGTATTTGTATGGGAAAACTGTACTTACATATTTAGTCGAACAAACAGGTTCAGTGACCTCTACCACAATCACCGAACCTCTAAAAGGTCTAATTTACCTAATTACTTGTTTAGTGATTTACAAAATTCCAGAAGTAATTTGTGAGTTAGGTCGTAAAAGAATCTCAAAAACAAAAGACTGTCACATCGATCAAGCAATTGCAGTGCGACTTCCAAGCTAATGGGTAACCAAGGTAATGGGTTCTCATAGACGTACCTATTTATGGTGAACCCTGCCAGCTTCAATGGGTCTTAATAACAGCATCCTCGAAACATGGGCCTACGATACACCCGGAAACGTACTTGCTGTTGTAAACTCACATTTCGTGGGTTTTCTTTTTGTTTATGTGTGGAAATGCTCATGCATACCCGCCGTCCTGGGGACGGCAACGGGTGATGCCGACTAAAACCACTCGGTGTTAGTGCGCATACCTGTAGCGCCAGAGATACGGGATTCGCTCGCGCATTCACCACACCCCTGACAGGTCATCAGCCTACCCTTTAGAGAATGTCATGACCTATGACTCACAGAATTGATCTGAATTTATGACGTTACTATCCCATGAGATAGAATATCAACTCTCTCAATTAAATATCTTAAGCCCTAACTACATAAATGTTATAAATAAAGACCTGGGAAAATGCATCAGTCGATTGATAGATGCGGAATGAAAATGTATATATACTTGTTCATATGATGAATTTACAACGAATATAAACAGTTAGACTTCTCTTAGAACAGTCGTAGTAAGCTAAAGGGCGAGTATTATTCGTAGCCCTCGGCAACACACGTGCCGTCGTTACACGGGTTTTTTATCAACCTATACTACGATACAATCAACGGTCATTAAACATTTAAAAGTGTATATAAAATCTGAATTGTAAAACCACGTAAACTTTCACTAACCTACATTGAAAATAGGAATAACATAACATAACAACACGCCTGTATTTCCCGAAGGGTTAGACAGAGTTTTACTATTGTACACCTAAAGTTTGCTGATACCGTTATTGAGTAACATGTTACAGGGGGCGAGGCCATATACCGGGCACAGTTTCAAATTCCTGCTGCTACTAAGTATCTCCATACAGAAAAACCCAATAACATTTTACCCGACCCGGGAATTAAACCCAAGATCTCATGCTTAGCAGTCGCACTTGCGATCAGTATACCAATGAGGCTGTTAGGAAGGAAAAAAGGAATAAATCCAACCTATTCCAGTCGCACTGCTCTTGTGGCCTGATTACACCATCGAGAACATTTTAGCTCCGTCATAATGTTTATCTTTACGGTTAAAGCAAATAGGAACACAAATTCTTCATTAATAGAAAACTACAACATAATCAAAACCGTTCCACAAACGAACTCCATGAAACAGTAAGAATATGTAAATTTGTGGAGCGCAGCAATCTCCGTCGTGACTCCGTGACTCCGTGGCCATTAGCTGTTATTCAGTTAACGAACAATCACGATGGACGCAGATCGACAGACACCCACACAATTTGATTAACGCTTCGGCGCCACTTTCAGGAAGTTCGTGCGAATTGTGCAAATCAATTACCTATCTACCTACCTACCTATATAATACGTACAGACAGAATATCTGATCTACTTGATCCTTCACAATTTACATCTAAAAACTGAATATATGAAAATATTGGCGAAAATAATTTCACTACACGTGTACTCACCCTCTTACAAAAGTTAACGTAATTTGATAAACATAATGCCGATATCAACAAAAGGTAAACGACACAAAAAGTAACCGTAAAACTTTTCCAATTCTCGTTTCCAAGAAAATGTATCGACTCCCTATTTAGGATATGTACTACACTACAGTTATGTTCTCCTAAAAAGTTCGTATCAGCGCTAAAGTGCGCCCGAAGCGTCTACGATAATCGCTACGAGAATACGTAGCCAGTATTAAAAGAAACGCATATAGTATTGTTAGCATGCATCGGCCGCCTAATCACAACTAGTTATGTCCTTAAACTTGTCAAGTGTATCAGCACGGTAGAGTGGGCAAGTGCAGGCCCAGTCCCCGTGACCTACATCCGACGACCCTCGCTCGGGAAGCTGCTAATTTCCACCATCGCGGGCTGTAGCCGACGTCACGGCGGGGGCAGGGAGGCACCTCGTCGGCTCGCTGGCTGCCTGCTCCGATCAGTCCAACGCCCCACTCCGAGCTGTAAGCACGCTCCGGCCGCGACCCGACGCCGCGGATGATCGCGAACAAACACACAACCTCACAGACGCCGCCTGATTAAAATTAATAAAGTGTTGCATCCGTATTTTTGTAAAGTGCGAAAACGGTGAAAGTATTTTTTTTATTGTAAAGTGTGATAGCGAGTCAGGCGGGCGGAGGCTCGGGTGGGGCGCGTTCCGCTGACACAGTGGCTCAGTCCGCCGCCGGTCGCCGAGTGGCAAGCACCATCGATTTTCTCCATACGACAGTTCGCGAGGTACGTAAGCATCACGTGCTCGTATTTTCACCGCGGCTATTTCCACGCGCCGAGTATTTTCAGGCGATCTGCTTAGCGTTCAAGGCCGCGTTTGTTTGCGTCCGCGTATACGTTCCGATGTACAGTTTACGTTGATGTTTTGATCGATTGTTTAGATCGTATGCAATGTTATCTATTATCACGCGGTGAGTTCGGGAGGAAAACGAATCGTTTTCACGGCTCTACGGTGGGCGCGTGCTTAGAATAAGTAATGCGATAACGTTGTTATTACCAAGGTTGTGGTGCGGTTGACGACGAGCATTAAGTTATACTTATTGTTGTATGACAACAGACGTGCTGAAGTAAATAGAATGCTTATTAGAGCAGTGTTAGTGTTACTTATACATACTTACATTTGAAGGTGACATCTTCAGTGTCTTAGTACCTGTAAAGTGCTAAATGATAGAAGTATTACAAGTAGGGCCAGGTGTTTCGTGATGCGGTCATGAGGATGGTCATGACCTACAGAGTGGACACTATATCTGACTGTGATCCGCGATCTGGCAGGCGTTCAGACAGGGATTCATTCAAGCGATGTGCGAATGTTTGTGTCCATTACATCATAACAGAACAGTTCATGACTATTAGTGGGGCAAAGTCGAAAATATTATCAATGTTAGTTTGAAAAAAAAAGGTAATAATGTTAGGTCAATTTTAGTTTCAAAAGTTATTGTAAGAAGTAAAAACTGAAATTACTTATTTTCTTTGTGTAATGAAATTACCAATATGAAATTAATTCTATACGACCAAGTTTAATAATGTGTATGAATCAAATCACCGAAATTCCAATTTTTTGTGGCTACACAACAGAACAACCGCTACGAAAAAGTTATATATACATAAATGTACAAATAAAAATGCGAATTCATACACTACAAATCTTGATAGCAAGAAACAATTAACGCACAGTGCATAAAAACACAATAAACCTAACGTTCTAGAAAAAATACTACCTACACACATGACGTCACTTCATATATACCCACGTAATATCTTCTTCATTATAGGTTCGCAATTTTATGGACTGTATAGTTTTACGTTAAACAAATTGCTTTTACCCAATCTCATAACATTTTCCACTAAAGCTGATATTGAATTCTTATCGCTTTTCGTCGACTCGTGTTCAAAATATACCAAAAATATACATATTCATTTTATGTAAATATTCTGGTCCGCTCCCGGGCGTTATGTATGAAAATGCTGCTCTGTTTTGATAGTTTAGGCATTCATGAATTATTATAAAAGGATATCTCGTTGTCTGTATTAGTGTACAACTCATAAATTTAGTTACAATTTTATATACAAACTATCTATGTACATACATATTTGACAGTATACTATAAGATATATATTTTATAATAAATACATGAAAGTGAAAGAGTCTTCTCAAAGAAAAGTCAGAGCTATAGTGAAACTTGAAAAACAAAAAAACATTAAAGTAACATCATGTGTACCTATGTTACATCTCTCCGCCCGCAGAGCTAATACCAATTATATATTGTAGATAACCGAAATAATGAGAAAAAGAAACATCAATAAGTATATAAAAAATTGAATCAAATTTGTAAAAAATAAATCGTAATACGTCATCTAGTTATGTAAAGAGCGACCAATCAAATGCCTCTGTTTAATAACATTCTACAAATACAAGCACGTGATTGGTCGAAAACTGTCAACAGTTGGTAACAGAAAACATAGCAACAGCCCTTAAGATATTTAGTCGATTTTTAACGTAATCGTTTTGGCAAGTTTTTGAGAGTGAAATGTTAATTGTCTGGCGATAGAACGACTTTATTTTGTTTTAATATTTACTCGCGTGACTAATTAACGAATAGTTAGATTTTAATTACTGTAGATTTATTTTTTATATGTATGACGCTACCCGATATACGACTTACGCTACTTCTACTGTTTTTCGGTCTTTTGATGATAATTATAATTTTTTTTTGTAGGTAATATTTATTTACTCTCGTTTGAGGAAATGGTTTTACTTTAGTTATTTACTTTAGGGAAATGTATATACTTTATAATTTTAAACATTTATCATCATTATATTACCGGAGTATCGTGATTCTTATGATTACTTGTTAAGCATACTGCCGACCTTGAGATAGAACCCATTATTATTACTAACACTACGCGTGGCTATATAGTAATGAAGTAAAACTGAAATATAAACAGCTGTTCACTTATCTGATTTCCTGAACCAAACAGCACGAAATAAAATTTTAAAACTTTGACTACAGCGATTGTGACAATTAAACTCAAAATTATGGCATTCTTTAATATAGGTAGTGAAGTTGATTGAATATATTAATAGTATGCTTACCAATAAAATTCGAAAAACAGATGTTTCTGTTCAAAATAAATACTATTTCATTATTTTATACAGGTATTGATAGGATACTAAGGCTGCAACTAGACAATAAAAACACTAAACCAAGCTATATTTCTTTTTACTCAATGTACTTTAAATATATCTCTACCTACGAACCTAATATCTATACTAAGTATATGAGTTCACACTCAGTCCCTACTACACATATTATTCACTTCGATGAACTAGCAACACTCGTATTAATGTCAAGGTGCCGTCACGAATCATCTGGCATCATCAGACCGATGGCAACGCCAAAATGCCAGCAAAAACGCCCGATACCATCTATATAGGGGCTGCCAGATCGATTGGCTACACTAGCGCAGCCAAAATGGGTGGATGCGATTAATTTTGTGGTTAATTTTAAAGGTAACATTTAGTTGAATATAATGTACATACATGTCTAAGACAAATGATGAATTGGATTGAGAAATCCGCAATTAAGTTTGATTTAATTTGATTAATTATTAATTGTTTATTAACTGCAGTGAAATGTAATACTATAAAAAGCATAATATTACAAAAGTTTAAAAGGAAAAGAAAATAAGGAATCGTAAAAACGATTGTAACTATTAAACAGTTTCCACTAGTAGATAAAAATATTTACTTTAACAGATAGAATAACTTTCTTGAAAACATTTATGCTTTGTACTAAAATTAAGTCAATAAAACTCTTAATTAAACTAGTACTTTCCTAAAATCTTGCGTATACAAATAATTAATTAATACACGTGTAAGTTGATTAACTCATTGTAACGTTTTAACTTGAACCTTTCAAACGTAACCGATTAACCGTGAAAGCCACATTTGTCACGGACATCTAATTCAGTGTTCCATCATTTATCAGTAAACTTGAACAAATCGATGTTTAATTTACATATTAGTTACAAAATAACTTGAAGATAAACTACAATGATAGCCTAGCGGTTGAACGCTTGCCATCCATGCAGGAGGGTCTTAGTTCAAATCCGACCCGCACCTGACTTTTCGGAATTATGTGCGGATCAGAATTTGATTATCACTTGCGTTTCCGTTAAAGAAAGCTTGCAATGGGCCAGCGTGGTGGACTATGGCCGAACCCTTCTCATTTTGAGAAGAAAACCTTGCCCAGCAGTGGGATAGTAACGGGTTGATTTTTTTTTCTTAAACTTCTTTATTTCATAAACTACAAATTAACTAGCTTGCATCAATTAAGTGGCCAAACACCACTATAAAGGAAATGTAGGTATCTTCTTCAGGTATCTGACAGTTAGTTTTGGTAGAATAATTTAACATTATAATAAAGGTTCATTCTTAACTAAAGATAGCTCTTCCCTTACCATTCAACAGACAATTAGTCTAGAGAAGTTGTCACTAACAGAACGTCACGTATAAAGATCATCCACAGATCGCCGACGCGTTTTCAAATTCGATGAATAAGCGACCTTTTTGCATTTGATAGGTATGATAACGGTAGATATATAGACCAAAATCTACATAATGATGTCGTTACGGCAAAAGCGATGCGGGAGAAAATATATTAAAATATTTGGGACACGACGAGATTCGGCCCATATTACCACTACAATGACGATTCAAATTCATGAAGGATAAATAGATGTCCCTAATTTCAATTTCTGATGTAACTCGAACTTATTAATAGGGTTAGGGCAACGTAAAAGTTATTCTATTGATGTTTGTTGAAAATAATTGAAAAACTTTCATCTCTTCGCTATGTAATATTAATTAGGTTTGTTGAATCAACTTTTTATATAAATATTTATTTGAGAATTAAATGTTATGTACCTATGTTTTTCCGACGACCATAAGGTAACCTTGAAGAGACAAGGTTAAGTTAACCCTCCCGATGACATGTTGTTTCTATGACAGTTCGGTGCGCGGCCTAATTTATACCACCTTCGTTTTACCTCGGTAGGTCACGCAATCACGATTTTGGAGGCTTTTTCCTTACGCTACTTCATTTATTTTTTCTTCTAACGTTCCTTTTCTTCAGTATACAAATTATTTACCTACAAGCCGTAGCGAAAGTAATAGGTACGTAACGAAAATGGTCTATAATTTAACATAAATACGTTTCAGCTGGCTTGAAAGCAACCTTTTAGGAAGATTATTGAAGAACTCGTGTTGGTATTTTCCTGTGACGGTCAAAAGAAATTGTTTCATGATCGTTACGAAATATTACGTGACCAAAATATAGTTGGAAGTGCCTATAAAATACACGTTCTAGATGGCGAGATTAACACGCAATACGACTATTTACTCAATGAAATAACGATTAGGCATTTTATTTTTATCGTTATCGAGTATATTATGTTGAGTGATGCGACAATGAATCTGTGTAAACTGAGCTAACCTACGCAATATAAATTCAAAATTATCTAATTAACTTTAGTCACATAAATATTCATTTCAATTAGTCATAAATATAGCGAAACCGAGCCATTACTCTGGACCCTTTTAAAATGAAAAAGTAATTAATATAAAACGACAGCATTATCTACTGAACTTCAAACATAAATTACACTTTATGAAATTAATTTCATTTCGAGTAGTTGAAAGCACTTAGAACTAAATAATTAATACTTGGTGAGTGAAAATGAGCCAAGTCTGACATAATACAAAAGATATGAGATTGCCAAAATCAAGACATGAAACATCACGAAACTCAAATTCAGTTATGTAAGAGTTTTAAAGTTTTACATTGATGTGATTTATGAATACATACTCAAATGTATAAACAAGTCTTATGCGTATAAAAAGACCAAAATATTAGAATCTACGGTTATTTAGATTTATGCTCCTTCATAATATATATTTCGAAAAGCCTTTATTCTACGTCATGTTTACCTTTATTTGGTTTAAATTTCATTCAGCCGAGTCTAAGTGGCATTAATAAATAATGTCTAGCGCCAAATGTGGTCGATATTTGACTGAAATGTAGAAACTATTTCAGACTCGTAGCCTATTTATATTATCAAACGATTTCATTGTAATCTGAGATTGAATTGTTAATATAAATGTATTCAGTACATTCGACATTGTTAAACTCGCAATCTTGTTACGTCAAATATTTGTCTGTGTCTCGTACAATATGACGTGACGTATATAAAAGTATTATATACTAAATGAATTATTGTTATTCAATGTTATTAAATTATTACACGAGACGAGCTGTTGAGTATTGGTCAATTATTAATCCTAAAAGTGATGGGAAAAAATTAATTGATTATAGGAACATATTTTTTAAACAATTTTTATTGCAAAATGTTAACTTGTTTCAGACATCAGTAGTAATTACTTAAGAATTACAAACTGTTATTTAAAACTGTCATCTTACGCAGACTAATTGCCTCGTTGTTGGTTGTCAGCAGAACAAATGGCGGCTAACGAAAGACTGATGAAAAGATAAGCTCAAAACGAGCGCATTTACATAACAATCTGTGTAAAAATACCGAACCAATACACGTTATGTAATGATGATACACGCCATCGGAAAATCGGAACAAAAGACAATTTATGTATTTTTACGAAAAAGGACCAATTTGGGAATAAAGACCAAAATGATGAAGTTTGTTTAGGCATAAAATTAAGTCACTAGTACAATATGCATCTTAATTCACACGTATGCAAACAATTAATTACAAAAATAAAATACGACACATTAAAAAACCGTTCGTTTTTAATTTTAAAAAGTCTTTACTCGATAATGATAGCTTGGTGTAAGCAATGTGTCTGGTGTGGTCAACCTCTCTCTAGCGTTTTGAATCCAAATGACAGTGACAAAATTAAGTTAGTAGAGTTACATCTAGGATAAGCATTAGATCAGTAATCCTAGGAAGATCTTTCTCTATTAATAAGGCAGCTAATGTATAAGCCCTGCATCTAAAACTCATTAGTTAACAAAATTCACTTTTAACGAACGTTCATACGGGCATAACTCAACAAGCGCTCCAGTAGGGCCGATCATTAATCTATATTACAAAGGCACTGCGCGTGATATTAAGTCGCAGCCGCTAATAAAACTTGTTTAACTAAGCAATTTACTAAACTATTATTACTTTACCCGTTTATATTTCACCTGTAACGTTGATAGGGACCAAAATAACCCCGTAATAGTTTAGAACTTTAGTGAGGACTCGTGAATATAGGTAGGTACATAATGTAATTTATTTTATCCACACTATTATAAATGCAGAAGTAACTCTATCCGTCTTTTCGTTACCTCAACTCACTGAACCGTTCGAAATGATATTTTTTGAGGTAGTTTGAGATCTCGAGAAGAATATAGGCTTATTTTTACTTTTGCAAAATACAAAATACACGCAGATGAAAGTAGCGGGCAATAGCTAGACATAAAAAAAAATGGTTTTTGCATAAATCAATGTGTTTTAGAGTTATCTTAAAGAAAGACACTCTAAATATCAACCCTAAAAAATGTAATTCACTCCAAACATACTTATAGTTTCGCAATGATCAGCAAAAATATACAAACGGCAATAAGAAAAATCAAAATAGTTGTTATCGATATTGATTTTGCCATCAACATCGATACGATTGAATTATACAAGTACAATTTAAATTACTTGTACGCTGTTACCTTTAAAGAGTAGGTACACGAGCGTTAAATCTTCAACAATAAAAAACACGTGGATACAAAAGCCACAGCATTTTATTGTAACGAGCATTTTGCGCATCGCGACTTCGATTCCCGCACGGTATAAATATTTGCACGATCTACAGATGGTTGTTTAGGGTCTGGGTGTGTGTGCATGTAAATTTTCGTATTTGTAAATTTGTAAAAGTATAAAAATTATCAATCAATTAAACAGCTATAAATATAAGACAAGGTAGCAAAAAATATACAACATGACTTTCAATTTTCCATGAATAGTGTCCTTAAATCTAATTATAGTCTCTTTTCCATACAAACTATGTAATTAGGTTGGCAAACATTTTATCTCCATCTCACGGTTACTTGAAGCATATTAATAGAACATTTACTTTGTCATAATTAGTTATATTTAGGTTACATTGCGTAGCCATCGTCGAAAATAAAACTGGAGTCAAATGTGTAAGCAACGCAATTTATGAGTTTGCGCAAACCACAATCAAGAAGTAGTGAGACTAGTCTTTTAAAGATGAATCTGTTTTGTAAACGTCTAGTCTACCAAATGACGAAGACTTGAGACTGTTTCACATAGAAGTAAGATATTATTGTTGTTAGCGCATAACTTCAATGCTTTTTAGACCAGTAGTCTAACGTCAGTATTGACTACGATCTATGCAAGTCCTTGCAGACCTTCTAGGTATATAAAAAATTAACTTCCGCTCGCGGCTTCGCCCGCGTGGATTACGAATCCGTGCATTTTCCCGGGATAAAAAGTAGCCTATGTACTATTCCAGACTGTAACCTTTCTCTGTGCCAAATTTCATCCAGATCCGTTCAGCCGTCCTGGCATGAAAGAGTAACAAAGATCCATCCAACCATCCATCCATCCATCCATCCATCCACCCATCCATCTATCCTCACAAACATTCGCATTTATAATATTATAGTAAAAAAATATATATTCTAATACTAAAAACTGGTGTCTAAAAACCCCTAAAATCAAAAGTTGACCTCTTATTCTATAATTACTATAGTTTACAAAACTGACTTCCCATCTACGTCTTTATATATGTACCTATATATAATATATACAGGTTTCCAGGTCAACATTGAAGAAATATTTTAGTAATGTAGATTTTATTATAATTTAATATTATTGCTGGAAAGTGTTCACCTATATATATATATAGGTCACAGAGGAATTTTTATGCCAAAACTATAAGACGAAACTAGAAGAGCTTGTTCTCTTCTATTTGAAACTGGCAGACGTTCAAAATTCCAAACAATGTTCCATCATAGTAAGCACTTCCGATAAAAATACTAGTTTGTATTTTATTTCCGCGCACCTACTTACAAAAATTAAGGTATTATATTTATATTTATGGAGTAATAATAAATTACTCTAACAATCATTTCTATGAGCAGGTCAAAATAAAGTCAAATTATGCAAACTTTGAAATGTAAAAAAAAGCATTAAATCTACATTAGTGTTTGCATTACAATATTATAAAGTAATTACTTTTAACTAGTTATCCAACAATATCATTATAAATAATCGTAGAGACTCATGATAAGTTGATTATTTATTCATCTGCACAGATATAAATTAAGAATTTTGATCATATGACTCAATAGCTCAATTTTTGATCTTTCACGCACATCGATTAATTAGCATAGTAGCTACCGATCAATAAAAAGTCTAGACAGAAAATGGAATTAAAAAACAAACTAGTCTGTTTACCAGTCTGTCACCATTTAAAGGGATTTCATAAACACGCCCAGCAGGTGTTTGCGCATTACACAAACAATTGTGACGTCACTGCACACAACTGAAGAGTCCATTTTCCAGACAATTTGCTGTGTAAAGTCAATCTAACTACTATTGAGACAGATGGCTCAAACGCAAACAGCAAACGACTGCAAAATTTGAATTGTGACACTGTGCAAGATTTGAGAGCAATAGCGTGTCGGAATTTTTTAAAAGCGAAAATAATTATTTTTTACTCTTTCATCATATAGAAACACAACGAATAATTTACTATTTGGCGCATAATTGTATAAATCAATGTTGTTACTGTTAAAACTAAACTTATTTGTGATTACTTAAAACACGCTTTGTTTGCAAAGTGAACATGGTACTACGTACTAAGCTAAACACTTTATAAATACGCACATCGTTCATAAAAGCCGTTCAGCTACATCAACTTTTTGATATTTAAATTCAAAATAACTTATTGTTTTAAGTAGGTATTTTCTTTCATGAGAATCTGTTGCAAAACTTGGAATATTTTTTCACCATCCCCTGGGTATAATAAAATTCTTTGAACTTATTTTAAAATTCTTTCTTTTAGCTGTAAAAAAGTTCTTTATTTAAAGCTGTGCTTATTACAACATTTCATAAAAAAGAAACGGTTCGCAAAAGTATTGTTTGTGATACAATACACATGGCTATTGTATTTATTAAGTTTTACAAATACTTAATTAAATTATAAAATAACTCTGTATTACATCTAAAGACGGTCACTATTAGCTACAGTAATTATTTTTTTGTTTAATATAAAAGTTAAAAAGAAAACTAATTATTTCTGAGTCAAAAGAAATCCGGTTGAAAAACCGAATTAAATAACCATTTCTTCATATTTGCTTACCGTGGATAATAAGTCACTACTTTTAACTGTTATAAAGTTACAACGTGACTATGCTCATTATATTACTTTGTTATATACGGGCTAGTATATAACGAAGTAATACTACTTTAATATTAAATATGTAAATCCTGTCACAAGTAAATCCTGGACAAACTGTTTGTTTTTCATGATCCATATTATTAAGTGTTTTTATACCATTCTAAAATACCATGCGAACCACCGGGTAAAAGTTATTATATTTTTTATATAAGAATGTTATTACTACAACAATATTCAATGTCGAGGTAAAAGGAACAACGAATAATCTTCATATTACGCCACAGAGCAAAGAACTAGTTAACTAGCGACTAAACATAGTCAGCTGTAGTCAGATGTAGCCGGGTAACGAGGATATTGAATGATGAGGCCCGACCGCACTCCATCCGCTAACCCCATATGTCACCACATCATCGGACTAGATTTATATAATTAATAAAATTGGTCTTTCGAAACGCGCCATCGAACGTCAGTTACTTCGTGATTTTAATAACCTATTTTTCACCGAATAGACGAATGGAATCACGATATTTGATTTTAATTATGAAATGTACAGATTTTTATAAAGTGCTTGTCTAAAATTTTATTATTTTACAAACTTCTAGAATTTTACGAAAAACGATTGAATTTCTAAAAATTAGAACATCATGGCATTAATATTTTAAATATTATTTATTATTAAGAAAATAATACAAACTTCGTAATTGTTTGTATTACTATCCAGAACTCTTACAAACACTGGGCAACAACTATTCATAATTTTATATACTTGAATAATTTATGAAATTGATTACCTACTTGTATGAGATCCAATATTCATAAACTAATCTGAACTTTACAATAAGTACTGGAAAGATAAACATGTATTGTATGAGAATACTATGGTATATCTAACGCAACTATTTCGTTGTTTTCCTAAACTCTTGGTCTATTTAGCCAGAGAAAACATGTAATGCATAATTTGAAGACAGACATTAAAGTCAATGAAGTTTTAACCCTCCAGAGAAAAATGCACTTAAAAAATCGAAAATAATGCTCTTGAAAATCAAACTTCTAAATTGACTGATTTACATCTATATAAATAAACATCGTGATTTATCAACGCACAAATACATATATCAGAAAACAAAATTTAATAAAAAATTAAGATGCAAAAACTTGCAACAAAAAAATAGTAACAAAAAGGGAATATAAAAATTGCAACAAAAACATAATTCAATTTACAGTTTATCATTTTTTTTTTTTTTGTAAACATCATTCCCCAGTCTTGGTCATAAAAACACGGGTCTTGAGTAGCCACAGTTTTTCTTCAACACCTTGGCTTTCCAGTACACTAGTCTTGCTTCGTGGCCATGCTTGATTTGTGGGAAAAAAATAAATAGAAATAAAACCGTGTCACGCACCGCTGATGACGAGTGCGTGACGGCGCGCTGCGTGCCAAGTATAGGGCTACCATTTAGGAAGGCATATATTTTATCATCAATTAGTTTGAAAATCTTTAGTTTTTGACAAGTAGCTAGCTGCTAATCGTTCAGTATGTGTTGTGATATTAATAAAAATATATGTGATATATAAAACAAGACATTATAAGGCGTTTTTATCTTATCGTGAAAATGTTGTAAATATTAGGTCCATTCTGGTAATTTATAATTACTGAATTTAACACTGAATAAAAATCATACCTAATTTTCGCACTAGTTTGGCATGGTCCCAACTAAAACTATGACTAATCGCTCTGAAAATAAAACTTATAATAGTTACTTTCTTTTCTTGACTTGTCACAATTATTTGCGATGACTACTCAGCGTCGAATATCGATCTCACGTTGCCGACGTTTTATTTAATTTCTAATCTATCTCTTGGCAACCCTGCAGTGCCGATGAATGGACACCGTGACATTGTGCAGTTCACGTACATGTGACGTCAATAATTACTGGCACTCAATGATTTTCTTTGACAGTTGTGCGAGTTTCGCATACAATCGGGGTTCTTTGTAATAAATAACCGTGAATCGAAGTGACAATGTTATAAGTAGTAAATACTGTACCTTTTATTAAACGCAGTAAATAGGGTTATTTCAAGAACACATCTATTATATGACGTGCTTTAAACACTTCGAAACCACAAAATCACTGCTAAACACATGAACTAAAGCTGTTATAACCGCAACACCCGCAAACAATGCAGCAACTTGCCTCTATAAATAAACAAGAGACCTCATAGCGATCGGAAACAATTCCCAGCCAAGTAGTTAAATAGTCCCCTCAAGGTTGAGAGGGCATGCCTACTCTCTACCCGAATTATCTTGTTCAAACTACTTACATCGTTACATTTGGATGGCTAACCAAAATTTGTCAGATCTCTTACTATTTATATTCAAAACGACTTCTACCAATAAAAATCGTTTACGTTTGTATAACTTCGATTTTCTTCGATTCGTTTTCTGGCGCACACTTTACAAAGTAACTAATTTTATTGTTTTTGTTATTATACAAACAGAAACAGATCGTAAAACACTATGATTTTTTGTGCAAAGGCATTGAATGTTAACCCTGTATAATTCCCAACGATCCCGTGAACTTAGAAAAGAAAATATCATAACGCACTTTGCATTTGATTAAGGCCCTAGTACTAATCAAAAACGACCTTATTCTGACCTCTAACTACGAAGGTCGGCTAATGTTTCATATATTACACGTTTTATTGTGATCACATACGGTTCATAATTAATTACCACTATTGTATAATTTTCCTGGCCTTGTAATACGTCGTAGGCGCAGTGTTAGAATTTTTATAGAACGGCTGAATTGTCTTCTTCGCTATACAATGCTGGGTTGACCTCGTCAATGTCAGGGCCACTGGCCATTGTGTAGTCAAGCGAAGTGGAGCTTGGCGTTATTGTTGTTTCATCATTGATGTTCTTGTTTATAGACCGTTCATCACGGTAACTGTGGATATAACATTAACATAATGCATGTAATAATATTTGTAGGTCAATCTGTGTGAAGTAGTTTATGTAACAACAAAGTTTTTGGTTTCGCTTTTCCATGTAAAATGCGCTAACGGTTTCCACATACAAACTCTTTTGTTTAACTGAAACTGTAATAAATTCAGAGCATGTTTATATCATTCAAATAAGCTTTCTAAACTTTAGTTTTCAAGCTTAAAACATTTGCTGTTGCAACATTTTAATAACATATTCAAAGCGTCAATAGGGCTGTCTATTAAACAAGTGAATAGTGTATTCATTCAAAAGCGAGTAATCTCACTAATCTAGTTAATCACAGCCCTATTTTCGCCGACTCATTAAGAGGGGATAATACTTTCGTGTGGCTTCTAACTATACATAAGTAGGACGATAATAGTTTGCTTTTAGCAAATTGCTTTGTAGGTTACCGAAGATTTCTTGGCTCGCGTCACTATCGGAATTATATAATCTGTGATCCCTTACAACCTTGAAGTAATAAGTTTGTTTATATAAGGTCGTAACATAGCATCACGCCTATATTCACCGAAGGGTTCGGCAGAGATGTATTATTGAACACTGTCATCTAATAGGGGGCGAACCTATTGCTATCTACTTAATGAAATTGATAATATGATTATGTATGTTTTTAAATATGATACTAAGTACCTACTGTTTCTTATTAATTTTTATTCTTCTTTCTCTAAATTTTAAGTTCATGGTTATTTTTTATACTCTAGTGTTAAACGTGAAGACTTGTTATTGGCTGTCCAGTTACCGTTCAAAATTACAATGTGTTTTATCTTGCTGTAAGTCTTCCATGCTGTATAAATAAATAAATAAATAAATATTGTACACAATTATTTTTTTAATACTATTTCCCATGTTAGGAATATATCATGTATTGTGGGTGCGTTTACAAACATAATAATATACTTTGCAATACCCAGACCCGCATAACTATCTGTAGGTCATAGAAGTTTTCTTTTGGGGGGGAGTCGAACCCCCGGCACGTTGGTCGCTCATCCATTGCGCTAACCATCCCGTCAAAATATCGTAACTATCCAAATCGATTGAAATCTGAAATTCATGCCTTTTCACAAATGATTGTGCCATTCAGATAGGTATTCACATAATGTACCTACTTATACAATCAAAGAGATAACATCTCCGATTGACGTGGTTAAGCTACACTTAATCCGGCTATCAATTGGATGGGTGGTAGATGGCTAATCGTCTTCATGCTTCAGGAAGCATACCACGACGTCATTTCCGGGTTGTATCGGTTAATCGAACCGCTTATCTTTGTCCTTTTACCCTTTTGGGGTGGGCAGGGTTAGTGGTATCAATTTAATTAATCAGCTGTCCCCAAAATCAAAGTACCGTGATATTATAGGGTTGATTTAATTAGTTGGTTGAATCCTTGTCTGTTTATACATTTTTATTTCTAGTTTTGACGTTCATTTGTTTATAGTGAAACTATTTTATAAGGTAATTATAGTGGTATTTTTTTAAAATTTCTTTATACATTTGAATTAATTGCTAGGTTGAGAACACTATTGCTTAGTTTTAGGTCCTTTTCGAACATTCCATAGGAAATTTTGTTTTGTTATTATTTTAATTTTATTGTGGTCATATATTTATCTCACATAAATTCTTACAAAGCAGTGATAGCCTAGTGGTTAAACGCTTACCTTCCATGCGACGGGGTTCGAGATCAAACCCGGCCCGCACCTCTGATTTTTCGGAATCATGTGTGGATCAGAATTTGATTATCATTTGCGTTAACGGTGAAGGAAAACATCGTGAGGAAACCTGCACACCTAAGAGGGCTCCATAAAGTTCTTGATGGTGTGTGTAGTTCGCCAACCCGCACCAGGCCAGCGTGGTGGACTAAGGCCTTACCCTTCTCAATCTGAGAAGAGGCCCTTGCCCAGCAGTGGGACAGTAATGGGCTGAATTTATTTATTTATTTAAATTCTTACAATAATCTCTCTGGAGTTTAAAATAGACCTTGACCCTAGGTTTGTATCGGCTTTTCTTCTCAGGGATAGTCATAACAAATGCCGACCCCATGAAGTTTTTAAAAGGACGTGTATAAATGATTGAAAAATCGTAATTGCAAATAAATGATTTCATTTCATTTCATTAACATTTTATTTCTTTCATCGTCATATAAAACTAATTTATATACAGACTCTACTAACATATAATATGAGGTTTAAATAAACCTATATTTCCATTGATAAAAACCAATACGTCCCATCTATGGGTCCAACCCAAAACCATCAAACTTGTCAATGTACGAAAAGACTCCAAAGTTGTGGTTAGCTACAGGATGTTTTGTAAAAACCATTTTTTTTATGTCAACATCAACAAAGTCAGCTATGAGAAACACTATTGTGAAGTTAAGACTTTATTGTGTTCTTAGCAGATGTGGATTATGATGGCATAATTTTAATAACATTGACATTTCGAAGATTAAAAGTTTTTTAACAGCCTGTATTTCTTTCTCTCGTATGTGTAAAAAAAATATTGTTTTTGGAGCCATGAGAAATACTATTATACATAGTAAGAGAACTTATTAAGTTCTCTTTTTATATAATTATATATTATATAATCGGGATAATAAAATAAATATGTCAAACGGAGCATACACTTAAAACTGCTTATAAGCTCTATTTAAATTAACTAAACCGCGATTACTTAATAATTATATTCACTGAAGTTAACTCAAGTAAACATAAATAGTATAATGTAGGTACTTCGTGTTTATAATTTAACTTTCCGACATATTCAGGCGTTTTAACGCTCGTGGTCACGGGAGGGTTGACCTACAAGACTAAAAGGCCGAATTATCGGGAAATTTTAAATAACCCTAAAGTTTCGTGTAAATATGGAGTCAAATATACCGGTCCCTTTTAGTTCACACCACACATACAATGTTTAAATTATAGACCACAGAACATACACACAACTTCAGAATCATATATTCCTTCTAGACTCAACGAAAGTAAAGAGAAAAAATACTGTAAGAAATGTTATATTTGGGTTAGGTGTGACACAAAATACACCAAAAACAACATTCAATATAGAAAAGTGACCGATTTCAACACAACCTTTCTAGGTCATCTCAGAAACAGCAATATCATCTTATTGATCGCGCCATCTTCGCTTCGCTTCAACAAATAAACCCCAATAACCCACATATCGACATTCGGAACGAGGAAACGGGGGAAAATATTACTACTAACCCTCTGGCTCTTCATCAATCAAGTTTTTCTTACCCCTCGGGTCTATGAGGAATAGATGGATAACATTAATCATTATAGATGGACGCTACCTTTCCACGGATGCTTTTATCCCTGTATATCTCACACCATCTGTTTCCCTATTTTATGACAATGTGTCGACAAGAGAATATTCTATTTTCAACGGGATGGCAACTAATGAGTATTACAATATGTTACGTATTTGGAGCACTTATCATATTTTTCATGTTCTCTTGTGTTGTTATCTTGGATATTTCTGTAATACGGAGTCGTGTATTGTGACTAGCGTATCAGGGTTTATGGTTATACGTATTACAATGATTCTGCTGACGGCTTTTATTGGTTTGGTAGTGATTATTTCGTAACTGTAAATATACTCGACTATGCATAGCATTGATCCGATAAGACCAATCTAAATATTACATTTTACTATTGGGACATGTCATACCGGTTTGCAGGACACATTTTTTGCATGCAATGCAATATAAATTAGACTTCATTCAGTGTCAGCTACGTCATATATTGTCCCGCGTATTCACGATATTTTGTTGCTCATACGCGACGACAAGTTCACGCAACTTTACGACTGCAGGTATATGTTTACGAAGCAATCAATGTGCTTACAGACACCTGTATCCTTTACAAGAACTTTATAATCGTTGGATAGAAACTTAAGTATTATATATGAACATAAATGCCATAAACAAGGCGAACCATCTTCCATGAAGGTTGTTTAATATTCAACCTAAATACATCCTTACATTTATGACTCCTCTCTGCATATTAAATGCACATAAAATCTCGATCACCCTGACAAGTAATAACTGAGAGATGATCTCGGTATACAACCTTGTACAACGCTTATCTTTAACATGGCCTTACTCAATTTAGACTATGGAATGTTTTATAGTAAATAAATTTTATCTTCAAGATATAGCAAACTCTTTTTTTAGAATATTACAGTCATCAGTGTTAATAGATGATTTTTTTTCGTCCTTTATCAAATTTGGGTTCTTCTTTAGAGGAACAATTAAGTATTTATAACGGAGCAATATCGCTACTGTATAGTGAATTATATCTTTAAAGTCTAGTTATCAGAAACAAAGATTAATCTTATCAAAAACAAAGTGTACCAACTTAAACCCTTCAAAATCACACCGATATTAATTGAATTATATCAAATTAATATCCAATTCAATAAATGTCATCAACGGCTTAATTTAGTATTTCCAAGACAGGATTGTCAGAAAAGGACAACAATATTAATAGTTAGCCCAGATAGTTAATTAATTAAATTTATATTTTAATCCGCGCTGACTGATAGACAGCTATAACTTAAGCTCAATTTGATATTTGAATATTTTATGCAAAACTTTGGATTGGAAAGGAATAAAATTTGATATATTTAATCGTAAATTTCGAAACAGACGTTTATTACGATATTATTAATCAATAATAAATGTTGTATATATTAGTTTTAATCCGAAATTCGTGGTTATATCGCACCCTCCGAACGAAAGTGATCTAAGTCAAAAATGTAATTTGTGGGATATGAGCAAGAAAGGCTTAAAAAAAGTATACTTTTTACGATCAGTTTTGGTTGTTCGGGAATTTTGAGTTAGGTCTCTTTCATTGTAAAGGTGCGATATGTTCTATTTAATGCGTCAGTAAAAAAAACGTGTATTACTTATAAAGGTAAATTACAAACCATTTTAATTTGGTATTGGCTGCCTCGTTGGTCTAGTGGTCTCAAGCGCGACTGCTGAGCATGAGGTTCTGAGTTCGATTCCCGGATCGGACAGTGCTTTTAAGATTTTCTGTCTGGAAATTCTCAGTAGCAGCACGGAGTGTGGAATTGTGCCTGGTGGATGGCAATAGGCTCGTCCCTTATTACATGGAACTCAATAACGACATTGGCGAAATGAAGGTGTACAATATTACACCTCTGAATACAGGAATCAAAAGTTAGTAAAATAGAAAGGGTAACATCGATCCTTTAACACCACGATGACGCAAACCAGTCAATCAATAATGTAAGTAAATATACCCACTAAGGATAATCACCATAATCCTACCGCCCCCACAAACTGGGTGGAGGAGAAATTTCTCCAAACATGTTCTAGAGTTTTGGAATAAATTACCCAACGCAACCCCAGAGAGTATTACCGGTGTTACGCAGGAATTTGCTCATTTAAAAATGTCATGTAGGTACTGTACAATGTACATACATTCCTCGAAGCATTTCAGGTATTTGTGTTGTTATTGTTTGATCTTTCGAATGGGAACAAATGTAAATATGAAGGGACACGAAATTGAGATAAGTCAGTAAAAATGTATGGCTACAACGTCGAGATTATCTGAAACACGTAGAGATTCCCGGTTATTGTTGTTACAAAATAGGAATGAAGTTGTCCCATATTAAATTCTTCGCAAATAAACCTATTTTCGTCGACCTAAATACCAAAGCGCAGTTCAACTTAATCGCAAAGCATGTTTGCTGAGCAATTTGCGTCACATCTGATACAGTGCACGCGGTGTAGACAGGGTTAATTTCACAGTAGTTCTTACGTCACTTGAGTGGTGTTTCCATGGGATTTCGATCCTTGTGTCACGTTGCATAAATGCTATTTCCGCGTCTACTCGATCGATAGTCGACCGAGACCTAGTGAAGTTCCTAATGCGAAAACTTTGACGTCAATGCCCCATATTACCAACTTGACTAAACCGTACTTTGGTTTACTATGACACGGTATGTTTTGTTTTATTAGTTTTTTTTGTTTTTAAATTTGTTTTTGTTTGTTTAAGTTTGATACACGCACAAGATATACCTAATAAATATGTTGTCTATAATGATTCTTAAACGAACTTTTCTTCGAACGAATTTTACTTTTTGAGACTCTATTAAAATTTCTCATTCAGAAGCAGACAACAATTCGGCTCAAAAACATTTATTTGTTTTAAATAGTACATTTGTATTTGAAGTTTATAAAGCTGAACTATTTGCTTTTTCATAACACGGCAACTCCAGTGTTAACAAACTCAAAATATAAGTACACTAAAATTAAACAAAGGCTCACATGGGCATGAGACCTAGTTGATAGGATTCTTTTGAAGCTTATTCAAATAACTCCCGTATCTATACACGCTTCATAAGTTATACCTATCATTGTCATTTTTAAGCCAATTTTGTAACTAGAGGTTTATATCACGATTTAGAATTAGAATGTTAGTGTTTCTACTACAATTTAACAGATGCTTAAGATGGAAACATGTAAGCAAATATATTTTCTTCCACAATATATTCTGTTGAAAATTTGTAATTATTTTTTACGCCATAGTATGACGATTCCCCTACGTAGTAACTTCATAAATACACGTTACGTCTCGTCTGCTGAAAAGTTTGCATACATATAAGTGTAACTATGTGAATTGACATAACGAGAGCGTCACGAACTACGCAATAAGTAATGTAAGCACGTGAGATTGCTAAAGTATATAAAGCTGAATGTTGCTATGATAAAAGTATCATATACTAAGCGATATAACGGGCACGATTTCAAACTCAGGGATGTAACAGAGATTTAAAAAAAATCTAACCCAGGGGATTGCACGCATGAAATGTAGTACAGTCGTGTTCATATTTGTAATTCTATATCCTGCTCTTTTGGCTCCCTTAGTTATGTCACAATAGGTATGAACTAGCCAAAGGGATAGACGCTCCTCATAAAGTGTACTGTACAATATACTATCAGACAATGATATATCAATAAATATTGACAAGTTTATCTTAACAGGATCTATTATATGAGAGATTTTAGTGCCTATGTACTTGTATGTACTGTGCGGGATGTCTGCATGACTCATCCGTTCCATATTAGACAAAAGAAAACATGATCATATAAATTAATCATAATCTTTCTAATGACATTAATATACCTATTTTTATTGAGGTCGATTCACCTATTGATGTCAGATCCGTGTCAAAACTGTAATAGGGAAACGCCTTGACATCGTTGCTTCGGTGTATAGTTTGCAGTACCATTGTCACTTGTAACCGGCAATGTATTGTGTAGATGTAATTTACGTCGCTTTTATTGACCGTGTCATTTGTCGCTGTTAGAATTAGTGTGAGTTCATATGTAAAATACACTCATTTGTGTGAATTGGTTGGTACTAAAATACTTTATATTGGAGATAATGTACCGCTTATAAAGGACGCCTTTTATTTGTTGACCGACTAGCCTAGTACAGCTACTTAACAGACTGTTTAATTTTCTATACGATTTCTCGTAGATAGATTAGTCAACTTTACAAATGATAGTGATTTCATTAATACATGCGACCTTAAAACAAATACTTTAAATCATTTATCAGAAACAATTCATGAAAGGACATTACAAATCGTATTCGAATAAAAAAACAATTGAATTTGAAAAATGAAAAGAAATTTAGATAAACTATATTCTGATTCATCCCTTCAGTATTTACAATCATGCTTCACCATAATAAGAGCGAAAATAGTAAGACACCTAATAAGCTTTATTTTGTTCGTCACCTCCACATACAAACACACAACTAACAACGCCCCTCAAATTAATTATATTTAGATCCAATCGAATTAAGTTCGAGCATTTCTTTTAATGAAGCAATTTTATGCTTTCAAATTCTTTAAAAGCCATTCTCTTTAATAAAATTTGACACAAAAGCAGTAAGTTCAAGACTTATTTTAAAATACTCGTCCAAATTTATCAAGAGTTCGATTATTTCTTTCTTTTGTTCAATCAAACGGCGTTTTTCATTTGATTGAAGTTCTCTCTCTTCTATTGTATTAAATGGGTTTAAAAATGTGTCTGGGGATGTGGGTTACGAACTTTTTTTCTCGTATCTTAGACGAAATCGATGAGAATGGTGATTTGCTTAATGACTACACTATCAGAAGCAGCTCCTATCAAAAGCATAATATTTTTTCAATATCACCGTCACTTGTTAAGAAAAATAGCGATTCTGACGCCATCACGCTGAGGTTCAATCTGAATCCAATCAATTTGAATTGTTTCGCGTAGATCGATCGTACTGCTTCATTGCCATTGTCTTGTGGTCGCAGACGCGAATACTGAGCGTATATTGTGGTACAACTCCCGGGTCATGCGGTGTTTTTAGGTTTTTCGATAAGAACATTCACAGTAGCAGCCAGGAGTTTGGAAATTGTGTCCTATTACATGGGACCTTTTAACGGCGTCAGCTAAATGTGGATGTACGATACTACACCTTACCCCCTGGAGAATATAGGCGTGTGGCTATTTAAAGTATTTAATGTAGATCAATCACTAACTGAAACAGATGTGACATTTTCTAATAGGTAAACCAATCGATTCTTTTGTATATTACATGTTAAATCTATGATCAATCGTTCAGATAAGTAATACTACGTCCTACGTCCTACTTCCCTCCAATTATTTTATATCAATCAATCAATCAATCAATGTCGCTACTTATAAATATTGTAGCTTTATCTATATTTCAAATACCTATGTTGTACTGGGAAGGTACTTAATCTTTGTCTCGAAACTTTCTGATAAGGCGTAATCAATCATTTACGTGTTATGTGAAATTTTACTGTGGCTTAGTTTGCCTGCCAACATATAATCCCACACGTGTATTCGGTCTAAAATACATATTACATAAGATGTATTGGTTTTGTCTAGTGTTGAGAATTTGAGATACACGAAAAAGATATCTTGTTTAACGGTGTCCTTTTTTATTTGGCGGTTCCCCGATTTATTGAATTTTATTTTCTTAATGTCTGAGACATGTGTCTATACGTCTACATGTTTGTTTGTTTCATTTGCAACATTCATAAAGGCAGATAAACAAAAGATTTCTATTAAACGTTATCTAAAAATACTAAGACATTTTTACTTTTCTAGACACCATACTATAACGATGAGTTTACACGTAATTCATTCCATACCCGTAAATTTCAAATAAAAGTCCTTATTTTTTTTGAACTTGGAACTCTTCCGCCCTCATTGTACATATACATACATTGTACATACATTGTACATGTAAATAGACCGCGGTTCATTGACTAACAACTCTAAATCGACCTTGACATCAATCCTAGAATTTTCTAGAACCAGGAACACACAGTTCCACTTTAATTCCCATGACATATGACATAACTGCATAGAAACCTGCACACGAGATAATGCGTATAATGTAGCGACCTTGACTGAAATCGTCTCTATCGCTAGTACTACGGTTCTCACGTGAGCGTTAACAGTCTGTTTCCGCTAACTGACGACTACCGTGAGTTTTGTTTTGCCGACTGCGTTTTGCAGTTGTGTGTGTAGTTTTTTTTTTCCGCTTTAACTTGTGTTACGATTGGTCTTTAAGCAAACTGAAATAATTTTGTCCCATATATTGATATACCTACATTACTTATTATAATTTTGTACTATATTTAGGACAAAATCATAAAATTTTGGAACGAATATCTTGTTAATAAAATCTGTTCTGTGTGCTGATTATTATGATTCGAAAATTATTCTTTTATAGTTTTTTATACAATTTATACAAGGCGCAATACTGCAGCTTTATTACATTGTTTTACAAGTTTATTATTAAAAAATATACTTTACCATTCTCCAAGTACAATATATATTCAACAATAAATTATTAGATACAATCTATGTCTAAGTCTATGTTAGCTTTCCAAGATAGTCTAGTTTATATTCCACGAACAATAATATTAATAATACATTAATTAATAAACGTCTAACTGTACCAAGGTTATATCCAGGCACATCTTTTATCTAAGTATTATAATTTACTGATAAATATTTAACGGTATGACTAACTGTATCTTAAATTCTAAGAAAGCAAAATACTAAAAATGTATACATGCTAGTAAAATATATATTTACACTAACATTAATGTTTATAAGTTTGTTTAGTAAATGCTCTTTAGTAAATTCATGCTTAGGACTGAAAAAAACGAATCGAGGTTATAAGAACTATTCAGAATATGGTACCAACATCCACCGGCGCCATCTAGATTTAAAAAAGACTTGTGAAAGCTTCCTATACGGAATTATTTACAGAAAATAAGTCATTATTTCATTATTTCAACATCTAATAAAATATATTTAAAAAGAAAAACTAAAGTATTCGCGTCATAGATATTTTCTCAATGACAAAATAAAAAAATATGCTTCTAAACTTTTTTGTGATATCGGCTGATAACCCTATTAAAAAACTACTTGCAAGTTAAAAAGGGCTTTATGAAGGCTAGCTTCGTAAATCAATCAAGCTTTTGAAGCAAACTCGATTAATAAGTTACAAGAAAGAGCAAAAATGAAAACTTTATCAAAGAGTCATCACATTTGCAAGTTTCAGAACGAAACGTTTTTATTTTAGGACTGCATATTTGAATGTGAATCTTTTGCTGAAAAAACGACCAAAGATTTTGATGGATTGGCGCAGTGGTTAAATGATTCGACTGTCTGCGGAACGTGTAGTGGGATCGATTCCGGTACAGATCAAATATTTGTAGGCCACCGGTAGTTCTTTCGGTGTATGTGTACGTGGGATTCTGTCTGAGTCTGTAAACTACACAGTTACAGGAAGAATCCTAGAGTACGTATTTTTTAAATAAAACATTTCACTTCCTACACATTTAAATATTATTTTCTGTGTGTGTGTCCAATATCTTTAAAAAAAATATAATTTGTTGCATAACCTACGCCGTTATAATAATAATAATGAATCCCATAACTGTCCCACTGCTGGGCACTTCTCAGAATGAAGAGTTAGGTCTTATTCCTGGTCCGGGAGACTGGGCATAATTGAGAACATTTTAGAGTCCTCGGAAAACATCGGAAAACTTCTCCCTTCAATTTTAATAAATGGGACTTAAATAATACTGCTTCATGAGCCATTGGCATAGCGCTCTATGCTTTTTCATTCACATAAAAATGACAGTGACCAAATTAGAGTTACATCTACTAAGACTATCCATCTTGTTAATATGTTAAAAGAATAAGCATTATGAAAAACGTATAAAAAGAGTATGTCAAAAAAAATCAACCGCGTAAAGAGACAGCTCACACGCGATCAATCTGCGCCGTAATGACACATGCCATTATCGTATTTACGTGAGCATAATAACGTCTATAATGCCGTACTCGATGTTTGATAAATTATGCCCCATTACGTACAGTACTGACAGATCGGTTAGCCGAACATTAATGGTAAATAGAGAAATTCTAATTTGATATTATTTCCGAGATATGCTCTTAATAGACTCTTAAACGCGATTAATAAACCGCTCTCTGAGAGATACATCCTGAGTATGACTTTGACAACTCTTGAAATACTTAATTGATACTGATATTAAACTTTCATATGTTGTCTTTTACAAGATGTGTAGGTAACTTAAAATATCTTTGAATAGGTGCGATACTCATAAAACAATAGGTATAATTATCATAAAAACCCCAAGTATAATAATAGATAGGTCGATGACCTCTTAGAGGGTGATTTGAAGTAATAAGAAAATCTCTAATGAGTTTTAAATAATTTCAGTATTTATGAAAGCGTAAATTTTTCATCTCCGGATTTTCATTAACAGATACCGAACAAGTAAACAAGAAACGAAAGAAAAATGATTACATATAGTCTACATTTTCTTATATTAAAACGTTATTTAAATCACAAATTTCTAAATATACAAATTTTAATGTACAATTGTTTTACATAGAATAAGAAGTAAAGTTTGGTAACAACCTTGATATGGAAATTCTGACGTCACGTCAACGTCATAATAATATAGCAAACTATTGACGTGTTTTAAATATCTTTTGCTTACATAAAAGACGTCATACTTCATCTCATTCGGGAGCCTAATTACGTAAAAAAGCGACAGCAACGCGACAGCTACGCAACAACAATCTCACTGTCAGCCAATACATTATATGACACGAAAATGATGTTTGACAGAAGCAATCGCGCGATATACGCCTGTCGTTACATCGGTAATTAGGCTGCCGGCCTCGGTACTTGTAGTTACAATACGGTAGTTGACTACTAGTCATCTGAGTTACTTTTTATGAACTGTCAAAAACGACATTTTGTTCTAAAAATATTTGGAATAACAAGGCGTGACGTCATAGTTTTTCATTGCCCTTGACATACTTATTGTGTGATTTTGACAAATAAAAAATTGAAAACGCCAAAAATAAGCAAGAGATTAAGTGTTACTAAGTTTTTAGGAGGAAAACTATTTACCAGACAAGATTTCAGAATTTAGTTTTGATGCAGTCAACTAGCCTGTTGTATGCACTTAATATGCGTGAAGAGCGTCATAATGTAACATGAAAATATGATTTATATTCTGTAAATTAATTAAATTAATTTATATGAAGCTTTGATTGCTATTGATAACATTGTTCTTAGTTCAAATGAGCAATTCCACTTTTCGCTCGAATAACATTAATTTGTACAAAAATCTTAATTTTTTATTTTTTTTACTGCCTCATTGGTTTAGTGGAGTTTAGTGGGTTCGATTCCCGGGCCGGTAAAGTGATTTTGGGTTTTTCTGCATGGAAATTCTCAGTACTAGCACGGAGATTGGAACTGTACCCAATAGGCTCGACCCCTATTACATTGGACTCAATAACGGCTTAGGTGAAATTTGGTTGTACAATGGTACACCTCTTCCTACCCCTTTATGGATACAGGCGTGATGCTATGTTGTGTTTATGTTATTTTTTAGGTTGTGGAGGTCAATGACACCATTAATGAGATGCCTTGGGTTGTTCGCCTTTAAGTAATTTAATCTACTATAGGCCCGGCAAAGTAACAAGAAAATATCGAACAAAAGTAAAGTAATCCTTGTACTTTTTAAAACAAAGTATCAACTTGAACAAATATTGAGTTTCTTGGAGCCCTTTAGGAAAGAACTGTGTCCAAGAATTAACAACTACAATGTGGGTTTAACAAGGGTAGTATTCAAAGTTCATAGACCTTATAACTTGTAACTATTTTGCGGTACAATAATAACGATCAAGCAACTTCATGTGCTATTAGAAATCATTATAAAAAGTTTGAGAACAAGTTAAAATTGCATTTTTTATAAAATTACAAAAAAAACAAAAGAAATCAAACCCGATCATAACACTTAAACAAACCTGGGAATCGAATCCAGGATGTCATGCTCAACAGCCGAGCATAACACTACTAAATTAACGAAGCAGTTTTTGCTCTTTTAGATAATATTTATGCTTAAAGCATAAAAATATCTACTTGTAGAAATAGTCCAATCGAAATACTCGTTAATAATATCGTGTTCTACAATATTTCCCTGGGCGGTCGCCTGCTTTGATACAAAGAACTTGTTACTCCTCGAATTGCGTCGAAATACTCAGCTTACAATTCGATGCTCGATTGAAGCTTATCCTCTGGCTAAAATCTACAGACCATTATAGCACTTTCAGCCACTACGGGTAATTTAGTGATATACTCTGCTTTGACGACACGGTTGGCGCAGTGGCTAAGTGATAAGCTTTCTGTGCTAGGTGTCGCGGGTTCGATTCCCGCACGGAACAAATATTTGTAAGATCTAGAGATAGTTGTTTCGGGTCTGGTTGTGTGTGTTTATGACATGTTTGTTTGTAAGCTATACCCACGATACAAGAGCAGTCGTAGTGTGGGGCAATGTATTTACACACCTCTGGCTTTTCAAATTCATGCGTGTAACTGAATTTGGTTATTGCGTTAATAGTAAAGGAACCCCCCACCTGAGAAAACTACATAAGTTTCTTGATAGTGTGTGTATTTCGCCAACACGCACTAGACCAGCGTGGATGGAGATTTAAATCTTCTCATTCTGAGAAGAGGATCGTTCTTAACACTGAGACAGTATTGGCCTGCAATACTTCTAACACATAACATCACGCCTGTATTCCTCGAAGAGTTAGGCAAAGATGTACTATTTATACGCTCACATATCGCCAATGCCGCTATTAAGTCCCATGTAATAGGGGGCGAGTCTATTGCCATCTACCGGGCACATTCCCAGACTCCGTAGTGCCAGTGAGAATTTCAATACAGAAAATGCCAATAACACTTAGCCTGACCCGGGGATCGAACTCAGCACCTCACGCTCAGCAGTCATAACACTTCTGTCAACATAAACTGTCGAACATGGCCATTGCTCATGCCGCAAAAAAATTAACAAGTCAGCAATATGCGTTACGATTGTCGTGTTATAATAGGCTAGATGACTACATCAAAAATAAATTCTGAAATCTTGTTTGGTAAATAGTTTTCCTTCTAAAAACTCAGTAAAACTGAATCTCTTGCTTATCTTTGGCGTTTCCAATTTTTAATTTATCAAAATCACACGATAAGTATGTCAAATGCAATAGAAAACTATGACGTCACGCATTTGTATTCCAAACATTTTCAGAACAAAATGTCATTTTTGACAGTTACCGTATTATATAATGTTTATTTACCAACACGTGCTATATACGAATGTTATAACAGTTAAATGGTAAAACAATTAACTTTCAAGGTCTCCACGTGAAGGTATTGATTTAATCGTCCATATAATTAACTAATTACGCCTACCAACTATTATATAACCGAGAAATAACTAAATACCTAAGCAAAATGTTCTTTCACTCATGCAATACCAATTAATCATAATACGAAATTAATTTATAATTTAATACGAAATTTTAATGAACGTACCCATTATTTTCACTGTGAAAAAATTTAAGTATAAAATAATATATTTAATTACAATTATATTTTCTGACCGAGCTCTATAGAAAATAAATTTATAGGTGTTTATTATTATATAAGATAAAATGTCCGTTTTCCCGGAATTCATTTGTTTAATTAACCTGTTTTTGCTGTCGCTAGTTTTTATCTGAATCTCCTTGCTTTATATGCTATCTGTACATCCTGTTTCATACCAGTAAACGTGCATGTACGTTTTTATTTTATGTTTTTTAGTTCCTAAAAGTAATAAGTAGAGAGAATATACTTCAAAGGATTCTGGGTCTTTTCATGAGTTAAATGACATTTTCTAGCTTCTTTGCCACGCACGATGAGTTGAAGTAAAGTCAATTACTACAGCAAAAAATTCACTTAAGCTGTAACATAAAATATTCTAGCACAAAATTCATCAGCTTAGACGCAATTACACGACACCAACCGTTACAAAAAGTTTTAATTAGCAAACACGAAGTGAAGCCGACCTGACTCGTTAAACTGGTGATACGGGCTCCGTATCAGCTAAAAACGTGTTGTAAACCAGATAACCCACTTTACTATCGTCATTTATCCCGAAACGTGTGTGAAAGTCTGCACCAGCCAATGATATATAAAAAAAAACAAGATGCACAGTTCTTTACAAAATCGTAATTTAAAGGTCTTGTCAATGAGACATCAACGAATAACAAAAGCTGAACACTTGGTGTGTACCCAAGTACACAGTGACTTGTTAACACCATCAATTATGTGAATGATATTTTAACAAATAAAACTGCATTTGTATAACGCACAAGCTGTAATGCCGCCATCTTAGTTTAGTGTTACAGCTATGAGGAAACGGGATGGCGCCCTATTGCTATTTATATCTATACATGATTATGCATTTTATATATACAATGTATACATATTATTCAATGGTCACTTTAGTTACCAAAAGTTTAATTTTGGACGCGAATTTTGGGCAACATTTTCAAATTGTGCGCGTATTTTTCTCGAACGTTTTTTTTTTGTCCCTAAAATTCTACATCTGGTTTTTTTATCAGTGTTACCAGTAGAATTTGCATAATGACTGATAACAACGTCATGTTAGATATCGCAACGTTTCCTCTACCCACGCTGCAGATTATAACGATATTGTGTAATGCACTAAGCACTACATGGACTAATATAGATAGAAGTAATGTATAAGATAATTTCTGTTCCTATGGAGAAGATAATTGGGTGGAGGCGTGAGTAATGTCGTGGATAACATAAAAATGATATATATTATATCATAGATAAACGACAAAAGACCGATGAAAGCTAAAAAAACGTTTAGTCATAATTTTTTAACTCGATGCTTTTTTGTTACTTACATACTAAAATATACAAAGTTAAAATATTTCTCTACTCTTAGGTAAAAAAAACGTCACAAAGTAAAGGAAAAAGAACTAGACAAACAGTCTACAAATTAAAAACATGAGAAACAAAAAACAATTAAAACACTAAACCAAACAGAATGTGTATTGATACATACATTAATTGAATGAGTAGGTAACGTATCACTCGATATCTTAGCATTCACAGCCATACAACAGTCAGTGAACTCTAACCGATGTATATGTACCATAAATGTATATATTACATATTTATATAAATATACATAGTGTTGTAAAGCCGGTCCAGACCAACTCCGGAAGGTAATCAAGGAGGATCGAAATAAAAGCTCCGTTCTGAACGAGGAAAGAGCAAAATTGTATGATGTTTTGTTTGAAACTAGTCGAGAAATGGATTCAATGGAAAGTACAAGCCTTGTTACGTGTCCATTATATGTTACTGCTTTTTCTACATCTATTCTGTTATTCAGCCGCATCTGGTTACACTGTGAACCGACCCCGAGTTGAAAAAGGTTAGACACATGATGATAATTTTCCATTTCAATCCTGACAGAAAATTGAAAGATTAATAAAACTTAACGTTCATGTTTATCCAACGAATGTACAACTTAAGTAAAAATTATTTGGAGCATGATGATTTCGTAGTCAGCTCAGAGCCATATTAAAAATATTCTAGAGTTTCATTGAAACCCTTAAATAAAACAACAATTGAACAAACACATTACCAGCGTTTTGTCCATTTATCACAACGTCCAGACGAATTGGAGTGTCAACCTCCTTAAATTAAACTCGAACGAAAGTTTTTTCTCACAAACCTATTTTCTGGAACCCAAAAAGCTCATGCTTACGACAGTAATACTACAAAGCCTTGAAGGACGGAATAAAGCCAGTAAATCTAGATTAGATTTAGGATTTTATGATTCACTATTACACATTTGAGCCTCCTCGGTGATAAAATCAAAAGTGGGTCTGACAGATACTAGGAAATATAGGTACTTAAGTGTTTTTATAACCGAAATATCTCTAAATGAAGATCTCATCTTAAAACCTAAGATGATTTAGCAAAAAATACGACGAGGATACTCAAAAAGGTCAAAAGGATAATATGCTTACTTCATCATATAAAATCTTTATCGATAAGTAAAACCGTTAGACCTAAGTAAAAGCTGAAAAAGCAGCGTCTCAAATAAGTTGACGTTTATTGAGTATTTTCTCTAAAATAGCCCACATGAAATTAATGATGATAAATTTACAGATGATGATTGAAACATTGTGAAAGCCCAACAGAATAACAAGTCCTATTTCGGGCTTTGAATCGTTTCAATCATAAAGCCAAAACAAACACGCTAGGCGGCCTCATAAATAAAACATAGGTGTATCCACAATCAGTTGTGACTACAAATCAACGATGATTGTCACAGATAAACATCGACATTGAGTGATTGCGACAAACTAATAACAACCTTGATATAATTGCTATACAGTTCCTATTAAAATTCAAGATGCGTTCTGTAGAACTTCTTTAGCATTTGAATTTCACTCAGTTTTTGTCGACAAATTTTCCTGGAAAAAATTCTATAAATCCTTGGTACTTACATAATAGGCCATGGTCATGATATTTATATCAAGCCTCATTCTTATCCGCTTTCTAGGGCAGCTTATTGTCCTAGGATCTGTAATAGTCTTTGCTCAGCATGAACAAATAGATCCGCTATGTTGAATAGATTTTATTGCTATGAACGACATGACTAGTTATTGAAGTCCGTAGCTCTGTACAATGCGATGTACGTTCATGAATGACCAATAAAGCACAACTTCTGTAATATTACAACCTGCAATAGAAGCTGTCACTGACAAAGCCAATTTCTGCTCTCTCTTGAGTTGTGAGTACAAAGATTTGCAAGTTCTACTTTTCTGCAAATTTTATTTGAATACTGATGTTTCTCTCTCTGATTAGTAAATTTAAGTACATAAATAAATCTCAGACTGAAAACGAGACGGATGCCCTGAAAAAGAGAATTTTAGAACCTTGAATATTTCACGGCTTTATTAGAGCTATGACCATGTCAAGCCCTATTAACCTTCCGTAGGTTTAAGTTGACCTTGGCATACAACGGAATCTACCTGTACGTGATTAACAATCGAAGGTCAGGTCTTTTCGGAAAGTGTATCATCAAAAATCATTTCAACCTCATTTTCAACTGCAATTACAATCAACGTGTGTTGAATATTCATGAGATAGGCATTAGGCATTTACTCAACACTACAATATTACATGTAGATTATGTATTGTAATATAGGGAGGCATATGAGGTCCTTTATATACCTACAGTGTATATAGGGTGGGGAGTCTTGTTTGTAGTATAGTGTGATTAAACGTTTAGATCTGAGTGTAAAGGTTTCATTCTGTCTCAATTTTCACGCTCGTGTAGCGATCGGATATTTAATTTACCTAATAAACAAATCAGTGTACACATTAAAAATTGTGTTATCAAAAACGTAGAAGAAACAGTCAGTGTAAAAATATCCACAGTATCAAAATTAAAATGTTCGATCTTCTGAGAGAGGTGCGTTGATATTATCAATATTTTAATAAAATTATATACATCAGTACACCGCTAGCTACGCGATGATAAAATTAATGCAATTACCTGGGAGTGACGTTATTTTGATACCTTCGGTGGAAGCCTTTTGAATGGAATATTAATAGTGTAGACTTACGATGTGAAATAACAATGTAAGCCTATAATCCAATACAAAACTTAACTTGATGTAACACGTATATGTTATTATGTACGTAGTATTTTCGAAAAAGTCAATTAGATTTTTAGGACATGAAAAAAAGCAGTATCACTGCTTTAGTAATTAAAAAATAATCAGTTGAATTGTTTTATTATTTTATTTAAACTAACACACAAAGCCCCAAAGTTAACAATCTCTAGTAAACTCAAATCAATTAACTGGCGTCTAGCCAATAACATGTTGTTTCACCCTACTTATATAACTTCTGTTATTACATTTGTAAATAGAACACTCTAGACAATACATATGTAAATAGCATAGGCGTCTAAGGGGCTCACTACCTACACATTAAACTGAATGAATATTTTACATGAGCTAGGTGCTTTTATATGTAAAATGTTTCACGAAATCGTGTCAAGGGACCCTTATAAACATGATTTCCATTTAAAAGTTGTATACTTTGAATGTTACCGATCGATGTTTAAGTGTTTAACTTAAGTTATTTAGGTATCTGGCTAAGTTTTCTTTAGAACTTTCATTGCTGATTGACACAAAAATGTATTAAACTTTATAATAGAGTTATGGCTAGCTACGCTGACTACACGATTAAAGTAACAGGAGAAATATTGTATTACTTGAAATAAAGACAACTGGTATATAATACAAAATTTAATAAAACAATAGACAATAGATCTTTTGAAGGATTTCTTCGTAGAAGTAGAGTTTCATCTCATCTTGATCGGTCAACCGACTATTTCTATACATTTCCTTTGCCTTGCAAAATAGGCCTTAGTTTTCTATTATTATATGAAAGCGAGGTACTTTTTGCACAACCAGAAAAAACTTAGGTTAACCTACTTGCCGTTTAAAAGATAATATTGTGGTAATCTATGCATACGGTAATAGCACAAGGAGACAGCAGAAAACATAAGTAGGTACATTAGCAATAAATATAAATGGACAGGCTAGGTATACAGACACGCGATCCATTTCTAGCTTCCTTACTATTCACATTGAGGTATCTGTTTTATGTGACGTAGATAATTGAAGGATACAATGCCCGTATCGTGAAATAAATTCAGTTGACGTATTTACAGTTAGAGTACGCTATTATGGGCTATTTTGCTTCACAAATGATGGAAATTGATGGCGGTAGTACTGCTGCTACGTTAAATCTTTTAAGACAAAAGATGGAAGTATAATTGTTAACGACACGGTTGGCGTAGTGGTTGAGAGGTCGAGTGCTGCGCTACGTGTCGCGGATTCGTTCCCGTACGGAATAAATATTTGTATGATCTACAGATAATTGTTCCGGGTTTGGGTGTATGTGAATATACCTATGTGTTTGTAAACGCACCCACAATACAGGAATTATTGCTAGGGTGGGACACAGTTTTTTTTTTGTGTTTTTTTATTCATAATTAAAAAAAAATAGTGATTTTCAAATAATTGTCAATATTTTAGGCGATACCGGAAATTCTTTTGATATGAATTTGCACAAAAATTTTCTAATACTAGAGGCTGAAAACCTACAAAGAAAACATAATTATCTATTTAATTTTTTTGTTCTTTTCGCAATAATAGTATCAATAATAAACCCCCGTGATCTGAGCGCGCCATTATTATAGGTACCTTTTCTTTTTCCACCCGTAAAATACCAACATTATCCACGGAAGATACACTTTCACGCTTGAACGATCTAGTCATAACTTAAGTCCTTATCCATCACAATAAGACCCAACATTTTTACAATCAATTTACTTCATGCTTAAAGAGCTTTTACAGAAAAATCGCCGATGGTTCGACCATGAAACTTACTTTGTCTTGAAGATCCCAGTACCGTTAGATGTCCACGTTGGAAGGTGGTGAAAGATTATTAAGCTGTTACAATACATCAAGCTATTACGTGTAAGAGCCGGGTAACTTAGATGAATGCAGCCCATTTGTATTAGAGCGGTGAAAGGGATAGGAGGAAGCGTGGCTTTAGGTAAATAGAGGACATTTTTCTTGATTACTTACTTTGTGGTCGATATTATACTGTTTCTTTTTTTCAATAGTGTTGTCAACTTCGATTACCATGCCCTTTTTCAGAGCTATAAATTGTGATAGTACTTAGATATTCTGAAAGCGTATACTATGTTAATGTGACCAGTGAATAGCGCCACTGACGCGGAAGGACTGACCTGATAATCCCCAATATACTCATCTGGGATATCAACGTTATTTATTAAGTCACACACAGTTCCAAATTCCGCGCTATTACTGAGAATTTTTAGAAAGGTAAACCCAATAACACTTTGCGCAACCCGGAAATCGAACCCAGGACCTCGCGCTCAGCAGTCGCGCAAGATCACTAGACCAATTAGGCAGTTTTAACTCAAATCAACGAGATCTATACAACAGTTTCCTTTTTTTTTGAGTTGTCTCTCGCAATTAGCTCAGGGAGCTTTTACTGCTTAACCGGGCAAAGACAACAGTTTCCATAAAATCTAAATTCGTTGCCGCTACCGCTTATATTTCCCCCGCAGCATCATTCAGCACGTTCTGTAAATGATCGCAACACTTTCTGCAGATAACAATAATAGGTGCTCCGGCGCACCGTCTCGTGTAAATAGTCTATTTTGTATATAGCCGAGGATAACTGAATTTTATGACCACGACTGGTAGTAACTGTCTACAATGCAGACAGTTAGTCTTGCTCCTTGTTTCATGAAGGGTTGAGGGGTTTTAAGTATTTGGTTCAGTTTAACAGCACTGTTATGTGTCTATGTAGCGTTATGTTTGTGGCTGTCTACACCAAATTAAGGAAATAATTATACGTTAATATAAATAAAAATTAAGTATTCACAGACTGACCGGCCCAGAACCACGCGTTGTGGAAATTAAACGTTGCATGAATATAAATGAAGGAAAAGGGTTATGTAAGGATCGTAGGATGTGGTGTTACCCCAATAGATAAAAAAAGTAATAGGATACAAAGTTTCTGATAGGTTTAATTGTATATCTTTTTATGTTATATGAGAGTATATTGATTGTCAGCCGCAACCGGTTAGACTGGAAGCCGACCTCAATGTAGTTGGGAAAAGGCTAGACAGATGATGATATATTATAGAAAAATGTTAACTATGTATTGAACAGCCAGAGACCACGCTTCCTGAAGAGCTCTGTTTCCCAGCAGTGGACATTTCTGCAACTAATATAACAATTCACAGAGTCAGACTGTAAGAAAATAGATATATATATAGTGTATCCGAGATTTTCAGAACTGAAATTACATTTTATCTTACGTAGTCCGGCAAAATGAAGCTTTACTATTTTATTATAATTGAAGATTTATTTACAAACCTACTATTAATAAACCTTTCTAACATCGAGAAAGGTCCATTGGACCGTGAGAAATAAACGATAGCTAAACTGAAACTAACCCTCTTTCACTGTCTTTGTCCTATGTTAAATGACCCGAGCGTGAGCTAATAAAGCAGAAAATAATCTCTCTAAGTGCGAATTTCTGGAGCTTCGTACCCATAGTTAGGGTAACCTAAATCTCTTTCCGATACCGAGTGGTAACGGTTGGGTGAATCGAAGAATCCATTGAGAATAAGGCCACGCTTTCAGAACAATTTTTTGTGAGATAATTCCTCAAATTTCAATTGAATGGAAATTATTAAGCGCCCGTAATGTCTTCCAGGCCGATGGATTGACTTTTAATAATTGTATATTAAGGTTAAATTATAACGAAGTCATATTATCGGATCTGCTTACGCTAACTAACTTTTCACTTTGTATTATAGATTGATAACGTATAAATCAAACAAAATAAAACTATTAGCAAATACAAGACTAGAAAAATACGAAGTGTAGAGTGAATTACGGCATTATACCAGTAAATATTTCCTCAGTGACATATCTATTTATAAAAGTCACCACATAATCTCGCGTCCACTATTTCCCGACCATAAAGAAAAGCAACACCACACCAAGAATAATACTCAAATCAACAGAAGTTCACCGCGGCTATTTAAAACCCATGTAAGTTAGCTTACATAGGAATTTGAACTTTGTACGTGCGTGTTAAGTGATAAAATCGCGTGTGGCAGAATAGAGGGTTGTCGGCTAGTGGGGCGACAGATCGATACCGGGTTACCGATATAAATAGGACGAACTTAGGCCGTATGTTCTCAAAACGTTCGGTTTCGTTCGCAGGGATCGATTATAGTGCTGTCATAGTATTGAGTACAGACTTAGAAATGGCTTAGTTAAGCACCCTATATGTAGATTGGATTGTAAAGAGAAGATGTGAAGTGGAAATCGTACTTCATTATCGCGGAGATTATGTAAAACTGTTAAGTTTCAAAATAGGGTATCCTGAAATGAACTTTAGAAAGGATATAATCCTATTGTGTCTGTTACTTCCTTGATCCATGGAGGGTTTATTATACGAGTTCTTAATTTATGGTTTCAGCATGAGCTTTCCCAGGAGATTGCTTGTATAGGGGTTGGAAATACATTTCATATGTTCATAAACTCTTTTGTCGTACTGGTGTTACAATTAGATACAATAATGCACGTGAGAATCATTCGTCTGTGATACAACATTTGTGTTGCATCACACACTTCTTGTAGAGTAATATTATAGAAATGTGTGTTGTTTATTAAGGCACTGGCTATATTGTGTGATGCGCACTGTGATGACCTTATTCGACCTATATAACTTAAACAACTGAAAAACACACAAGACTAACGTGAAGGGGAGTCAACTGTACTCAAACATGACGCTTTCCTACACGGTAGGCAGAAACTATAGAACTCGTGCTACAAAACATAAATTCTTTCTATTTATATACTTCCAAATTTTCATTACAACCACGCCAGTTGCCAGTTTTACGCACCTAACACTCTTGAAGGACATAACTTATAACTTACTCAACCACGAATAACCTACTCAACTTATAAAGCGCACTAAGCGGGATATTTCACGTATGTATATGGTAGAAATAAAAAGTGAAAATCGTGAACACGCTACACCATGCCTTAAATAAAATTCACACGTTGTAAATTAGCTGAAAGTCTGAAATATCATGTGTTGTGTTCTAATGCCAACGTGACACACAGATAGCGTGACACGGCGCTATCACGTCAAATACATTACGTTTTAATGGTCGAATGTATGCGAAACGGTACGTTTTGTTAGTGATTTTAACCGTCTATTTACGTAACAGTTTAATTTTACTGCGATGGAGTTATATTTGTGTTTGTGCTACGGAATAGAGATGTAACCTATTTTAAACTTTTGATCGCTGGAAATTTAACCTATTTCAGAATCTGTTCCAATTTATTTTTATATCAGGTTTGCTTATGGAACTGCCTCATTGGTCTAGTGGTTGCAAGTGCGATTGCTGGACGTGAGGTCCTGGGTTCGATTTCCGGGTTGTATTTTTTTTTAAATGTAAATTCTTCATATAAACACGGAGTTTGAAACTGTGCCCGATAGATGGCAATAAGTTCATTAACCCTTCGGGTATGTAGCTGTAATGCTAGAGAACATGCGCAAATCCTAGCAATACGCAGGTGATGATGATGAATGAAAATAAAAGCTTCGGATCTATAGACGGTACCACCAGCGATCTTTGGGGAATATTGCCCCATTTCACACCACACTTGGTGGTAAATGTAAGAAGTATACACGGGAGAATTATTCCGCTACTCTCTCCAATTCCTCTGGCAATTAGAAATTATAGTATTTGAAAATGTAAAGATTAATTAGGTAACTTATCATTAAATTTTCAAGGCTTAACTAGTTTTATGAAAACCATTTTTTTTTAGGTCCAATATTTCAATATACTTAGATGATTATAAGTACTTTTGCACGTCTTTTTTAAACTAGATGGCGTCGGCATTTCCTATGACTATCCCTGAGAAGAAACGCCGAAACAAACTCAGGGGTCAAGGTCTATTTCAAAGTCTAGACAGATTCTAATGATGTAAGGGTTTATGTGAGACAAATATAGGGTGAAATAGCCTTTTGAAGAAAATGCCATAACTATTTGAGCTAACCTGTCGTAACAGAGTGCAAGCATGGATCAGTTATCGTGAGAATTAATGAAATTAAGAGCGTTCAGCCTAGAGGCTGAAAGGCCTTCTAGTAAAAGGAATATTATTAGGAGTAATAGCAGAGTTTTATTTGGAGGTGTTGTTTGAATTTTTCGGAGTCCATTATCAAACATCAAACATTAACATCATCATCCAATTATTTCATAAAGAAGTATCTTCACCCGCAGTAAAGTCTCAAGGCTAACACAACTGAACCCCTGCCAATAGAACTCGGTCATTCAGAATACTATGTAATATAATTCTAAGTAAAACCTGCAACTAAATAATCGACTTCCGGAACACTTGACCTACTTAGAACAATTTGATTTTAACTCCTCCATTTCGAGGTGACAGGTTTATTAAAGAGAAATTACTATATTTTCAAACACGAATGTTCTTGATAACAAGTTTTGTAGTTAAACAGTGCCGCATTGTTTAGTCTAGTGGGTAGTAGTCTAAACAATACAGTAGAAAAGGTCTCATATGACATGATTGAGTTTATAGCACTATCGCTATTTTTATTATCGGGGGATAAAGTGGTCGTAAATGCGGCTGCTGAACATGATGTCTTGGGTTGGACTCTCAGGTCGGGTAGTATTGCGTATTTAGTTAGAATTTCAGTTTTAAATTTAAATTGGGGCGTAAATAATGGCATTGCTAAAACGTGGATGTAGAAGAACTGTATATCTGTGCTCATACCTTCGGGGAATACCGGCGTGATGGTATGTTATGTTGGTTATTATGTTTCGTGCCAAAGTTAGTATATTTAAGTACGAATCATAAACCCTGTTTAGTTTCTACACCGATTTCCTACAAGAAATTAAATATACTATTAACCTTGAGCCGATATTGCCTGAAGTTTTGATTAACTGTATTTGTAGGTAAATAGGTGAGCTTTAAGTGAGTTTCTTGCCGGAAAATACATAAAGACTGACAAATTAATCGAGGAATATGATCGATAGTGATAATGACTATGACTGATTGATTGATTCGAAACGTTTGGGATTGCTATTAACCAAGAAATATATATAATGAGTAAAAATTTCGGTGACCCTAACTAAATACATAAACAGCATCACGCCTGTATTCCCCAAGAGGATAGGCAGAGGTTATTTTACACCCACATTACACCGATGCCGTTATTGAGTCCCATGTAATAAATCGGCGAGACTATTGCCTTCCACCGGGCACACGTGTAAACTCCGTGCTGCTACTGAGAATTTCCATACAGAAAAAAACCAACAACACTTTGCCCGGGAGTCGAACCCAGTCTTACGCTCAGCAGTCGCGGTTGCGACCACGAGACCAATGAGACAGACATTATTTTCGATGCTAAAATATAACTTACCTATATTTCTGTGTGTAGAACATAAAAGTTACCGCCTACCGTTAACTTAACCCTCCATTATCGATGACGCGTAGATACCTCAAATTTATAAAGGTGGCCCGTTCTGATCCCATCAATATTGTCCTTTTGATCCAGAGCACTGACTTCCTAAAGGCCTTAATTGCGAATCAACAGCACCTAGTGATTAATCTTAGGTAAATTAATTACCCGACCTTCATACTTCACGGTTCACATGTTTAGGCAAACTACCGTGGCTTGGGAAACCACGATATGTGTTTTGAAGTATAAGCGGAAGCGATTTAAGTATGATTGCTATATGATAATTTTGTGAGTACCTCAATGGTTTAATGGTCGCAAGTTTTATTGCAGTGTGAGGGGCTGGTTTAGATTCTCGGATTGTGAAAACGGTTATAGATAGTGCCATCCACGAAGACGCGCCGCACTATTTTTGGTCGAGGCTTTCCAGCTTACCGTAATGCTCTTTCGTGATCAGTTAATATTTCGTAGTGTGCGTGTGCACTCTTAGGTAATTATTGTGCATGAAGGTTGCACTTGTACTGTAAGCAATTAGGAAGAAGACTGGAGCGCGTCTTCGTGGATGGCACTATCTGTAGTGGATTTTTTTGTATGAAAATCCTTAGTACATACTAACAGGGCGATAAAACAGTGCCCCAGTAGATGGCAATACCGAACCTATTATATGAGTCTCAATATGGCATTGGCGATTTATGGTGATAAAATGGTACACCTTTGCGTAACCTTTCGCGATAAGCGTGATGTTATGTTTATTATAATTTTGTGATGGCGATTTCGGCCGTAAAATGTGGAAAAAATATATACGCTATTATATAGATCGTTGATGAGAGATATGCTTATATTGTAGCGAATAATCACTTGAAGATATAGGAAACGATTCACTGTTGCCACGTCCTTGTTTTTATTGTTTAATTTTCATGATGAAAGGCAACATTAGAATTAATAGTGAGTTTAAAGAGGTATCATGTACCTATTTAAGGTTACTACAATTTCCGATGACCCGGGTACGTCTTAAAACTGCGGCCAGACACCGGAGGACGGGCAGCAGCGTCCTCTCACTAATCGGTGAGCCACTGCGATCCCCAAGCCGCCTGCCAAGCGTGGGGATTATGGCAACCCCCTTGGGGGAGGCCTTCGTTCAGCAGTGGACGTCTTCTGGCTGATGATGATGATGATGACGACAATTTCCGAAACTTATTACTGGATTTTTTGTTACAAATATGTTACTATTATAGCTAAAATGGGGGTCAGGAGAAGAGACCGGACATTTTTTTTCAAATAATAGTTTTATAGTATTCACAATTTGGCAATTGGCAATAGGTGAATAGGCTCGCCCCCATTACATGGGACTATGTACAATAGTACACCTTTACCCAACCCTTCGAGAAATACAGGCAAGCTGCTATGTTATGATATATAGTATTCATAATATAACATCAGCTGGTCGCTCTCTCTTGTACCACAAACATAGGCCGCCATTTCTCATCATGACCTTCCTCGTGACAAGGGTGGCTTTGTTTGAGATATAATGGTGAGAACCATTTAGCTGGAAAATGTGTCTGGAAACCTCATTCCTCTGTATTACGTTGGCAAGTAAGTAACCTAGATATTTGCGTTGAGTTATTGTACAGTCGCATCCGTGATACTGTTGAATTTATTTTTAAGCGTTTACTTTTGGTGTATTATAATTTTTAATTTTTTTAGCTTTCTGCGCTTCATGTCGCGGGTTCAATTCCCGCACGGAACAAATATTTGTATGTTCTACAGATAGTTGTTTCGGGATTGGCTGTGTATGCATATGACATGGTATGTTAGTAATCTGTATCCACGATACAGGATAAATCCTAGTGCGTATCTTCGATTCTCGGTTCGGGTAAACTGTTATTGTGTTATTCTGTATGATTTATGTATTCTTCGGAGTTTGGAACTGTGCTCGGTAAATGGCAAATAGGCCTATAACTGAACATTAACGCCATCGGCGAAATGTGGGTAAGGATATACAAATGTAGGCACACCTCTGCCTATCCCTTAGGGAAATACAAGCGCGATGCTATGTTATATTATTTCGTTTGTATTTAGTAACGTTTGTTTCTTATGTTCTGCAATTCCATTTTCGTCGATGCTTTATACCAGCCTGTTGTTTGTTCCAATTCACAAATTACTTATTCTAACTATTTTAGCTTCGAAATTGCTACATTTAAATATTGTCGTCAATTACGAACCGTATTTAACTGCCAAGCAAATGAAATACGTAAACAAGTGAAGTCTTTAGCATGAACTGTTCAAGGGCGAAATGTCATCGATTTACAAGATAATATTGATTGGCATTTGGCATTCAAAGCAGATATTGGTCTCGGTATGTTTACGTCGCAGACATTTTACGATCTTTTTATACCTTTTCAAAAGTCGTTTGAAGACATTTTGTATTGAGAAGATGAAAGCCTATGCAAATATAGATCCCGTCAACTTCGACAAGTTAATAGTGACGTTTCTTTTCCTTGATAGCTTACTTCACAAATGTCATTCGTTTCGCAAACTTATCTCGGTACTCCAAGTTTCTGGAGAGCCCTTCAAAGGGTTGGTCCCTTTCGTTCATTTCCGTGAAGACCATCTGTTTGCGCCTTATCTAAAGTTCCCTCTAGCTGATTAGGTCGGAGTAGTTCCATACTTGGATCCTCTACTATTATAGGGAATTGAGGAAAACCCGGAAAATGTCTAAGACTAATCAAGTATTTTTATGCTTTATCATTTTCGTTCCGTTTGTAAATGTCCCTATACGTAAATAGGTATTTGTGACTATACTACGTGCCTCATATGACTCTAGTGCAAAATTAGTACCATAATTAGTGGCGCCACTGGTTGCTAGATAAATAAAAGTATATCTTTCTCGATATACGTAGTTCTAGCCATCTTTTAAAAATAACTTACATCGCGAAAGCTCCAGTATTGATTTTAAATTTATACACTTGCGTGATTATAAAATAACTGCGTCATAGTCTAGTGGTCACAAGCACGACTGCTAGGTTCGATTCCCGGGTTGGGCAAATTGTTATTGGGTTTTTCTGTATAGAAATTCTCAGTAGCAGCACCGAGTTTGGATCTGTGCCCGATTGATAGCAATAAGCTTGCGTAATAGGGGCTTACACAGGACTTAATAACAGCATCGGCGAAATGTGGGTGCATAATAGTACACCTCTGTTTAACCTTTCGGGGATACAGACTTGATGCTATTCCATGTTGTGTTTATAAAATGGTGAAGCGTAGCAAGCGTAGGCGATGACGCAGAAAGCCTTGAATAAACAATAGTTTAACTTAAAACGTCTACGAACCGCCTACGAGAAATTTCGTCGCGTAGACAAATATTTTTGTTATTCTTCGGAGCGTATCGTCGATTGATCTCAAGGGGGAAAATATTTTTTAGCCGCGACCATGTTTGCCAATCCATCTCCACGATATTTTTATTATATCTCCCGATGTATGTATCTTTATCTAGCGACACGAATGGCCGTAAATATGGATATGTATGTACATAAAACAGAGAGTAACTAGGTTGCAAAGCTTTGACGTTTTTGAAGATAAGATTATTTTCGTGGATTTATTTTGCTATTGAAACATATGAGACTTGATTTTAAAATGAATTTTGTTTTATAGTGGTGAGATTTTTTTTATGTTTTTGTAGATAACATTTTTATAAAATCGACACTTATTAAAACTAAAATTAATTTAATTTTTAGATATCGAGTATCACGCTAACAACTATCTGATATGGAATGAAGTTTTTTAAGTAAGTTTGTTTCGGCGTTTCCTCTCAAAGACAGTCAGGAGGAAACGCCCGCGCCATCTAGATCTAAAATAAAACTTTTAAAAGCTTCCTGTAAGGTATTATTTACTGAAAATATTATTAGATTATCATTATAAATCATGTTTACAATATAAGAGAAAAGTAAAACCAAGAAAGCTTTTCTTTCCACCATCATCAATTCTCAGATTTAACCCAAGGATAAAATTCAAGACGTAACCATAAATACATCGCGTTGCATCGTAAAATGATCATTCACACCATCATGAAACACGATCACGTACAAATGAAATATCTAGCGACATCTCACGACTGAAAAGAAATGTACTAGAACTCTAGCTGTCGGCTAAACTACGAAATAGTACCTATCCACTAGATAAACATAGTATGTAATAAACATAGGGAAGATAGTGGAATAGCATCTTACAATTCCAAGCTGCTCCGTTGAGTTATAAATTTGGAGCTGAGTTGCAGGAATTGGTTGGTAGTGCGAATTTTGTTGGAAAATAAATGTACCATGTAGCTGCATAACTACCGCGCAGATAAGTCGTTCTGTGAGGTTAAGCCACCCTTGCCGCGGTTAATCCTTGGATGGGTGAGCATATTTCATACATCGAGCCCCCTCTGGCCCCATTAGTATTATCAGCGTATCAGCGTCTTCCAGAAGGTGGCAGTGGTTAGATGGTAGTCGCGCCGTGTAAAATACTGATATTCAGACACAACTGGTTAGAATGGGATCAGACCTCAGTCTTGTTGGGAAAAGGCTAGGCAGATGACGATGAAGAATTTTGTATGTATTTGTAGAAGAATTTAAAAAGTCATTATTCTACTCACAAAAGGTCTCAAGTTCAGGAGAAAAACTAGAATTAAGTATATATTAAATCTCATGCAATTGAAGGAGTACATGCCAGAAATATATAATCTCACTTACTATTATAAATGCGAAAGTTTGGATAGATGAATGTTTTTTACTCAATCACGCCAGAACGGCTTAACGGATCTCGATGAAATTTGACACAAAGATAGATTATAGTCTGGAAAAGCACATAGGCTACTTTTTATCCCAGAAATATGTACGGGTTGATAATCCACGGGGGCGAAGCTGCGGGCGGAAGATAGTAGTTTATATTTTACTATTAGTGGTAAATACATCCTACCTTCGTTATTCTATGCCTTTCAGACATTTCAGATTTATTTGTTACCATTTATGACCACGGGAATAGAAGTGAAGAACCCGGGACCACACCTAACCTATTATTATATTATCTGTTATGACATCATACTCTGGCTTGCCATAAAACAGCTCTATGCATATAGATATATAATATCTACAACAGCTACATAATAGCCTGTCAAACTTATCTATCGTTCTAAAATTGAAGTTTGAAGGTTAACTAACCAATCGATACTAGAATCTATATCTATTTATTGGGGTGTCAGCATCGCGTGTCAGTTAAAAATAACAAATTGTACTGATGAATATTGGGTCAAAACTTTCTTTTTAACGTTGTATTTATTAATGTAAGATGGCTGCCAAATTATGGTTATTTTCAAATGAAAACCTATATTTTTATAAATGATAATCAAATTTAATTTACTAAAAAGTTTTGCATTTTAAATTCAGAACTTTTATGACCTTATCAAACTATTCGCAAATCTTTACTCAACGAAGCGAAGACGACAGACTTTTCGACTCTCTGTAGAAAAATAGCTTAATAATTTTACCTGTCTACAACGAAAATAAATAACCAGTGAAATACATAAGCAACGAAAATAGAAAGATATATTTTTAGGTGATAGTCTCCTAAAATATAGTTGGATGGGAAAAAAGCCACGGCGACTGTCACGGCCGGAGTCGCACGTGACTATCACGCAATATTAAACACGGGATGTCCCTTACTACTGTTCTAACACACGTAGCCCGTGTTCTCATCACTCATGGCTCTGAAAGCGTGTCATCGTTTGCATAAAACATAGTCGAAAAATGCCATTTATCGGCAGACTTTATTTTGAAAATCGATCTTTTATTTTATTATAACGATGAATTCTTTTTTGATTGTTTAGTCATTGTTTTAGATGTCAATGAAAACATGTAACATTCTTGATACTTGTTACACTGTATTTTTACTTTCTTCGCATTCGTAATGAAAAACAGCGAGTTAATATTACGTAAAAGTATGATTATCACGCTCGACCTATACCTAGGCGATCTAACTGTGCTCAGAGGCCAAAATATCTTGTGTGAGATTGATCACTTTCAATCCTTGGTGGACAATCTATTCTTTTCATTTAACAATTCCAATTTGCTACCCGTTGCAATATGATTTTTTCGCTGAACATGAAAACCCCCGCTACTAGACTCCTTCTGACCATTAGTCATACTAAATTACAAAACCTCCCATTTCTAGTTAAGTAGTATGTACATATATTTTACAAACTTGGTAGTAACTGGTACCTACCTATATGTAATTGAATTTGATGTACTTATAGTATTATCATGGCGTAAAGTACCTACTGATCCAAATCGAGAACTTACAAGGTTGTTTTTTTTTTATCTTTATTTGTTTACAAGGGTTTTTTGTACAAAAAATGACGATGACAATCTCATCGTTCCTTATCTTAAATTATAATACATAAAAAATTATGAAGTAACTTAAATATTGAGTGTTAACTTTAATTAATTTTAAAAGAATATAGCATTCTAGCCGCATCCGACTTTGGCTCAGCCAGAATGCTATGAAAAACACCAACATCTGTACAATTTAGTTTAAATGGTATTATCATTTTATGTCTTATTTGCATAACGGGTAAATTCCATTAGTATATGTTGCACGTGGTCAATTTTCCCGCAAATCTCACAATTAGGTGAGTCAGCTTTTCACAAGGTTTGTTGTCATGGCACTAGCACTAACACACTAAAAGGTTAATTATCTTAATGACGGTAACACGTTATCTAACATTTGTTCAGTTCCGTTCTTCCTTTCGCGATAATCGAACTAAAAATCTAACCGTTCTAATCAATAAGGAAATGCGATTAAATTTAATAACGAACACTTAGTACTTCGCATAGTGTCGTATATACGAGTATAGTTACAACTCTATTCGTCGCTCGCGTATCGGAACACGTCTGAAGGCCGAAGTTAATTCAGTGCGGAAATGTTAGCCAACATCCAGACCGGGGATCGACGACCGGATGTCACAACAAACCACCGTAACTACACTCTTTACGACAACATAGTAATTTTGTCTTATCTTTAAGAAACAAACAAAAAAATCTAGGTCATGTTAACTTACCCTACTCTAATTAAACCACAAACAGAATTGGAATAAACTTGTTATGCTCTTCGTTCTACAATAAAAATCGATTGTTACGCTGAAACGTCTTCAAACTAATCGCAATTTAAATATTAGATTTGCAAATCACCGAGCGGCTATTCTGAGTAGCGAATCGATTCAATTTCATCGATTTGTTTCGATTACGTTGAATAACAAAATCGATTTGTGACTATAGTTGCAGTAACGAGTACGGAAATATATTTTTATAAGTAGATTTTTATTATTTGTTGCTGCAGTTCGTCTGTTTTCATTGTCACGGCCGTAAGCGGAGGTCGTTATGATTATAACGTCCAAATTTAGCTCTATTTACCTAGTTTCATGCAAATGAATCCGAAAAACCACGATTAGATCGTCGATTACGCCAAGTTTGTTTGTTTTCCAAATTCAAACTAAGGTACAGCGCGTAATTTTTTTTACAAGCATCACCTTGTGCTGACATTATTTTTCTTTTGTTCACAGTGAGACCAAACATGCATATTGAAGTGCAAGTCGCCCTAAACTTTGTCATATCGTACCTGTACAACAAGTTACCGAGACGGCGGGTGAACATCTTCGGCGAGGAATTAGAAAAGGCGCTGAAAGACAAGTTCAGGGGTCACTGGTATCCTGATAGGCCGTGCAGAGGGTCGGCTTTCCGGTGCCTGAAGACTGGGGGCCCATTGGACCCTGTACTCGAGCGAGCGGCGAGAGAATCTGGAGTTCCGGTCCGAGATGTCTTGGAACATCTACCGCGGGATCTCGCCGTCTGGGTTGATCCAGGTAAGGCTTAACTCGAACGTATTAAATTAAACATAAGAGTTTTGAAAGACAAAATTGAGAACAATGAAAGGCGTTCATTTGGGCGTTGTCACAAAATGTACGCAAGCTAGCACATATAGGGGAGAGGGGGGCTAGTTGTAACAGGGGTAAGTAGTAACAGCTTAATTACTCAGCAGGTTTCGAATATTTTGTTTCCAATTTACACTTAATCTGCTCCTAATAACCGGGCCTATGACGCAAGCACAGTCAGTGAGGTGCGGGAGAGCGCAGTGAGTGGTCATGAGTAGGTGCACCATTTTTGCCAAGTAATATAAAAAAATTAAGTTCGTAAAGTTTGATTCTAAGTTACGGCAATGTCTTTTTGAAATGAGTATCTATTAATTTATATAGTCAATACATTAAGCTGTCGTACGTAACTACTTTCATTGGATAATAACATAAACTTTTTTTTCAATAATCAAAAACATTCAAAATTTTGTCATGGGGCTAGTTGTAACGAAATTTTGGGGCACATTGTAACAAAATTCAAATACAATATTCCACTACTGTGCAGAGGTCTTACCTATTGCAGACCTAACAGATTTATATATCTTTATTTTTGTCTTAGGATAAGAAATTAAAGAAGGTAAGAGATTTAGCGACTTCTTATTTAAAGGCGTTAAAAACATCCCTCCGTTTTGGTACAAAAATGGTACGGTTGGAGCAGATTGATTTCAAAAAATCATGAAAAGAAATCCAAAACTATCACTCTTCAATCATTGAAAATTATTTTGTCTGTTGATAGACATGTTGTATTTTGTTTAAAAGACTAAATAGATACTAAGCGACAATAAATATCAAAATGTTGATAAAGAAACACTGGTTACCTTATTAGTTTGTAATAAATACTTTATAAGTAATATATCTCATATTGATTTACAATAAATGCCTTAAAATCAAACAAATATGTTGTTACTACTTACCCCACGCCAGTTACAATTAGCCCCAAGAACGGGGTAAGTTGAAACATACTACAACTTTCACAAAAAGTCATTTATACAAGCATTACTTATCAATTTAAGCCCAATAATCATTCTGATTGATACCTGAATAGACGTTTTCTTATTTTAAAGTGCTTCATGATGAAAATATTCAATATTTTGACTTCCCCAATGAAAAAACTAAAAATTGTTACAACTAGCCCCCCGCTCCCCTACTAAAGGTCTTTGTAGAAAACTACCGTGAACAGGTTTCTTTTTCTGAAAAGTAGAATAAACTTTATCCCTGTGAAAACAACTGTCAAAAGTTGAAACCGTTCCCCAGTTTTGTTGCGGGAAAATTTTGACAAACGTCACAATCTATAAAGTTTTGACGTTATCCAAGCGATCACTTGGCTCCAACGTTTGCCAAATGTGTTGCGTCACACACAATCTATGTAGAACAAGTTTATCATCACTACCAACTTTGTCGGTTGTCGAGACAAAATCACCTTCGTTTCCCATTATAGTTTTAATTGCGTCGAGATCTATATACGCACGTCATTTCGAACGCAATAATAGTTACGGTACCAACGATATGCGTTGTAATGTAGTAATAGCTATGATAATGAGCATCAATCAACTCGGAATTTTAATTGGCTTTCATGAAAAGTAGGCAAAGCATGGAATTTTCATAAAAAAACAACGTGATTAAATAAGATAGAGCAGTAGAACCTATGTTCCTCAATATTAGAGCGTTGCATAATACGTCACACAGAGGTTGACAAACAGACAAATGGTCCGAGGGTGGTTTTAAATGATGATTTTAGTAAGTCGGTGGTATCTGGACCGTAATCTTAAAACTAGATACATGCCGTCAAGTCTTGTTTATGTACCGAGTATTGATTGAAAAATAAAACACAGAGGCAAGACTAGATAAAATCACCTTTTATACTTGTAATATTGTCTGATTCGTGTGTTTGAGTAAGAATCTCAAAATCAATCTTGAAAAAGATCGAAACCAAACGTAATTTGATTCTTGACACAATTCCACAAGGCTGAGTGCTAAGATGAAATGACGAAGGTAATAAAAGAGATTTATCTCCCGTTTCAGGCGAAGTATCATACCGCATCGGAGAAAAGGGCGCGGTGAAGGTTCTCTTCAGCAGCGACGAACGAGCTGCCGATGAGAGGACCGATAGAGAGGTAAGAATCACATTTAACCTCAATAATGACCTTAAATTTAAGCCAAGTACAAAAACAACAACAATGATAAATGTCTCACACAGAGTGAAAACAACAATTAAATAACATTTATCGCTTCTGAAAACAATAGTCGAATTAATTACTGTTGTCTGGCTACGTGTTTTGGCAATAAAGCACGTCAGGTGGTGCAACCTAGTTATCAATGATAAATAACTCATCGGGTCACATCTATCGAAAAGTCAGACAAGTGTTTTGGCGTTACGCTTTGCACACCTTTCATCTTTCGCAAATTTAACCTAATGAAGCTCTGAACAAATTGTTAGGTGAATGATGTATCAAAATGCCTCAGAGAGATTTAATAACTATGAGAACATCTCTTGCTAGGGTTAAACCGCCAAAAGCCGTTGATGAGTTGGACGCTAACGTTTGATGATGTTTCAGGTGACCCGCGCGTTCAACCCCGAGGCACAGTGCTTCCGACCCGTGGAGCCAGCAGCAGCGCCTTCGCCCCCCGCGCCAGCCGCCTTCTCACCGGCGCCGCCCTTCCGCGCGCAACCCCTCACCTTCACAACAGCGACTTTCGCGCAAACCAAGTTCGGCAGCACCAAGCTCAAGACGAGCAGCAAACGCGCGAACCGGATGTCGCCCACCGAGTTCAGCAACTACATCAAGCAGCGCGCGATGCAGCAGCAGATGGCGGCGCGAGCGCTGTCGCCAGCCTCGGACCCCGCGGCGTATTTCGTGGCGCGGCGCGATCCTGCTCCCGCATCTGCACCCCCCTACCCGCCGGCGCAGGCGCACCTGCTGCTCGCCAACTGAGCCGCGCACGCGCGCTAGCCGCACCGCGCGACCCGCTCATAGAGTCTTTACTTTTTTACGAGAGAGACGCGCGCCGCGATTTATTTTTTTATTTTCCGCGGGGGCGTCCCGCGCCGCCCGCCGCTTGTGATATCCGTACGATTTTCCATAACTTTTTGTATTCTCGTTCGTTACGTCGATGTGTAAATTTATCGATAGGAGCAATAATCTGCCGCGCGACTCGCCGGCGATTTATTTTCGTAATATTTAATGCTGAGTCAAGTTTTTGATGTCTTCGTTCGATATCGATATATTCGTAGGGTGTAAGGGAGCGATAGGCCGAACGGCCGCGTGCGCTTACGACGACGTACCTTCTAGAGCGAGCCTGTATACATACGTCCTCCGATCTAAGAGAAATACTGATATTTAAATATGTATACATAATATATATTCGTACGCGATAATCGTCTAATTTTTCACGTGGAAACGAGGCCAATAGAGAAATTACGTATTTTTAATATTGAAATTGATAATTCATACTTACTATTATAGTGTACTGGTACCTATGTATTGTACTCGTATGTTGTAATAAATGTTTGCATATCCGGTGGGACGTGGTCGGACGGCGGCGGGCCGCCCGAAGGCGTCGGAGATCTCACATAGTGTAATCATCACTCGTACGATTGTACCCTTATAATAATAATTATTATAATACTATACATAATATATTATAGGTTTAGCTACGTTTCAATCTAACAGTATTTTTTTAAGAAGATATTAGTCCTTGTGTACATTAGCCGGCGGACCGCGTCGCGGCGCCCGGCCTTAGCGTGTATGGTATACTTATATTGTTATAAAAGACATGAATATGAATAAATGATAGAAAAAATATTTCTCAATTCATTAAGATAACGGGTGCATGCAAATTCATAAAAATAAATACTATGTGTTATTTATCTTTTTTATATTTCACTTGGCGCTCGGTGCAGTTTTTCAATGGAGGTCAGTAGTGGTGTAAGTGCAGCGGTAGGCACGCAGGTGCATGCAGCTAGTGTTGTGACATTACTGCACACTGCACGACCGGGTTCCATGCACAACACTCACAATATTGTACCTAAACTGATATGTACAACTATTTTTTACTATTTTTATATTTTGATTTAGAATTAAGCCTAGTTGTATGATTTCAACCTTAACATGTACTTTATTAACACCCTATGATTAATTATTACGTAATAAAGTAATAATTTCGGTGTGATTGTCGATTGAGAAACTGACCGAAATGCTACAGTATTTTGTAGATAAAATCTATAATGTAAGTTTAATAATAATACAACTTAGCGTAATGAGATTTTTTATTATAAAGATACTTTTTATTTTTCTTTCTTTTGTAAGATATATTCGATGGAAGTGTTAAAGATAATATAATATTTGCATAATATAGTAAATGCGGCTCTCCATGTCCGCTAAATATAATTAGTCAATAATAATTTTTCATATTGTTGTACGACTTTTTAAGTTTATATTAAAATGTTTTGTGCAATCTATACTGTGTATTATTACAACCCCTAACAAGAGCATATAGGTACAATATTACACAAAAGTCAGCAACAAATTGCTTCTAACCATTACCTAATCTGATTCTGATTAGTTAATCAATGTGTAAATCAAGTAAGATCTCAGTGTTATATCTGCTGACTGCATTAGACACTCGTTTCGCAGGCATAAGTATCATTGTGACACAGAATTACAGATAATGTTAAACTTACCGATATGTTCCCTTCGTGATGAAACACGGTCCAGCGAGAGGCCGATCACATAATTTTTCAAGCACATTAACATCGTCCATAGGCTGCTAGTTCAGATCTATGTATGTCCACACACAACACTAAATGTTCACTTTTATTTTTGATAGCAAAATACGATACAAAATACCCGAAAATGGCCAGAACGTGTGCTTCCGATGTATCGCTCGGCGGCGGCGCGTGAGACTAGACTCGTCCTCTTTTTCCCGTAGGTGATGTCTCAGCCAATATGACAATAGACTAATTTGTTCCAAACTTAAATGATTTAAAATTTTATTCGAAATTGGAATCGTTCCGTCTTTCATCCCACTAAATAACACAACTACACCATACTACCGAGCCGATGCCTGATGCTAGGTGAGGTCGTTGGTTCAATTCTAACTCAAAACGTTAGTATGTAAAGTCAGCATCAAAAATATGTACACACGTACCAAAATTCAAACGCTCCTTGGAGAACAACTGGTTAAAATCATTAAATTTAAATGACTATGTATTCTCATGTATTCGCAGATACTGTGTGTAAAATTTATCAAGATTTCAATCACTATTTCCTCTAAAAATCGCTTTTGAATTTCATTAAGTGTATAATCTTTTTGATGCTGACTGTACCTAAGTATAATTCGACATTTTCAGTAGACCAACCCATGTTTGCTTTATTTAGGTCTATAAAATATAGGTATGCAGGTGCATCCTTCCTAAACGTGCAGGGAATGCTGGGGTGATGTTATAGTAAATCTCGTGTTCAAAATGTAAACATATATCACACATCATACATCGAAGTAATTGCTGTGACGCTGTATTTCTCTGGCTATAACTGTTGCCACAATGGTCATAATAGCTTGTCACTGCGGGACGAGCCATCTAATATATACATATGGCAAGTCTGTTCAATAGCGCAAAATAATTTAATTTATAAGCGTCACACTCAGGTAACTTGATAAAAACAGTTTAAATGCATTAATGATAAACTTCTAAACTAAGACAAAGCTGCAACGTTTTTTTGTTCCTACTGCTTGCATGAAACCCTTTGCATGTTTATATGACATTATTCGATATGTGTAGCCACCAATCAGACGCAAGCTTGTTCATGCACATAGCATAATGTTCATGCTTTGATACTCGACCTCTCTCACTCATTAACCGTTTAAAAATCTCACTGATCATTTTTCATGTGTTCTCATGTGTCAAGTCGAGAAAATTTAATGGTTAATAAATACCAAAGGGGAAATTGGTAAAAGAAAGTTCAGAGATAATAATCATTAAGTCACTTTATTATCAAACCACAAAGATGACAAAAGTGAACCTCATCTATGGACAATTTTAACACATTAAGACGCCGTCAAGTACAAATAAAGAGCACACAGTTCAATTAATCTTAAACATGCTACGACATTCCTTTAAAACGTTTGGAAAATTAAAACTAGGTTTTAAAATGAAGCTGACAAGACAAATTGATCTCAAATATGAAATTCTTGTATGATCAACAAATGAAATTTTGTTATAATATATAAAGACAGGAGAATGATTTTTAGAACTTTAAAATAAGTGGGAATAAAATGGCGATCGCCGATTTAATACAATCAATATCATGATATGCATAATTTTTCCTTATACCGTCCATGTATATTTTTATGACTTGAACATTTTAACTTTAATTTTGGTAGAATCATTGGTCGTAGAAATTCTAACTTCTCCTTGTTTCAAATCCTCTTGTCAGAACAGAACGTTTTTAACGTTCATGTGTTGACAAGCTCAAAACAAAATCAAATATCTTAATTCACATACAATAGACCTAATTTATACCATCATATAAAACAAGTTATTGACAATTCGAAATTAATATAATTGTATAATAACTATTTCGCATTATCAATAACTTATATCACATGTTTAACATAATTTCTGAAGACAAACAAACTCCTATTGTAGTAACCACCTTTATATTTCACAGCGTCTCAATCATCAATCAACAATTGACTAATTTATCCACAACTGATATAAAATCGCACATAAGTAATCCAGGAGGGATCTATGTATATATTAATTTGTACATTACTCAAGAAATATCAAAGCAAAGCACATCTTTTTTAACAACATACTATATTTTTGAGAAGGGTAACTATTACCTTTTTACCGCCAACAACCAGATAAATTAACTAAAATTTACCTTAATAAGTATTAAAATAGGGATATCACTATTGATTTACATGCTTTACTTTCTAAAAATATAGTTTTATTTTTTATATTCAATATGAATTCTATGTTGAGATATAAACTAATATGATCGAGTATTCTAATCAATAGTGTGGCGGTCAAAAGGCCATGATACTACGATTAGCCTGTTGACAGTGTACTATTACAGTAAAATATGTAACATATTAAAATGCATAGTACTGCATCATGAAGCTGATTTAGTGTTCAATTGAAGAATATACACTTAACCTTTAAATTTCAGGAACATTTTAATGTATTTATTACATAATCACCTATGTATTGTTAAGATAAACAGAAGTTTATTTTTGGCACTGATCGACAGCGGAAACAAAGATTTATTGTAAAAGTATAAAGACATAAGTCATACAGTATCCAAAATCTTAGATAAATCTTAATAGTATATTTTACATATTATTTTTTTCCCCAGATGTTTAGGCCTTTATCGTCGACTACTTTTACAAAATAACATTTGTTACCATAGATGAGGAGATAATATGCCCTTAGTGGTTCACATAGAATATATATTAAAATTACTAAAAATAATCAGTACATTTTAGTGAAACACAAATGACCTTACCATTTTTATACCAAATCAATAACTCATTGAATCCCAAAATTACAATTAAAATAACTACTTAATATTTACACAATAAGAAACTAAAAGTAATTTAAAGAAAAACGCCTATGACCATATATTTGTCGATTTTAAAAATAATCATACATTAAGAACTGAATTCTTACACAATTATACACTGGTTGACTGATTTTGACTATGTTTCACAATTTTGGCCCGTGATTCCAATATTCAAAAATAGAATAGTTTGCTATTATTATTTACTTACTTAATTATCATAATTTATTTCGTAAATCATGATAAGTACTTACATATCTATAGACATAATGTCCAAGTGAGTCCATACAAACCATTACATCGAATTGAATCTGTAACAGTCTTTATATCACTATGGACAGAATAGTAATAATAAATAACACAATTCGTGAGCAAACGCTTTGAACAGAACAAATATTGAAAAAAAAAATCTTGATCCTCATTTGAAATCAAAAGTCAAGGAATGACATCATAATGATGATAAAACAATATCATTACAGCACAGCCGAGCTGTGGCTATCGTATGTCTGTATAGAACAGTGTATGTACAATGTAAAGCCCTAGGCATGTCACTGTGACACCATAATTGAAATAAGTAATTAAAATTACGAGTAGTAGAAACGCGCATCGCTTTCATACTTTCAATTATATTATTACTAGCCAAGAGTCATAATCACTCGAGTCAGGCGATAATCAGTGAGCCATTTCGATGTGCCGTTGCAAACTCTTCTTGTTCATATAAAATCTGTCGCACATGGCACACGGGAAGAATACCTTTTCGTTGTCAGCGTGTCGCGCCCGAGTGTGTGAGGAGAGGTCCAGCGCCCGTGCGAAGTACACTTTGCAAATGTTACAGAAAAATTTGGTGGGAGTTGCGTGCATTGTGCGATGGGCGATAAGGTCTCTTGGAGTTGCAACGCCATCTCCACACTGCGCGCATGTGAATTCTCCGGGTTGAGCCAGGGGAACATTGCCGTCGTCGCTCTCTTCCCCTGACTCATCTTCTCCGTGGTGCCTCGCCCGGTGCGCCCTCAGCGCTTGGTCGTTATCATATTGAGCGCCACACAAATCGCACGAGTACATATCGTCGTCCCCTTGACCAGTCGCAGAGGAACTGCCCTCACCACTCTCGTAGTGCTTCTTCATATGAATGAGCAGTGTGGACTTCCTTGTAAAGCTCTTATCACAAACCGGACAAAACACTGAGTTCGGTTGATGCACCTCGTCCATGTGACGCTGATACGCCGCTCGTTTTGTAAATTCTTTGTCACAAATCGTGCAGTACCTATCCTCCATTGAACCAGAGTTTTGCTCTAACTCAACTGAGTCGTCAGAGCGCAATTTCTTGTTTGGATTAACAACTGTCACTTCGACCTCAGGTGGAAGTCTTCTTTTGGCTACAGTAGCGGTAGCGGGAGCGGGGGAGGGAACGGGAGTGTGTGTGACCTTAGCAAGTTGTGACGGATCGATGACTTCATGTTTGCTTATCTTGCTGGTTACTTTGTGCTGAGGCATCCAAAGTCCGCTGTTGTTAGCAGCTGCTTTCCCATCAGGGGAACGCAAATGCCAGCCGCGATGGGATTTTAACGCAGATATGGAAGTGTAACTCTTATGACAAATCTCACAGTCAAATGTTTGTGGCTGTGCTGGTATTTGATTAATGCACTGATGGTTCTGCAAAGCTAATAATCCAACAAATTGTTTGCCACAAGTGTCGCACGGGTAACGCGCTTGATAATCGACACTAGGATCGACTGACTCCTGATCATTTTCATAATCGGGTTCTATCTCTTGTTTCATTTCTTGAGATTTACTGGAACCTTGGTTAGCATTATAGCCCAGTAATTCCCTGGCGTGTGCGGCCTTTAAGTGCTCATATAATTCCAAGGTAGAATTTAGAGGTTTGCCACATATTTTGCACATTTGAACGGTGGATTTATGGACATTCTTTCGGTGGCGATAGTAAGACTTCTTGTCTGAAAACGTGATTCGGCATATAGTGCAACTAGACCTACTACTGCCCTCACCGCTGGCTGATTGCGTGGCGGTGTCGTTACTGCCGCTGGCGCTAGCATTTACAATTCCGTGTTTAGCGCGTTTGTGTTTCCACAAACTAGTCCTAAGTGGGAATCGTTTGAAACATAATTCACACGAATAAGGCATTGCTTCTTGAGACGTTTGTTGAGTATTGTTTGGGAAATTCGTAAAATTAAAACTGTTAAACTGTGGCGTTGAGAGAATGGCGCCGTTTTCATCGGGATTAAACTCTTCCTCTTCTGTGGAAGCTTGCATAGTATTATCTTCACTATCGTGTCTGTCAACTAAAATGTCAGCATGCAACACTTTCTTATGTTTCCATATATTTTTCTTATGCATGAATCCTTTGCCACAAATGTCACATGAATATGGAGCATTAGGAATATTATAATTTGGTTTGAATGAGACAAAACCAGGTTGCACCATGGGATATTGTTTAATAGGTTTGCCGATAATTTGCGGAGCAAAACCTCCTTTAATAATTTCTCCTGGTTTCCTGTTCGTTGTAGGTACTTTAGCGTGGATACGCATATGATTAGAGTATGCTTGGCGACTTTTGAATGATCTGATACAGATGTCACAGAAAAATTCAGTCTCAGCAGCCGCAACGGAGCCAATTCCAGGATGCGACTGTTGCACATGTTCGGACAGTTTCTGAGGAGTGCTGTAAGAGTTGGGGCATACACTACAAGGATAAAATTTGACCCTCAAATGAGTATTCTTATGCTCCGCGAGCTCCGAAGGACGCAAGAATTTCTTGTCACACTGGTCGCAATGGTGGGCCACTTGGTTGTGTTCGGCCACTTGGTGATCTGTCCATGCATCGACAGTTTCGAATATGGCATTACACTCCGTACACGAATAGTGATACTCCTCCGCTTCTTCCTTCACAATTGACATATCTGGTTCAGCGGTTGACATGCCCAATGTTCTGTCTGAATGCTCCATGTAAATGTGTTTGTTGAGATCGGTAGCTTGTTCAAATTTAGAGTCACAATGCTGGCAGTAATGAGGTTTTTCCTCGCTATGTATTATCTTCAAATGTTTCACTAAATTCGGATAGCTGCTGTTTTTCTTTCCACACAACGGACAGTCAGTTGGCCGACCGTCAACACATTTGCTCTGATTGTCCGACTGATCGAAACTGCCAGCATGGACAGCTAAAGCGTGGTCGTTAAAGTCTTGCATATTACCGAACTTCTCTGGGCACAAATCGCAGGCAATATAAACTGTACAGTCACCTTTACGAATGTGTTTCTTTAGTAAACTTTTGTCTTTGAACCTAGAACGGCAATGAACACAACTGAGTGGCACCCTAGATTGTCCATCTTCGTGTGTATCTAAAACATGCTTCATTATAAACTGTTTCAGTTGGAACTTAGCCGGGCAGAGTTTGCATGCATATGATCTAGCGTTAAAAATATCTTTATATTGAACCTTGACCTCTTTCGGCTCATCTTCTAGAACCAAGTCATCAGTAATGCCATTTTCATTATAAATAATCTTCCACAAATTAGTGCAAGAATTTGACCTCATATGGCTGAGTAAGGCGCCAATATGTCCAAATGTGACCACACAGTTGTAGCATGTGTGCTTTGGGACTTTGTGTCCATTTTTCTGCAAATGTTGTATAACAGCTTTTCTGCGCGGATGTTCCCGATCGCAGCATAAACAGCGCTTCGTATTAATTTGCTGTATAATGTCACGATATTTTTGGATGAAGTCTCTTTGTGTTTTTGTGACGTATGTTTTGTCAGGGTCAAGTTCTTTGACCTGTTCCTCTTCTTCGATAGTCTCATTGGGATCGACGGTTTCGTCCATTTCCTCTTCTTCTTCGTTTACTTCACTGTTGAATGAGTTGGCTTGCAAATCCTCATTTATTTCGACGACTGGCGCCAATGATATTGGAAGGTCATCTTCGTCTTCGTCCTCGTTTTTATCATGATTCATCTCAATATTTTCATGATCTCTTTCCTCTTGGCCTTCGTCGTCTTTGACCTCACTTTCAGCTTTTATATCAACATCATCATCCCCTTCCATGTTTTCTTGGCTTTCTACTGTATCATCATTTCCATCTTTTTCGTTGTCGCTCTGACCACCTTCTTCCATGTTGTTTTCATCATCACACTGTTCCATATTTTCGTCACCATCTGCATTTTCTTCGCCTTCTTGTTCAATACCATGCTGACGAGCAATCTCAATTTCATTTTCAGAGTCCATATCCACTGTGTCATAGTTTTGACTTTGATTGTTGTGCATTTCTCCATCTCCTTCTTCGTCTTGCTGAGGATCGTATGCATCAGGATCGGGTTCGGAAAGAATAGCTTCCACTTGAAAAGATGCTATTTCTGGTTCAGATATCAATGTTTCTGGACTTTCTGGACCAGAATTTAGAATCTCAGGTTCTGACACCAGAACTTCAGGTTTAGAGGTTAGCAAAGTTTTCAGAATCTGTGGTTCCTTTTTCTTTATTTGTAAATCCTTGAGTGCTTTAATTCGCAGAGGATAAGGTAAATTATGCTGTGGCGTCTTTGACGACTTTATTGGAATGGGCTTCTGTGGCGTTATTACTTTGTTTATAGGCATTAATTTTGGTGGCATGTTCTTGTTCATGAATTGCATCTTATGACTAATAGGATTAGGCATCATCCGTGCTTTGGGGTTGAATGGATTGGGTCTAAGTTTGGGTTGTAGGTGAGTAAGGGTTTTTTTAGGAGTTATTTTGTTTGTGTACCTATCAAAACTGTGAGCAGTAAGTTCATGTCGACGGGCATTGTGGGAGTACCTGTAGGATCGTCCGCATACGAGACAGTCTTTGGAGGCGAGTTGGTGAATGCCCTGGCGAGCGTGCAGTGTTTCCCCGGTGGGCCGCATCACCGTGATGGACACCTCCGGCATATGAGGCACTTTTGGGTATGTTTGAGCGGTTTCGTTCATTTCTTCCTCTTCTTCTTCATTGTTTTCGCTCTCCCCTCCCTGTAATTGATTATAAAATGCGAAATAGTTCCAAATCCAGTTTATTTAAAATCCACAAAGTTAACACATTAAAACTGTCCTAAAATTTACTTCAGTTAGAAACATTTAAAATGACACTTCAAACAAAAGTAAATACGCTAAAACTTTTACAAACCCATTATTAATGAACTTCAAATAAAACAATATATTTATATACTCAACATCTTTTCAAACAAAATAAACAAATATTTTAATCTTAAAACTAATTAGCACCTAATTTAGTTCAAATAAAAAAAATACAAAACATTGTTAAGTGTAACATAATAACATTATTAACTTTTCGCATACACGGGCGGCTATATTACCGCGATTTCAAATGTATGCGATACATCGTGCGGCAACGGTATTTATATGGGGAGTTACGAACCACAGAAAACTGCTCTTGCGCGCCTAGTCTTATCAAACAATATATCACAAAACATATTTGCATATACGCATAGGCTCTCAAATAATTCTAACTATTCAACATAACATATAGCCAAAGAATCAAAAAAAGAATTAACGTTGAATTTGAATAATCTATTTTGACGTTCAAATAACATTTAAAATATATACTTTAATGTGCACACATAGTACAAATAATAACAGAATGCTCTTTGCAAATAAATTGACCGCATTTAAGACAGTACTGTTTAGTTCTCCTGTCGCGTTTCGTTGTTTTCACACATATCTTGCACCTTCGTCTGTTCTTATAATATGGTTGCACAGTACTTCGCACCAGAGAGAATTTGCTCTTTTTATCCTCTATCTCGTTTAGCGGAGATATTGAAATCCGTTCTTCATCTTGTTCCAATAGGCTCAAAGCCAAATCTTTGATGAATAAGCGACGCTGTGTTATATTCGTGTTTTGAGAACACCATAACACCTGAGCATTGACCGAAGCAATGTTCAACAATGTAAAGAATAAAGACAATGTCCAATTATTTGTGTGTTGCATAGTAGTGTAGTAATTCATAAGAACATCGACAACTTCTACTGCTGACTGATTCCTCTTATACACTGATACAACTGTAGTGTGGTTTATATGACCCTTCCTGTAATATCTCGGCTCATTAGTCAAAACATTGACTGATTTCCCTTCAGAATTGACATAAAATGTGAGTGATACTTCATGATCAATAAATCCAGACATGAATGTTCGACATTTTCTATACTGTGATAGAAATAGCGGTGGAATCATATCACACTTCGGATTCAAAGCTGCTATAGAAAACAACTGGTACTCGTTTCTAAGAGTTTCAATTAATGTAGAGGATGTAAACCAACTATCCATAACAATCGATCTTCCAGTGCCGGCTAAATGTTGAACCATCTTCTTTGTTATCTCTTCGGCACCAAAATAAGGATCAGTTATGACATCTAAATTGCTTATATAGAACGTTGATGAGTCTACAAGCAATACAATTTTTATACCCCGCTTCAGCTGTTTCTTATCAATATCATATCGAAATGGGCAAGGTCCGTAAACTGGCACGATGATCTCATCAATAACCGCAATATTCTCGATCTCGTGAGATGTTCTACAATTCATGGCGAATATTTCGAATACTTTACGCATACGCTTCATTATGTCGAACTGTATAATGCTGTCGTCGTCCTCTTTATCGAAACTGATGTTTTGAAGCAGGAATTTAAACCTTTCGTATTTCATGACATTTCTAACGCAAGGTACACCACATTCACCGTTCCAAAGGTCACCACATTTCTGATGCGTCGGCCGCATTATGCCGTGTAAATACAGAATACCGATAAGCGTTTTAATTTCGCTGACGCTAGTCGACTCTGAGAAACTTTTCCCATTTGTGACAATATTTTCATTAGTAGATGCAACAATCAATTCTAGTAGGTCATCAGTGAATAACAATTGCCACGCATTTTTAGGTCGTGAACAATGTTTACGTGAATCGGATTTACGTTTCCGAAGTTTGAAAGCTTCTTTGATTCTAGCATTATTTACAGATGTCGATAGTTTTGGATTTTTCGATATCATTTTTTTATTTTTGCAAATATATCCAATTTTGCAGTCAACAAAGTCATCATCAATTTCTGGCTGGAGTTCGGCCTCTGTGTCTGAGTCATGGTCAGATTGCTGCAAAATGTCACACTCTTCTTTTGTCTGTAGAGAATCAATCACCTCATTGTCTTGAACCATATCCAAAATTGCATGGACTCGATGCCAATCCATTCGAGGATCCACACATTTCTGTGGATGAAATTAATTCAGTTGAACTATTCTCACACTGGCATTCTTCAGATATTAAATTGGCCACAACATTGCATATCAAATCACTGTTAAGTTATAAGTTAAAAACTAAAGAACATGGAGAAATATAACTTATAATTTTTTTACATTAATTAAAAATAACAATGTTTAGAATGTTGAAGCGTCATATTAAATAGGACTATCTGTGTGGCATAGCAAAAGCTTGATATATTCAGTGATAAACTATATTGGGCATGTAATCTGTACCTTATCACTCCTCGGTGTGAGCCCCAATGATGCCAAAATAGGTGGACCTTCAGGCTGTAATTTGTTTGACAAGCCAGTATTCTGAAATGTATATAAGATACCATTGTACAAAGTTTTTTTTTTTCTTTTTCATACTTCTGAGTTACATTATAAGAAAGAAATAAAATTTAAAGCGACATGTGACAGAATGTATGCACATATTAAGTTACATCTAGTTTATTCCTCTAAAAACTTTTTTTTTTTAACACGGACAGTAATTGATTACAATGTTTCACTAAAGATTGTGAGTGAAGGTTATTCAATTATGGAAGCATGAAATAAGAGGATTGCTTGAGAAAAACCATACTGAGCTAAAGCAACTAGTAATCAGTCCCATAAAATGAACATACAAGGAAAACATCTCAATAACAACTAAATTTCATTCTGGGCTTATCATAACCACAGCATAGCTAGCTCATAATCATTTCACACAAGTTCCTAGTGTGTAATTTACTTGTCAACTGTTCACATGTCCTTGACATGAAAAGTATTGCAATGTGTCTGATATTCTGAACAGAAGTCCTCAAAACCTTCCATTAAATTGACATAAGTCTAGTAGATAACAGCATTTGTCATAGCTGACTCATACATACCTCAATGTCAGGATATGAGCCATCAATGACCACTCCATCATCATAAGCCCCATCAGATAAAGGTTCACTTTTTATTTTCACCTGAAAATACATATTCCCACCATATAAACAACAGAGTCACAAAATTCTAACTGACAGTTCCAAGCTCAAATATCAAGAAAGATAAACCCACCTCTTCTAGTTGGCTGCCATCTTTTAGAGACTGTAGTTTGTTTTGTGTCCTTTCACATACATTTTTAAAAACATGCCAGTTATTGACATTGTCCATGCATTTCCTGCAGACATTAGTGGGCAGGTCGTCATTTTCGTTTATCTGAAAAAACAATCATACGTAATCATCGCACGGTGAGCAAATAGGCGCTCTCCACGACGCGGTCGTTTCATCAGAACGAGCGAGGCGAAACCGCGCCTCGTGTATAGATAGATACGCGAGGAGAAACTAAGTAGGTAGGCGTAGGTATAACCGAGCGGCGAGCGGCTACTCCTCGACCGAATAAGTAGAAGCGAGTCGAGTGGCAGCCAGCGAGCCCCTCGAGGGTTAGCGCTCGATATACGCACACAAGTATAGCGCACTCACGCCGACACCGACGCTCGACCCGTTCAAGGGACGAGCTGCAGGCTGGTCTCGTCCGATAAATCAATACGACCGACGGCCAACGCGGCCCATACCTAGCGATACGCAGCCCCCTCCGGACATGACCCCCGGGAATAATGCCAACCCGACCCTCATGATACGCGCCATTCCTCGCCGGCTGCACGGAATGCGACGCGACGCGGCCACGAGCCGAGCGATAGCCGTGGAACATTACAAAATGGTGGACGATCTTACGACATCTCCACCTAAACGCGCTGCCTGTCATTGCTCGAAGCGAGGCGGATGACGAGTTCTCACGTATGCCAAGGGTCTACTTTCACTCAAAACTTCATTGTATCACTTATTTTGCACATAACATACCTGAACAGACACGCAATCCTTGATTTTCGAAGCGAGGACGGGAGGTTCCGAGTCATCCGAACTGGTGGTAGGAAAAATCGGCAGTAATTCGCCTCGAGATGACAAGCACAGTCTACAAACACGATCATAGTTCACATTCATTGTAAATAAACGATATTTTGAAAGTATTAACACCTTCCACAAACATTAAAAAAGGGACGCCATGTCACCACGAGCACTTCAACACAAAGCACTGCATATCGTTCTTGCTAGAGCACGAAAGCGGCTGATGATGAGGATGAGAAGTCGATAGGTTCGGTCGGGACGGCTGGTTCGAGTCGGCGACCACCTGTCGTTCTGCGCATGTGCGCGTAAAATTGCGTCAGGGTGGCCAACATGACAAACACAAAATGTAGTTTATCTCAGACTTTACAAACCTTTTAGCGTCATTATATTCAAATTAGTCACACTCAATAAATTTTTAAACAACCATGTCTGCTCATATTATCATTGTTGTTGTTTAACTTTATTAATTATCTATAGTTAAAGTGATTTTGGATTTAGTATTATTACAATGCAATAGGTATGCTATTAAAATAAACATAGTTTTTAATGAACTACATTAGGTGCCTAATTAATGTATCTGATTACAAGGCACTAAATTCAGTATTGAGTGAGTGTCAGGTATTAATGTCATAATATTTTTATCTAATTTGAAGAAAGTTTATATTTAAGCAATCGTCCATTCAATTTAGAGAGTAACCTAAATGTAATAAATTAAATGGTATATTTACCGTCATGTTTACACTCCGCACCACACGTTCCTAAATCCTTTTTTTTGTAATCTTGCCGCTGCATCGTTAAATATGATAATTATACATGATAACAAATTAATACCTCTTTAATTTAGTAAATAGATATGTTTTGTGTTTATGGCTCATTAAAATAAATGTAGATTATAATTATTAATTGGATATAATTTAAAAATAAGACTTACATAATACATTATTAATAAGAATTGTTCGAACAGCAGATGGCCAACGAAATGTATAAAATGTTTGTGCCCTCTGGATTGTGTTACGAAAGTATTTCTATCTCTTTCTAAACCAGTACTGTCATGGCGGCAGATTCAAACATCGGATAACTTCGCTCTAGTTTCGTAATGGCGGGAGATTATAAAACTCTGACAAATGTTTATTATGATTTTATTTCTTTACTTCTGTAAAATAAAACTTTTTATTTCTATTAAACTTATAAATTAAATTTAACATCACGTAACATACGTCTGAGTGAGGCATATAAAGATAGATATTTAAAAATATGTAAAAGGTCTTACTTTGAGTCGGTAAAAAAGGTAGTGCCAACTTTATGCGTGCTATTAAACAAACAGAATAGAAAGAAATTAGTTTGGTTCATTCATGAAAAGGTGGGGGCACACAGAATAATGAATGAAAACGTAAAATGTGGTTTACTATACGTCAAAACATTGAAGGAAATTTGTTCAAAATTGGATCATTGACCTTTTCGTTGATAATACATATATTTTGTTGTGATTGTGATTCTAGGCAAAAAATGACAACCATGTACCACAAGTTACTTTAGTCATAAAAAGTCAGTACCTACCTATTTTATGAGCGTTTTATTTCTTCGCAGACGGAATCTTAATAAGTGGGTATTAGGTACCTATGCAAGTGTACCTAACCTAGGCATCTATTAGGAGACTAGAAATTGAGCTTATCAGATAAGTAAGGTAATTATTATTTTAGATAGGTAGATATCTTACGCAAATATATAAATTGAGCAGATAGTATCTGCTCAGATAACGGTATGACTAACTCTTTCAACGTCTCTACTTATTATAATATATCTAAACTTTTGATCACCCTTTAAGTATAGGATGGTCCCTTTTACAATTCTTTATAATATTATATTGTTAATCATAAAAGTAGGTATAGGTATACCTATTGTACACATTTTTTGTAAGTTGCTTGCCGTAGTAAATTACGTACATCAGTGCAGCATGTGCTTGTTTGGCTAATCTACAATCACTGTACATAAATACTAATCTGGACAGTGGATTACCTGTCTGTGAATTAACTATCTGTCTGGTGAAGAACCAAAGGTTATGTCAAACCCAGTGGCGTGCGGTTCATAAAGACAAAAAGACACTGCCTACCCTACATAACTCAGATAAATATTTATTATAAGACATTTGAGGTGGCAAATCACATACATCGTTATTTAATCGACAAGACGACGAACCAAAACCAACATGCAGTAGGTATTATTGGTAAGTAAGCTTTTAAAATGTTCTGCCTACCCTGTCTAAAAACTCTGTGCACGCCGCTGGTCAAACCCAACGGGCTAAAGCCACTAGATGACCGCCTTCAACTTATACGGAGGGATCAGTCTCCAGTTGAATGCACTGGTGCATCCGTGATACCTAGATAGGAAAATACTTAGTCCTGGTGGCATCATAGTACTCATATGGAAACTGCCGATCATACCTTAATTGAAGGTTAGCCAGTCTTCAAACTTTGTAATGTACCTACCTGACTCCCAGGGTACCGTAGGACGTAGGGACGTCGAGTGAATCACGTTGAACGGCTATTGATGCGAGGGAATCGCATAAAAGCGGTCCGTCGGAATGAAGTTCGACGGGCACATACTTCCGCTGACAGACGAAACTTCGACAAGCCTCAACAGTTTAACAGGAGAGAACTTGGAAACGACGACAACTTATCCTCGACAGGCTTCGGTATGGAAGTCCTACCTACTTTATTTGTTGGCATTGGTTTGTGTGTAATGTACATTGTGGCAAAAACGATAAATAAAAGAATAAAAATGCTTGATTACTCGTAGCCTAATTTTATTGTAGTAAGTTAAAGTATCTTTGGCGTGCATAATCATGTGATTCCTGGCAAAGAACAGGCAACCCCCGCCTCTGACGATGATCGGGGTCGTAAAGGGTGAATATGGGATTACGCATGTCAACACAACTGGCCATCATTTTGATAACTTTGATCACCAATACGACTGCAAAGCGAAGGTGAATATGACGATTATAACCTTTTATTGTGCCGTAAGCCTTTGACAAGAAGATTACATTTCGTTATTTGCAAATAATGCGGTACTGCTTGTGTCCCCAAGACTCCTATTATGTGGATGTGTGGTTCCCTTACAACTGGTTGCAGCCAAATTACTAGTCCGGTTTTAATATATGGGGTGTCTATTGAAGGGAGTTTTTAAACGCGTGTCCTGCATGGGGACTGTTATTCGGAGCTACTTGTAATGCTCTTTGTTGCGACCTCTTGATCAGAATTTTAACAGGGTAATTTCTAATTAATATCACGTACAGTTTATTCCTCCCATTTCCATCCACTAGAGAATTGACTAAATAATATGCCAGGGTTAAAAAAATTGTCATGTCATTGTTTTCAATTTTAATAATAATCATATTACGTTGCTTGCTATGTCATTTTTTATTGCGTGCTAACCTTTAGCTTTCTGTCGCCATTTTAAACCCTTTTCATAACTACCGTTATCGTTGTGGATGGACGAAATTGTGCAAATGTTATAGGTGACACTCTCGCCATCTATTTTACTTACCGCAGGAACGAATTATTCTAACTACAAACGACTATTAAGCACCTACATATTATTTTCTCCTAGAAATTAGGTGATCTTAACCATCAGTTATTAGAGATCCAGTTCTCTCGCTACCATGACACTGCTCACTGCCCTCCGGTATACCCTCAGGCTATTTCTAATCTTGCCTAAAAACTTGTAATAATCATATTTTTTTTCCTAAATTGTCATTTTTTATTGGAACGAATGGAAAATAGTTTTAAATTTTCCTTACATTTTAGCATTGGAGCGAAATTTTCAACTATCATAAACAACATACAACAGGAGTCCGGGTAAAGAAATACCAAACATACAATTACAATTCATTGTTTTTATTTATTATTTTCTGCACAAGCAACATTTAACGCCACACAACATTTAAACAAAAATTGCAACGACAATAGTGATACAATACTTTACAAGTACTTACATTATTTTATAATTTACTGTGTTCGTTCATATAAATATCAGTAAATACAATTAAAATAAAAAATCTTTGTAAATTAACAAAATTAAAATCTGCTTACATTTTAGTTTTTTACTACCAAAGTAATTATTTTACAAAGGTTACAATATAGGGCTTAATTAAAAGATTTTTAAGGAAGATAGATAAGTAGATTCACGGACAGAAAACTATAATATTCCGTTTCTGAGATGAATTGCGGTACGACATTTCTTTACATTTCTATTAATTTGAGAATTAAATTACGGGACTTATAATGTAAATTCACGAATCACTTGATTTTAGTTCTGAAGTTGTAACTTTTGATTTTAAGTAATAATTAATTCGTAATTGATGTAGGTACTTTTCAAAATGATTGACGAAATAATATAATACAGGACACAGGGGATTATATGACAAAGAATTTGTGCGAAAACATAAACTGATGTGACGTCTAATAATACGTGTAAGCTTGTGTTGTGTAAGGCTTTGTCTCATATCACCACGTTCATTATTTAATCCCGCCTTCTTCTCAATATTAGCAAACGATAAGGGAAGATTATTATGTCCAGATATTGTAACCTAACCAAATTAAGATATTTGAGATATGAGAATAAATGTTCAGTATTTCATTTTCGTAAGCAATATTGTACAACACAATAAAAGCTCGGAAATTAAGATCCTATCCGAGCAATTATCCTGGATATGTAGGGTTGTAATGCGATATAATATACTACACGTAATATATATGATTTGATATAATATAATATTAGTTATCACAGGGATAAGGGTTTTGTTGCTTATATTCTACTTTATATATTATACAATAGGTGTATAGATTCAGAACCCAAACAAAATATAGTTTGTTTGAGTTGACGAATTCTAAAAGAACAAAAGGATGTTCATGTTTACTTTAGACTTTAGTCTTACTTGAGTTCAAGCTAAAGGAGACAAAGAACCGCCATCAGAATAAGCTTGCGTGGGCTCAAAAATATACACCCATGTGGATTTAGGTAAAAAAGGATCAAGCAAAAACTATGAATGGAAATGAAACGCTTTTACAAATGAATGCAAATAGCTAGCTTCGTTCTCGTTTAAAAATGTTTTCTTTGGTCGAAAACCTTACTTGATTTCTTCTTACATACTTTTATCCGTGGATATTTAACACTACTTCGTACTTTGAAGAACAGAACACACCAAGTTGTACGATTAGCAGCAACATAGTGAGCAATCAATGAGCATATCCAAGTCTCAGCTAGAATGGGATCACTTCATACTGCACTTGGATAAGACTGAGCAGAAACCAAATGTGTCTTGCGACATTACATATATCGTCTTGACATGACGACCATTGGTCAAAATTCTTTCGCGGCTTTCATATTAGCCTAGGATGTAACATCCTATTGTCAGCCAATGTTGGTGATTTCGAGCCTTTTAACCAAAATACATCGTGGTCGGCTCTCAGTCTACCCAGATGCGATTGAATAAGAGTTTTTTTATACGTAGCGACTGCCATCTGACCTTCGCGACCCATATTTGGAACTGGAAGATACTGATACTCGAAGGTTAGATCGGTTGTAAACTTTTTTTTTGGCTGGTGATTATGGAATTATACCTAATGCCTTAATATTTTATTACATATATAAACTCATGGAACCGCGAATGGCACAGTTTCCGTGAGAAAATATGCAGCTGCCACACATGGTTGTTTTTCTTTTCCAAGTAACAATCGCGTTTCAAGTATAAACAATTTGTATGATATTTTAATCGATTATACAACTACCATTGTAAATATTTTCCAATAAATATTTTTATAAAAGTACATTTTACACAATTTTACAAGCCTTTTCTTGAACTAAAAATAATATTTCTTCCGATATGAAATGTATAATTATATAGCAGACATCATTGAAAGTTCTTATGTTTATCTTAATGAGTATGTATTTCTCAGACAAACTGGGAAATTAAGAAGTCAGGAAGAAATAGTTAGGTGTGAAAATAACACCGTTGAATAATATTCACCTATAAACATGAACCTAGTACCTTATCAAATATTACAATAGAACTCGGTACTTTAAACTATAGATCAATATTAATTCTCACATTCATAGAACACAGTTCAACGTGTGCGATATTTTAGCTTTTTAAAAAAGCATAACATACACAAACACTTCAATGAATACGTCTTCTCCACACAGCGTTAATTTATCAACTGATAAAGTTCACGAGCGTTCACCTTTGGTCCACTTTGAAAAATAAACATTCTGAATTTGAATTTGCCGCGAAATTACGAACATGGCGGGCACGAAGACCGTTGTTCCTGTGTTTCATGCGCGCGCACCGCCAGCCTCGAAGGGTCGACGGGGTTCGCTTTCGCTACTAGAGAGCGTGCCACATGGGCAAAGGCAGCTTCGACATTCAGTCCGGTTTTGGCTGATGTCTCCATAAACGCGACTTGGTATTCTCTCGCTAAGCGCTGCCCCTCCTCCCGCCTCACCGCCCTCTCTAGGCCGCTGTCGGATTTGTTACCTGCAAGCATAATGTTACTCAACCTCTGTTCATGTAACCTTGTTTGGGAATTGAGGGGCTATCGTATTTTTAGTGATTATTATGGATAGTTTGACTACAAAACCACAGGAAAAAAAGATTTACTGGCATTATATATTGAAAAGTATTGTGATACATAAGTATCTTTAGCTTTACATAAGTTTGGTTTATACCCTCTACTCTGCTCTATAATAAAATTTAATTAATGAACGATTCTAGCACTGATTAAGATTTATAAAAAGCATCAATGGTGTGATGAGTCAATTGATGCTTTTTTTTGTGTAGTTATCCACCATATTAATGCAACCCCTCGATAGAATGAATGAGTGAATGAGACATCTCGTTTAGAATAGAATGCAAGGGCGGCCCCTTACAAAAGAGTTTACAATAACTTTTTAAACAACTTTTACTTATGAACTAGTTTTATTCCCGGGTACTGATTTTTTTAATTTGCTCAGTCTTTTATGTTTTATTTTTGGGCACTGTATTTTGTTATGCTGTTTTTATACCAGCCACTATGTGAGTATTACGGCAACTTGGGAGCTTACAACAATATTGTCCAAAAGGGACCTCCGATGAATTGAACTGACGATAAACAACCTACCAATAGTCACGTGACTTTTGACTGCAGCCGCTTTAGATTACGAAATTCATCCCTTGATGAATACTTAGTACTCTAGAAAATAGCAGTGATCAAACAAGAAACCTTGGATAATCATCTATGAATGAAATCAATAAAATAAAAAACATGTTAAGGAAGGATTTTTAAATTAATTAGGTATTGAGATAAATTTTGTGATGTCCTTTTGTGAATTACTCGAGTCATTCTAAAAGCTTTGTCAAGCTTTATTGAGTGGTGATAAATGGGCCTAATAGACTGTTAGCGAATTGGAACAAATATAAAGGCTAGGATGACTGGATGACGATAATTACCTAATAACATGATGACGACATCATCCTGCGCATACTCGCGGATCTCGCCGAGCCATGCGCGGATGTTGTCGAAGCTGATCTTGTTCGTGACATCATACAGGAGCAGAAGGGCTGGTGGAAGAATACAATTGGTGAGTTTCTTATGAACGTTTCCACGAAAGTTTACTCAACGGTGTTGTTGGGTAGCAACATAGTAGAATGTATTGGAAATGGTTGTGTAAATGAACATAACGTAACAGCATCACGCCTCTATTTCCTAAAGGGTAAAGCAAAGATACTATATAATCCTCCCATTTCGCCGCTACCATAATTGTTTTTTCTTTGTTTGTTTTTAACAAAACGTTACCCCGCATTAGGAATCATTCTTGTAGCGTCGATGCGTTTACAAACACAAATATTCACATAGACATACACACAGACCTGAAGCAACTATCTGTAGATCATACAAATACTTGTTCCGTGCGGGAATCGTACCCGCGACAGCAGTCGATCGCTCAACCACTGCGCCAACGTGTCGTCATAATTGAGCCCCATGTAATAGGAGGCGGGCCTATTGCCGTCTACCGGGTACATTTCCAAACTCTGTGCGTACTGTTACTAAGGATATCCGTATATCTTTAACCTCACATTCGACAGTCGCTCTTCGCTTGCGGCCATTTATACCAATAAGGCAGCCTTATATTTATAATTGCAATTAAAATATGCGAACTTATTAGATACCTTCCTATGTATTATATTAAGACTACTCAGGTACCTATATGTTTTTAATTTAAAACATTTGTTAACTTGGCTAATGCCAGGTATGACTTGTTTATTTCTTCGGTGAGACGAATTAAACGAATTAAATGCATAGAACATGCATCAAGAGGAATTATGTATTTCAAAATGGACCAATACTTTGAATGAAGTTAAAACTGTGTGCTGAGTGTTTGGCTTGTTTTTAATAGTAGTGCAGGATGACGAGCTCTGTGACGAGCAGGTGACTGCAGGTGGCACATTCTTATAGGTTAGGTACTCTTAGACCAATGTGGAAAGATATTGTTTTTTTTTATATTAATTTAACCGGTTTGTACTACATGTAGGATAATGGATATTTGATATTAATATTTAATATTAGATGAAATACCAATTTCTCTCATATATTAGCAAAGTTACTCCAAAAACATGTTTGTGATTTTAAAATACACATTCACTGAATAGAAACGAAAACTTATAGAGCGGCATCTATCTATTCATTCGACTCTTACATTAGTCTACCATGAATCAATTAAGAACGAATCCGATAAGGATACAAGACTATGTTAATGGCATGATGTGACTGGTTGAGTTTGCCCCAATCTAGTTCTACACGTGTGCGAATGCATGATCCGGTTTGCCATCTCAGAAACAGGTCGAGCCCAAGCTATGGCAGCTTCTATCCTGTCAAATATATTCATAGCATCTTACAACAGAATGAAGCTAGAACTCGAATCTAGAGTAACAAATGTTTGTTACTCGTATTGAGTTTATTCGTACAAAACTTAAGAACATTTATATCCGAATGGTACTTGTGCATGTGTGTAGAATTCTCGGAAGTCAATGCCATGACAATATGGCATCCACATTGTGGAAGCGATGTGCTCGCGCTCAGTGCTATCAGCAAACGCGGTCATGAGACCAATTGGATTTGTTTACAATTTCTTACGGATAGATGGCGTTACTAGTTTCGGAATTAGCGAAATGCAATACTAAAATATAAACGTTTTTTATTTAACATTTTTTTTGTATATTATTTTTTTGAGCTATTATAAAATAAAATAAATATTACCGTGTGCGTCCCTGTAGTATGCATGTGTCACGCTACGAAAGCGCTCTTGGCCTGCTGTGTCCCAAATCTGAAGCTTCACCTTGATGCCGTCCACAGTAACTACCTTATTCTGCGGACAGATGGCGTTAGTTGTAAGAAATTTAATGGAAAAAGATACGATTATGTTAAGAAAATATGCCATAGACTCTGATAAAATCATGCACAAGGAGTCGGATGACTATTCATAGATTTGACTGTCAACCATGTTAATAGTACGGTAGGTATTTTGCCGTTAAAGTTCAAGTTAGAAATCACTGTTGAAAATATTTACATTTCCATAGGTATCTACATTATTCATCATCACAAATTGAACTAAAATGATCCGAGTTTACTTTTTTCCCGTCTAATAAAAAGTGGGATATAAACTTATTATTGGCTACACAGAGACTTTTTCTAGCCCACAAAGACAGCTGCAATAAATCAAACTGCAAAAACTGAACAGGTAGAAAAAAAGACCTTTGTAACAATAAATCACTCAGGCGAGCAGTCGATTCAATCACAGCTGTCATGGGCAAGGGGCGGGAACGGAAAAAGCGCGCCAAACTTCGAACACCAATAGCGTTGCGGCGAACCGGTCGCGTGCAGCCACTCACTGGCCCATTTGAACTTGGAACCCTTGACGGTCATTAATTACTTTTTTGCAAGAATTAAAAATAATAATGGCATCATAAACTTTTTGCCTATTGATATCGAAACTTTTTTGCGCTGAATAAAAGTCGATAAAACCTTTATGTTGTACATACATTGATGTTGAATTTTTCAGACTTTCCTTACTAGTATTATTAACGCTTGATTTATATTTCTAGACCGATCAATTTATTAGATTTGTGAAGTAAATTTAAGCACCTAAAAATAACTATTACTGACGGTTATCAAACACAAACTTATTTTTACTTCGTTATTACAAGTCTATGTTAAAGTTATAGATGGCAAAGTTATGTAAGGTATTGAGATTGCAGTGGCACGTGCGACGTGAGTCATTGTACCCGGAAGTCGATGCCGACGGTGGATATGTAGTTTCCTGCGAGGAATGTACCGTCCCGGAAGCGGACTAGCATGCAAGTCTTGCCGACGCCGCTATCTCCGAGGAGCATCACCTGCAAAGATTACAAAATAGATTAAAATATGAAGTACTTGTAAGAACGGATCATTTTATGAAAATGTTTTTAGATGTCTGTTTACATAAATTGTAATTTGGTTGAAATATTCAAAAACATTTTAAAACTTAAAAAATATCTTCTGCTATTTTTGTCACTGACTACATTAGCAACAAACTTATTGATATTGAAACTCTTTGGAATGCGATTTAACTAGATACTGACCTACCTCTATAATATGATCTCATGGGAAAATAATTAGATTGCAGACTACGGAAAAAAACACTTTTAGTCCGACGATAAGATATATCCATAGGTATACCTAATCACGATTTCTTAACATAAGCAATACATTCTATGATAACTATTCCTTGGTTAAATTCTACATTACACGGAATGTCAAAGCAAGCAGCAAGGGAGGCTGCCACAGGGCTTTAACTAACTAATTAGGTAATGTTCTGGGGCTTCTAAAGCGCTCCTGAGTTTGTAGTCTCATAGTTAATTAGGCTTTCAAAGGTATTACGGAGGTTCAGAATTATTATAAATGAGGATATGTGAACCAAAGTTGAGAGTGATATGTAATTCTGGTGTTTACAGACTAAACGATCTCATTAAGCCTGACTTTGTCTCTTTCTACTAAAACATGGGAAACGGATGGATGATATTGATGAAGTTCTGTCAAATCGTTCATCGTTAACAATGTGAATTTAATCGCTAATGTCGTATTTAGGTTAGCGTTTAATTTGACAATTCTAATTATTTTCTGCCCTTTTCCAATTATATTTATACAAATATTATAGAATAGAATAGAATAACTTTTATGTCAGACAGTTGTCCATTATAAAGAGGAAAATTTCGTTTGTATATAGGGGGTAATCACCGGAACTATTGATCCAATTCTAAAAAAAATTTCACTGATAGATATCAGTGAAATTTTAAGCTATATTATCCCCGAGTGCTATAAATTATTATAATATAGTGTGATTGAAATTCGTTAAGTGGTAAGTGAAACCGAATCAGCACCAATCTTTATGTACTTATTAATGAGGTATAGATTTGTAAATTGAAATGAATGGTATGTTATGTATATAACACTTTAAGTAGCGTGGGCCAGTTCTGCGCGGAAAAGGATCCCCTTCTCATTTACTTGTAGACAAAGATATCGTTTTGTGTGTAAAGGTTCCGGAATAATGTGAATGCCTACAGTTTTTATTGCAGATCTATTCGCATAAATGTCTGCAAAAATAAGAAATCGATATGACAAGTTAGATGGTATGGTAGGTTTATTCAATCTAGTATGAAAATAAAAGCAACAAAAAATTATTAGATACTTACTTTTCCAAATACATCGTATTTATCTTCTTGTTTGGAATGCTGTTCCCAAGTGTCAGTAGGTGATGGGGGTTCACTGTGAGGCATCACTCCAGCCTCAGTTTCACTCTTCTCATCGTCTTCTCTAGCTTCAGGGAGATTTCTAGCCCATGTAGGCCGCACTCTGCCAACTACGACTCGTTTCTCCATCTGCCTGTTGTCTACAGCGTTTGGATTCCACATTTTTGTTCTTGGATTTTAACGCATTACATGGAAATCTTAACTTGAAGAGTTCTTCATAAGTGGAGTTTAGGATTTTCTATATTTTAAGTTTTATTCATTTTAACTACTGCTCACAGTTGTTAACACTATCACAGTATCTATACTTGAACAAAATGTTGTAATATTTCGGTCTCAAGAGCACAATCAGTTTTCAGGACAGTGAAATTGCTATTTTCGTCTAGCGCGTTCTAAAGATAGTAACTTCACAGAATTCTTCAGTTTATGACTTCAATTCTGACGGTTATTAATCTCAAGCTCTAAAGATAAAACAACAAATATTTATGCGAACAAAAGATAACAACAAATACAGTTATTTTCTTTGTTTTTATAAATAAACCTTGTGAAGTGGTGATTGAGTAATCGAGGGAGAATGTTAAAGAAACTTAAAATGTGCACAAACGAAATTAACTTTGAAGTACGTAATATACACAAACAGAATAAGTTTCAAAGTTTTACAGAAGAACTTGGGTAGCAATTGTAGTTTCAAAGTTGTAGATTTTCATTAGCAGAACAACTGTTTTCTAAGAAACTTAGAAAGACAATCGTGTTGTAGAATCCTCGTTAGCAAAGGAGAATTTAATTGCTTTTGAGCATTGGGAAGATATGATCTATCGAATAAAGTCTCATAAAACTGTAAACACATTTTGAAATTATGAACGTTCTTACTTAGAAATAAATGATTGAGTTGATTGTACGTTGTCTCTCGTGGAGCGTAGAATTTTGAACCTATGATGGCGTCTCGAAAGTCGAAAGCTATTTTTACTTGTTTTTTTTTCCAACAGACCAGATATTTAATCCACTCCTTTTTTCATACCTATGGGAAAATCAGCAAAATATCTATCGCTTTTTCTAAATGCATATTTATGGGAGCCTTTGTAATAGAAAAGAGCGTAAGAATTTCATATTTGGCGATGTGACCAGCATCTACCATTGCGTGCATGACCCAAAACTTAACAATCCTACCTGCTCATTAAGCTCTTTCCCCTTGATATTAATCCAGTTATATTTAATCTGCTGTTTACCCCTCGCGTATTTGTCATCTGTTTACTTAGGTTCATATTTGTTTAGTAACACACTTAACGGGAGTTATGATACCCAGCATTTATATAATTATTATGTTGTTTGTTTAGTGATTTTAGACTTTATGCCATATAGGTGATACGGCGTAGAAATTCAAATGACAAATATTGGTATCTTCTCTTGTAAATATGATTAGATCGTAATATGAGAACATAGGCGTTACTCACTTCTAAATGTCTTAGATTGGATTATAGAATAGGTGTAAAGAGTTCTTTATGGAATAGTTTGATCGAAATGCTGCGTGTTTACTGGTTATAAAAAGGGTTTTCAAAAGCTTTCAGGCCGAATTGTACGAATTCCCTTGTCTGCTATGAAAATTGAGATTTTTCATGGCCTTAATATACTTACATTAAAAAACGTGTTTTTTTTTAATAAATTTATGTACAAAAAATACGTCTTGGTGCACATTCCGTATTCCTTTTAATCTCATAAAAACCATGAATTTCAATTGCGTCGCAATTTAACAAGTTCTCTTCCAAAAAGTTCCAATTACAATAGTATAAAAGGTTTCATAATAAGTCTTATACGGATTAATAATAGGGTTTTGTAAGTCTTATCTTTTTGACTTTTTCCGTTGTACTATTTTATCCGTTATAGAATTAAGAGCTTTATTTACTCTGTCATCTAAAAGGGTAAGTCATGAATTTTTAACGGAACCTTAGTGATTTTCCGTTGTCCCCTAAACAGCCGCCCTAAGCTGTTTATATTCATACGAAGCCTTTTTATTTTATGCAGCCTTAGAGAACCCAATCTTTAATGGGCCATTATAATATTCCTCTTTAGAGGTAAACACGGCTTTATCGTCTGTGTAGAGGAAATATGTATCGTAACATGTTTATTAATTATTTTGTGAAGGTTCGCTGTTGTTGGAAACGACAAGTAAAATGAGAAAAAATAAATAAAACTATAACAGACGGATATCTAAAATATCATAAAAATTATAAATAATGGAATTCCTCAGGGAAGCATTCTTGGGCCTGTAGTATTTGTTATTTGGACTTAAATATTTCAAAATTCAAAAAGCACAATAACCTTTTTTTAAATTTTCCTACGCTTTAAATATGATAAAAATCTTTTATTCCTATTCATATAACCTTTACATCATACTAAACTAAACATATTAAACATAACTTGCCTAGCTAGATTAAAAAAAAATGCTATAATGAAACCAAAGCGAGCACATAAGCGTCAAAGTACTCCCCCATCTGTTTTTATTCACGTTTTAGTAAAAAAACCTTAACTTGCTAATGAGATAATCTCGTAGAAGTATTATAGTAAATAAAGCCAAAAGACTCTGGTGTTTTGTCTCTTGTCGCTTTCGTTTTAGTTTTTATAATTAGAAAATTAATTAAATAAAATAGATGCACTGTTAGATAATAAATAAGTTGTTGACATAATTGCACAACAAACAACTCCATTTTAATAAAGACGCTACGAATGAAATACAAATCATTTGGAATGATTTATTATCCTGCTTATGACTGTAAAATTTATTAAGTATTGTGTGGAATATTCATATTACACACGAACTAAATCGAATCAGTGTCGTCGGTAAATCGATCAGTGAAGCGAGGGATTAAATTCTAAACTGACATTATCGGCTATACGATGTTAGTCGTATCAAAGTTCTAATATTGAATTTAAACTTTGTATATATGCACATAAAGATGTTTTACTATTTTAGTACATTATGTTCCGGCAGTAAAGGACAAAGGCCTATCCCACATTATACACTACTTAGACAGGTTCTAATAGTTTTATTTTTTACTAGCTTTGGCCCGCGACTTCGTAAGCGTGGAATATAGAATCTGATATTTTCCTGCGGTAAAATGGAGTCTATATTTTAAGTTAGGCCTCTAGCAATCGGTGAAAACTGCATTCAATTCCATACAGTAGTTTTTGCGTGATGCGTGTACAAACATAAAGACAGATAGAGAAACAAAAATTCTAAAAACTGTTGTTTTGGGTTCTGTTGCTCTAATAAAGCTACCCATATTAGTTTTTCATCAATATCTATAGACATCGGCCTGTTATAATTTTATTATATGATAGATTATTTTCTACTATAGATAACGTCTGGGTTATGAGCCGAAAGTAACACCCCTATAGCGGAAACTAATACAATGCCATCTAATCAGATTATTCGATCTATTAATACTGCTTCATTACTAATTAAGTGTGTAGTTGCCTATTTGCGTAGGGGTCTGTGTTAGATATGTATGTATGTTTGTAAATGGTACCTACCAAGGGCATTAGAGAAATTGGGGGGACAATATTTTATGAAAGGAAAAGTTTTTTTTTTTTTACTTTTGTTTTAGTTATATAACTAAGTTCTAGGTAGATAACTAGTCTCAGTTATGTAATATGTTACTTAATAATTACCGTGTAGGTAATTAACCGTTATTTATAGTGGGAACAATTAATAAAAGAATATTAATTATTAAAAGTAACTGTGTAATAAACTATGCATAATACGCAGATAATTATTATTTAATCTTAAAAATATTTTTATTTTATTTAATTTCAGACACGAGATTTTGGAGACATATCCGTCAAGTTTTAGTGCGCAAGTTTAGCATTTCTTTTACAAATATAAAATATATGTAACACCTGCAAATATAACATTTTCACTCGCGTTGATGTGCAGTTGTCTGCTGAATCTTAACGATTACGACGATTTTTGGTATACCTAACTTATAAACGTGGTTATTCTATCCTACTAATATTATAAATGTGAAAGTTTGTGAGGATGGATGTATGGATGTTTGTTGCTCTTTCAAGCCGGAGCGGCTGAACGGATCTGGATGAAATTTGGCACAGAGATAGATTTTAGTCTGGAATAGCACATAGGCTACTTTTTATCCCGAGAAAATGTACGGGTACGTAAACCACGCGGGCGAAGCCGCGGGCGGAAACTAGTACTATATATTGTTAAATGAGAAGTCCCAAACCTCATAACTCTGCTGTTACATCTACAATCACTGTAGTCCGAGCTGTAAGTAGTGCTGAATTACAAGTAATAAATAGTTAATCAATCGAACAGCGGAGGAGTCTGTAAATACGTGAAGACTTTGCTAAGATCAATACAGAGCTTAATTAGGCAATACTAGGTAGGATATTGATTTCTTGATAGAAGCAGAAATAACATTCAGATTTTCCAGGTGTTGGCGTTCGACAGATTTCTATCCAAAAGGGATTAGAGTCGCTAACATGACATCTCTATAAAATAATAAATGGTAAATCAAATCTTTACTATGACTAGATGTCACATAAGCGACTCTAATCCCTAATGTAACCAAGTTAAGAACTAAAATCGTGAAAATTTACTTTACTTTGATAGTAAATAGTAAGAAAACTCGTGATAGCGGTACAGTTCAATTACTACAGCAAATAGGTCATAAGTTAGTTGTCCGCCGGAGGGTAAGCCTGGTGATCTGTAATACAGGTTTTACCTACAACAGACACCAGTCTCTATGTAATTGTTCCTTTGACTGTGTAGGTACTGTGTTTGTGATGAAGAGAATAAATACATTATTATTATTATTTAAATTTTATGATTTTAATCAATATTTTTCCAAGAATGAGCGATTGAATTTCGCTATGTGTGTACACATTCTGATGCTGACCGTACCATTGAAGGACTCATCAAAGTATTTGCATTTTAGACTTTAATTTTAAAGGTAGGTATTTTAATAATGTTTATTCATCATCATCAGCATGAACTTTTCTTGAACTTTCTCGCTCGGATTAACGATTTTGACATTTATTTTGATCAGAAGCGCTGGAACCTCAATAAGACGAAAAACATCGTACTTAAATGTTGGAGCATTCACAAATGTTAAGAGACTTTGTCTCGTAGAGTCGTACATGACACGACATTGAAACCCCGAGGTAGTTTCTTATTCTTCATCTGAGTTCATTGATCTTTTTTAAATAAACTTACATGTCTGATAAACTTGTAAATACAGCTGGGAGAACAAAGACGGTAAGCCTTCAGCCAATATGACGCGATATTGAAAAGGATCATGTAAGCACGGGATTGAATACTCGCTCGCCTTACTTACAAATATATTCTTTGCGTACAGTCAGCATCAAAAAAGAGACACATAGAGAAATTCAAACGCTTATTATTGGAAAGATATTGGTTAAAGCCACCATGACATTTAAAATGACCATGGATCTTTATGTATCCATAGATAGGTACTATGTATCAAATTGGTCAAGATTTGATTCTCTATTTCTTCTAAAACTCACTTTTGAATTTCACTACGTGTAGGTATACAACTTTTTTATGCTGACTGTACACAATAGAAAACTATTGTGCGCAGACGTCGGATGTACAGGTTTAATTATTATTGTTACTTTATCTGCATAAAATTTTAATATTACTTAATGAATTCCTTAATGTATAATAAAAATTAACAATACGAGAGGGATTTAATATGCGATTGTTAGTGGAAATACCAGGAGAGGACGCTATAGAAGGATTTTTTCGGACCTCATTGGTGATAACATAGCATCACGTCTATATTTACCGAAGGGTTAGACAAAGGTGTATTTACTATTGTACATCGACATTTCACCGATGCCGTTATTCAATCCCATGTAATAGAAGCCGAGCCTATTGCCATCTACCGGGCACAGTTCCAGACTCCGTGCTGCTACTGAGAATGTTCAGAAAAACCCAATAACACTTTGCCGGACCTGGGAATCGAACCTAGGAACTCACGTTCAACAGTCGAGCCTGCGACCACTAGACCAATAGGTCAGTTATCATTGGTGATGTCTTTTCAATAAGGTCAGGTGCGCAGTACCCAGAACCGGTTTTCCGTAGTTGCTGCGTGCCATGGAAAAAAGGCGAGATATTATGTACCTATGTATGTACTACCTGTGTATTAAAGTGACAGTTTAATTTATTAACTTCGTACATGAATGTTTGTTAACCATTATTATTACAGTACGATTATAATATCCCGTATTCCGAGTCCAACTGTTAGTTTCGTACGTATTTGCATAAGGGCAATAATATGACCGTTTGACGGCACGGTTGCCGCAGTGGCTAAGCGATTAGCTTTCTGCGCTAAATGTTGCGGGTTCGATCCCCGCACGGAACAAATATTTGTATGACCTACAGATAGTTGTTTCGGGTCACTCACTTACAGGACAATCACTTAGCCACTAAGCCAACCGTGTCGACAATTTTGACCGTCTACGTCATGGGAAAATGAAAGCTGTAGGTAAGTACCAAGGTACTTACCTAATTATAATAGGTATCTAGCACGGCTCAGATTCCCCCTCATTAATACGCGTGTGACGAGTAAAAATGCCGCCGTTTACCTTTTCCCCTGCTCGTGAAACGCCCCAAAAATTCTAAACAAAATAAATAAATTCTACTAGGCCAACAAAAAGTCAAAGTTCTGGGCTCATATATTTTGTTAATTGGTTTAAAATCGCTCACAGGCTCGAACAAACTTTTATCGGTTGAAATATTCACCTTTTGTTAAAAATCGCTTCACTCGTTTTGAGGACAAAAGTACGCAATTTGTGAACATTACGGAATACATTATTGGATTCTCACAGCGAATCTGCATATTTAATTTTGCGCTTGTTATACCAATTTCTGGATCAGCTGATTACAGCATACATTTTGCGAACCTACGTACTGCCTCTGAGTTAAAATTTATTTAAGAATCCCTTTGTATTGCTCATTTTTATCCAACATTTTGAGCTCAACGTAAAAGCTTTCGAAGTGAACGCGAGTATGTGAAAGTGAAAATACGAATATGGTGTAATTTAATGTAAGCTGAATTTATGGAATATTGTGCCGTCATGTATGGTATTTTTTATAATTATGTTCGAGATATCGTTTTCGCTTTCCGCTATGTTAAAAATAGCTTATGTATTATCGCATGTTCCCGGAATGTTAAAAGGAAATTTAATTAAAAATTGCCATATGGTAGGCGATTTTTAATATTTATATCATGTTACACGTGGGTGTTTCTTCTCTGCTGAGCTATCTTACTCTATGGAAATTTTGAAAAATGTGTTGTCGATGAAATCTGTAGTTCCATTTTACTATATTATACAATAAATATAATACTTAATACTTGCTTGTTTTCAAAGCTACAATTACTGCGATTGTAGCTTTGCAAACAAAAACGAAACTATAGTTAATAAATTGACTCAAAGGTCATACAATTTATGTATAAGGTAGGATTCAAAATATTCGTGTTGCGGGTACAGTACGCCAACAACGAACATATTAATAGGAAACATTATTCTATAGCTTTGCTTAATTCATTAATTTGTTTCTGACAATCTAAAATGGCTATCGGATTTGTGTTATCATTAAGAGACTTGCTATAGACGGCTATTCTACGTACACACCTAGCGGTAGGCATCGTAACCCTCTATTGCCAGTCCTGCTACCAAAATCAATGAACTATCTTACAAGTGAAGGGGAGTGTAAATTGTACGTTGATATGTACATGATGTAGGTATCTCACAAAACACGTTGTATTCTGTTAATATTATTCCAAAGAATTAATGATTGAATTCAATACTTTACAAGTTTTTGTTATAAAATAAAATTTCTTGGTATATTATTTAATTTTTTTTTTCAACATTCCAACTTATTTCAATCAGAGAAATGTCAGAAACAGATCATTTCAGTAGTGCAAGGAATTGACACCACTGCGTAAAGATGTCGTAGCGTGTTTACGCTTTATAAAAAAAAAATTGCTCAGGAGAATCAAACATTTCGATCCTACAAAAACACAAAATGATAAATATACGCAGTATAGTTATCAGTTCGTACCCAGGGTAACTACTTTAATATAAATGCTTGTCTGAAATTAAATGAATGCTTAATTGTGGTGAGATTTTTAATTACGATCGAATACGAATACGAGGAAGCCAATATCACACTGTAACTGTAATCATTATTTTCAAGTGAAATATTGAAATAAAATAATGTTTGTTTTCTGTTAATAATCCCTCTCGGGAGCTTTTACAAGGTGTCGGCGTTTCCTAATATTGTAACAGTAACAATATCCCGGTGTTAAAAATTTAAAATAACTACATAGTATAAAACAAAGTCGCTTTCTCTGTCCCTATGTCCCTTTGTATGCTTAAATCTTTAAAACTACGCAACGGATTTTGATGCGGTTTTTTTTAATAGATAGAGTGATTCAAGAGGAAGGTTTATATGTATAATAACATCCATTAAATAGTGGAGAAGTACTGTTATTTTTGAGGTTTCTAATGTGATGTCGTAAATAATTACATTTTTTCCGCTTACATTGCAAACGCAGGCTGAACCCTACGAGTTTTATCAAAATAATGTACTAAGTATTGTACACATTGAAAAGGTCTACAGAAAAGTCCGTGATGGTATATGTCTATCTCTTATGGATAACCCACAATAACTTTTTTTTGTCATTTACTTTTTACGACAAATAATGGCTAATTTTCGAAGCGATTTTAACCAATACAGCATTAATCCTTAACCAATTAAATACCTTGAATACATTTAATATAGATTTATATGGCCCTTTACACCGTATGATTTAAGTGAATATTTTCGAAGATATTACAGATTTAAAAATTGCGGGACGTAGCGTTTGCGGCGGTACCGGCCGGCCGCCCGGTGCGGCAAGAGCGTGCCTATAAATAGCGCGTCTGAGGCCGCGGTTTTCCCTTCGGCTGGAGGCCCTTCTGGCTCCCTGAGCTAACCGCGAGAGACAACTCAAAAAAAAAAAAAAAACGCGGTTTTCCCTATAGCACTTTGAATTTAGCAGCGATCGGACGCGTTTATTATAAAAACGTGCTTTTCAGCGCGACAACGTATCAGTAATTATAAGTAAGTTACGATAAATAATTGTATGATAGTAGTTTTAAAATATAAATTATATTCTATTCTAAGGTTAATTTTTAAATCGCACTTATAGTAATTATAAGTACCTACATAAGGTGAGATAAGATTAGATTAAATAAAACCATAATTTATGGATTGCAATTTTCTATTAAGATCTTGATTAAAATTTACAGTTAGATCAATTTAATATTAGGGAAACTATTTTCAAAAATCGTGATTTAAGGTGAGATATGTAAGTTCAGAAAACTGTATGTCGCTCTTTCAAGAGTGACCTCCAGAGAAAACATGTTTGTATTGTCTAATGACAAGAAAGCTGTGAACGTTGTTTATAAAGACATTCTGTAATATGTTGTAAAAATAAAATAAATAGTTAAAAATGTAAAAAGTAAATAAGTAAAAATGTAGTGTATGAATTTAGATATTCCAAAGATAGCAGGAAATCTTCATGGTATAGGGAAAGGGGGATTGTTTTACTCCAAATTTAACGCGTGCGGGCCACGGGCAGTAATGAATAAATCAAAACTACTGAATCGATTTTAATCACATAGGCTATATATTTTATAACCGTGCGAAGCCGGAGCGGGCCGCTATGTTTTTATATACAACGTTCACAGTTTTTCTGTAGTGTATTTAATATCAGCATTGCACCCGTGCGAAGCCGGGGCGGGTCGCTAGTTGATAATAAATTGTAACTTGTTCACAACTTCAGCAGCTAACACAATATCTATAGCCAGGTCAGTAGAAATAAACAGAACAAAAACAGTTAAACAATTACTGTTTTAAAACCACTAAATGTACAATATCATCGCCATCGCTACGACTCAAATTTTAATTAAATATAAATAACATACGTTATAGACTCGAGTGTCAAAACCAAAGAACATTTTAAACAATTCGCAACTGTCCCGGCTTCGCTTACAAACAGTGCAAAATTAAATTCTCTACATAATTAAATTGTTTAATTTTAATAATTAGAGGCAGGTTTATGTTTCACTTCGAGACTCAAAGTATTAAATAATGGTGGGTAACGGATAAACAAAGGTTTGGTAAAACGATTTTCACATACTTATGAAAGTTTAGTTATTGACGATAGCTTTATGAGATTGGTAAATTGAAATTCTTGGAAATATTGAGAGATGCAACTCGAGGAAGTTTCTAATTATTATTATTAATTTATTTTTCTTTTTTAAACGTTGCTCCACACTGGGAATAATTCCTGTATCGTGGGTGCTTTTACATAGAAAAACAATGAGCCCCGGAACAATTATCTGTAGGCCATATGCTACATGTAGCTCTGAATGCCCATCGCTCAAACAATGTGCCAATAGTGTCATCATATTTAGCCCTGAGTGACCCATTGATGGGCAAAAGCCTCGCCCTGAGTCTTCCATTGATCTTCAAGTTTCTAATTTTGAACATTATTATTATTTCCTTTGTTACTATTTTTATATAACTTAACGTTTTTAAATATTCAAAGTAATTTAGAAATATATTAGCAGTACATAGATAAGGTCATGTCCTCAATTTCGTGGTTCTCGACATATACATATAATGTACCTACAATATAATAGGCTAGATGACTGCATCAATAATAAATTCTGAAATCTTGTTTGGCAAATAGTTTTCCTTCTAAAAACTCACTAAAACTTAATCTCTTGCTTATCTTTAGCGTTTTTAATTTTTAATTCATCAAAATCACACAATATGTATGTAGGTAAATGGCAATGCAAAACAATTACGTCACGTTTTTGTATTTCAATTTTTTTTTGAACGAAGTGTAATTTTTGACAGTTCATAAAAAGAAACTCAGATGACTTGTAGTTATCTACCGTTTTATGTATGTACCTATACTTACTTATAATAATAACTTACCAACAATAACAAAAACAGCGCGTTTAAAACTTAACCTACTGTCAGGAGATCGATACCTGCCGTATTGCCATAGGGGTTTATATCCATGCAGATGAGCGGAGGGTCACTACTCAAGTATAAAATCAATTTCCACGAGGGTGAAGCCGTGGTACCAACTATGTAGGTAGATAGGTTCTTATTCAGTTTTATTAGCTGTCACACTGTTGGCGGCTGGCGGGGCTGACTTTAAAACATCGCTTTGCATATTTTCAGGTGTATCGTAGATGGAGTAATAACCATTCCTCCCAAAAAATGATTGTTTTTATTTATGAAAAAGATCTTACAATATAATTAGTTATGCGTTACAAACTGGTCTCGTTACACACGGCTATTTTTGTATACGTCCAGGTACGGCAAAATTATATTGAACTGCATTAGTGAAATGTTGTACAGAACCTAACCACATTGACGTCATTGGTGCAGTGGTTTGTGCGATCGACTGCTGCGCTACCTGCCGCGGGTTGAATTCCCACGCGGAACAAATATTGTATAACCTACAGTCAGTTGTACCGGGTCTGGGTATTTGTGCATGTGCTTATTTTTGTTCGTAAACGCACCACGATACAGAAATGATTCCGAGTGTGGACAACATTAAAAAATAACTATGCCATGTTTTCATTTCCTTTACCTATTAAAGCATACAATTTAATATCCTTTTACAGGTAAATGTATCCCAACTCGGCAACTCCTTTAGATTTTCATGCATTTTCCATGCACATAATGCAGGTCTGGTGCACTGATATGATATTTTATATCATGCTCGCCAGTGAAGACTATTTTGCTCCTTATATATTTCCAGTTTGTTAGTGCCTACTCGTTACGAGCTTTTGGAAAAAATGTTATCTGTCAACATTATTATTTTCACGACGGAGGAGATACAGGCAACAATTAAAGAAAAAAAAAACACGATATGACATTTTCTTTTCTTTGAACTTTTGACAGTTGTTTTTGGATAATTGTAGATTCTGGGTGTCGCTAAAATATCGTCTAAATATCCGAATGAAATACGTAGTATTATTTTTTATCTGTTGGTATTAAAAACGCAACTATGAATCAACTTTTTTGCAGATCTTACTTATAATAATATTTATGAGAGAAACTTTGGTGACTCATCCAAGTGGCGCATTCATCAAAATGAAAATCTAAGGAATATTAAGTTCAAGTTGATATAAAAATATGTACATATTTTCAAACTTAGCTATTGTATATATATATATATATATATATTATACTATTGTATACTTATATAGTATACGCATTTTATAAACGTACGCCATAGCATCAATGCGATTAAAATCAACCAAAGAAATCGAAATATCATACATTATAAAACCAAGTTTCAAGATTTTACCATCTGCGTCATTGGTCTAGTGGTCGCACGACTGCGTGAGGTCCTGGGTTCGATTCCCGGATCGAGCAGTGTTATTGGGCTTTTTGAGTGGAAATTTTCGGTAATAACACGTGTCTGGAATTGTGTGCCTAAAAAGACTCAATAATGGCATCGGCAAATTGTGGATGTACAATAGTACACCTCTGCCTAACCCTTCGAGGAATACAGGCGTGACGATGCTGTTAATAAAATTAATATGTTACTGCGTTAAAAAAATCTAACTCAAACGAAGTTTTATAATGATGACTTTAGTTTATTATCTTTAGCTAAACTCATTAATAGTTTATGAACATAATGAAAAACTAAATAGCAGTTTTCCAATAGGTAATGTAATATCAAAGGAAGTTTCTCAGACAAGCAAATATTGATTAAACGCTTTGATTAAAGTCTTAAGACTAATGTTTGTTTATATTAAGGTTCTGAGTGTACTTGAAATAATCTGATCGCTTTTCAAACATTTGTATTCAGATATTGGTTGGTTGATTTACAAAACGTGTCTTCTGTGAACAAGTAATTAACAGTACTACATTTTGGCTCTGTTAGTCGATTCTCTAGTAAGTATACAATTAATGTAATGTCACTAGCATTTTGAAAACAAAACACAAAGCAACCGGGCTGAGGCGAGGCCTTAATATGGGTTGAAACGCGGTACCCAATGAATACTATTCTTATTGTTTTGTAGGATTACGTAACCAAGTTAGCAATAAAAAACTTTAACAATATTAAGATGTCTACAGATTATAATTGTAGGATTCATACACGTAAGTAAGTACATGGGCCTTATACAACTTTAGAAACAAAATTCTTTCATAAAATATTGTAAGAAATTCGGAATATAAAAAAGTAACCATGGAAGTTCTCGATAGGAAGTCAACACTTCAGAACTAGCACCTAGAGTTTGATCATTAATAAACTGCGTATGATCTACATAGGGTTTCTCAAACTTATGGCCCCACGTACCCCTGTTAAGGTACCTAAACTACTGCGAACCCCTGGCCTCTCTCCCTCTATATAAAAAATATAGACTATACTTAGATAATTTTAATCTTACTCTATACTTACTCTTATCTATGTCACGCACGCGCCATTTGTGTCGCACGCGCTTGCCAGCTATCCAGTAGCCATTACGTAAATTTTGTCACGAACCCCCTACCATCGAACCCCTAAGGGTTCGCGTACCCCAGTTTGAGAAACCCTGATCTACATTAATGGAAACAACTTATCTATACTCATTTAAATCACCCACTTTACATAATCTAAACATTTCATTTAAAATACCCACTTATGTCAATATTAACTCAATGTTAAACCGTCATACATCATTATTATAACATGCATCTAAAGAATAATCCATTAAAATCGCATCAACAATGCGAAGCGCTGACAATACGACACAAAAATAACGAAACTCCTTGATTAATGCGTAGCACGGTTTGTTGCGTTCCAATCCCTTTCCCTCATCACTTTAGAGAGACATTCCGAAAACAAAGGAGGGCAAAAAACGTGTAATAATGGACGGGATCCTAGGAAAACGAAGGAAAACGTAATGAAGTCAAATAGACGTCGCTGCCAGCCTGTTCGACGTTAAGATGACGGCTAATCCTGTTAGTACAATTGTTATCGCTTAATTCCTGTTGTGGGAATTTCGTTTTGTTGTTCTGTGATTGATTTGGTACTGCAATTGTTTTTCTATTGGTTCAGGGTTTTTTCATCGTGGTTTTAATAAGGGTGTGACGTCAGGATTTCTTTGATATCTTACTTTCTATTTCTAATTGAAACTTATGTGCAATAGATTTATATTGCGCATTAAGTGTAGTTATTACTCAAAAAATGTAAGTTATTGAAGTATAGAAATGTCGGAGAAAATGCACGATGGAAATATAATTGCTATTATTTTATTCTTCATTATAATGCAAATAAGATTTAACACACCCTACCACCATAATAATTATGAAGTGTTCATTGATCCGCTCGTTTGCTGCGTTTGCTTGCGAAAATAGCTGAAGCGTATTTCATTTCAGCATTTAAAAAGTACCGGATTAATTTATTCCACTCGTGTTTGCCTGTGATGAGCTCTCAAGGAACAATGTCTGTGACTTACATTATAATTATACAGAAACCTGAAGTCCTATTAAAATAATAGGGTCATTATTATCATAATAATTGTAAGGTCTGCATGTCGTTTGATACAAATAAGTACGTGATTCAATCGCTGCTTTAGTACAGGGGCTATAGTACCTATATATGTATAGTACGAGATCTCTTGGATCTCGACCACGTTTAATTAAGCCAAACATTTATGAATATAATATGCGGGCGTTTTCGATAAGAGTTTACTCAAATGCGTGCGCACGATTTTTTTCATTTATTGTGTTTTTACATATTTCGTGGATTACGGACCCGTGCATTTTTTGTGCGGTTCCCTAATTCTTTTTCTCAGCTAAAAGTAACCTAAGTTACTCTTTATAATATCAGCTACCTGCTAGTGAAAGTCCCGTCAAAATCGGTCCAACCGTTTCGGAGATTAGCCGGAACAAATAGACAGACAACAAGACAACATATTCATATGCATTTAGTAAAAAGCTGTTAATTTGACATTACAAACAGACACTTTAATTTTATTTATTTATATAAGTAGATTTAAAGACCACTTTAATGAATAGTTTGCCATAGTCAAAATACTCATTTTTAACCAGTCAAACAGTTTATTTTATACTTCAGTTTAATTAAGAGCCCGTTTGTTATTGCGTTTTGCGTTTCTTATAACAGCTAGTTAGGTCGCAGTTCCCGAGTTCCAAAGGCAAAACATTTCATAGCTCGCTCGACAAAGCGAAACAATCAACGTTTCGTTTACAAAACTCGCAATCAGAATTGAAAACTGCTTTGAGGAAGTTTTTAATAAAGTCGACAAAATATATCAATTTTAAACGTTGATATTATTAATTGTTTTTGAGTATTTTTTATGTTTAGATATGACGTGAACGTAAGAACGGACCGATAATCAAATAAATAATATAACATAACATAGCATCATGCCTGTATTCCACGAAGGGTACTGAGGCCCTAGTGTAAGTTTCTTTCGAAATTCGATTTACTACTTCGAACGCGTTCCGATTGGTGGAGAGCACGAAATGGACAAATCGGAGCGCCGAACGCGTTCGATGTAGTAAATCGAATTTGTCGAAAGAAACTTACACTAGGGCCTCTGTACTATTTTAGATCAGAAGGGTACAGTACTATTGCAAAGGTGTACGGTACTATTGTACACCCACATTTCACCAATGTCGTTATTGAGTCCCATGTAATAGGAGGCGAGCCTCACCAACCGGATACGAACCTGCGACATCAAGTTATGTCAATTCAGTACAGTTTTCTAGTATTTCTCTTATGTACAAAAGTCGGACCTTTTATGGTAAACGCTCTAACGGTTTCTGATCCAACTTTAAGTTTCAACTGTTCTCCACAGAAGCTGAAAAAAAAAAGACTTCTGCGTCTATGTTCAGACGGGTGAATTAAAACCTTACCGTCACGTATAAAGTTAATAACTCTGTACATACCATCCGTTTTATACCAACATTTATTCACACAGTTTATTCATAAATGGAATTAATTTGGTAATGAGAATATTAGCATATAGTTATTTCCAGTCAGCCGATCAAAAATAATTAGCAACCGAAATTCATCGAACATTTTACGTCAATAAAAACGGATCTCAAGCACAAAAAGCTGTATCTCCGGTGCAATTACGACCTTTTATGTCCGCAGCGTAAAAAAACGTGAGATAAAAAGTTTGCGCTCACAACACCTAAGTAAGGCTATTAGTGGCGATTCAATTTGTATGAAAAAGTATTGGATTTCGCACTCGGAATCCACTAAAGTTGTTTAATAATAAATAGGCGCTCAAATTCTGTTGTATGATTTCATTTTAGCCATCAAAGTTATCTTGAAATTTAAACGAGGTCGTATTTTTTCCTTATACATAAAAATTAATAATACTTCCTTTGATGGCTTCATAATATACATATTTTGACGACACGGTCGGCGAAGTGGTTGAGAGATCGACTGCTGAGCTACGTGTCGCGGGTTCGATTCCCGCACGGGACTAATATTTGTATGATCTACAGATATTTGTTTCGGGTCTGGGTCTTCGTGTATGTGAATACACACCGTGCCTCGGAGAGCACGTAAAGCAGTTGGTTCTGCGTCTGATCTCTCCCCGGTCGTGTCGGATTGCCGTCCCATCGGACTATGAGAGTGAAGGAATAGAGAGAGCACCTGTGTTTGCGCACTCACTTGTGCTCTATAATATCTCCTGCGTAATTGGCTAATCTCCGGTGAGATTAGCCGCCGTGACTGAAATCGGTCAGGAGTACATTATTATTATTATTAATATATTATAAAACTTTTCTTTTAAAATCAGACAGTGTTGATCACTTTGTTACTGTTATAAAGATCCGTATTACTAACTCGTTTCGTAACTAACTAAAAGTTTTAACGTATTGTTACTTTCAAACATTCTTCATAGGGGGCCGGTAATTTGCCGTCTAACTTCCACTAGTAGCAGACATGCACCGTACGAGTACGAGTCTTGAGACATTTTATACTTAATATATGCAGATACATAAGAATAAGTGGTCATAACAATTTATGATTTCAGTCTACTTTTTACCTTTTGGATGCTAACTGTACCCACATGTACAGACTTACTTCAAGGTAAAAAAGAATGTACCTTTTTTGATTTGCGTGGTGAGAACCCATCATGGGCTATCCTCCGCTAGGGGCGGGCGGAGGGGTGTGCCGGACTCCTACCGGTTAAACTCACCACGGTGATCCGCCTCGACACCGTATGGTAGGCCTCGGGAATTCTTAGAAGACCGCACCGAAGCCCACCACGGTGTCATGCCGAAGGCCACTTCCCGGAGGGGATGACTGTAAAGAGGCCACCCCTCGTGCACGTCCCGGGGGAGACTTACAGAGGTCCCCCCGTTACCCTCGCTGCTCCGTGCACAGAAAGAATGTACCTACTCTGTCTTACCGTTAGGCATACATATGTTTTTTTTTTTTTTTTTTTTTTTTTTTTTTGTTGCAGGAGGGGGAATCCTCATGGACACCCAGACCATCCCACGAGTGGGACAGTCTGGGTAGTGCCGGACTCTTACCGGCTAAACCCTAACTCCTGCATTTCACGGTTCCCCTAACATGTATATCAGGGCCTGTTTTGGCATGGTGTTTCTTGTGCTATTAGGCTTATTTTATTCATTCCTTTAGGGAAGTTGCTTAGGTGCTGTGTGTGTCGTTCCTGTTTTGCTTGCCGCTTTGACTTGACCAGGTTTCACTTTGCGTTTTTTATTTTGTAACTGTTGTGGTTATACACTGCGATTGAACATGCTGGTTATTTGTATACAATTATACATATGCCAACATGTTAAGAGGCTTGGGTGATGATGACGAGTTCGCTCTGCCATAGTTATTTTTATGTAAATTAATTTATTGTTCAATTAGGCAGGTTTCTTATGAAGCCTACGTTAATTTTCTGGTGGTTTTAAATGTTTTATTGACTGTTGTCCTGATTTTGTTTGAATTAATTTTGATTTTAATTTTACTTAATTTAAATTGTTCAATTTTGGCATAAAATTGGACGCAATTTAATGGTTTTAATTTAGTTATCGAAATATTCTTCCTTGGTTTTAATAATTTAGTTTTTATTTTAATTACATAATGACACGATCTCGCCATCTCACCCTTCATCCTCCAATCGCCAGTGTCGCCCTCAGCAGTTGTACGCAGTGGTAGCTCGGGCCAGTGTGTCCCACCTCTTCCGAACTACACAGTCCCGGCTAAACGCGCTGTGGTCAAGCTGGTCAAGTTTAGCCCTTACGCAGTTGCAACAAGTGGGACTTCCTCCGTCACGCCAAACCTCGCATTTTGTCCTCATATGAGGGCCCCCGCAATGGCTACATTTCTCCTGACCTTCAGAGCAGTAGCGCCTACTGTGTCCGTATCCCAGGCAGAGGGAACACTGGACCAGTGGCGATTGGTCGGCTACTTTGACTCTCTGAAGGTCGATGTAGAGTAATTCTGCCTCCAATGCTCGTAACCATATTTTTGGGGACACTCTGAGGACAAAATTGCATGCGTGCGGGTTCCTGGTCTTTGTCCTGTATCTTATTGCAACGCGGTCTTCTGCTGTGGCAAGGTCCTTGAAGAGTTGTCCGTTCTGTTTCCTCAGGGCCGTGAGTACGTCTTCGTCCGTGTTGTAAGACAGTACGTCCCTGAGGATCAGTAGAGGGTCTTTATTGCGGACTTCTTCCACACAGAGCAGTTTACTTCCCTTGTTGAGCCTGTCTTTGACTTTTTCTCTATCCTCTTCCGTTTTGCACCCTACAATAATTTTCCTGTGTTTTGCCTTTCTTAGCTTCTCTACTTTGATCCACCCATCCTTCGCATTCATCACTTTCCGTATTTTGTCCAAGACCTGCTCCCCTGTGTCCATCTCGTCCTTGGACGTCACTACCACGGAGTGAAGTGTGGTCTGCACAGGGGGTTGGATCTTGGGGAGGCTGGATGTTATGGCCGCGTATGTGGTTTTTTCTAAATTCGCGTAGTGAGTTTCCAGGGTCGCTTTTAATGTTATCATTTTATCTGAATTTTCTCTCAACAGCTTGCTATTCTCTTCCAAAGCTTTCCTTATTTCTTTCCCTTCAATCCCTTCTTCACGGGTCTTCTCCAGTCTCTTCTCCCTGTCCTGTTCCTTTATTGATCCCTTTTCCAATACTTTATCGCTTTCGGCCTCTTTTACGAGTTCGAATAAACGATTTATCGCCGACAAGACTTCATTTTTTATTTCGGTTTTTAGGTTCCGAGAATTACCGAGGTGCAGCTTGGCTTTTGTGAGGCAGGCTTTTGCTTCCGTAGTCCTGTTGAGATATCTTTGTATCGGCGGGTTCCCCGTAGCGACAGTTGTTTCCGCAACCACATAATTGTAGTCATGCGGGGGCGTCGATTTTGGTGGAAGATTGACGGGGGCCGCCGAAACAGTGAGTCTCGAGGTCGTCGGGGACATCGGTATTGGGCCTGCCTTTGCGGTTTCCCATTCGCCTATGCTGCGCCTGACGTTAGAAGTTTGGGCTGGTTGTGCTTTCTCGGGGTTTGTCGGCGATTTAGATGGGTTTCCGTCTCGCGAATTGGTCGGCTTTTTTACTGGAGTACGGATACCGAACATATTGTTTTTTAAGGGGAACGTGACTCTAATCAGAATAAATAATTTAATAAAACTGTACAGGTATATAAATAGACGAAATGTGGTGTAAAAAGTTTGTATAAGTTATAAATTGGTGATGGATTAGGTACTAAAAGGTTTGTATAAGTTTTAAATAATAGTGTAAAGTATAAAAGTATTCGACTATATTAACCCTGTCTTTTTCTTTGCAGACTTCGTCGGTGCAGCTTCAACCTACCAGCGTGATTACGGTAAGTAAAGCAGGTAAGTGTATTTTATTATAATATTTATAAGTATAATTTTGTAGGCAACGAAGTTTTGTATTAAAGTTAAAATTTTTATCATAAATTTGGTCAAGACGGCAACAGTGCTCTGCTGTATAGCTCGCACTATTGTATCTATATAACGTAACCCACGCCCCGGTCAAGAATCTCGCGTCAAAAGTTAAAATAAACCGAAAACGGTTTTCGAGGTTAGTCTCAATATGATATGCCTAGGAGAGACCGGGTGGGTGGGCGGGCAAAATTTTGACTTTCGCCGCTCGCGATCCTAACGTGTGGGGTGTCAAACGATAGGTCTTGACGAGAGCTAGCGAAGGGTGAAATCCAATAGGGGTGGTTAGGAACAAATTTTTTGAAAAATCGCCGAAAAACGTATATTCTGTTTAAATTTTGAGTGAAAAAGTCACTATACTACTGAATTCAACTACAATGCGGTCGCTGAAGTGCGTGCAGGGGGTCAGCAGGGCAGCTATGAAGCCCTTAAAATCAAAAAAGTACCCAATAAGGTATTGTAAAAGTCAAATATATATTTTCAAAGTAAAAATACGCGTTTTAAAAATATAAGGGATGAAATTTTTGAAAATTTCAATGTCTGACCACGCCAGGTGATCGTGGTGTGTTAATCTAGATTATTCCAGCAAAAAACCGCATCAAAATATTATATCTAGAACCAAAAATATGATAGTTTGTGTTAAATACGTCGCCGGTTAGGTAACCTCGGTACGTATAGAAAAAACACAAACAGAAGTTAAGATATTGAAAGATGAAAATTTTTTGCAAAATTTTTGACTTTCGCCGCTCGCGATCCTAACGTGTGGGGTGTCAAACGATAGGTCTTGACGAGAGCTAGCGAAGGGTGAAATCCAATAGGGGTGGTTAGGAACAAATTTTTAGAAAAATCGCCGAAAAACGTATATTCTGTTTAAATTTTGAGTGAAAAAGTCACTATACTACTGAATTCAACTACAATGCGGTCGCTGAAGTGCGTGCAGGGGGTCAGCAGGGCAGCTATGAAGCCCTTAAAATCAAAAAAGTACCCAATAAGGTATTGTAAAAGTCAAATATATATTTTCAAAGTAAAAATACGCGTTTTAAAAATATAAGGGATGAAATTTTTGAAAATTTCAATGTCTGACCACGCCAGGTGATCGTGGTGTGTTAATCTAGATTATTCCAGCAAAAAACCGCATCAAAATATTATATCTAGAACCAAAAATATGATAGTTTGTGTTAAAAAAATGGGCATACATATGTTAACTACATATTAATACAGGTAATAATTTACCAGACCATCAATGGTCGTCATGCTGAATCTAAAATCAGTGATTCTAGCTAGGTATACAATTTCATAATAATTATCCTTCTTTATGAATCACCATTAGGTCCAAAACAAAACCCTTCAATACCCAAAAATTATTATAACACAACCAAAAACACCGCACCTAAACCACAAAGAGAAAAATGTCAAGCCGATTTCACAAAACGCAATTACAAAAACCTATAAACAGGGCCGACAATAGGCGATCCCCGCTGTTGTTCGTTCGTAAGCGATAATTAATCCAATTTGCGGATAAAAGCCGGATGGGGGACAACCCTACGGGCAACTACGAGTAACTACCTAGTGTAGTTACTGTGCAAAGTTTTGTAGCTTTGATAAAGAGCTACAACATGGGTGAGTTGAATAAGATTTTGTTTAAAGACTTTATTGTCAATGTCAAGGATTACTGTTTGTCGCTCACTGGCTAAGGTTTAGAAAGAAGAACCGGTGTTTAGGTATGTTCTGGAGCGACACGGGTCTTTGGAGAGCTACAATTTGAAATAGAAGAACAGTACACGGAGTCTCTACGGTTTTAATATAATAACAGTCACCCAGTTTCCAGAGGCTGTAGATTATCGAATTATTGTTAAATATTTTATTTCTATATAGAACGTAATCATGTATATTAGGCACGTACCTAAAACTCTTTGTTTTTCTTTAATTTACAAATGTGCATGAACACCCAGACCATATTTGTAGACCATGCAAATATTTGTTCTTTGCGGGGTTTGAATCTGCGACACACAGCGCTGGAAGCCAATAACTTATCCACTGTGCCAACTGCGCCACAAATCAACAAGAAAAAATACACTTATTTACTCATAGGAGCTAATAGATAATATTGATAAATATTATTCACAGATTAGAATCTCTATGTCAGGGTATATGTAGATATTATTATATCTTTGCGCTTACGCAATGTTCGTGCACTTATACCATGCAATTCCTGATCCGATTCTTAATCTTTCTTATTTAATCTTGTTTAATACGGAGCAGGTGCCGCCTAACCTTCGCAACCCTTAGGGAAATTAGGATTATGCTACAAGAGAAATCTATTTTTAATAAAATATACGCATTTTAGTTCCGAATTTAATTATGATATAAATGATAAACCTAGCACAGCACATATTATATTGAAATCAAGATAACAATATCTCAACCTACCAACTGTCACTTGAAAACAGCTTGAAAAATACGATTTGCATTTTTTATTATTATTTTAACTTTAGAAGTTCTCAGTAGCAGCTCGGAGTTTGGTGTCGTCTCTCTGTGCTAGGTAGATGACAGTACGCTCGCGCCATGGGAGCCTATTACATGGGGCTTAATAAAGGCATCGGCGAAATGAGGGTGCACAAGGTAAGTATACCTCTCTGTAACTCTTCGGGAATATAGATAGGCATGATGCTATATGTGTTTTATTGTTTTACTTAGACAACGTTTTCCTGTATATTATTTTAACGAAGATTTAATATTACTACATCTACTGATGATTTTTTTAATTAAGACGTTACATAATAGCAGAAAGTCATACTTATTCATATTTTGTTAGCATCGCACGTTTATTTCGAATTAAGTACAATATATTATCTATGTAGTTACATATAATTTAGATCGATATGTGCAAACTCTAACACCTATATATATAAGGAACTTAAGTTGTGAAAACTCAACACGAATCACTGTGTTATAGAAGGATATTTGGACGGCAAAAACTAACCGACTTTTTGTAAAATAATTAAGTATTCCCTCTATGATAGTTATTCTTCATTTTTTATTTTTTACTTATTTTCATTAATTTTTTCTTTGTGCCAATATACTCTATTTCTTTCTTTGTGTCTACAAACTTAATTGCTAGTACTTATATTCATCAAGCTGCAATTATAGTCTTTTGTGTCTACTTTACGTCACCTAACGGATTAATAGATATTATAATGATATACAGCAGATTAAAACTGAATAGTTTTATTAAATAATTGAATGGTTAGCCTGATTAATTTCTACCTACATTACGTAAATGGGTTAAAACTTTGAGTATTAAACCATAAAAGCATATATAAATAAAACATTTCCATTACTCCGTGTCCTGATGAAAGCCTACATGAGCAACAAGAATTAAGTTCACATGAATTGGTTCAATGAATACATGCGATGGGTTATTTTTAGCCAGACAAGGGTTGGTGCGGTCGCCATGATTTTGGGAACAAAATGAGACAATTACTGAATTTGCACATACACTCTGTTTATTTAGGGCACAGTTTTGTTTAGGGATCAAATTGGAGGGCGAGGATTTGTATTAGTGGAATGTCTATACCTTAAGTTTATATCCAATCATGTTGAATGTGCATACATTGAATTGTTTGGGATAATAAAATGGGTGGATTGTACTTTTCTTTTTCGCGATTTCTTTCTAAATAAAATTTCGGTGTGAGTGTGTTCATAAGGTCTCTCCTCCTAAACGGCTTGATCAATTTTGATGATTTTTATTTTGTACTTATGGGTAACCCCCTGCATTGTTCTTAGCTATAGTTGGACCCGATAAGTAAACAAAAAACACGCAGACGAAGACGGTATTACAAAAAATATAAAAAGTGAATTAGGCTAGGCTGTAACCCAGCAGAGGAAAACAATGAAACCTACATTACAGTGAGACAGTTTGACCGTCCCAGCTTTGCTACAGAGCGGCGCGGGGGCCTGGGCGGCAATCTACGCGCTATTATCTAGAGCAGAAATCTCTCTAATGTGATAGTACAAGAATTCGGAGAATGGTCGGCGAGTGATATATAGGTACTATGTTTTTACGATATATCTAGAATTCGACACAATCTAAAATCGTATGAGAATAGCCCCCCTGGCTACTGCGTAATTTGTGTTATAGATTTTAGAGCCAAAAGCCTTTTGTTTTTGTTGTTTCAACACTGAACGAAAAATAAAACCATTGAACTTTGCCAATCAAGTTAGCTCATAAACTGTGTTGTCATCTCCACGGTTTTGTCGTTCACAATTTAATCAGTTTACAGGACCAATCGATCGGACGGAATTGTCAAACATTGCGCGTTGTTGATAGTCAAAGTTGTTTTTACGACAAACAACAAAATCGATTCCCAAGTCGTATCCAACCGGTTACCGGTTTTGCCGACAAGAATCTAAAGTTAACGGCTGGTAGGTATTTTAGTTTTATTGCTTGAGTATTTGAGTTTTGTTGAAAGGTTTTCTAAAACAAATGTTTGATATTTTATGTACCTAAGTTAGGTACTAAGGTACATAAAATATCAAACAGTCAACATCAAAAGCAAATGTTGATCATGTGAGCAAAACTGGTAAATCATGTGTTTATATTAAATTTTTAATAGTTCAGCAGTTTTGAAATCCGATTGATGTTGATGTACTAAGACAACAAGTGGGATTTACATTAAATTGGCTTCAATATAATGTAATTGAATGGCGGCTTTACAGCCACTTTAAATTTAATAAGTATATTGTGAGGCTTGTGAGTAAGTGGTAGTGTATTTAAAAATAAGATAAAAGGTAAAAAAAAAACATTTCTTATATTGGAACCTTCATAGTTTATTCTGATAAGTTAAACAGTCTCTCACAACACAGAAAGACTGTCACCCTTCTGTAAGGGAAGATCCCTTACCGTTTTAGCTCATCGCTAGCCCCGTGTGGACGAGAAGGGAATTAATAACAAGCTCTAATAGCTCTAGCTTTTATTCAATTAGCTTCGTGATAATTTATTGCCTATGATGTGCCTTTTTTTTTGCCGTGCATTTTTTACTAAATTAATGCGCTGAATTGCTGATTATAGAATGAGATAAGATGTTGTCTTGACTATAAATAAAAACTTTGCAAAGTATTATGATAATGTCGAAGGATTTTATGTTGCAGCGTAGTTTTATGTAAAAACATGATATTGCACATAGCAACACGGATATTCTCCAAAGGATAGGCAGAGTAATGTTGTACACCATCATTAGGCTAGATGACTGCATCAAAAATAAATTCTGAAAACTTGTTTGGTAAATAGTTTTCCTTCTGAAAACTCAGTAAAACTTAATCTCCTGCTCATCTTTAGCGTTTTCAATTTTTAATTTATCAAAATCACACAATAAGTAAGTCAATGGCAATGAAAAACTATGACGTCACACCTTAGTATTCCAAAAATTTTTAGAACAAAATGTCGTTTTTGACAGTTCATAAAAAGTAACTCAGATGACTAGTAGTCATGTACCCTTTTCACCGATGCTATTATTTAGTGTCATGTAGCACGGGGCGAGCACACTGACATCTATCGGGCACAATTCCAAAGTGCCCCCTAAAATACGATTACGGTTTTTAAAATCAAAATAACTTTTGATTAAAATCATTTATAAATGGAATGAAATATATTTTCAGGGCCGACGTCCATTTCATAAAATTAAGTGATGTTTTAAAATTGTTCTATAATTGTAAAAGGATAAAGTGCCTTTTTGTTATACAAATATTTCTGCTAGAATACCTAAATACCGTCTAACTCATAATCATAAAAAGGATTTACTCTCTCGTATATTTTTTCTATTTTTATAAGGTTATTTCAGAATTTATGTATTAATAAATTTTTATGAAATGATTCTTTTGTCTATATTAATACGCAAAACAAATATTCAAATTCATTTATTTATTTTTATCTATTGACTGGTCCTTAATTATATTTTATTCTTCTTTAAGTCATTACTGTATAATATACAAATAAATATAAACTTTATGACCAAGACACAAACTCGGTTTTATTAAAATTAACTTACGACCTTCATAATTAATAGTTTTATTCCAAGAAGTAGGCGCCCTCGCTTCAGATAGAATTGATATTTTAATGAAATATCACTCATTTATCGAACTAATAAACATTAAGTTCAATATCAAAATAATGTATTTCCATTTTGGACGTTGATTGATAATGTAATTTGCATGCTTTATAAATTTACAGATTTTATGTATACGATATTTGACTTTAAAATAGGATTAAGTATGTATAATCTGATGTTATAATAAAGCGAATTGGATATCTTCATTAATTATTCAGAATTATCCAATTTAAATGTAAGTACGTTTCGAATTTAATTTGAAATATCAACTGATTTGAATTTTGTATATAAGTTCATTTAGCTTTCGGTGACGTTGTATCTCGTAAGTATAAGTCTCCGAAACTTATGAGCGCTTTGGCTTAGTTTCAATTTCAATTTAATTTATGTTTATATGGTGTAAGTAGCTCAGTAACATACCTCTACATACTTTGTCTGTAATTAACTTCATTATCTTGTACGAGATAATGAAGTTAACATTTACATTACACACATACATTTATTGGGACATTCAACGAAGATTAACGGATTTAGTATAGTGTAAAGCGATTTTCTAGCACATATTTAAAACCTACCAGGGTTTTAAGTAGGGTTGCCTATTTCCCTGCACTCGTTTATATTATAAAGACACTTTAATGTTTTAGGTTACCGAAGTTAGCAGCCTTTTCCGATCATTTTTATTTCAACTGGATCTTTTAAGCTCAACACAAATGTCTGGACTTTAGACACAGTGAGCATCAAAATGATGTATACATGTAGCGAAATTCAAACGCTTAATCTTGGAAACTTATTGGTTAAAATCATAACATTTTAATGACAATATTTATATATCCATAGATACTATGTATGAAATTGGTCAAGATTTCAATTACCTACTATGTCCTCTAAAACTCGCTTTTGAATTTCGCTACATGTTTACATTTTTTTTAATGCTGACTGTACACGGTAGCCGAAACCAGTTCATATTAAATGCCTGATTAATCTGGAATATGATATCCGTACACTTCAAATCAACAATTTAAACCACGAAGTTACTTTCATATTAGAAGCCAGATTTTCCAACAATATACTAACTTTTAGTTGGGTCAGAGTGTAAACGGTTTAGGTCGAAACTCTCGTGCCCAGTCTCTGAGGGCTATTGCTTGATACTAACCACTTTAAATGCTAAGAGCCGCTTTATGAGCTCCGCTTTAGTATCATTCTGATGGTAGTGAAACTATTAACTCTTGTATATTTAGAGAGAAGTAGTCTTTCGGTTAGAGGGTAAAAAGAAGTTAGGTGTATAATTTGCCAGGTGAATGCACAGTGTTTAAGATCGGTAAAAGCGGAATACTTACTTACTAAATAATCATGAAATATCACGATATTACTGCCTAAAAATGATCTACGTCTGAAGAATATTTGATTTTTAGTATGTATTTATTTGTGACTGGCTCATTTAGTCTAGTAGTTGCAAGCGTGACTGCTGAGCGAGAACTCTTGTGTACGATTCCCCAGGTTTTTTCTGTATAGTATAGTTCTCAGTAACAGCACAAAGTCTGGAACTGTGTCGCCCCCTATTACATGGAATTTAATAACGGCATCGGAAAAATGTGGGTGTACAATAGTATACTTCTGCTAAATCTTTCGGAGAATGCAGGGGTAATGCTATGTTATGTTCTTCTTTAAATTGTCCTCTGCCTTCGTTTTGACTTCTTAACATCACAATGATTCAATTATTAAAATGATAATTTTACTATATATCATCATCTGCCTAGCCTTTTCCCAACTACACTGGGGCCGGCTTCCAATATTATCGGTTGCAGCTGAATATCAGTATTTTACACGGGGCACCGCCACCCAGTAACTGGGAGACACTGATACTCTAAGGTTAGACTGGGTGTCAGACTTTTTTTTGGGCTACTGACACCCCTAAGGACTGTCATAGGTCTTCGGATGACACCCGGGACCAACGGCTTAACGTGCTTCCCGAGGCACGGAGGGTTCTCCATATGTGAAAAATGGTCACCCATCCTAAGACTGACCGCGTCAAACGCTGCTTAACCTCGCAGATCGACCGATCTGCGCAGTAGCTATGTAGCTATGATCAATTTTACTATATATGTATATTACAAATAAACCCACCCAAAGCGAAAAGAAAAATCACGCAGGCAAATTGCGCGAGCGGAGCTAGTATAAATATAATTAAAAAAACAATAACAGCTACCACAAATACTTCGGTAGTGTTACGAGAGTGCCTGTCACTAAAATGGAGTGATAATTCACTTTGATCATATCTGGCGCCCCGCTGTGTTCTATTTGTATGGCGAAATGAGTCACTGGCATTTGTATATAGAGCCTTGTATTATACAGCTTTATTTAATTAATATGGATATGTCGGCTTCGGCTGCTGTTGTGCTACGATAAAAGGAGTTGTTTTTTTTTTCTTTTTGTATCTTGAACGTGTGATGTCAGTCGTATTATGAATTCTTCTTTTGGTTTTTTCTTTATTTTTAAATGTTGTTAAAATCCCCACACTAGGATTTCTCCTGTATCGTGGGTACCGTTTACAAATATACATGTCACATATATAAACAACCAGACCCGAAACTGTTATCTGTAGATCATACAAATATTTGTTCCGTGCGGGAATCGAACCCGCTACACCTAGCGCAGAAAGCTAATCAATTAGCTACTGCGCCAACCGTGCCGTCAATTGAATGGATGATGAGAATGGACACGAAGGAACACGGAGTTCTTAGAAAATAGGTGATTTTCCCTAACGGTTAGACAAAGATGGACATACTGTTGTACAGACTGTTATTGAGTCCCATGTAATAGGGGGCGAGTGTATTGACGTGCTAGACACTATTCCAAACTCCTGACTGCGACTGCTACTTCTGCCTTACCCTTCGGGGAATACAGGCGTGATGCTATGTTATGATGCTGTTGTTATTCTTCATTATTATTTGACACAACCCCGGCCGCGTCAAGTTTTTAATTTTCCGGTATGGAAAGTACTGTCCTCCGGGCCTTTCGTGTTTCAAGTTACTTCCAGCGAAATGTTATCTAAATCATTTCAGAGACCCTAGTGTAAGATTCTTTTGACAAATTCGATTTAACGAATCGTACACGTTCGGCGCTGCGATAGGTCCGTTTCGTGCTCTCCACCAATCGGAGCTCCGAACGCGTTCGATGCGTTAAATCGACTTTTTCAAAAGAAACTTACATTAGGGCCTCAGAAGTTCACTTCAAAAAATATACAAATAAAGTCTCGAACAAAAGTTTTTTTTTTCGCGCATCGATTTGGGTGAACCATAAACTATAAAATACCGATACAGAGGTGTACTATTGAGTACCATGTTATATGGGGTGAGCCGATTGCCATCTACCGGGCACAGTTCCAGACTCCATACTGCTACTGAAAATTTCCGTTCAGAAAAATGCAATAACACATTGCCCGACTTGAGACCTTGAGAACTCTAGACAGTATATTATCCAGCCCATGATCATATTATAAATTACATTACTATCTTGATTTTGCTATATCCTAGAGGATTTCTGGTTCTAAAATTACCAAGATATAACACAGTATAGATAATATAACTACCTATACGGTTTAGAAACTAATCATCTACTCATTAGCATGCAAACGTGTAGTTCCAAGCAATTTCCTGTGTGTGCGCCTAGCTTAGAGAATACCCCTTCTCATTTTCCACAGAAATTACTATTGGACTACATAAGCTTCACAGCAGAGAAAGTGGATGGAGAAAAAAAGTTTCATTAAAAAAATAATATCTTAATTTTGCCTTCTGTGTGCCAAATCAAATAAGTCTACGATAATCTTAATGAAGCCTCTGTATATATTCATATTACAACACTGATTTAAAAGTTATATCTCTTCACAAAGGCGTCTCCAGTCACCCTGCAGCGATCTAACAACTTGGTCTGAAGAATGTTCCCAACTTGCTCGAACGCCGTCAATTTATTCGGAAAATTTTTACTAACTTGTTTATTTTAGCAAGTTAGTTTAAATAATTATATCATGCCTAGTAATTTTAGAGAGTAAAGTCTTTGATCTTTCTAAACAAAATTGGCTAATTGGATCCTCGTTATCTGGTACCGCTATGTTATAGCCATGGGCTGTAACATATATATAACAAAATAAAGTATAAAAAAGCCCACTGTTGTTTATAAAATAATTTCAGTAGTCATGACAGTGATGTGATCTGTTCTGATCTAATTTCTTCTCAAAGGTCATAAGAAATGCCGGCGCCATCTAGCATAACAATAAAATGAACTGTAAAAGTGATTGAAAAATCCTAATTGAAAAAATAAATCATGTCATTTCAAATAATTTAATTTCATTAAGTACTGTACTGATTTTGAGCGTGATAAATTTTGTGACGTCATTTGTGAACCGGTCCCGGTTTATTTTTCGAGAAGTTGCTGTATAAATGTAACTTAGGTAAAGCGAGCGCGGGTCGCTCGTTTAATAATGGCATTTGTTTAGTGTTAAGTACATGCCTATCTATGTCCATTAAAGTTCGATCCTTTGAATTAATTTTGGCGTAAATAAAGATCTAAGAGTCAATTCATGAACATAACTCATGAAAAAGCAGAAGTATTTAATTACGAAACTTTGTTCTTGTTGTTAGAAATAAACAGAAATATATGTCAATTTGATTTAACTTGGAATGTTCATGTAATTATGCCCACTTTTGTTTTGTTAACTAAATTAGAAAAGAGGAGAGGGGGTGGCATTAGTATTTTTTGCGCGCAGTATAATGAAATTTCTGTCATATGGCGCAGATTTTATAAACGAATTTCCTACGGGGCTCATGTCGTAAATAGGGATGCGCCAGAAATAAACATTATTTGGCTGTCTTATATATTTTGATCCAACATATTTACAGCAGTGATAGCCTAGCAGTTAAAGAAAGGCAATGAACCTACCTAATTAACGCGCAGATTGGTCGATCTGCGAGGTAAAGCAGCGTTTGCCGCGGTCCGTCCTTGGATGGGTGACCCTTTTTACACATCGAGACCCCTCCGTGCTTCGGAAAGCACGATTCTGGATGTCATACGAATACCTATGACAGTCAATTGTATTTGTAGAATATTTTTCGTGATTTTTCGTTTATCGTCCTACGGCATGTTATTGTTCTGTATTTGTTACTAGCTACCAACTCAACACTGGCTATATAAGATGTATTACCTCCATAAAAATAACTAAGTAATATAAATAAATTAAATACATACATAGATCTTAATGTAAGTTGAATTAAGTAAAGTTACTTGCAGTGATGCCATCATCAAAGGAATACGGGATAGGTTCGTTTTTTATTTACATTTAGTACTTATTTTCAGAATCAATTTCGTTACTTAGGTGGTTAGGTATTTTTATTTTGTTTGCACTTAGTCTGTGTAGAGATGGTACTGTTGAGCGATTTACTTGCAAAGGGTGTATACTTGTTAAGGTATCTCTATATGAAACCCAGACGGTGAAAGAACCTAAAGCGCGATTAAGTATAAGTAGCACGTTGAACTTTATACCTTTTGCAGAAGGTAACATATTTATCTGAGAAATTATTTTAACTGAATTTATTATTAACAAACAGTCTACGTAGTGTTGCCATTTCTTTTTTTCAAGTAAACCATCCTCTTCCATTTCTTCATCGTTCATAAATATTTTTTCCAACATAAAAAAGCAACAATTTTAATCAGTTGCAACCAATTAATTTTTTTTGGCATGTCATGACATGTCGCTTCATTTTACTTTGCAACATTTTTCAACAATTTTATTTCGAACAATTTTGTATTCATAGGGCCGAATAAAAAAGTTCACAATGGACGTCAGAATGAATATGGACAGAAAATAGAAGGATGAACTGCACATAGCAGCGTTAGAATTTTTAATCAAATAAAAACGTGTGTTTTTATGGCTAGGTATATACTGCTTGACAATAGAGCTTTCAGGACAACGTGCGGAACGTGAGTTGACTGATGACTATAGTGTACGTTCAAACGGTGGAATGTACAAACTTTGATAGCGAAACATTAATATTTCGTCTGTTATGCAAATCTTGATGGCTTGACTTCACATTGTACTGACATAAAAAAAATCTGCCACTACAATATTGTCTCTGGTTTTGTTGGGATTCTCCCTTCACCCTAATACAGGTGGTGTGAGGGACACGTGATCAAATATACTAATTGGAAGCTCTGCAAGGGGTGGGTTACTATTTCTGCTTATGGTAATAGAAATGGCTGGATTTGTGTCTGTTTAACAATAAACTCACCCTGTTGCCACTAGACAATGTTGTCTAGTTTAATACAGTGTTTCGGGGCTTATGGTGGCTTGTCCCGAGCTGCCGTACTACAGCTCGGGAGATGATAATATATAGTAAGTACTTGATACCACTAAAGTTAATTATTTTAAAATAATACTCAAAAAATGTCTTAAGATGGTACAAAGAGAGAATCTGATCAAATAACTTGATGGATTACACATAAAACAGAAAGTTAAGTAAGTTAGTAATGGATTTCTTAACTTAAATTGATGTTGTTCTAATTGTTCGTAGGTACAAAATTTCGTGTTGCAAAGTGATGTCATTTATTTTTCACATAAAGAATTACTCGACTAACATGAAATGTAACAGAAATTAAAATTTAGCACAGAACTATATTTGATTCACATTTCGTCACGGTTTTGAAATGTAACCGATTTTCAACTATTCAACTTGCACTGTTGTGACACACAACTACGAGTAACGTCAGTTTCACCCTCAACCCTCCCCCACCCCTGTGGTTAAATCGTTTGTACAACAAGGATACTCACTTTTCGTTATACGTATATTGTTTGGATTCAGAAACAAGTGGAAATGGGAGTTATATATGTGTGATCAAATGAGTCTTTAGATTACTTTTATTTTTGTTTAACTAGGTACCTTTTTTATTTATGAATTTCTTTGTAATACAACGAATATAATCACGGTTGGAGCGAGTTCGATTCCCACACGGAACAAATATTTGTATGAAAGTTACTTCGGGTCTGGTTGTGTGTGCATGTGACATATATGTTTGTAAAAATATACCCACGTCGCAGGAGAAATCCTAATGTGGGGTAAAAAAAAATGTATTAAGAAAACGATAATTAAGCGCAAAAAATATGTGCTTTCGAGATCCGATATCTCTTCAGTCACCACGTAAAACAAATTTAATTTCAAATAAGCGATTTTTGCTACAATTTCAAACACCCACATGAAAAAGCGTGACCCACAAATCAACCCGCTGGAGCAAAACAACAGATGGTTTGCTAAGATCAAAAGAAAAAGATTGAAAGGTTTTTTCAAAAGTAAATCTGGAAAAGCCGAGTTTGGGACGGAACCGCGAAAGTTTAAGGAAGAGGAAGGAAAGCCGGTTCTACGAGAGTCGAACAGTATATTTTGGCTTTACAGTATTTCTTGGCTGCTCTTACACATGATTGGATATTGATGTTTGTTTTTTAATCGCGCACTTTCAATGTATCTGTCCATCTACATATTTCGGAAACCCGAAATAAAGAGTTAGAAACGAAAAACAATGTTGTTAATGAAACCATGTTACCCATTATATAATGAAGAATATGTTAAGCAGAGACATGTGCCACATAAAAAAAAAAAAAACAATTAGACCCCAGATATTTGATTTCTCAGATCTACGGCCTATGAGGCCTCTAGTAACTGTCAAACATATGATTTCTGAATATGGACCTCACGAGCATCATACTACGGTCCAATTTTTCAAGGCCTAGATTTTCGAGGCTCCCGAAAGGTTGTTCAGCTGTTAATTTGAGAATAGAACAGTTTTTAGGCATTTATTCGAGGAATAACTTACCTGAGATGTATTCAGCTATTAAAAAATCAGCCTTAAGAGTGGTGAATTCGGTGAATATTTTGCCATAATTATGTAATGTTTAATGAATTATAATTATTGGTGTCCATCTAAAGCGGGATTTTAGACCCCCGAAATTATTAAAACGGAACGTAGCCTAGCAAAATTTCGGTTCGGTCGATTCACGGATAAAGAGCAATTACAAATACACGTGTGTACGTAATATCTGGACTAAAAAAGCAGAAATTAATACTTAAACACAGAAATAATAACAAATGGATTAATTTTATACGAGAATAAATTAATTGTTGATTGAAATTTTCGTTTGGTAACATAATAAGCCTTTACTCATAACCGCGTCTAATTAATTCTTAATTAAATTATGATTTTATTCATAACCTAAGTAAATATTATTGAAGCAATCTAAGGGAAATTGAATAAAACTGAATATTAGGTACACTGGATTTGTTTTTCTTTTAACCGTTCCAAAGTAGTCTGAAATTCTTTTAGTTTTACTTTAAAAAAGTTGGTTTTATTACATAAAATATTGAAAGGTTCCTTCATTTCATTTATAACAATTGCCAATTTAAGGACTGAATTTTTTATTATTCGGTCTCATAGCGGTTATTACTTCTTAGCTTTATGGTTAGATATGATTAGACGAGATATTGGTGTAGGATAGGATTCCTAAGTTGGCAAGTATAATTACCTTACTGGGGTTTTCTATAACAAATACAGTTTAAGCTCGAGTATGATAAATGTATCTAAGTACAAATTCTATAAATAACTAACGGAACCATTTCTGGATCTCGACAACAGCGCTAACTAAATCTAAGAACCATTCAAATGACCTAATAAGTACAAAAAAAAACATCAAAATCGATCAAGCTGTGTAGGAGAAGAAGAATATTGAACAAACGCACACCAAAATTACGTAAAAGATTATGTAGTACAACATCTTACAGTTTTTTTTAGTCTGTTGATTGATAACAGAACCGTTCTGTCGCCATTTTATCTTTTGTTTCGTACAAACAAGTTTTGTATTGGTACCCATCTCCGCGATAAATTGAAGATATATTCTGTACCCGATCGCACGTATGGAGGGTTAGTGGAAGGTATTCCCTTTGGCATATCGTACAACATGTGCTTCAAAGAGCATCTTGTAACATTTCCTATGTTCATGTTGGTAGCCCGTCCTCACGTGGGTTGCATGCAAGACTAGTTAATAATAAGGCAAGACCCTTCTGTCGAAGCTAGTAATATCGTATCATGAATATTTAACAGTTTTGGACATAGTGTTGTTACTAAAAGTTAGGGATGTGACGATGTGTACCTATTCGTCAAGCTACCAAACCAGTGCCCAGCAGCCTAATTACCGATGTAGCGACAGGCGTAGATCGCGCGATAACTTCTGTCAAATGTCATTTTTGTGACATATAATTTATTGATTGACAGTGAGATTGTTGTCGCGTGGCTATCGCGTTGCTGTCGCTTTTTTACGTAATTAGGCTGCGGGTGTCGCAATCAATAGATTATTATCTATTGTTGTGCGATTCACGGCTTTTAATAAATTGGTAACAAAAATAAGCTACGTTTAGTACCTACGTCGATTTCCCGAGTAGAAATATTTTATAGCATGGCTGTACCTAGTACTAAAACCATTACAATAAAAAATCTCACCGAAATGAGACAAACATCTCAAAATAAACTAATCCATGTAGTATGTAACTATTAGTAAATCTGTGGTACTCATTAGCCGGTGATCTTATAATATTAAACTATAGACTCCGATCAACAATTTACACGACATACCTACATTAACCGAGTGATAACGAGGTGTTTAAATGATGTATACATCAAAATTTCTCTCGACGTGTGTAGGTACAGTTTAAAGTCATACCTGAGTCTCATATGCGCATCAGAATCAGAACAACACAATTCGGTAGACAACACAGTGGAGAAATAGAAACTTCGTATCGTAGAAACTTATTACTTATTAAGCTTGTAGCTATAATATGTTATAGCTACTTGACAGCATGGTTAGTGAAGTGGTTGAGCGATCGACTGCTGTGTAATGTGTTGCGGGTTCGTTTCCCACAAGGTACAAATACTTGTATGGCCATTGATATATTAATTGATAGTTTTTCCGGGTTTGAGGCCCTAGTGTAAGTTTTTTTGACAAACTTGATTTAACGCATCGAACCCGTTCGGCGCTTTGATTGGTGCCGAATGCCTTTGATGAGTTAAATCGAGTTTGTCAAAAGAAACTTACACTCAGGGTTGGGCAGTATTTGAATTACTTGTAATTAAAATACGTAATTGAAATACAAATACGTATTTTGTATTTGTAATTTAATTACTTCTTAAAAATGTAATTTGTAATTGGTATTTCAAATACCTGACGCTGAGGTATTTTGTAGTTAGTATTTCAAATACTTATGGCTTCAAAATACATTTGAACGTAAATACATTTAGCGTGGGTGCGTTCTGCAGAAAATAGGGCTCGATAGCTTTCGTAAGCAAAATGGCGACCGCTAAATATGTAAATCCTATCTTTAAAGTTGGTAAAACTGCACCTGTACTGTACGTCAAATTGTCAAGTATCTTGTCAATTGCAGTGTTGCGGAAACTACGGTAATTGCCGTTTCATACGGCAATGAAGCCTCCAAAACATACGATGTACTGCATACGGCAGGGTGCTCATTACTGTGTTATAAAATACGGATATTCAATATAAAACTTTTTAAGCCGAAAAAATTAAGAGATGAAACGTGTTTCGTTTGGTTTTTTTCTTGTGAAATGAAACTTAGCCCGTAGTATCATATTTTTGCTTTTTGTCTTGCAACTAGATAAAATAGCATCACGCCTGTATTCCCCGAAAGATTAGGTACAGGTGTATTATTGCATACCCACATTTCGCCGATGCCGTTATTGAGTCCCATGTAATATGGAGCGAACTTATTGCTGTCTACGGTGCACAGTTCCAGACTCCGTGATGCTACTGAGAATTTCCATACGGAAAAACCCATTAACACTGCCCGACCCAGGAATCGAACCCAGGACCTCACGCTCAACAAGTGCGCTGGCGACCACTAAACTAATGAGGACAGTCAGACTGCCTCAACGAGATAATCTGGACTTTTTGTTCTTTTTTTGTAAATGTACGGCATTTTTTTTAGAATATTGCAATTTTTACCTGGTTTACGGCATCCCGAAATCTAGGCAGCGGTAACACTGGTCAATTTTCATTTTCATTCCAGGCTGGGCTGAATTAGTTCTATTCTATTTACATAACCCTAACACCTGACTGTATTTTGTAATTTGTATTTTGTATTTTAAATACAAATAGTTAAAATACTGTATTTTGTATTTTATATTTCAAATACTCGACTTAAAAATATTTTGTATTTCGTATTTTAAATACATGCGGGATAGTATTTTGTAATTTGTATTTTAATTAAAGCAAAGCATGTATTTTGCCCAGCTCTGCTTACACTAGAGCCTCCGAATGTTTGTGGATGTGAACATTTATGTTTGTAAACTCACCCAAGACACAGAAATTGCTCTTAATCGTTCAAAAAAATAAAAACATACTTGTAAAGTCAAGCTGCACGGCATTATTGATATAAAAGCGAATGCATATAAAAACAAATGAGTTTGATAGGTACTTTATACTTCGTTCCTTGAGCGGTTAATTACCTATTGGAAATCAATGGGCTACGGTTTTGTGTAAATTAATTATAGGGAATTACGTTTCAACGCTGCTAATTGGTTAGCGTACACAGTTTACATGATTGTTTAACGAAATGGTTTATTTAAATAAGCGTTCTATTTAAAATTTTGTGTCTATTTACAAATTGAAGATAAAGGATTTCAGTTACACATAAATATTTTAATTTCTCACAACTTTAGTTACTAGTTTTTTTCATGCTAATCCCTTCGTATAATTGCCAAAATAGTCTACCGTAAAAATTTCAGGTTGTAATCTTCAGTCGTTTGGACTGAGTGGTAATATGTCAGTCAGTCAATTAATCATTCGTTCTTTTTTTCTTCTGTTCAAGAATAAAACCTTTTTACGTGATTGCTTGCTTTTAAGCTATATAGCGACTTTACTACTTGGCATATAGGTACCTACTTAAAAACCGTTAAGTTGTAAAGTTGTATTCAAGTGTTCGTAAGTATATTACGACAACTCACAATTCAATCGCTTAAAATCAGAAGCAAAAGCTTTTTAAGTATTGGAACATTTCTTTAAATAAATAAAAGTCACATCTAAAGAACTTCTTTGATGTGTCAAAACCAAATATTTTAAAAGTGAAAAAAAAAAAACGTCTATTTCAGAGATTAAGAATTTTTTCTTTTGTTACTTTCATGTTACTATAACATATGTACATAGAATATTAGGTAAACGACCGTTTTAGGTATTTTCTACTGAAAAAATAAAGGTATTGACGTACTTGGTTTATCTACCTATTATAAATATAGATTTGGGATCTAAAATATCATGTTACCCGCAAAGGTGTCGTAAGAACCGTAAAAGGGATTATTTCAGATAGATGGGCAACAGAATACATATGTCTTTTGGTATAACTTACATTAGTTTCTCACTTTGAAAATCTGGTAACGTAGGACTGGATATTATTTGAATACCTATACATTATATTTATATTTTTGACGGCACGGTCGGCGCAGTGGCTACGCGACTAGCTTTCTGCGCTTTGTGTTACGAGTTTGATTCCCGCACGGAACAAGTATTAAGTATTAGCATGATCAACAGATAGTTGTTTCGGGTCTGACTGTGTGTTCATGTGATATATATATATTCATAAACTGTACCATGATACCGCAGAAATCCTAGTGTGGGGCAAAGTTATATTACAAGAAAACTTTTAACGTAACATTACATAGCATTACGGCATTACGCATACTCGTATATTTCCTGAAGGATTAAACAGAGGTGTACATATGTACTACATGTTATACACTTACATTTCGTCCATACTATTATTAAATCTCATATAATAGAGCGCGAGCCTATTGCCATTTGCAGGGCATAATTCCAAGCTCCGGGATGCTGTTGAAATAGATAAGAACCTAGAACCTGGCGCTCAGCAGTCGCGTTTACAACCACTAGACCAATGAGGCAGAAAAAAGATATCCATCAATAATATAGTAGGTAAAACTAGAGACGTTAGTTTTTTTTTTTTTTTTTAAATAAACATTGCCCCACTACGATTTTCTCCTGTATCGTGGGTACAGTTTACAAACATACATGTCACATGCACAAACAACCAGACCCGAAACAACTATCTGTAGATCATACAAATATTTGTTCCGTGCGGGGATCGAACCCGCGACACGTAGCGCAGAAAGCTAATCGCTTAGCCACTGCACCAACCGTGTCGTCCGTTAGATGATTATAAAATCATAAGAGGCTTTATCCAATTAAAGCCTTGCACAGATGCTCTGCACGATAAAACTTCTATCGCATTTTGCTATATTATAACATGAACTTTCTTCGTTTAGTAGTAAGAGTACTGACATAATATTGTACATTGAACTATAACAGCAATATGCCCGAAGGGTTAGGCAGATATATTTATGTAGAACTAGCTTCCGCCCGCGGATTCGCCCGCGTGGTTTACGAACCCGTACATTTTTCTATACTTTATCTCTGTGCCAAATTTCATCCAGATCCGTGCAGTCGTTCTGGCGTGATTGGGTAACAAATATCCATCCATCCATCCATCCTCACAAACATTCACATTTATAATATTAGTAGGATTAGTAGGATACTAGGAAGTAGGATACTAGGAAGTAAGATTAGTAGGAACGAAATAGGATAGGATAGGATAGCATAGTAGGATTTTTAGATATTTCGCCGGTACTGTTACTGAGTCTCGTGTAATGGGGAGTGAACCTATTGTATAGGTACCTACTAAAAACATATTACCTATACAAGTCAGTAGGTAGATAATAGATCATACTATTTAGACACGTGTTGTTTCTGTAATTATAGTCCAGTATATGACAGGGTGTGTATCTAACACATATTACGGACAATTAGTAGCCCTCGTAGATTAATGCTTCTGTCGTCCTCATCTATTATTATAGATTGTAATTGTATGTTAAACTAGATATACTTAGATGCAATTGAATATGTTGGTTTCAGCTTAGTTGATGCGGGATTCAACACGACACTAAGAATGGACGGTACTAAAATGGATGAACATTTAAGTAAATAAAGACCAAATTAATCTTGTGTTACTGGTGATGGAAAACTATTTCTGCGACCATCTATTTCGATGATTATAAAAAAAAATATGTGTAAATTGCCCATTTTCGTGTTGGCTGTATTTTTTTTAATAATGCTATAAATACGATGAACATTTTATATAGGTATGTACCTAAATAAAATCCCAAATTAATTTAACAAATCTTGTGTGAAATGGGGATGAAAAACTTTTTCCAACCTACGACCGACATTTAAATATATGAGACCCAAATAAAAAAAATAAAAAAAAATATCGCCCATTTTCTTGTTGGCTGTTTTTATTTTGTCTTCCAAAATCATTGAATGCAGGTCCAAGTACTTCCAAAAGTGAAAGTCAGTTCTCCAGTTTCTATAAAAGTTAATGAATATCTGCCCTTACAGTCCCGTCAAAAATCCATACTATAATTATGTATGGGTATGATAATCGCACCATGTATTTTGCTGCTCTGTCCATGCTTACGTTGTTTCTATGAACCTTTCGTACAGGACAAACTAAGGCAAAGGGTGTGGAAGTTGATTAATTAACAACCAGTACTCTCAGGTCCAAACATTGCTATGTTTCTGTCGGATTTGCTCCAGTTTAACTTTCTAGGGCTGTTTTCAGCTCAAATGAATAGTAATCCTAATCCAGGAGCTGTAAGAACTGCTGATACCAGCGGCGTGCACAGAGTTTTTAGACAGGGCAGGCAGAAAATTTTACAAGCTTACTTACCAATAATACATACTGCATGTTGGTATTGGTTCGTCGTCTTGTTGATTAAATAATAATGTATGTGATTTGCCACCTCAAATATTTTATAATAAATATATATCTGAGTTATGTAGGGTATGCAGTGTCTTTTTGTCTTTATGAACCGCACGCCACTGGCTGATACAAATGAAATTTTTAATTATAATTTGTTTATGAAAATTTCTTTCAATTGACTACTAGTGGTCGCGAGTGTGAAGTGCTGTTTGATTCCCAGGTCTAGCCCGGTGAGTCCGGGGTTAGGTTAGTATTAGTAATGTGTGCCCTGTAAATATGCTCACTCTTTAGAATGTAATAGGCTATAATATGTGACTTAATAACAGCAGCGGCGAAATGTGGGTGTACAGTAAACCTCTGCCTAAACCTTTGGGGAATACAGCCGCGATGCTGCCGAACTGCTAATGCTAGTAAATCTTCAATTGAAATTCCTATCGATTATGAAGGGTTTATTTCAAAATAATAATCAGCTTCATTGAAAATTAAATAAACATTTTTGAAGCTGTATTTGTAAGTTACCTAAAAAGATCTGAAAATCCTGAATAGGATTTCTTATAAATCCTAGCATTTTCCCTATTATAATAATATATTTTACTAGAGGAAATTCGTTGTAAGGATAATAAAAACTAGGAAAGTGCATCCACTACTCTTAACTCCTCATCCATTATAGCGATGAGATTCTAAGAACGCTTTAAATCCTTGTTTATTAGTATTCATACCATGGCATCATGCCTGTATTCTCCGATGGAATAGGTAGAGGTGTGCTATTGTTCCCGTACTCCGCCGTTATTGAATGCCATGTAATGGGGTGAGCCTATTGTCATCATAACCACACATGGGCATAACCACACACTCCGGTCTGCTTTTGAATATTTTCTAAAAGCAAAAACCTAATCATACTAGGGTCGACCCGGGTATCGAAATCAGGATCTCATGCTCAGTTGATATCATTAAATCTATCGTATATTCATTAAGTTCGCAGGAGTGTAAACTTTAGTTCAGACTTCTATTAAATAAAGACAATCCGACGAATTAATTCAAAGTCCCCAAACTCAGGTGTTTATCAATCGTGGTTCCAGTGACAGCCCTGCTTGTGTTCGAAGTTGGAAAATTAGTTGGACTGCGGCAACGCGTGGCAATAACAAGCAACCAACTGTATTATGATCAGACAACTTCGTTATTGCTACGGCTGATATTGTAAATTGTGTTGTTTCGAATGTCGAATCGAATTAAATTTTAGTGAATTTATTTAGTTACGCAACTTCTTAGCTCATTGGTTAATGACTACAAATGTTCTTTGACTAACAGAAGGGGTGAATTTCTTGTAAGTATTTTAAGCGTAGTACTTCACACACAGTTGATGTACCAAATAGAGGAAAATGTGAGTTACAACTTACACCGCATAATTATGTAGGAAACAATAATATGGATAGAAATACACGTGTTTGCTAACGATATAGCGTAGATAAAAGTTAGACATGCCATGACGGTTCACCTTTTTCTATCATTACCATAATTTAGAGTATATAGCTACGCCATAGATTACTGGAATAAAATTAACTTTAATTTACAGCAGTAGCAGTGGAAAAGTGTGGTTCCAGGAAAGAGCCTCCACGGGACCGTTTGGGAACGTCTGACAACGTCTGGCGCATTATGGTCAGACAGCCTCGACACCACCATTGCTAACTGGCTAATCTTTCCATTACGGCTTGAGAGATTTCCGTGTGGTAGCTTGTGACGACACGAAAAAGTGGCAAAGAATGTTCCAATAAATAAGGAGCCTATTCATTAAAAAAATCCCCTTCGACCTTAAGATACAACACACACAAAATTACTCACACTACGATTTCCCCTGCATCGTGGATACTGTTCACGGACATTATATACACCCACACGGCACAACTATGTGTAGATTATATACATTTTTTTTCAGTAGGGGAATCGAATCGGTCCGAAGTGCGGAAACCCAATCGCTTAATCTTTGCACTAACTTGGTATCCATACTCATCTATAAATGTAGTACACTGTTTATAGCGACAGTCTTCAGTGAAACTACGTTTAACTGTCTACGTGTTTGTTCTGTTTTCATTGCTTAACTACTTTATAAATTATAACGAATTTTAGCAGATAGGCAACATGAAACCCGGATAAGACATTATGAAAGTTATACCGGAAAATCCAAAACATTTCACCACGGCTGAACTGGTTTCTACTTAAATAAAACTCACTCGAGTATAACTCACACACCAGCTCATCACTATTCTTGTTTATAACAGCGGAAGAGTGAGTGTTAAAGTTTTGAGTAAACTAGAAGTATTGTTCTTGTTCAACAGTTAGGTTTGAACTTTGAAAGTTAGAAACAACTTTCCGCCGCCACTTCGCTAATATTAATGAAAAATCTGATGAGTTTCCTTGTTTTGCGTATGTTGTATAACATGTATATAGGAATATGTTTGTATAAGAAACTTGAGTTGCTTCGATGGTCGTTATTGCAAATGTGGTTACTAATCGTGAGGTCCGTGTAGATGTTACTTTCCCATTTATTATATGTCACAACGGTATCGGTGAAATGTAGGTCCTAGCACTGCTAATCCTTTGGGGCCATTCATAAATTACGTCATACGAATTTCATGCTTTTTTGACCCCTCCCCCGTCCTTGTCACAACTGGTCACATTTGTGAGACTCCCCCCTCCCTAGTGTGACGTCACATATTTGCAATTTAATATCCAAAAATTATTAAATTAACACAGCAGTTCCGAAATTAGTTTTATTTCCATTTATTTGAAATCACGGCGAGGCTCTCAAGGAACTCGCCAACATAACAATTTAAATCTTATATTCACACAGATAGAGTAGGAAACATTTTTAAGTTTTTCGTTAATAATTCAAACTTCACGTTTAATACTTAGATATATTAGATTTTGAAATGTGATGTCACGAAACTTAGGACCCCTCCCACCCTTTGTCACACAATGTCACACTTCGTCGATCCCCCCTCTTAACGTGTGATGTAATTTATGGATGGCCCCTTTCGGGAGTATAGGCGTGATGCTTTGTTGTTATCTAGGAATGTACGTTATACCTACTTGCGGTTTTGTGGGATGCAACTAATATTAGACCATCACGTATCTATCTATAGGTGACATATCTTATGACTAAGATGTGTGTGTGTGTGATTACAAACGACACTCACTTAGCACGCTGTCTACTTGAGCGCAGATTTGAGTAATATTTCATACAATTACGTCTCTTAAACTCTAGTTAAGGAAATCACCGTTGATTCTAGTCGAACTCATGGTTCACATAATAAATACTAGGTAAGTTATTTACCTTCAGCAAATTTCAGATTTCGCTTACTGAAACTTTGCTTTGTCAAGTTCATTAGAGTACATTCAGTTTAAAAAATATGATTGACTGAATGTTTGAAAAATATATATATAATATATAGATTTAAACCTCACCATGTATTACCAAGGGGGAGGGGGGGTTAAAAATGCTAAAAAAAACATCACGTGATTAATGGATGGCCCCATACTGTTCATCTACTCAGCAAACAAAGTATCATTACGGACTAACAATGATTTGTTAAACATGATATATTGATTAATTTTTAAGTACATAGTCATCTATATTTTTTTATCTTTTGATTTATCTGCCCCCAATACAATGGGGTACTGGCAAGAAAATGGAGATGTTTTATTTTATTTTATGATAAGCTACTAAAGTAAATATTCTAAATTCGAATGTACCTAACTACAAAAACGTTTTCAAACGTCTTATAAGTTTTATCTGAGGAATGAATTTTGCGTTTTAACACCAGATATTATGTCATATGGTGATTGACAATCGGACTTTGATAAATACAATATACAGCAAGCCTTTTGTTATTTATCATTATTATTTCAATGAAATTTCCAAGAATTCTACTTCAAATCTCGTTTGACACAGGGCGAGGTTGTCATCGACAACCGAAACCCAAACTTGTGGGATAGTTGAGTTCTACTTTGATTGACATCAAGTGGATCAATTGACAAAGTGAAGCTTGGATGATAATGGAAGGTCCTTCACAGATTAGTTCAAGTTACGAAGCCATTATACAGTATTATTGGTTTGCGGGATCCAAGGTGTGGTGCCGTGCGTAAAGGAGTGTTTGATTTTGGCTCAACAAAAAGATCAGTTAATACTTAATTGATTTTTTTAGTGGGAAAAAGATTCCGAAGCTCCCCGAGAGTATCCCAACAATGTGTCAGGTAAATTGCGAAAGGAAGAAGCTTCTACTTAAAAACTTATTTACCATCATTGGCGACTTGGACTGTTACTGGAGAGTTATCTGAATATCTAAATAACCTTATGAATAATCGGAGATTCCTTTTATTTAGTTTGAGGATTTGACGTTGAATATAGAAATCCATGTAGACGTCGAATTTTCTCACGGCTAGAAATCGTGAAGAAATCGAGAATATCGACAAAAACATGTCGATGTCGCTTACCTACCTTTTTCCGGATTCTCTGACGCGAGGTCGATTTTAGTCTGCCAAACTCTTCGGACGAACAATAACTGAAAAACACTCATTGTAAAATCTGAGTGGATACTTATTCGCGCATGGAACCTTTCAAAAACTGAATCCTTTGTTGATTTTCAGGTGTCGCCAGATTAATTAATTTTGTGTCCTGACCTGTCCTTTGAGGCAGGAATTGGTTCAACATAAAATGAATTCGCGCTCACAAGTGAACTTATTCGTACAACATTGTTATTTAAACGGAAAATGTTGAATTCTCTGATAAGCTGTTGTAGGCAGCATTACTATGTCTCAACATACTTGTCTGGCTTAAACAGAGTCTGTAAATTAAGTCTGTTTAAGCCAGACTTTGTCTTACAAACACAATGTTGTTTAATAGACAGCTACTAGACAATCTGTATGTTATATATACGCCACAGAATTGAGCCAGTTTTGTACTGACGTAAGACAGTTTAGTCTGTAATAATAAGACATGTATTAACTGCTCTCTGTTCTAGTGGTTGCAATTGAGGCTGCTGAGCGTGAAGTCCGGGGTTCCGTCCTGAGATCATGCAAAGTGTGATTGGGTTTTTTTCTTAGAAAATTCTGAGATGCCAATAGCCTTGCCAACTATTACCGCATTGAAGAATGTGAGTATACACCTCTACCTAACCTTTCGAGGAATACAAGCGTGATGCTATGTTATGTGTAGATTATTCCAAATGTATGTCTTTTTTATGGTCTGCGCAGGTCCTAATTTTCATATTATATGCTTCATTTTACTTTTACCCTTCCGGGAATAATTATATCTAGATACAAGTACGATGGTCGCCGCGAGCAAAAGCAGGAAATTAATATTTTATTGCAAAGTTGCAATTTTTCTCTCAAGTGGCGAAGGTTGGACGAAGATTGCTTCTTTATTAAAAGAAGACGTACGTAATTCTTGTCATTTTATGGATAATGAGTTCTTTCATTAATGAGTTAGGTTTAGTTAGGTAATTTTCTTAACTTTTTTTCTTTATTTTTTTCACTCATACTCTGAAAGTGTTTCATTGTTTGCATTTAAGTGAACCGAAAGTGCCACTGTTAACTGTAACTATTGAATTCTATTTTGGAATCCTAAATCATTACATTTGAAGACAAAATACACGTTATTATTTTTGTGAAATTCTCCCGTAGCTGACATTCCGGCAGCGGACATTCGTAATTAAACTTGTTATGAACGTAAATTATCAATTTCACGTTTGAACTATAGGTGACCTCACTGGCTCGGTTGCCAAAATATCTTATGTGAAACTGATCAATTTCAACCCTTGGTTAAGAATCAGCAGTGGCATGCGGTGCATAAAGACAAAAAGACACTGCCTACCCTACATGAGAGAGAGATGTCTGGCGGTAATGCTCTCTGCACATAGTCACTGCACATGTGGCTTCCCTGGCAACCACCCAAACCGCAATCACAATCAATTCATTCATGTGTTGAGCCATTCATACTAATTATTTTTTTACAATTTAATAGTTTTTAACATGTCTTATCATGTTTTCTATTTATTTTATTCTCTCTTTTTCATAGGTTGCTATGACATCTTGTTAATGAAATATTAGATTTTTGTATTTTGTGTTATCAACAATGATCCTAAATTATTTTATTATTTTGTTTAATGTATCCGTAAGCTAGTTGCCATTGTAAGCTAATCTTTGATAATTAATTTCTTTATATACATGTATAATGTAATCTTACGCTTGTTACAGATGGCTATCCATTGTAAATGGGAGCACAGTGTAGGGGTATTCTTTTTACTTTTATTTTTATTAACAGACTTTATGTTAAAGTTGCATTTAATATTTATTTGACGAAACCTACATTGTTCTCCCATACTTTTTCCACATTATGTTCATGGCAAGATTGTTAAAAGAGACTTCAAAAGAGTATCCATGGAGTTTCTTGCCGGTTCTTCTCCATAGGACCAACTTTTTGGAACCGTGCAACTAGAGTCCTATAACGTTTCATAAGTGCCTGTATTAGGTTTATTTGAAATAAAAACAATTCTATCTATCTATCTATCTACATAATTCGGATAAATATTTGCCCTACTCGATAATACAACGATAATATTATAAATGTGAAAGTTTGTGAGGATGGATGGATGGATGTTTGTTTGTTACTCTTTCACGCAAAAACTACTGAAAGGATCTGGATGAAATTTGGCACAGAGATAGATTATGGTCTAGAATAGCACATAGGCTACTTTATATCAAGGAATAATGTTCCGGTTCGTAAACCACGCGGGCGAAGGCGCGGGCGGAAGTTTTTTGCCTATCCTGTCTAAAACTGACAACCAGCTATCAATGATTTGGTATGAACCAGAAAGCCATAACAACAGAATTAAAAAAGATAAAGAAACGTTCAAGAAATTAAGAAAACGAAGTGCACCGTGCAAGTAAAGAGCCTCATCGACATCTAAACATCCAGCGCGGCGCACCCTGGGCATACAGCCCTGATACCAACGTTCCTGTCGAGCTAATCTCTCCCATCAATATGTGCAATTTCCTTAACAACTTGACTCGTCAGAAGCAGGTACTGTATAATACCTACTTCGAAAATCACCGGGATTCATATACCTCACTTGAAAAGGAGAATTTTGAATAATGAATTCAAATATTATGTTTAAAACCCAAATTGAGTTTCCCGTTCGTTGCATTTTTCTGAGCTTACGATGGCAGGCACTAGGGATGTGCCATCTGGTTTGTTATATTCACTGAGTACGTAAACTCGGTATGCCATTAATATTTAGAGTGAATTATTGTCTGTGTTTTATTATGGCGGTTGCTCTGTTTATGGGGACATTGTACGTAGATCGGTTGGAATTTTCTGATAACATTTTTTTCTGGTTCTTTGATATGAGGTAGGTACTTTTGTAACATATATAACAAAGAATCACGTCTTTATTCCCCGGAGGGTTAGACAGAGGTGTACTATTGTACACCCACATTTCGCCGATGCTGTTATTGAGTCCCATGTAATAGGGAGCGAGCCTATTGCCATCTACCGGGCACAGTTCCAGACTCCGTGCTGCTACTGAGAATTTCCACACAGAAAATCCCAACAACACTTTGCCCGACCCGGAAATCGAACCCAAGACCTCACGCTCAGCAGTCGCGCATGCGACCACTAGACCAACGAGGCAGTCCTACAGTACTTTTGTATTAATTTATGACGACACGGTTGGCGCAGTGGTTGAGAGATCGACTGCTGAGCTGCGTGTCGCGGGTTCGATTCCCGCACGGAACAAATATATGTATGATCTACAGATATTTGTTTCGGGTCTGGGCCTTCGTGTATGTAAACACACACCGTGCCTCGGAAAGCACGTAAAGCCGTTTGTCCTGCGCCTGATCTCTCTCCGGTCGTGTCGGATTGCCGTCCCATCGGACTATGAGAGTGAAGGAATAGAGAGTGCAACTGTGTTTGCGCGCACACTTGTGCACTATAATATCTCCTGCGTAGTTGGCTAATCTCCGGTGAGATTGGCCGCCGTGACCGAAATTCGGTCAGGAGGACATTATTAATTTATATTGGACTCATATCACTGGACTTGTGATTGTCTGCGCGGCTGTCATTAGCCCTGCATGCAATCACATGAGGACCTGAGTTCGATTCTAAAGTCATATAAGTGCAGCCCGGAATTTAGGATTGTTTACAGTACGTGGCTTCTATGGGGCTTAATACCAGCATTGTCAAAATGTGGCTGTATAAATATACCTCTGCCTAACCCTTCGTAGAAAACAGGCGTGATACTGTGTTGTTATCAAAAACGTAACGTAAACCTTTATGTTATCCATGATCAAATTATTGACAGATCGAAATACTGTACCGTTCTACTAAAATCTACCTAAATACGATTTCTAGGAAAAACCATTTTTGTAACTAACGCTGCGACTAGTATATTGATGGATGGGTCTGACTAGTAGTTGAGTGACGATCTGCCGAGTCAAAACAGCAAAAAAAATATATACGGATACACGTGCCTGATTTTTTTTTCTTTTTTTTTGAACTCGGCGTGAGTGGTTCGTGCAATTTTCTACACCTAGCCGCCTAAATAGAAAGAAAGAAAGAGAGCTTTATGGCAAACAAAAAAAAATGAATGAAAAATAAAGAAAACAATTACAAAATAAAAATAAAATGAATAATAACATAGCCCGTAATGTGTCAAATATCTTCAATCCCTATAAACTGATTGAATATATACTACAATATATACTGAATGGAAATTTGTTGCCATTTGGGCTTCCTCTGTAACGATGGTTTGAAGATTAAATAGAGGTCATAGTCCAAGTTCCTTTAAACAATGCCGATTTTAAGCATCAGCCGTGTTTCGCGTATCGATAGGTCGTCATTTTTTTATAACTTTGCCCCTCTCTATTAATAATTCCTGTATCGTGGGTGCGTTTACAAACACCAATATTGACATGCACAAATACCTAGAAACGGAAAAACTATCTGTAGGTCATACAAATTGTTCCGTGCGGGAATCGAAACTGCAACACGTAGCGCAGTAGTCGATTGCTCGACCGCTCCGCCAACCGTGCCGTCTTCATCTATCGGAGCTTCCAACGCGGTAAATGTAAAAATAGATATTTTTTAAATAAACTTACTCGAGGCCCTCAGATACGACTACACGTCGACTACGAAACAAAATATGATTGAAATATCGTTTCCCGACCTTCAAATGGGCGAAGCCGCGTTCAAAAGCTAGCTCCCTAAAAACCTACCAGTAACATAACATAACATAGCCGCACGCCTGTATTCCCCGAAGAGTTAGGCAGAGGTGTACTATTGTACGCCCAAATTTCGCCGATGCTGTTATTGAGTCCCATGTAATATGGTGCGAGACTATTGCCATCTACCGGGCACAGTTCTAGACTCCGTGCTGCTACTGAGAATTTCCATACAGAAAAACCCAATAACACTTCGCCTGACCCGGGAATCGAACCCAGGACCTCACGCTCAGCAGTTGCGCTTACGACCAAAAAGACCAAAAAAACTACTAACTACTTAACTTACTAGTAACTAAAAGCAATTGGTTTACGAATAATGGAGTGAAACAATATCAGTTGGTCTTTTAAACCGCACGCGTAGATATAGCTTTAACTCGACTTGTGAAGCGAAATTTCCACTAGTTTGAATTACGGTTGCGACTAATATTAGTATTTAATTAGGTTAGGGATTAATTATTCTGTCTGAGGGTTTGATAGACGACATGTTATTGAGGGGTTAGCAACGTATATTGCTGGGAATTATTGATATTCGTTAATCAATTATCTAGTATCGTCTTGATGATTGTTAGGTACCTTTTCAATATTATTTTAACAAAGGAAGGAATAAAGTCATTAGTTGTGATAGGTATAACGCGGCAGGTGAGCGTGAGGACCCAGGTTTGATCTCTATATTACATAAATAACATCATCATCACGCCTGTATTCCCCAAAGGGTCAGACAGAGGAGGACTATTGTACACCCATATTCAGCCGATGCCGTTATTGAGTCTTATGTTATACGGGGCGAGCCTGTTGAGTAACATTTAATAGAGGGTGAGCTTATTTTATTAAAATTCGAGCCTATTTTATTTCTAAGTCATGCAAATCACAAAGTAAAATCATCACTTACTTTTGATGCTGAATGTTAGTAGGTACACCAGAAATTACGAGACGATCATCCCAGTCCCATACACCGGCAAACTGGTCTGTCTTACCCTCCAGAGAATACAGGCGTAATGCCATGTATAGATTAGAGAAACAAGCGAGCCATACAATTTAAACGCGTCTTTTGCAACTTAATTACAAACACAGAACGAGTGAAAAATGTATGCGCAAAGCTAGGATATTAAATGTTTGCGCTCATATCTTGGTATACAATATACATACATAAACTTTGTACCTACAAAACGTAAAATTGTTGTAGGTACTGCTTAAGAAAATAGAGCTGCTCTTCGTTTTACAAGTAAACACACAAAGCATCATACTGCGCATGATAAAACTGCTGGCGTCCATGAAAAAAGGCTGTGAAAATATTGACACGTACCTACCTATGTAAAAATTGTGTTAAGTTGTATTTGGTAGTTTAGTAGTTTGTGTACAATCACTTACAAATGTCCTGTAATAATTTGTGACTTTTAAACATCATACTAAATTTAAGAAATCATACAATACTCGTACATTGAGGTTCTATTTCATATGCATTCTAAAAATGACTGCGTGTGGTCCTAGGTTCGACTCCCGGATCGGCTCAAGTGTTTTTGGGTGCCTGTAGTCGGAATAAGGATTAGTGCTAGAGATTACAATAAGATCGCTTTGACTTAAAATTGTTATAAGTGTCTGTTTGATTATATAAAATGTATAAAACAGATTTAATGTGATTATATGTTATGTTATATTTTACACTTTAAATATGAAATAACACTGCGCATTTGTATTACCACAAATACTCTCTACTGGCAAAGCGTATTCTAAAAAAGGACCAGAAAGTACAAACTAAGAAGAAATAAAAGTAATTTTTAACAAGCAACGAAATACGTATCAAACTTCCGCCTAATCTCGATGAAGTGAATTTTCCAGAAAGTTCAACGTTTACTGGTTCAACTTTTGAACTGTATTGAAAATTTGCTGGGGATCGAGTTTATCAATTAGTGTTGCTCCCAAACGCTTGTGGTTTTTCGAAATGCGAGCCTTATTCGGACCACTAATTAGGCGATATCAGTTTATCAGCCGTGAAATCGAGAACTAATTAGAATTTTGTACGTCGTGTGGTATAGGTTAAAAGGCAATTCGCTTTCAAGCACATCGATTGCTGATTCACAAGTCATGTCGATTTTTGGAGAATTAATTTTAATGGAGAACTTATTAGGGTTAATCGTTTGAAGTGTTAGGTTAACATAATATTGATACATGTATATAATTATATACATATATTGATTAAGGTTTGCAATTATGGAAGGAAATATAGTGTAACCAAAATTAGAGTAAATATTGTCTACAACTATCCAGTTGGCGCTAGTGCCGTGTAATGTATTACGGCCCAGTCCTAGGGTCTGAATCCATTGGATTGGAGACATTGGTAAATGATAAAAATTCTGCTATAAAAACGTCATCTTAACTTGAAACAAAGTTGATGAGTTTAATAAAAGTACACTTCAAATCTATTTTGGGAATCATAACTGTCTCAAAGCAGTCCGAAAATTCGCTGAAACGATTATTACAGATTTCTTTTTACGTCTTATTATTAAGCGTTTGTTACATTATCCCTATTCTAATCGTTTTAACAGAAAAGCTCTTAACTATATTGCAATATCTTAACAAAGTACGGTACAAAAAAGGACAATGAAACAGATAAATGATCACTTGACATTACCAAAAACACTCCATACCATCCAAGGAAAATAAGGGTGACTGGGTCGCCTGAGTGAATATCACCATTTTCGTGTTCCATTTACCCATTGGCCCGACGTATGTTCGGCACGGATAAGCGTAGTAATAAAACTAATAACTACACGCGACACCGCTCGATTTTCTCGCACTACTGCCCTCAAAGAATGGTGGCATGCATCGGCGCGCACGCCGGCAATCTCGTGGACATTAATAAACTAGTGCCGAATTTTGGGTGTATTATGGATCCGGAGTTTTGGCCACAGTTCGTTGAGGGAGATTTAAAGCTTGTTATTTTTCAGTAAACTTATTAAGTGTGCTTCGTATGTGATAATGTAGCGAAGTCGCAACTTAGTCGCTTGGGTGGCTTCAGCCAAGTTTTCTACCAAAAGAGAAGTTAGAATTACGTCTTGATCTCTGACTTGTGGTACTTGGGAGGGTTGTTAACGGAAGCGCAAGACGGTTAGGAAAAGCGAGTTGAGAGCCATCAATCGATGAGAGACTGGGGGCTGATTGAACTGACGTAATACAGCAGCACTTATACCGCATGTAGTAGTGAATAGATTAGCTAATTAGCCATGGTGGTATCGAGTCTGACTGCTCAGGATTGGCTAGACGATCTCATGTTTAGTCACTCTATTTCTCTTGCACTTCATTATAAGTATATTCAATATAATGAAGCTTATAATTCGTCAGGAGCAACGGCAACGCACTTGTGACTCCTCCGGTGTTGCGGGTGTCCATGGGCGACGTTAATCGCTTACCATCAGGCGATCCGTATGTTCGTTTGCCGCCAAAGCCATAAAAAAAAAAACTCATTTGTGTTTAATGTCAATAAATAATTCATATTTATTGAAACCCAAAACCCAACCCATTTTATCAAAATTAAGGTTTTTAATCTGTAGTCCTACTGGTTAAATCCTTAATCATGGCGGACATTACATCACTTTACTAGCAATTTGTAATATTTTATTACTAAACAACACAAAATTCAATTGTCCTTGTAATTTATTTTGACGTTTTCTGTACGGTACACAGATAATGGTATATTTTGTGGAAACGACGCCTCATCCTTAACATGCATGCGTTTTCTAGATTTAAATTATATTAACATTACTTACGAATTATTGATCGTCCTTTTTTAGAAAATATATGTTAACATAATCGTAAATCAGTAAAATTAAAGATAAATAAAAGAAAAAAAATTTGCGCGTTGGCCTGAAGACGTGTCGTAATTATTATAAGGGCTGTCACAAAAAATCTAGACACAGACAAATAAATACAGACTACAAAGCACGTTTTAAAAGGAGGCACGTTTGAATATGTGCTCCCGAGATTGGGACACAGAATCCCATTGGTGTTGCACTCGGACTTCTGTAAAGCTTCAATTTAAAGTAATCTCTAGTAGATTGGAATCCAGTCTTTCTTGAGGAAGTTCAGTCTATATCTAGTAGCTATTTTATTAGATAAACTTAACTGTAACTTGGAAGGCCGTTTTCAGATGATGTAGTAAGTTACCACTTCCTTCGTTATAACTTAGTGTTCAGTCAATACAAGTTGTTAGCGTTACCGCTTCCTCTCTTTGTGTTGTGACTGTATGTTTAGTGATTCGAAGTTTACAAAAGTTCTATCATCATCATCATCAGCCTGTATTAGTCTGCTGGACATAGGCCTCTCCTAATGCACGTCACTGAGCCCGATCCTCGGCTATCCTCTTCCAACCGCCACCAGCTACTTTCCGTATATCGTCGCTCCACCTAGCTCGAGGGCGTCCTGCATTACGTTTGCCAAGTCTCGGTCTCCACTCAAGAACACATCTACCCCAACGGTTATCAGTTCTGCGGCAAATATGACCAGCCCACTGCCACTTATCCTTTTCCAAAAGTTCCAAATTGAAAATAATTATTTGAAATACATTCATCCTTTATTGCATCACGCCTATATATTTCCCGAAAGGTTACGCTGTGGTATACACCCAAATTACAAAGATTTCGTCATTGAGTCCCATGAAATAGGAGGCGAGCCTAATCCTATTGGAGAAATCCCATTGCGCCGGGCACAAATTTAAAGTCTACTGAGAATTTCCATACGGAAAAACCGAGTAACACTGCTCGAACCAGAAATCAAACTCAGAACTTTACGCTCAACAGTCGCGCTTGCGAGCACTAGATTAATGGCGCAGTTTGAAATGCATCTGGTTTAATTAAACGCTCCCAAAGTTTGGCAGTGTTGATTGATGTCCACAACTCAATTGTAGCTACAGGTTCAGTCCACATAGTCCACATAGTCCGCTATAGAATAGATAACACAAAGCTAGCAAAAAAGTTCTACGACTAAAAAAAAATATTCTACTACTAACTATTGAATATATTGAGACCGACGGCATGGATGGATCAGTGGCTAAGTGATTGGCTATCTACACAAACGATCGCAGGTTTAATTCGCATTGAACATAAATTCAAGTAGGGCTTTCAGATAGTTATCCCGAGTCTCTGACACAGGAGAAATCTAAGAGAGAGGCAACATTTTTTTCAAATCAAACCCGTTTATATTTATGTATGGAGACTGTATTGGTTCCCCAAGAACCACCCTATCTTTGTGATAGCCAGTAGGCAGCAGTTTAACAAAATACAACGTCCTTATCATTATCTGCCTAGCCTTTTTCTAACTACATTGGGGTTGGCTTCCAATCTAACCGGTTGTAGCTGAATATCAGTATTTTACACGAAGCGACCGCCTTTTGACCTCCGCCACCCAATTACTGGGAGACACTAATACTTTAAGGTTAGACTGGTTGTCAGACTTTTTGGGCTACTGATACCCGTAACGACTGTCATAGATTTTCGTATGACACCCGGGACCAACTGCTTAACGTGTTTTCCGAGGCATGGAATCTCCATATGTGAAAAATTGTCACTCATCCAAGGACTGACCGCGTCGAGCGCTGTTTAACCTCGCAAATCGAGCGATCTACGTAGTAGCTATATATGTAGCTACGAGCCCCTCGTATAATAGAGAATACAACGTTACTATATGCTTGCAAAATATTTCCTCACACCCGTTCGTTTTCAGTGATTTTGTTTATAATTAAAATGTTCCAAATGTAAGAGCACAAGACAAGAGCGGAGCTCTATGGGGCTTTATGCAAGATTACCTGAAAGTTATAATTCGAACTACATAACAAATATAGTAATAGGAATCCTCTAGGCTATCATCCAAATTCCCCGTACCCATTGAATTATTAGAATCGCGTAATTTGATATGTTCCTCGATGATTTAATGCTACTAAATCATAATGTATTTACTGAGTAAATAAGTTGTTTGTTATAATGGAATATTTAATCTTTCTACGAAACAGATCGTTATAGAGAGATTCCACGATTCCACTGGGCCCTGCTATAAGTAATCCCGGAATCCATTACCTACCTATGTATGGATTAAATATATGCTAATAAAATAATAGCAATTAAATTAAAGTTGCTCCTCTTTTTCCATTAACTGCATTATGTAGATTGGGTTTAATTCTTTTTAAGTGTATTTTTATTCTGTGATGGTTAAAAAGAGCTCTTCGAAAATAATGTTAAATGCTTATCAATGACAGTTAACTGATGGGCGTTTTCCTTCTCATTGCTACGGTTTAATTTCATTTTGTAGTGTAATCATAGATAATATTCCTATAAATCAATTTTAGTTTAAGTTAGTTCCATAAATACAAAATAGACGCCATATTTAAATTAAAAACACTGAACGTTATCACAAATCCTGGCACACATAAAATAAAAACACTCATACGATTCGAAATTCGAACGCCAACCGTCAGAGGTGCGAAAAGTTGTCGCGATTATCCCGTTTGGAAATGGTGGGAGCACACGCGCCCGATGTCCCGTCGCGACTGCTCGAGATCCATCGGGAGGGATGCTGGGACCCGGGCACCGTCCCCTCCCGCTGCCTGTCGCCACATGGCAGATATGAACAGAAGTTTCACAGGTCCTCCAAAAAACGGCTGACATTTGCCTGCAACTTCATCTATGTGGAATTCATTACTAACATTGAAACTCCTTTTCAAACCCTTGAAATTGAAAATCCTGTCATAAAAGAAATTCTGTGTAAAATTTCTAGTTTTTTATTTATAGTTCACTTCAGGGATGTAATCATTTGTTTATTAGCTATTCCTTTATTTATCCTAAAGCGCTCACTCGCAGCAATTTCATCAATTCGAGATTGATTTATGTCTTCTTTTTTTTCCTTACATCAATCAACTGCATTGTTTAACAAAAGCGTCAGCACTCTTAGATATGAGTTCCTGTAGAAGTTGGTTTACTTAACCTTCTTGTGTCATGCCATCGTCGCTCTGGATACGGCATTGAGCCACTAGCCTTTGTACGAAACACAAATTGGATGCGGTTAGTACTCACATGGCAGTATGAAAATACTTTGATTTAGGTACTGAACTGAAGTCTCCTAATAAAAATCGAGCGAATAAAATTTATTTGTGAAAAACAGAAATTTTATTTAACTCGTGCAAGTTTATTTTGGAAGGTGGGGAGAAGTTGGAGTATAGTGTTCTTTTTTGTACTTTTGATGGGTTTCACTCTGTTAAATTAATCGTATTTGTTTGATCAATTAAATGGCTGCTTCAGTTTAGCAGAATATTTAATTAAATTAATGCTAGTTATGGATTGGGAGAAGCTGTAGTACTTATTGTGTTTTATATTGTGCTTTCGCACTGTTAAGTTTCATTAATATATACATTAGCTATTAATTTTAGAGACATTGAAATTTGTGCAAGAAAATTCTAAACGCTTTTACCTATCTTTGTCGTTATTTTTTACCGTTATCAGTAAATTACATGTGTTTTCATGTGTTTTTCATGGGCTGGACACAGATAAAATGTACATTGAAAAAACATCATCGAGTTACACAAAAAAAAAAATTATATGCATGCACGATGTTATCATTTGAATAAAGACGGTCCTGTTTAGCCTTTGCGGCGTAAAAACTGCCGTCTAAATGACTAGAAAACTTGGAAGATCCCATAAGGCGCTTAGAGTTATAAAATAAATCATATAAAGCATTATATTTTCTTGAGTACTAGCTTTGCATGGCATGATATCAAACTTAATATAATAAAAAATATGTTGCACTGCTCAGCCCCCATGAGCGATAGCACATAAATATTATTAACTATATTATTATTAGAGCCGGATTCCTAGTTAAGCTGCAGTGAAAATTATATTTAAATCGGTCCCCTGATTTTTTGATTTATATCAGTACAGACAGACAGACAACTTTCCAACAGGTAAGATAAATATAGATTAATATAAAACTGGGTAGCGGAGCAAGGCAACTTTCAAATTTTATACCAATGTTCCAAAAAAAAAACAACATTATTACATTTTTATATAAACCTAAATATTTCAGAAAAATCTCATCTCAAAACCCAAACTTTATAATAACTTATCGTATTAGACGTCAAACATTTTCAGGTGAAATTATTAAGGCTTCAAAATATCACTCAATTTCGGCAAGTCCCTTGTAAACTCTTCGGTTGATCGAATATTTTAGTATATAATTTACTTCGGCTCCTGAAGGGCTTTGGGTCCTCAGTTTCCTTTACTAATAAATTGATAGCAATTTCACTTATGATTATATAATTTTTCACGAATAAATGCTAAGTAGAAACTGGTTAGATTCGGATAGGTAATCGAGTTAGAACTTTTGTAACCATATTTATCTGCAAATAAATCTTTAACTTTGACTTTGACTTTGAAAAAATATTAGATACAGGCTGGTGCCCGCGACTTTGTCTGCGAGTATTTTGTATTTATTTATCTAATTAGTATTTTGCTGCAGGTGTACATTATGACTTTCTCCACGATTCAGGCTATTATACTTTTTTGTAAAATTTCATAAGGATCGATTCATTTGTTTAGTCGTGATAAGATAACAAACAGACAGACAGAGTTACTTTCAAGTTTATAACAGTGTGGATTATAATAGTTTGTCGAGATATTTTAGTGATAAATTTAAACTACATACTATAAAATCTAAAACTTACAGATATACACCGGCTGTGTCAAAAACGAAACTGAAATTGATCACTTTCTTTCTTTCTCAACAATCTGCTACTTACCAAAATTCCAGTTGGAAGGGAATGAAGGAGGACGGACAAGCAATTGGGTACGAAAACAAGAAGGGATAAAATGCAATATTTATTTCATTCGACGAAATATTTTGCTGGCATAATCGCACCACTATGTATAACATATTTATATAAAAATATTTTCAGATCATATTCCCTAGACGTGAAAAATTTACTGCATTCGGAATCGATATTTATATGGGGTATAAACAAATTCTGTGCACAAATTGGAACTCATGTTTCTAAAAGGATTGAAATAAAATTTTGCACGTGAATAACTTCATATACTGCCTATAATTTTATAGTAAATTGCAGATAATATTATTTATTTTCCTTGGCTTGGCCTGGGGATGTGTTTTACATAATATTAAGGTAAAGGTTGATATTCTTCGTGCAAACTTTGATATACTCGTATGATCATTTTGAACCCGTCATCATCAGCCTATAGAACGTACTCAGGACTCTCCTCTCTAGAATGAAACAGACTTTGATCTAATAGGATGTTAATCACTCAGTCAGTCTATGACATAACATTTTCCCCACGATAATTTCTTTCAGTTTTAGAGCAGTGGTGATAAATATCTTTATCCATAGCATTTAAAAGAAATCAAAAACCAAAAATGAAAACATTATGGATTTTCGTTCCTCACATAGATATTTTTTTATACTTTTAAAAATAGAATCGCTTTAAATAAAACGTGAACAAAGAACTTCAGGATTTTCATAAAGTTAATTCGTTAGTAGAGTAAACAAAGCAAACAGGGAAAGTCTGAAACATTAATTATATAATAATTAACTTTCCAATTCACGCACGAGGAAATTTGCCTGTTCTCCCGGATATAATATTTGTTATTGGTACCAGATTTATAAAGAACGTTTATCGAGTAAGTAATAAAAGAAGAATACTATGATTGTGACTAAATGTGGCTCAACACTGTGGTGGCCCCAGATTTTTGTTAAAAGCATGCCAAGCGTCACATTTTGTATGAAAAACCAGTCATCTACGTGTATAATGGTTTCGACCATTGAAAAGAGATAACTACGTCAGAATTGTTTGTGTGGAAATTTTATTTTTCCCACTGCTGGGCAAAGGCGTTCCCCAAATTCTTCCACACATCCCTATCCTGCATCATTTGTCTTTCTGTCGCGTCACATTTTTACACGAGCTCGTTCGACATTTTCTTGTGCTGCACGATAACTACTCATAATTTGCTCATACGCAGCTACAATTTAGATTCTTGTGTACAAACGCAATGTTACAATATTCTAAACTAGATTCCGCCCGCGGCCTCGCCCGCATTGATTACGAACTCGTGCATTTTTTCGGGTCACACGTAGCGCCATCTAGTGATCTAAAGCAATTGTGACCGTCGAAAGTTATTGTTCTTTCCCTCGAGAACAGTACTTTTTTTAGATGAAACGTACCCTATGTCCTTTGCTGTACCCCTGACAATGTATATGCAAAATTTCATGATGATCGGTTCAGTGGGTTAGGCGTGAAAAGGTAACAAACAAACAAACTTATTTTCTCATTTATAATATTAGTTAGGATACATACATTTACCGCACGCTACTGATATACTGCTAGACTCAAAGTACCTCACCTAGTCTATGTACTTGTGTAAGAAGCTACAACATCCAGCCGACAGGGGGTGTGTGGAACATGCTTCGCCGCTTTCACTGAATGCACAAGGGTTGTAGCTACCCTCACCGAGATAGTTTATAGGTGACCGATTTCTTTGTTGGTTGTAATTTATTGTCGGTCTAGTGACTTTGATATTTGAATATTTTCACGGTTGATTTGGTTTTGTAACAATATGAACAAACAGGCGACGCAAGGATTTCATTCAATGTCGATAAATGAAAGAACAGTAAGTGGTGGATGTATGTTGTTAAAATAATATAAATTGTCTGATTGGTATAATGGCTGCAAGCCGGGTTGCTCAACGTTAGGTCCTGGGTTCGATTTCTGGGTCAGGCAGTGTTACTGGGATTTTCTGTCAGAAATATTTTTAGTAACAACACGGTGGAAATTTTGGGTTGAGAATTTCGCGCGGTAGATAGAAAGAGACTGGCCCCCTATTTAACCTGTCAAGCGATACAAATGAAACGCAATAGAAACTCTATTGTGTCCCGTTGCCAGGCGCCGCGTGTATCTTAATAGATTTATGGGTCTTGTTACGGCATTGACCAAAGGCATCGGTGAAATCAGTTTCCGATTACACCTCTGCCTAACCATTACAGAATATTCTTACTGTTGGCATTGAATCCAGTTTACATAAATATCTGTTCATTTTTGAGTAGACACTTATTTAAAGTGGGGCTTAATTTAACTAATTAATTGGGACTTGAGGGTACTTGATAATTCAACTTGATTAATGAGATCTCGAATAAACATAAATAATTAATGATTTGGTAGAGATTTTATATAACCAATAACCAAATACATAACATAAACACTAAATCATAGATAGACATCATAATACTGGCTGTCTGTCAGTTTTCATATGATTTAATAAACAACAAAAAAAAACTATTTCATAAATATTAGTAGGTAAATCTTTTCAAGTTAGTTCTTTTAAATATATTTTTTTTATGTTTGTTCCATATTACTAATAAATTAACTTAAATCTATGCTAGTGTGACATGTCAGATTAATATAAATCAAATTTATTAGAATTATATTTTATTATCAATAAAAGCAGGTGCTATAGCATATTTTCTTAAACTTACAATTGTACTAGAATACATAACACCTAATATTATAACTTTCAAAAAATGACAATCAAGAACAAAGACGTGTGTTTGTTTTTTCGAAAATTTAAATCGCGATATTGTCGTGCTTTCCATTATTCAAATTCCCATGTTGAAATAGGCGCGTTCGTGTTGTGGTTAATTTAGAATTGATGCGTTCACTTACCGTAAAGCCGATACCGACGGTTGCAGAGAAATTACCAGCTTGAAATTTTCCAGTCTCGAACTGCACTAATAGAGATGTTTTGCCCACCCCACTGTCACCGAGCAGGATCGTCTGTGGATACAAATCGAATTAATTAAGTTGTTTTACTTCGATGACTGATTATAATTGGATATTGATTAGAAAGATACAGAGTGCATATTTTGTATGTAGACGAGTTACTGGCATACAAATATCAAACGAGAAATAAACATGATTTGATATTGATATTCCTTTTCCGTTCGAGTCTTTTACAAAACAAAAAAATACACGCTTTGTCACATTTTGTATGAAAAGCCTATAATACCAGTCATGTTTTCTTTTATTCCTATATATGTTGTTATGGAAACGAAATAATAATAAAAAAGTAACACTGTTATTTTTTTATTATTATTTTTTCTTCCGAGAATTTAAATATTGGTACGGGTAAAAGTAAAATATTCACAAATTCTGAGAATTGGTTACATTTCCTTTTACAATTCGATAGATGAAGGTTCAAAGAATTGTTCATTATACTTTTCTCGAATCTCTTTGTTGGTAACATCTCAATAAAAAGGTTTTCAATTGAAGTCTATTTTTTACCGGGATGATTTGTTACTGTTGTTTAGAAAAAAGTTAATTAATAGCAACATTTTAATTAACCGAACTCTTGTTAAAGTTGAAGTTTAAAAGAAAAATGTTTTGTAGCGTAAATTGTTCTGATATTGAAAAGTACTTCATATTTTTTTATTCGTTAAGTTTGCCGTCGATTGCGAAGGGAGCCGGATTGCTGGGTGGAGTAAATTAAAATAGATAGTAGGCCTTAGATATAGCTCCTAGTGTATAGCGAGTAGGATCTAAATTGGTAGACGTACTTACTATCCTAACTATAATATTATAAATGCGATAGTAAGTTTGCTTGTTACCTTTTCACGTCTAAACCACTGAACCGATCATCCTGAAATTTTGCATATACGTTGTTAGGTGTACAGAAATGGACATAGGGTACCTTTCATCCCGAAAAAAGTACTGTTCCCGAGGAAAACAACAATAACGTTCTTATGATAATAGATGGCACCACGTGTCTTTCGCAAGCAGAGTACAACCCGAATTGATCGTCAAATTCTAAATTAACGCGAGCGAAAGCCGCGGGCAAAAGCTAGTCTAAAATAAAATAATAAATAAATTCTGTCCAGCGAAGAGACGTCACTCTCTCACTGCTGGTCAAGGGCCTCTTCTCAGAATGAGAAGGGTTAGGCCTTACTCCACCACACTGTTCTTGTGCTGGTTGACATGAAATGAAATGAAATGAAATGAAATTATTTATTTTGCAATTAGGATTTTTCAATCACTTTTACACGTCTTTTTAAAACTAGATGGGGTCGGCATTTCTTATGACTATCCCTGAGAAGAAACGCCGAAACAAACTCAGGGGTCAAAGTCTATTTTAAAGACAGACTACACAGACCATTAAGAACTTTATAGAGTCTCCTTAGGTGTGCAGATTTCCTCCCAATGTCTTCTTTCACCGTTAACCCAAGTGACAATCAAATTTTGAACCCCACATGATTCCGAAAAATTAAAGGTGCGGACCCGGTTTGAACTCAGACCTTCATTCGTGGAAGGCAAGCGTTCAATCACTAAGCTATCATTGCTACTCAGCATCCCTAAACAGTGCCTCACAATCAATGAGCACTTACACCCATCCAGTAAGCCCCGTAAACAACATTGCAGTGTGTCGACGTATCGCAACCGGTGCTCTGCAAATTCGTATCAAACTCCATACAAGTATATATGAACCATTTCTCCAAGTAGTTTCAGCTCGTCTTGATTGACTGTTAAGGTTCATAAAAGCATTATACATACAGAGCAGTAGCAGATACATTGTTAATTTATATATATTTCCTTGGTAAAATGAACCTTCTTTGTTTGTCGTTATAATAATAAATGGAGTAAAGGTGCATGATTCCCGGCATTTATCCCTCTTTCAGGGCAGTGTATAGCGTTTTGCAGGTGCTTTTAAAGGATAAACACATTAGTATTAATCTCTTTAGCTGGCTGTTCCTCCACTGACATAACTTAATTACTGCACGTCGGATACTGGTCCGTTTTGTCAAAGGTGGGTTAGAACACAGAAAGTACGTTTTTAAATGGTTTACTACCGCGTAGATCAGTCGAACTGTGAGGTTAAGCAACGCTTGCCGCGGTCAGTGCTTGTATCGATGACCATTTTTCACACATCAGTGACAAAAGACTCATCTGTATTTCGAGAAACACGCAAAGCTGTTCCGTTTGTTATACGAATACAGATTGCAGTCGTTATGGGATTCAGCAGCCCGAAAAGTTTGACAACGTGGTCCAACTTAGTATGTAGTAGTCTAGTGTGTCCTAGTAATTGGTTGTGGTATTGGTCAGATGGAGGTCGTTATATGTTAATGGAATTCGACACAAATGCTTATTTATTCAGACAGTTTGAGCAGGACAACAATACTATACTTACAAGTATTGTATCAATATTTCGTGTTTTATAGAGTTTGGGTCCCGGGACGTCTCGTGTCTCGAAGTCCCGGGACTTTTCGTAATTTTAGTTGTCTCGAGTCCCGGGACTTTCGGATCGAGACTCGAGACGAGACAAGATTGTCGAAATTGTTAATATTTAGATTATTTAATTATGAAACAAATCTGTGATTATGAGAATTAACAATGTTGTTATTATGACCAATGATTAGATACTAGGATTACTAGATAATTGTAAAGTTATTAAGAATGATTTTTAACTAAATTTGTTTTATAACTATAAGATTTAACTGCTTAAAAGTGAATCTATGTGTGATTAAAAGAAATAAGCAAAGCAATTATTAAGACTGAAATTAACGTTAAAGTTATTAAGAATTAATTTTCTGTTTAATAAATGTTGATTTTTACAAAAAAATGCCTTTTTTAATATGTTTCACCAGAAATTAACCCAATTAAAATTCTCAAAAAAAGGCTTACCACACTTAAAAAAAAAACAAAAAAAAATCTTTTTCTTAAATGTCACACGAGACTTTGAAATTGTCGGGAATTCCCAAACCCTAGTGTTTTATTTACAGCTTTGTGCTCTTCACACTCAACAAATTGTGTTGTGTGTTATATTACTATGTCAACATTGCATTTTTAGTGACTTTGAAAACATTTTGCGGATTTTTTTTTTTCATAGGCGGCTAACGAACAGACGGATCGCCTGATGGTAAGCGATTAACGCCGCCCATGGACACCCGCAACACCGGAGGAGTCACAAGTGCGTTGCCGGCCTTTTAAAAAGGGGTACGCTCTTTTCTTGAAGGTTTGAAGGTCGTATTAGTCCGGAAATACCGCAGGCGACAGTTCATTCCACAGTTTTGTTGTGCGAGGCAGAAAGTTTCTAGAGAAACGCACAGTTGTGGACTGCCAACCATCTAAATGATGGTGATGGAACTGCTGTCGCGTAGAACGATGGCGGAAAGGGGCGGCAGGGATCAGTCCGAACAATTCCTCGGAGCACTCCCCATAGTAAAATACTCATTATACAAACAATGTTTCACGATTTTTGGATTAACGAAAAAAATAACAGCATCATATTGAAAGATAAGTACTTATCAGTACATAATATTTTCCCCACAAGTTGAGAATCAGGTTTTTTAGCGAGGAATCACAAGGTACTTAAATAAATTAAAATAAAAACTGATCGGAACGTTATTACGTAAGTACCAACTTTAAAAGAAATGTAAATTACGAACCTCTATTTAACTTTGCCGTGAGAGATTCGCTATAAATTGAACACCATCCCACACTTAAAAAACTTATTTAAAATCTTAATCGGATTTTGCTACCTTTGATATTTATAAAATAGGGAAGGTTGTACTTAAGTTAGATTAGATTTATAAGTACCTATAATGAAAATAGTACAGAGATAATCCTTTTCCTGTTTAGTAAAAGCTATTTAAAGGTTAGGTTAGGTTAGAGGTGTCTTACGAGGAAAAATCAAATGTCAGTAGAGGCTGGGATTTTCTTTTTGGTGTGGGCTGTAATTGCCAATCGGCCAAAACAGTATTCGGATTTTCAAGTTATAAAATTGAAAATGTGACTGGTGAGCGGCAATCATCAGCCAGAAAACGTCCACTGCTGAACGAAGGCCTCCCTCAAGGGGGAGTTTGCCATAATCCCCACGCTTGGCAGGCGGCTTGGGGATCGCAGTGGCTCACCGATTAGTGAGAGGATGCTGCTGCCCGTCCTCCGGTGTCTGGCCGCAGTTTTAAGACTTACCCGGGTCAAGCGGCAATAGGGCTTTTAAATAAGAGCAACAATGAAATGTAGGTTCAACTATACATCTCTGCTTGTACCTCCGAGAAATTAGACGTGATGCTATTGCAAACTAATCAAAATCTAAAAATTTACAATTCTAAAAACTTTCTTTACGTAAAACATTACTTGTGCGATTAACAAGCATCCATTGAACATACTAATTAACTGTTGTTTACATAGAACTTACTGCTAGTTAAACAATAGACCAATAAATCCGTATAAGCAGTTCTGTAGACTTCAATTAATTTGTATGCTGAGCCGACAAGATTAGCGAACAATACGCCTCGGTCTATGGAAGCTTGCAGAACAAAGGCTGTGATTTAAGCTTCTAGGTGTGTATGTATGAGTAGGTACATTGTATGGTAAATAATATACATTCTAGTTCAAATGATTAAGAGAACTTAAAAGTCTGGTAAAAATCCATAGAGCCGCCATATTGTTTATTGTTGCCTATGTCCTATTACATGAGAAATATGGCATTTGCAGTCGCTAAAACAAATGTTATATGTGTATACTCGAAAAAATATGTGTGAGAAAGGGATGCAGAGTTTGTGGTGATCACAAGAGCGTTGTATCATTGGAACAAAAAATCGATATCTGGATAAAGTTTATTAAAAAAAGTTATTTCAGTCATTTTGATTTACGAATGTCTGCGTATGTCTTCGTCCTTTCCTCGCTTTATGTAATATACATATATAAAATAAATATAAGAGCCTCCACGAATGACGATAGTTAGCTACCTACCTACTTGAGATCTTCTGGAGGATCCTAGGCAGTCAGCCTCGCTAACGCCAACGTTGGCTAGCTAATCTCTCCACCACGGCATGGGAAATTCCAAAGTTATTATAGCTCGTGTCGACACGAAAGAAGCAGAAGAAATATAACTTATATTTCTATCCATGTTTATTACCTACATCATTTTTTTCTCTGAAAATCAAGAAAAGTATGTCCGAATCACACGCAAAAACCGCACTTGTTTACAGGAGAATTATGACTAAAATAGACATTAGCATCCTAACAATACATCAAATACATCTGTACATTTTAAGCGTTCGCTACATTAATCATATTTTTTGTTACATAAAGCCATATGCCAGCTATATACGGATATGTACAAACAGGTACACGACCTAAACAAATAGAATGATCTCATCCAATGACGCTGACGTTCAGAGTAAGGTCGTTCAACCATGCAACCACATAACCATGATTAGCATATCTTGATCATCGAATACTCGTTTAATTTTGCAAAAAAAAAAAAAGTGAATAATTAATAATCATAATTTTGACGCTGTTTTTGTGGTTCAGCGTATATTCTTTGTTTGAATTACTGACTATTTTATTTTTATGCCTGTTCTCTACAAAAGCATGAATATGATGTTACGGCGTTAAAGAGAGCAACAAAAGGAAAGGTGTGAACGTGATCATAGTGAAAGGGTATAGTGGAGACTATTGCTCAGCTGGGCAGTAGGTATAGGTTGATAAAAAAGATGATTGAAGCAGTGTTAAGTAGGAGACGCCTGTTTTCATACCTAGTCTAATGGTCACAAGCGCTACTGCTGAGCGTGAGGTTTTGGGATCGATTCCCGGATCGGGCAAATTATTATTGGGTTTTTCTGCATGGAAATTCTCATTAGCAGCATGGAGTCTGGAACTGTGCCCGGTAGATGGCAATAGGCTCGTCCCTTATGACATGGAACTCAATAACGGCATCGGTGAAATGTGAGTGTACAATAATACACCTCTGCCCACCCCTTCGGGGAATACAGGTGTGAAGCTATGTTATGTTTAAGTAAAATAAGTATCACAAACAACCAAATATAGACTCTGCATTGGAATCTGCACGCCGCGCGCGCCTGAGGCATTTGGTGCGTTAGTGAGAGTAGATTGTCCTTTGTTTAATTACAAAAATTATGGATGTTACATTAACGCAAATGTTTCACGGGGATAATGTGCACACTAGCAAAGTATCGCTCCTAAAAACTGTTGCAAAATTAAAGATTGCGACGGAACAAAAAAGATGGTTAACAATTTATATTTAGACAACCTTTTTTTTAAATTAATGTGACTTCGACAGTACTGAGTTCGACAGCCATCTTACCAAATGGTAAATGACCATGTGGCCTAGTTCTGCATATCATCTATTCGACGACGACCCTCTAACAGTCAAACCAATTAATTTCCTTCCAAACAGACCTACAAATCGACTAATGTGCAAATGGAGTTTGGAGGACTCGTGCGGTAATAATAATAAAAAAATAAAACTCTAAAGTTGATACAGTTCCTTGAAAATGAAATTAATAACCTGTCTTATATTTTGACAGGTTTACTTGACACCAAAGGCAAGTTAAGATGTCTGTTACCTCCTTTTGGCTAACACGGCTTTGTGGTTCGCCTTTGAAGATGATTACGGCTTAAGCAGTAAATTATTCTTTTTCTGTTTCAGATTAGATAGACTGGAGTGGGTGTTTGTTAAATTATTTTATAAAACAAACAAACAAAAATGTTTGATTAACTGCTGAAATTCTGTTTATTTTCGGGGATCAATCGTGGAATAAAAGGAATTGGCAGTGCATTTAACTAGCCTCTGTGTCTATAGATTGGAGCAAAGAGTGTTTTGTGTTGTGGAAGATCTACATATTATTATTCCTTAAGTAGTTTTAATTTAAATATTGTATTAAAAGAGTAGCACAGAAATCGGATTTTTTAGCCTGCTTTATTTGCTTTTTGCGAGTTATGTCCAGAATGTCATTGAAAAGTCGGCAGCACCCAGTCATTCAACTTTGCATTTGTATATCTACCCTGCGCACTTCACCCGAAATATACTCAATAATAGACTATCCAAATATTCTATTTCGTTTCTCACCTTATGTATAGGCATATCATCATCTTCCTGCGTACGGGCAGGCGTGGCGGCTGGCGGGTGATAATCCCTATAGCCGGTGGGAGATGGGGTGCTTCGTTGTGCTGGTTGCGCTGGCGCACGCAGCGTGTCGTCTTCAAATACGTCGTCGCTCATGCTGTCGTCTGTTGCCATTTGCTGTAAAACAAGAGTAAAGTTTTTTACATTTTTTTGGAAGATAAAATCGCTTATTTTGCTACAAGATATATTAACGGGATTATCACTGTCTCAATTTTCAGTTATTTAGGTATTGTATCCCATAATATATACCTAGTTATTACAATGGTTGGTAGGTTTAAGTTACGGTATCAATTATAGACCCTGTTGGGCACAGAATAATTAGTAGGAGAGAGGAGGATGTTATTCTGTCAGTTGTAATTTTAACAAAATATGGCATTTTTGTCATTTGAATTCAAAGTGTTTTCTCCCATGCGTCAACCACGATGTATCGTTTTACCGTAAAGCGTCGTTGACGCAGATTGCAGTACATAGGTCTTTCAATATACAGTCTTAAGAGACCCATAGCCCTTCCTTTTAAAATTATTCTTAATTCACCTTTATTTGGCAACACGCGAAAGAGCAATGGCCTATTCCTTGCGCAGCAGACGCACGAGACGGCTCGCGCAAAAGAAATATCAAACAATTTCGTTAAAATTCTGTTGAGGTCAGCCAATTATACAGTGAATGTCATTTCATCGTAGTCAGCATTTAATCTAATTATAAAATAAGTGCACTCAGCATCTTTGTTAGAGCGCCGGTTATATTTCTTTATATTTTATTTAAATCAGTGTTTGACACGGTTAGGATTCAAATTCTCTACGACATTTTACATTACAGAATCTTTGGAAGAACAGATGCAAAGCAGTATAAAAACAGACCAACATGATAACTTTAATGAGTTTAATGAAGCATGTGTAGTAAGCGATAATATTATTATATTTGTATTTTACAAAGAAGTTAGTGCGTCTTTAATTGTGATAGAATGATAATAGTTAGTATGCCGTCTGACTAATAGTAGGCATTTTTTAAAGCCGCAAACGTAGTTCTTTTAATAGAAGTTAAAAAGTCGATGAACCAAATGCAAAACAAAAAATATCCTTCATCAAGCCCAATAAAATATTTCACATAGGTACTCACGTTAAAAGTTACAAAAGTCATGTGACAAATTCACTTCCTTATGAAATATAAGGAAGTGAATTTGTCAGATAACTTTTGAGTGAATGAACTTAATTTTCTTTATTTTCGCCCATTTCAGCGTTATTTTCTATCAAATATTTTTCCATCAAAGCGAAAATAATAGACTATGAAAGATCACTTTGATGAAAAACCTCTTTGCTCTTACAGGGACACGGGTCGCCCTTCAAATTGGGCACCATTTTGGAATTTTTCAATAAAATGGCAGAGGCAGAGTATGATACTTTATTACATTTTAGGAAGAAGCGCCGCGCCGTGTCGTTTTATTATTTTCAAAATTTTATAACCTATTTTTATGACATAAAAACTACACAGCATCATGCCTGTGTAGACCCAAAGAGTTAGGCAGATATGTACTATGATACACCCACATTTCGCCGATGCTGTCATTAAGTCCATAAATTATGTAATAGGAGAGCCTATTGACATCAACCAGACACAATTCAATTCAAATTGTTTTGAAAATGAACAGCCTAGTTCTGAAGTACAAAACTTCGTAGATAGAAAGACAATGATTGTCTCCAACAACAAAAGACTGTAGTGAAATTACTCTTCAAGCAAATGATTGTCGCTCTATTCTACGCGAAAGTGCACCTCGCCATCTGCGTCTTTTTATGTCACATTCAGCATAGGAGCAGGTAAATTTTAATTGTTCCAAATAAAAGCAAAAGTTAGTTTGATCTGTATTCATGGTTGTCAGATTAAAAAATATCTGATTAAAATTGGCAGTAGTGCACTAAATGAAACTTAATAAAACATGACGACTTCGAACAGAAAATTTAAATTTTAAATTTGAAAATTATTATTTTAAATTAAATTATTGCTGATAAATTCCGACTTATATAATACATGTGCATGAGTCTTGTGATATAATTCACCTTAATCTACATAAAATAGTACCTAATTTCTTTCATACATATCGTGTATTGTATGTATAAAGATACACTTATATTAGGTGAAAAATTATTGAGTTGGAAATATATTATAATATATATATATATATATATATATATATGTATGTATATATATACATATATTTAACCCTTTCCCTGCCACGTAAATCATATAAACACGGCCATTGTTCAACTATTGTGTCTGTAACGCACAAGTCAAAGTCAAAGTTTTTTATTTCAAATGGGCTTTTTCAGGCTGTTTTGAAAGGTTATGAATCTAGGTGCACGGTTCCAAAGTGGTTTGGTCCTATGAAGAAGAGACCGGCAAGAAACTCCATGGATACCCTTTTTAAAATATTCGTTTAAAAAGTAACCTGTTATAACAAAAAGAATCAAATTTGTAGACACCATGTGCACAGTTTACACTCGCCACGCAAACACTTTTAGCTCTGAAGATACATTTCATTTAAACCTGAATTTAATACCCGTCTTTAAATAACGGAGGTTATATACCTTAAGTATAATACTTTGCTCTCAGCTTATAACTGGATCTGTGTGACAACATCAAAGGGATGTCTGCGCCTTGTGCGAGTACCTATCGTGCCTGCAGACGCTATGAGTGTTGCCATGTTATATGAGAAATTATTATGTAACTTTCGTCTGAAGAAATAAAATTCTTTGTACTTTAAGGTGCATTACAAGTGTAGCGACAACTACTCGCAACATGGCAAAAAGTAAGGCGCCGTCTATCGGAGTGAAGCTACAACAACAAACCCTGAATCGCACTATGAAAGTTTACAACGATTCTAACACATATACGAATATCCGACAACAACTGTCGGGCTTCGGCCCGCCAGGCTAACTACCTTGCCTGGTTGGAGGATCCTCCCTTTTCAATGGAGGAACACCATATCTCGTTCCTCCACACAAGATATTATATTCGGTCTATTTTTGTCATCTGTATGTATATGTATATGTTTTCCAGCAAAGAGTAGACCAGCCTTTGTGTTTGAAAGTTATCCTTCTTTTCTTTTTGTGGCCTATGCATAGGATGTAGGTAAACAAAATTAAAAATTATGCTTTTTTTTATTAGGCATTGAGCCTTTCTATCTTATGCGACTGTATTTTATTATATTTAAATAAATAGAGATTTTTTTAAATAGTTGTTATCTACTATTCCGTGTCTATCATCTTCATCAATATATATATATATATATATATATTGATTTATTTATTATAAATATAAAGTAGTATGTACATGTTTATTTATTTCATTGAGATACCTATTTGTTTATATAAATGTTTATTTATGAGCTATTCGTACACCGACCGTTACCCTCTATATGTTCTTCCATGATTCTTTCCAGGCACTGGTGCTCTGGAAAAAAATGCTTTTAGCGATAAGATCGCCATTTGTACCCTATGTGTAAAACGTATTTTCGCTTTGTAGTTTGTCCTTTGGTGTACAATAAAGATTACTTTCTATCTATCCATCTATTTTTAACCTCAAAAAGTCTAGAGAAAAGACAATATTATGCTGTGCAAATAACAGCTGCCACCATCAATTCGATCCCAAGCAAGAGTATATCTGTCTCTAATTCAAAATTATCTTAAGACCGTTCATTATAATTTAAAACTTAAAACGTATAGACTAAACATTTTATCAAACTACCTAAGGTGCAATCTGTTATTGTTAACGCTTCAAAAATTTACATTAATAATTTATTTCCTTGGAATTCTCCCAAACTTGTCGCAACAGGTTCACCTGGCAACCCAGTCCAATATTGATCAATTACCAAAGCGACGTTGTTTACCTACCTGCACACATCCAAGGCCCAGATATTAATTCTGAGATACGAAATAACTGCTGTTTACATTATTTGTTTGTGTTCCGAAATATATTTACGAATTCAGATATTTGTGATAGAAAAGCTTTTGCTTTTGCTATAATGAAATGCAATACGAATATAACTTTATGTACAAAGAACATAGAGGTTGTCTCATTCGGTCTAGCGGTCGGTTGTTATGCATAACGTCCTGGGATCGATTCCTAACTCTGGCAGTTTTATTGGGTATTTCTGATACATTATGTGGAGGCACAGGCGTGACATTTTTGTCATTTTTATATCCAAAGAAAATTGCAAGTAAGAAAGAAATAGATACCTACAAAATAAATTGATATATATACAAATTCTGGACTGTCAATTAAAAAAAAAAACATCTTCTAATATATAAAAATCAATGTTTGTTAGTTTATTCGTATTTTATGCGTTGCCATACCGTTCGTCTGACTGCGATAAAACTTTGTCAATTTATTGCTTGCACTTGCGAACTTGTGAAGGTTATAAGCATGGCGGCGGTGGCGCGCGTGCCGTACTGGCAAATGTACCTGAAAGAGCATTTCTGCAATTCTAAAATATTTGCTTTCCTTTCAATATTAACATAATTTCGTTGATATTTCCATAATTATTTCTTACCAGCTTTATTAATGAATTAAACGTTGTCATTAAGTTTATTTTGTCAATAATTCAACAATTTGTATCAGTCAACCAAAACGCAACAAACAGGTATAAATATTCTATGTCTCTGAACATGTTATTAAATGTGGTACAATTGGAGCGCTCCTATCTGATACGGACGCACGAATCTTCATGGAACACGTAAGGGGACTGCACAATAGAGCGCCAATTGTTTTGTACTCTATAGCCGTTGATAGGATGAGGAAACTAGGTATATATAAATGTCGTATATGTCGTAGCCAGATCTTAGAATCTAGACACGCGGCAGCCAGTTTAGCCAGTTTTTATCAGAATTAAAATGTTGAATAACTTTATTAAATGACTGGTGTATTGAAAACTGGCCAAGTCAAATCTAACCTATCTTAAGATCTCACATTTTTAAATAACAGCAATTGTTATAGGTATCCAATAAAGCAAAGGAATAGAGTTTAATACTTGTTCATAATGTTATTTTGTTCCTATAAATACATATTTCGATTTTGCATAGAACTTGGCACTCATTTAGATCTTCATTCTTTTTGCGGCGAAGCCCACAGCCTAGCATAATTTTTGTATTGAACTTGGCTCTCCTTTTTTACATTTATGTTTTTGTTGGGATTGATAATTTCACGAAATGTTCGACCATTTTATGAAATGATTATATTCCATGAAATTTGATTATAGTTACCCTAAATTAATGATATGGCCAAACGTCGACTGACATATCATTAACGTTGACGTTTAAACGATATGGTCAATTTTAGCTGGCGATTACATGAAATAGAACTATTTCATGAAATGGTCGAACACATCATGAAATGATCAATTCTAAGATCTGGCCACGACATATATAATATCACATAAGAAAAAGGTGATATAACAAAAAAAACCGAGCACGCTATCATTAAAACCATATAAAATTCACCCAACTCTCAAACGAAGCGAATTTACCTACTCATATAGAAAACTTCGAATGGAATAAGAAAAATATAGAAATAAACAATAAGTAGCTACCTATATGAGAATTTTAGGGTTACTCGGCAAATAAAATAAGCGTTACACGGCGAGCGTTTTATCATGAGATTTATATATTCTTTGAAAAACGACACTTTGATGGCGACGCAAACAGCCCGCGGCGGATCTCTCTAATGGAGTCAGATGACAGCCCGTTTACACGGTAGCGATCCGGTTATTTTCATGATCATTGATTTTGCGATACGTGTTATACTAAAGTGTATGTATTAAAGTTTAAGTTAAGATCTGTAAAATAATTTCTTTCACTCTTAAATCTTTTACATAATAAATAGGTTTAGTTGTGTCAAACTCAATATGTATGTAATATGAATGTACCTAATGAAAAAAGTATTGGTCGCCCTGTCGACGGCGATATGATGATGATGGCGAAATGTGGGTGTACAATAGTACACCTCTGCCTAATCCTTCGGGAAATACAGGCGTGATGCTATGTTATGTTATGTAAAATACTTTTGAAAATTTATCATGCCGACAGAAAATATACGGCCGTGTAAACGGGCTTCAGGTCGAGTCTACCTATATTACAATACAATTATGTATCTAGCTACACATTCAAATAATACGTATTTTAATATGGGCACGCTCGCATGGAAATTATGTTGATTACTATCTTTTATATTAAAAAAATAGATATATCATATTAAAATTCTTCAATTCGATTTTGATGAACAGCTTTATGAGTCACGTTTTAGAGGATACCTACGTTTTAAGAGTATCGTTCTGAAGTCCTCAGTAATAAGCACAAAGAATGATTTGTACCGAAAAAGTATTTCAGGTAAAATTATAAAAACAAAAACGTAGCTTGAATTTAATTAGGTATCAAAAACTTATCGAGTCTAGTCAGCCCTGACCGACAAAGAAACATGAGGTTATTAAAAAAAAATAGAGTCAACAAAAGCTGTTGCGTATATTAAATTCAATAGTTAATAGGTTTTTTTTAAAAATGTCCTCTCAAAATTTTAAAATTACAGTATATTATTTAAAAATATATTTTTTCCCGTATTAGGAATAATTCTCGCATCGTGGATGCGTTTAGAAACAGAAACATACACCCAGAACAACTATCTGTAGATCATACAAATATTTGCTCCATGCGGGCATGGAACCCGCGACACGTAGCGCGGCGGATCGCTCAACCACAGCGCCAACCGTGCCGTATGGTGCATCTGTAGAGTAAAACGCGACCATCGGCATCCCATTACCTTCTATCGAAATACTTACAAACATCTCAGAATAAGCCCATTTATTGAAATACATATTCAAACCAATATTCAAATTGACATTTATATCTGCTATTAATACCTTTTTATTAAGGGTGAATCACATATTCAATACCGTCTAATAAACTTATAATCACTTTGACCTAATTTCGAGATCTCCTCCGTTTTACAGAGCGAGCACATTATTCAGAATTTTCTACTTAGCTATATTTAAAAAGGTCAAGTGTTAAAGTATTTAAGCACCATAATCCACGATGTTATTTTAAAAAATAATGATTTATTTTCTATAAATAATTCCTTTCAGTTTTTATAAGTCCTTTTTTTATCTATAGGTATGGATGGCGCCGACGTTGCCTATTGACTGCCACTGATATAAGCCAAAAAGAACTCAAAGATCTCTGCATTAAAGTCTAGATTTTGTTTTGGTATGATAATAGGTATCATGTGAGAAGATGGAAAGCCTGGAATAGGATTTAAAGAGAAAGCCACAACAGTTGTAAGCTGATAATAATCTCATTGTTCAACGTGCGTTGTGTTCTAATTAAGACAAGCTTTGTAGTTAAATAAATAACATCATCATCGTTGTATCGATATTCATTGTGTTTATTTTGTGTTGTGTTTATTTTGTTTAAAACGGCAACATCTTCTAACTTGTGCCACCACCTTATCTTAGGAATGCAGTGAACTCGCTTCCAATTTTGTTGACAATGCTGATACTTTATTATTTTTTGCCTTTTGTTTCTCTTCTACCCGCACTGATATAATATAATTAGTAATTAGATTTAATGTTCTCATGTAAGTGACGATTGTCTTAATGAGAATAAAGTTCTTTAAACCGATTTTACTATAAAAGTAATAAGGTCCTAATACAACTATATTCCAATAGAATAAGTAACAAATAATTCTATTGGTTTATTCAAATGTATATTTTCAGATGAACGATTTGCCCGCTCTGCTCCTGACGTGACTTCATTATTTTGAATGAGATAATAAAAATTCGTAAATGGAATCCATAATATTTAGATGTTTCAATGTTGAAAATAAATGTAAAATTTTATAACCTTTTATTATATTTTTCTTATAGGTCACGAAATCTTATCTTTTGTTTTCCGATAATATCTGTAAGATACCTATATCTCAGGCTAAAGAAAATAAGAAAATCTTCAAATCCTTTATAAATTTTCTTCCACCCTTTTCAAGAATATTTTGTTTACTAGAAGTAATTTTTTCATGGTCTTAAGTTCTTCAGGGAGATACTACCGCCACCTATCGCCCGTCCGGGAAATCAAGCACGAGTTTCAGTGAAAACACGTTGTGAATTTCAGGGTACGTCGCCCGTGTAGCTCCATTATATTTAGTTCGAGATGTTTTTTGAAGATGTCACGTTCAAACATATCTTGTGTCGAGGATCTGTATATTCTTTTTATTTTTTCATAAATAAAACAATAACCACTATAAAAAATATACTTATTAAGTTGTTAATGTTTTTTTTTTCTCTCTTTTTCCTAAATTACAATATCGTCTTAACTTACACATTAGAATGAAGACATCGAAGAAAAGAACTCAAGTTTTTTCGTTTTTCGGTGGTTCAATCCTATTATAATTATTTACAGCCAGCTTTATCATTTATTTTGACAGGTTGCAACTCAAGAAATATAGCAGTTAAATTAGTTTAGTATTGTTATTTAAAAATACTTTCAGTACCTTTTGTTAATCGTCCTTAATTTATCTTTCTTGTTAAGTACGTAAAACATATTTTGAATCTCTTAGGGTTTATCTACGAATACATATTTATTGAACTTAGTACTGTCTGTAAGAAAAAGCGGCTGGAATTAGACGGACGCATTTTAATTTAAAAAAATCAAATATCTGATTCTATTTTCAAATATTGTTCCGTCACTTAACACTAAGAGGGGAGATTTTATCATCTACCCAATATACATGTAAAGTGAAAAGAAATGACATTTACATAAAATTTTATTTTTAGCATGGCTCGAGTAGTCCCCTGCCTCCCTAGCAAAATTGGGTCAATGTCGCATTCAACTGGTGAGATTGGGGTGAAGAGGGGCTCGTCGGCAAAGTAATTGTCTATTTAGATTTTATTGATTTCCATCCTGTTGATATTTTGAATCAATAATTATTCCTGTTTCTTTCTGTGTTTTATTATGGAGGTATTTTTTTTTGTTATATGTACCTCATTTTACTGTTTACGTTTATAATTGTTGACGTTATTAAAATAAGGTCAGTACGCACCTTGAACGCGGTATTTTTTTATAGGAAAATCAAAATTCGAAAGAAATCGAACCTACAATGAATATTGAGTGACTATCATATGTATAAGGTTTTATCTATGCTGCATATTAATATCTGTACCAGTAACTATTGTCTCAGATAAATCAATCCTTAGATGTAGCGTATTAAGTTGAACAATTTACTCATACTTAACACTCTTCCTTCTAATATCAGTTTGTGTGTGACAGAAAGAGATAGCAAAAGCCGTTTATGCACGTCTTGAAGCGCTGCGCGCCACCGGCCGAGGGCAGCCATATTTGTTTGTTAACCAGCTGGTTAACAATGTGTCGTTACGATAATTGGATTTTTTAGTGGTTTTCTTCTCGATTTTGAAGTTTTCCTTACTGTGGATATATTATAAATTAGTTATGGCGTGTAATGTTCCCGGTTGTTCTAGCCGAGCGGGTATATTGACTGAAAATAATGCAAAATTATCTTTTCATAGGCAAGTCGAATTCATGTTTATTGAACTTTACGAAGCAAACTTGTAAATCTTGCTTTTTATTCTCACTTAAAATAAAAGTAATACATGTGTTTAGTGCGTACACAGTTTCATTATGATTCTAGCTGTTAGTGTTTAACAAAAAACATTAAAAAGTTTGACTCGGTATGTATGTATGACATTTCACCTACTTTATAGTGTTGTGAATCAGAATCAGAATATTTATCGATAATTTTAATATTTTGTTAAAGTGGATGTTTTCTTGATTATATAAAATAAAATTAATTTTGGTCATTTTTAAACTGGTGACAGTCAGAATAAGAGATGTTAATTCAAATTTAAAAATGGTAGCTCTTTTCCATTTTTCATTTGTATTTCGGTTGTAAAATTTTCCAGAAAGTGCGTCGAGTTGAGCTTTAAGTTAAAATAAAAAGTGATTAACATATTTGACTTGTTTTATTTCACATTTCTATGAAAGACTAGCCTACATGTATAAGTCAACCTCATATCAATGGTAACAAAACTAGTAAAAGCAGATCTTTTCCTCTGTAACACTGTCCGCTGAAAATGGTTTTGTTACCTTTAATATGCGGTTGCACCAATGAATGTCCCATCCAGTACCTAAAATATACCACCAATACCACTATCTATAACTAGATATAGGCTGATTAGTTCGGGCGTAGACTGTAGACGGCGCCACTGCGCTTGTTTACATAAAAATACCGCAAGAGGGCTCTCTTTACCCAGTATCTCATACTTTTTGGGTAAAAAATTATAATTTATGGTATCTTTTCAAACAAGAACTTTACTGAATACATAAATTGCATAAATAGATGCAGCTTGATAGCTTGAACTCTAATCCGTGCTACAGGCTATTCAATTTAATATTCAATCTGTAGAATCAATTTGTGAAGTTGAAATTGACCTAACCCGACTCACGATCACGAATCAACCGGTCTCAAAATTTCATTTATATGACATTAACTAAAGTGCTATATCATGCTAACAAAACCGCAGGCCGAAGTTATTATTGAATATACGTCATTTCTGAACATTTAATCTTTTTATATTGGCTTTACGATTTTTATCGATACCGACAAAAATCCTTTAAAAATGAACATCGCTATTGATCAGTATAAATATAGTTAGGATTGTATAGTCAAAATGGAGACATTGCGTTTGTTTCGCATATCCTGAGCCACTATCATTATCTCTTTCTGTCATATGTCATTTTTCTGTGTTGCGAAGAAAATAGTGATATGTCTCCGGCTCTTGCTTAATAAGATCCATCTAGTACATTCTTTATCTGAGACTATTGTAAACCTATCATACATATAGGTAGGTACTGTAGAGGTTTTATGCAGAAGCCATATGCTCATCTGCATTAAGACTGGCTGGTGTAAAAGAAACAAATATTAAAATAGGTGACTTGGAGATGAGTGTGACGTGTTGTAGAAAAATGTTTAGAATTATTATAGTGATTTGTAATTTAACGCTGAACTTGGACGGCCACGATGCCGAATACATTAATATTACAGTTTGCTTTAGTTATAATTTTTATAATCCAAAGTTTATTAGAAGATTTAGAGATATTGTTCATGTAAATAGATTAAAACCGTTCCATATTAGAATATAGTTGTTCATGTTAGAATAAAATAATTCATTATTTTATGTTATAGAAAATATAGATGATTAATCACTTTATTTATTTTTCATGTTGGGACAATGCGGTGGCTACAACGTTGAGCGCACGGAAGAAAGGTCACCAACAATGTGTTTTGTAAATATCTTAAATTGATGATGGAAACACTCCGAAAAGAAGTTGAGTTGAGTTTAATTATAGTTCCATCTAAGGAGGGGGAGGAAACCCGCTTGACAGCGAGACCAACTTTGCACACGGGGCATAGTCCTCGCAAAGTGTGTCTGGGTAGGACACAATCAGTCTCAATGTTTAACGGACTCTTTCACCTGACTGCGATGAAACAATAATCCTTTGAATTAATTGTTATTAACTTGTACAATTTTTTAGTAGTCATTGGTATTAATGGTGTGTTTCGGAGTGAGTTCGTGATGCGAACGATACTACAACGTGACCTTTTACTTCCCATGTCTCAACAGTAGTCATGAGAGTTTAAGTTTATGGTGTTATGTCTATTCATAGTTGATTTAATTTAAGTATTTCTCCCTTCAGGAATAGTTGCTGAAACTTGGTGTTTATTTGTATTAATTGGTAGAAGTATCATTTTATAGGAGGTCGCTACGCGTTTTTTCCAGGCGTTTTGGCGCGTTGAAGTTTATGGTTTAACGTGTGCAATTTGTCTGTGATGTGATAACTTACTCATATTAATGTTTGATAATTTTATTTCAAAGTTTTATTCTAGCATGCGTTATACGGTAAACTATCTCTTAGTAAGAGACGTACCTTATGAGAAATTGTTAACTTTCTTTCCGCCTGTTAGGTAGATTCAGGATAGGAATAGGTAGGGTTTTTGTATGAATATTTGTATTGCATGGCCAACTGTCCAAGGTTCGTCTGAGTTGCCCATGTGGGTGGGCGTAGCTGATGTAGAGGTTTTATGCAGAAGCCATATGCTCATCTGCATTAAGACTGGCTGGTGTAAAAGAAACAAATATTAAAATAGGTGACTTGGAGATGAGTGTGACGTGTTGTAGAAAAATGTTTAGAATTATTATAGTGATTTGTAATTTAACGCTGAACTTGGACGGCCAAGGTGCCGAATACATTAATATTACAGATTGCCTTGCCTTTAATTTGTAGATCCCGTTACAGTACATATAGTTTGTAATACTATGAAGCACAAGTACCTCATCGAACCCTATCGTAAAGTTTTCTGACGTGATCCTTAGGGGACGTTCTCTACAATTGCCGCCTAAATTGGGACATACATATGTAAAGATATTACTTACTTATAAAATTTATTACATGAATGGATAGACAGATCAAAAATAAATACATAAATAAGTACAGTGGCCGTCCGAGGAGGGGAGGGATCGGGGGTCATGACCCCCCAAATCGTGCAATTTCAACTATAATATTACACCCCCCCAAATCACTTTACTGTTAATATGACCCCCCAAAGTCTTTGGCTGCGACCGCACCTGAATAAGTACTAAAAACGAAAAAAAAATAATGTAATTTTCATGCTCACTTTTGATAGAAGTATATAAAGCATAATAATTATAAATGAAATAGAAATCTTACTTTATACTTATTTATGCCTATTCACATTCTAAATCTATATATCTATATATCTATATTAGTCACAGGTATACTGTTGTACACCTGACACATGTCTCATGTAAATACATGGGACCTCAATACCTCGACGACACGGTTGGCGTAGTGGTTAAGCGATTAGCTTTCTGCGCTATGTGTCGCAGGTTCGATCCCCGCACGGAACAAATATTTGTATGATCTACAGATAGTTGTTTCGGGTCTGGTTGTGTGTTTGTGACATGTATGTTTGTAAACTGTACCCACGACACAGGAGAAATCCTAGTGTGGGGCAATGTATTTAAAAAAAAATAACGACATCTGTCTTTAAGGTTCCCAACCATAATGTTAAAAACAGTATTAAACCTGTTTACGCTTCTTAATACTTTTTTGTGTTCTATAAAAAAAAAGTATACAAAATACTGTTTTTATGACCGCTGATATTCGGAGCCTCATTTATTTTGATATTAACTTCAATTGTGGAGACGCTTATGAATATTTTAAAAATGATAATAAATTGTGCAAGGAGCTCCAAAAATATGTTTTTAAAACGTCAAAAAAATAAATTACTGTTACTTTTCTAAAATAATGTTCATTTTAGTTCTGTCACCTTTATATACTTTATTTCTCGTACAGAAGGTGGAAACCCTACCTGGCTATTGAGGGGAAGATATACTATTGAAGACATACCTACTATTGTTGGGGAAAAGTCTATTGCCATCTGCAACTCACAATTTCAAACTCCGAGCTGTTACTGAGAATTTTTACACAGAAAACCCACTAACACTTCACCCTACTCAAGAATCGATCTCACCACCTCATGCTCAGTAGTTGCCCTTGCGACCAGTGGACTGATGAGGTAGTCCAGAGATTCCCGGAATCTAACAAAATCCCTGGTTTACTTTTTCCTTGCGACATATCTCCTCTTCTGGTACCAGTAATTACGTGGTCCTAGCCTTGCAATTTATGTTTAATAGCACGGAAACGAACCCGCATCGAACAGCGTGTACGTCATTTCACCCTCAATTTACTCCAGAAATAGGGTAGGTCGACAATATTGACAGACATTACAAAATATTGTACAATTGTCATATATGTATATTAAACTACCTTTAATAATAATACATCTGTAATAGTATATAAGGTGAGTTCGGGTAAAACCGGCAATCGGGTAAAACTGTACAGATCGAATTTTCGGCTGATTCGAGCACTTTTTTATTGACCTTGTTCTCCAGACAATATAAGCTAATAAAACTGCTTCTATTGACTGGAGAACAACATATAAAAAGTGTTCGAATCAGCCGGAAATTCGATCTGTATGGTTTTACCCGATTGCCGGTTTTACCCGAACTCACCTTACGTAATATTTTTTTAATATTATAGACATGATATAAAAGTCTAAATAATGTTTATTTCAAAAACGCCATCCCAAGAGTTATTACTGAGCGTGATGGCTTAGGTTCGGATTAACAGGTCGGGCAGTATTATTGGTATTTATGTCAAGATATAGCTAGGTAAAGGTAGAAAGTAATTGGAGTGATGAATGATTTTATTAGGTATCATTATCATTAAAAAATATATATATATTAAATCGTTTTCCAATACTAGCAATTATTCCTGTACCACGGGTGCTTTTATATACACGAATATTCACGTGAACACACAACCAGACCCGAAATATCTGTAGATCATACAAATATTTGTTGCGTGTGGGAATCAAACCCGTCAATACGTAGCGCAGCAATCGATCGCTAAACCACTGCTCTAACCGTGCCTTCAAGATAGATATCTTGCTCGTCAAAAGCTCAATATTTCGAAAAATAATTATTAACCACTGTTTTCTCATTTACTCAAAAGCTACGAACGGCATAAAAATTACGGGGGCAGTATTTGCTTAATGATTAGGCTATGCATTTCAATGATATAAATTTTATTAGTATTGCTATCATATTATATTGATAAGATTAATATCATACTGTCATGAACGCCACATCATAAATATTGATCACTAGCTGTGCCCGCGACTTCGTTCGCGTGGACGTCGGAACTTAACAATGTATTTTTTAGTGAGACCAAATGCACATAACTCTATTTTTTTCTAAAATAAAAGAATTTTTCTAAAATAAAAGTAGCCTAAGTTACTCCTTATTACATCAGCTACCTGCCAATAAAAGTCCCGTCAAAATCGGTCCAGCCATTTCATAGATTAGCCTATACAAACAGACAGACAGACAGACAGACAGACAAAAATTGTAAAAAATGTTATTTTGGTGTATGTACCGTATATATATTCAAATGCATGTAGTAAAAAACGGTTATTTCAGTATTACAAACAGACACTCCAATTCTATTTATATGTATAAATTACTCCATCACGCATTTGTTTTTCATTGGTAGTGGTGTCCAAATCGTACATAAATCACTACTTGTCTGACATCAATAAATGCCCTTGAAATGAACCAATGTTTTGGTACCTATCCGTACAAATAAAATAAAGACATGGATATAGCATCACGCCTGTATTCCCCGAAGGGCTAGGCAGAGGTGTACTAACTTATTAAACACCTACATTTCGCCGATGCCGTTATTAAGTCCGATGTAATAGGAGACGAGCCTATTGCTATCTACTGGGTACAGTTCCAGCCTTTATGCTGCTACATAAAATTCAATAACACTTTGCCCGACCCGGGAATCGAACCCGGGACCTCATGCTCAGCAGTCGCACTTGCGACCACTAGACAAATGAAGCAGTCAAAATAAAGACTGACTGGATCTATTATGTAGATACTATCCGTGCATGCGACGTTAATAGGGTCGGTTTTCAGCTGAAGCCTGATGCAGTTAACAGGCAAAATATGTTCTTATCCACCCAGAATGCAATAATATAAAATGTGAACAACATTTGAATACTCTTAACAAAAAGGATTTCTGTTTTTAATCTATAGATATAAATAAAATTGGAGTGTCTGTTTGTAATATTAAAATAACCGTTATTTACTACATGCATATGAATATATATACGGTACATACACCAAAATATTTTTTTTTTTTTCAATTTTTGTCTGTCTGTCTTTTTGTATAGGCTAATCTCTGAAATGGACTGATTTTGACGGGACTTTTATTGGCAGGTAGCTGATATAATAAGCAGTAACTTAGGCTTTTATTTTAGAAAAATCTTTTATTTTAGAAAGAAATAGGGTTAAGTGCATTTGGTCTCACTAAAAAATACATTGTTAAGTTCCGACATCCACGCGAACGAAGTCGCGGGCACAGCTAGTCAAAACATAAATGTCTAAATAAAATAAACAATGAAAAAACATTCTTGTTTCGAATATTTTTTGTACGTACCTACTACTTATAGTTTCACATTTTTCATCGCTTCGTTTCGTTTTTCACCACAAAAGGACACGCTAAGACTGTTTACGCTTTATAAGTATTTTCGTATTCTAAAAGATCGTCTTTTTCAAAGCGAATTAATGAAATATCGTAAATTTAAAAATGTATAAAATGTCTGTCTAGAAAAGTTTAGAAAAGTCGAATGTTGTAAACCTACTTACATACAAGTCATCAAATTTCGCAAACATACATGATTATAACGACGTTTACATTCATTCATTTTGGTAGTGCCATTCATTTCATTCATGTAAAGGGTCGTAATAACACGTGTTATTCAATCTGATCCTTTCATACCCTCCAGGTAGAATATATGAGTATAAGCAGTGCCGGATTAAGCAAGCGCGGGGCCCGTAGCAAATTCTATCGGGGGCCCTTAATCTGCTATGGCGTCTTAAGCATAAATTGACTTTTTGTAGAACTTGTGCGTTTACCATATGAAATTCTATGTTATATTTCCTTAATAAGTTTCACCCAAAAAGTTACGCTGAGGCGAAGGTGGGCGAGTTTGGATACGAGGGACCCCATTTTGCGCGGGGCCCATAGCAATTGCTACTCTTGCTACGTAGTTAATCCGGCAGTGTACCTATATAAGTAGTAAGTAAGTTTCACTGCCTTAAGGGATGAATTTTAGAAAATCCTTTCAAAGTTGCCAAACTTTAAGTTTGTAGGTTTTATATTTTTCGAGATTTCTTGATGAGTAAGTTAATCAGTGGAACTTCGCATTAAATATATAGAAGACTAGCGTCTATATTTAATCGTAGAATGTATAAGAAAATATATATATATAACTAGCTTCCGCACGCGGCTTTGCCCGCGTGGTTTACGAACCCGTACATTTTTCTGAGATAAAAAGTAGCCTATGTGTTATTCCAGACTATAATCTATCTCTTTGCTAAATTTCATGCAGATCCGTTCAGCCGTTCTGGCGTGATTGAGTAACAAATATCCATCCATCCATCCTCACAAACTTTCATATTTATAATATTAGTAGGAAGGATAGTAGAAAGGATAGGATAGGATTAGTAGGATATTAAGATATAGGTATATGAATCAAAGTCAGTGACTGCCTTAGTGATTGCAAGCGCGACTGTTGAGCGTGAGGTTCCGTGTTCGATTGCCAGATAGAGCAGTACGAAGATTTTGCAGCAGCATGAAGTTTAGGACTGTGCCTGGATGACTCGCCCCGTATTACATGAGACTTAATAACAGCATCGGCGAAATGTGGGTGCACAACAGTACACCTCTGCTTAAACCTTCGTGGATACAGGCGTGATGCTATGTTATGTGATGCTATGAATCAAAGTCAACCAAAATCCATTTTAAGTGTTTGGCAACAAAAGCCACGAAATCGTGGCAAGGATGTCTTCTATTCATTTGTCATTGTGCGTCTGCCAACTGCTGGGCTCACGTCAGTCTGGATGTCGGGTCTCTGCTGAGCTTAAGAATTGTTTTTCACTGAGAACAGGACCCTTGTTAAAACGTGTATTAAGGTCGGTTGCTCCCTAGAATATTGATGAAGGTATCTTGGTGTGTTAGGAGGAATTCTAGAGGCAGTATGATTTTTTTTTAAATCGTTGCCCTGTTCTTGCCTTTCTCCTGTATCGTGGGTACAGTTTACAAACATACATGTCACATGCGTACACAACCAGACCCGCAACTACAAAAAATCTGTAGATCATACAAATATTTGTTCCGTGCGGGGATCGAACCCGCGACACGTAGCGCAGAAAGCCAATCGCTTAGCCACTTCACCAACCGTGTCATCCACCGACCGTGCAATAGTATCAAAGTATAGATATCTTTTTGGGATTATGGTGTTTTCTTTATAGTTAAATAAAAGTAATAATCAACATGTTTAATCTAAAGCTAGAAGGTGCACAATACTTATTATTAGATCTATGAGGACTGATTAAAAAGATACAAGTCTAAATGTCCGACTTGCAAGATAATTTAATTAACAAGTATTCTCAAAATATGCTGTTGTCTAAAACAAGGTTCTGCGATGTCCTATTGTACAACTACATTTCGTTAATGTCGTTATTAAGTCCTTTGAAATAGAAGGTGAGCTTGTTGTCATGTCCCGAGCAGAATTCCTGTCTCTAGGTAGTACGGGGACCGGGAATAAAACTGCTTTTAAAATATTAAACACTGTATCGAATGCTACGAGCTCCCAAATACAATTCTCATTATTTTAATTCAACGTCCATCACTCAATTATAAATATTGAGGCTCCTTCAAATACTTTATTCTTTTTCATCGGTCACCAGTCTTTGTAATAAAGACTGTATCCTGATATATAAAATCTCTACAGTAACTACTGAGCATCTTTTAACAGAAACAACCAGTAAAAATTACCTACCCGGGATCGTGCTTACAAACAAGGTCCAAAGTACTTGAGTTTATTACAGTTAGTATAACTAGCGGTTATCCGCGATTTTGTCTGCGTGAATTTTGAACTTATTGTCTAATATGTGTTTTGTTGCAATGGTAAAAATAAGCCATATCATTCTCATGGTCCCATGCTTCCCCTTTGTAAAATTCCATAATGATCAGTTCAGTGGTTTAGCCGTGATGAGGTAACAAACAGATAGAGTTACTTTCACATTTACGAGTATAATAGTGTGGATCATCTCAAACTGGAATTAGGAAATCATCGTCACGCTAAATCTAAATATTTTGATGGATCTTAGAAGAAAACCCTATAACGTAAATAATAAATTGTGGCGGCTTTGATCAAATACGCCATACTATACAAAGAGAAACATAATACATCCATCATTTCATTTGCCTCCCGACCGTGGGATTATTATACTAAAGAACATTTTGATCAATTCTTACTTTTCAGGAGGAAATAGGTCACGAACATTGACAAAGGTAAGTACTTTTGTGTAGTGCCTAGCTAATATTAAATAGAAACCTCGTTTATAACATTTTATCAAACCCATAACCGTTTAATATAACGTTTACATTGCGTGTCTAACAGTAGCGTTCTAACTGTACTATGGTAATAATCACGCATTGTAATCTAACCTATCCTTTATAACCGAAGTTTTACGATCTGTACCGGCGTTAACCGAGGTCGAATAGAGGAGATACGTGGATGACATTCGTGACAGATACGCTATTGTTCAGATAATTCTGACCATAAAATAGGTATAATATTGTGATATCAATGGACATCCGTCGTAATTATTATTTTATTTCATTATTATGAGCAGTTTCGTGTAATTGTGTATATTATAATAGCTAATTTAACATAACGTAACATAGCATCACGCTGTATTCCGCGAAGGGTTAGGTAGAGGTGTTCTATTACACACCCATATTTCGCCAATGCTGTTATTGAGTCCCATGTTAGTGTGTTACTGGTTTTTTTTTTATGGAAACTCTCGGTAGCAGCACGAAATATGGAATTGTATCCCGTAGATCGCAAGTCTCTTTGCCTATAAGTTGGGACTCAATAACAGCATCGGCGAAATATATGTGAATAATAGTACACCTCTGCCTAATCCATCCTGGGGAAAAAGGCGTGGTGTTAGTTAATTAGGTAATTATACCGTTTTTAAATGTTAAAATGTAGTGCTTATCGAAAAGATCAAAATCGTATTCGATAGGTACTTATATACATATATATAGGATTCGTTCTATTAAAGCGTAGGTAAATAATGTTTCATAAATTAATTAAAAGTTTAAGATGGCAGGTTATTACTAAGTTAAATTAAGTTCATTAAACACCAGTATATAGAAATATAAAGGTGCAAACACAAACTGAAGCGACGTACGTAATGTTATGTCTCGACAGAAGCCATTGATACGAAATGTCATAATGTGACGTAGCTGAGACTTTCTTCGTTACGTGTTAGGTCGCGTTTTTTGAACGAAACACACGATATGACGCATATTAAGACACGAATGTTCCTTCGCAGCTCTCGTCCGATCAAAAAATAACTACGTCACTGACTCAATGACGTAACATGAGTGGAGTGACGTCACGTTGTAAAATCCCAGTCTGTTTACGCCTTAAAAAATAAACATCGAAATGTTATCTGATATCAAAGACTTTTTCTAGTTCCCTAATTTATTTATTTTCACCGCAAAAAAACTAATTACAATTTCAAACGGTCTCGATATGGAAACTGAAATTATTATAACCTTAGAAATAGTTATAGTAGTAAAATTTAACAAGAGATGTAGTGTAATTTGTAAAGGGAATAACTTTGCACAGTTTAAGATAAATTAATCAATGTCTTGAAGGACAAGTTATCGAAAGCATTTAATTTGACTAAGTTTACAAAGTCTTTCAATGTTTGTATAGTTCTATTTTCAAGACCATTTTCCTCTGAAACTTGACTTCAGTTGATATTTTTCTGTATATTATCTTTATCTATAAAAAAACAAGTATAATCAACGGCCTATGACATTTATTTCTCAAAAGAAGAATATATGCCTTCACATAATTGGAAAAACAAAAAATAATATTTTTTTAACTACAAAGTAAACACAGGTAAGACTATATTACATTTACTGGTGACATAATTATCATTTGAATTGAGGAACTTTCAAAATTAATTATCAAACTATTTGACCTATTAGAACATTTTTAATAAAACGACTTACTTCGCAAAAGTCTTTTATATCTACACATAAAAGATCATGATTAGCAAATATTTATATTCGAGTGAATCTATTATGTATGAGGTATGTCCATATGGTAACAGCATTCACCCATGCATTCAATTTCCATGATCAAATGATAAGGTAACCTTGATCTAGTATTACATAATAGTATATTATTTACGCCACTATAAATCTACAATTCTAGTAAAAACAAAATAAGTATTAAAAAAGTAACTAGAAGAAATGTTTATGGAGGTGCTGACATACGATAACAGAGAACAATTTTGCAGAGAGAAAAAGGAATTAAATTTATTTTTTCAACCTTAATTCTGGGTAAATAATAAAGTTGAAATGGAAATGAGACTTCGCTAAAAATAAAATACATAATATCAATTGCTAAATGACTGAGATTCTATAGTTTTTAAAAACTTCATAAAAGTTAAAGCTTTTTTTTAATTATGTAAATATAGGTTAGGTAATACTTACGCTCATTCTCTTACACAAAGACCGGTGCCAGTCATTTACTTATCCGCGTACCAACACTATCATAAATCAAGGATAAATGACGATCGCACTCCACAACACATCCTACAACTGTCTTCATCCAGACACAACCGAATATTGGCCAAAAATGTTCCAAATCCAAGTCACAATATCACACCCACACCACAGAATAACACACATAGAATATAAACAAAAACCTACATTTATTTAGTAGCACTAAAGGCTGAAGTCCAAAGAAAACTGTGCATAGTCGATAACATGATCAGTCCGGGTCAAAAACTCAAATTTTGAGGTTATCCAAGGGATCGGTAAATGTAGGACACATTGAGAGCAGCCCCGAGGCTATAAGGTTGAGAATTGCATGCGATTTTGCCTGTGTGTGTTAAGTTCAACGTCATGGAAGTATGCTTGTGTGTGTTGTTGGTGTGCGAACAAGGGTGCGTGTAGGGAGAAATAACTAAGTGTGAGTGAGTGAAATCCTGTTCACAAGGGGTGACGATTTCCACGATTTATCTTGACGTGATTTGAGTAAGCAGAAAAATACCGGAAGAACGTATAAAACAAAGTACCTACCAACTATGCAAACATCTTCACCTAATTACCACATCAAAAAATCAGTTAAGTTGTCCTAAGTTACACTCTGTTGCAAACAGATCAGTTAGCAAAGTTCATTCCCTGTCGTTAATTATAGTAAACATTAATCCTTCCCTTCTATGGAACAATCAAAATCATAATAAATAAATTAATGTCTCACTGCTGGGAAGATTATAAACAATTTTAATTTCATCAGACTCTGCAAAGTATTCATAATTACCAGTAAAACTATGGTCTTAATCAAAATTACAATTAAGTTCTACAGACAAGCTATTATTTTATTTAATAATTCATCAACAGTTATAATATCAAGGCTGTTATTAATGAGTGTCTTTAAAACAATAATGTTTCAATTATTGAAACATTTTCCAAATCTTGATTGATAGCTAAAGAAATTATTATTGTTGATAACAAATGTTAAATCGATATTTAAGAAAAATATATTTTATAAGCCATCTTTAGTCAAGTTAAATGTGTAGTTATTTTGATTCTCTTAATCCAAATCTGTGGAAATTAAATCTCGTGTGAACCTTCTAGCTGAAGCAGATCGATCCGAGCGCTTAAGGGTTAACCTTACCATATAAACTCACTTGATTTTCTCTCTTATCATCCTATCGTGTACTCTGTCTTAAGCACTACAATAGAAAGAGATAATAAACAATTAAAAGCGACTTTTCTCATTTAATCGAGTTAGATTCCAATAGTATTTAACCATTTTCATTTGTACTAGTAAATTAAACACCCACACATTGAAATCAGAGTGACAATATTTATTATCTAGCCCGAAAATATTTGCAAGTAAAAATGGAACTCTTTAAGTAACTCATAGAGCTGAAAATGCAATGACGAAATATCCTACGTAATTGTTAATTGAGGACGAGTGAAAACCATGGGAGAGAGATAGTAATACACTATGTGTTTAAGAAAGAACGAGATGACGATATATGGAAGTACTCTGATAGTAATTTTGTATGTGTTGTATGTCCTAATGGGTCCGTGACTTATCTTTATTTGTACAATCAACCACGTTCAACATTTAGTACCATTAGGTCGTAGAGTATGAATCTCATTGAGTTGCGAATGTGTTGGGTCTGATTAGGCTTTGTCTGCCAAATTGCTTTACGTGCGTTACGATCTTAGTACCTAGTATTTTTTGTTTGATTTTTTTTTTCTTTTCTATTGTTTCTTCTTCAGTTGTGGAATAGGTTTACCTATCTAAAAATACTTATGTGACTTTTCCAAGAACTTTAAAGTTAATGGATCAAAACGTGTACAATTACATACTAATAAAATCTATATCGATATATTGATTTATTCCATATCTAATACAAGAGAACCAACAATAGATCCGTTTTTGTAAAAAACGCAAAATTTCATTGAACGCACAATTTAATTTTAATAATTGTTTTTCTTTTTATCTTAAAATTCTCATCATCCAAATGCCAAGTCTTATGAAAATGACATTCAAAATACTCGCTGTAATCTCTAACTTGACATCATATCATCGTATTCTAATCCTGCTGATCCACTCATTTTGTGAGATCACACGTATCAGAATGGCACAATTCTTCTTAGCTGCCAATGTGAAACGTTTGAACAGCCAGTCGCGACTCAATTTATTTTTATCGAAATGCACTTGACATGCGCGGCTGACCTCCGAATCGATCCCTCTTTGTTGTTGTTTTATCTCTTTCTATCATCCTAGCAGTTCTATACGTCTATTTCATTTGTCAAGGTGACGGCGACGTCATTTTCATCCAATGAAAAGAGATGCGCGTTGACTTAGTAGTTCGCATTTATTCATATAGATGGCGTTAGGTGTTCTTGTTTTGAGGCGTTCGTGTAGGAATTTACACTTGGCGAGATCAATTGGTTTCTGACCTTTTCATTGTATTAGCTTGTATCGGCTTTTGTAACAGAACTATTTAATTACAAGTAGATACGCGATGTTGCATGCACTAGAATAGCAATTATCCTACTTCTGTAGGTACTTCGTATTTAGGTATACTTTATAAATGCGATTAAATTATTTGCCAGATTGTTTATAATAAAGCAGATGAAGATTAAAAAGGTAAACTACCATTAGCTAAAAGAACTTACAAATATAGGTAAATCTTAAGTTAGGTATTAGTATTCCGTGGAATACGGCAAATTGGCACTGGTCCAAATAATCTCCCTTGCGGAAATTAGAAAACATTATTTCTTTAACAAAGAATTCGATTTTTGTGACTCTTTAACGCTTCCCTTCGATATACTCTGATATCTAGCACCTCTGACTTTTCGGCATCTGAATATCATAATCTGAATATCACTGTTCATGCAAATGGCATGAACAGTGAAGAAAAACATCATGATGAGTCCTGCATACCAGAGAAGGTTCCATAAAATTCCAGACGGTGAATAGGTATACCTACAGACGCCAACCCGCTCCACAGCGTGGTGGAGCAGTCCATGCTCTCTTATTCCGAGAATAGGCCTTATAGTGGGAAAGTATTTATTGGGCCTTATTATTCATTTTGTACTGTTATTATTGCGAATAAGTCTCTTTCTATAACAGTCTATATGAAGTGAGCAGTTGGTCTTTTGGAAGGAGACTACACGTTATCGATGTCTTTCCCCATTATTTGAATGACTTCTAAAGCCATTGTAGCGTTGTCTGTAACTACTAAAAGGTCTATAATATTTTACAGATACTAGTTTTATTTGACATAAAGCTTAAACAAAAAAGGTATTGCTTCTGCATTTTTTATATGACGTATTGGCAGGATTTCTACACTATGTGGTATACTTATTACTTACAATGATTGTATTTTTGACGAAATAACAGTTTCACCCGTAAGCAACTCAAGCTATTACTAGAAATGAAAGAAAATCAAACCTACCAGTTAACAATCCGTTGTAATAGGGTTTCGAAGTGGAATCATATTAGTGGACTTGAAAGATAAATCGTTTTTATCCTTATTTTAATGTCTACTAATTTTTTTGCCATGTAGGTATACGCATATCGTATCGCATATACCTTCTCTTTTACTCAGGTATCCTCTTATCTGATATGTCACGTAGTATTACGTAAGACATGAGAGCATCACTTACGTAACCCTCATTATCTAGTGAAATTGTTGGGAAAGTCTTATCTTCGCGGTTTTTAAGGAGTCGGTAAAGTAAAGTACGTGTGTGGGTGGATTAGATGAGGTATGTTCAAAGACATGAAGTGGCAAAATTGTGTAGCGTTGCTGAAAGATCGGAAATATCGATGGAATTGAACATTATACGAATGCACAATAAACCTGACGAAACGACTTGTGCAACTAGGTTGAAAACTATATCCAGTGGTGGACTGTGATAGACTGAGTTCATTGATTGTACTAATTAAGTCTGCATTATTAAATGATTGATTAAAGTTTTGACGTTTTCAGCGTCTCTTACCTTTAAAATTTCAGGTAAAATTGCAGATTTTGGAGCAGAGGCAGAATGAACAGCTGTCAAGGAAGATCAGTGTGTCTAACAATATGAAAACCACGAGATGTACTTGAGCATGTGCAGACGGATGAATTAAATTTACTCTACAATATGACAAACGTAAGTAACGTAACGTGCTCAGTAGAGGGCAATAGGCCACAGTTTCAGCCTCCATGCTGCTACTGAGAATTTGCATGCAGAAAAACCCAATAACACTTTGCCCGACCCGGGAATCGAACCCAAGAAGCTCAGCAGTCGCGCTTCCGATCACTAGACCAAAGCCAGTTATTCATACAGGCAAGCGATGAAATAAACATTTGGAAAAGAAAATAAACGGAAATGTACGCAAATTCTCCAGCGTATTGAAATGGAGCCCCAGCGAATAAATTCGGAGATAGCATCGCGTATAGTGTGTTTTTATGGATGTCAATAAAATATTATAGCACGTGTAAAAAGAAATACCCTTAACCCTGTAAATAGCCCTAAAGCTATCGATACACAGGCGGCTCACGCTGTAACTGCAGAATCGTCTGATGTAATCATCGGCGTAACATATCACCGGAAAATATCGTTTCATTTTAACTTTTTTCTGTTATTGTTTTTGTTTTTATCAAATTTTATTCAATACTTGCTCTGGCCGCGACTTCGTCTGTGTGTATTTCGTATTTATGTCTAATTTGTATTTTGCTACAATAGTATAAGTAAGCCTATGTCTTTCTCCAGGTCCCAGGCTACCTTACAATTCTTTTTAAATTTTCTTGACGATCGGTTCTATGGTTTGGTCGAGGTGGCAAACAGACATACAGAGTTACCTACATTCCATTTATAATACCTAATGTGATACTTTTCAACCCATGAAGTTGTATCGTTATTTACTCTCTGAAATATTTTTGTTTTAAAATAGATTATCAAGAATAAAGATTTTTTTATTCGTTGAATGATTTTAGAACATTTTCAGGTAAAGCAAAAGTAGAATCTGAGAACAGCAGGATAGCTACTGACTTCGTACATAACGCTTTGGATGATATACTAACAGAAATTAAAAAACCAGAACGTTGATTTTTCTTGTCAAGTCTTCATGTATTCCCGACTTATATTACAATTTTAAATTTTACTCATGTTTATTTTTAGATGAAAATAACAATTTTACACCTTCTGGTGACTAGTAAGTAGTAAGCCGTTCTCGAATCGAAAGAAAATCAAAAGAAAGTCAAAAAGAGAATATAGGAAAGTCTCCTAGACTTTCGTGAAAATTAAGTTACATTATATACCGTACCTAACGTTTAATTTACTAAGAAACAATTATTAAAAATCTTAAATATAGTTTCTGAAATTATAAATTCCAAATAGACATTATTGTACATAGGTATATTATAGTTTTAAAATATTTGTTTGAAAGTACATTTCGAAGTATTTCGCTTGTATGCACTAATTAATGTTAAATAAAAAAAAAATGATAAAGTAAATCTTGACAACGGTAAACTAACATAAAGAGTCAAACTCATATATCCATAACGCCCTTCAAAATCAAAACCGAGGCCTTTTAATTGAAAAATTACTCGAGCACAATAGCCGGAAACACGGACTAAATCCAGACATAGCCTCGAGCTACAAAAAGGCCCTTAAAAAGATATAAAAAATCAAGATGTATTGGTGCGACCGCCTACCGCAGCCAAAAATAGACCACGAATAAATACAAACCCTCAAGATCCCACAAAATATATCGAGACAACATGCAATCGAGCTTCAACTTTATTTTTGAAGCTATAGAGTTTATCTCACCCTCTATTGTGTTGTGGATTTAGGATGTTTCGAAGTTTGTTTCTCAAGCATCCGTGTTTACATGTCGGCAGAAGAAATTATTCCCAGGACGTGTTCAGCAGTAGGTTTTAAATAACGTAACGCACGAGCTTTTTTGGGCCACTGATAATAATACGTTGCTGGATTATTTAGGTTTCACTCGCTTTGAATTTGAATGAGTGAGCGATAAAGTCTTTGGAATACCATCTGCATTTGTTATACCCATGAGAATTTTAAAAGTAAAGTAGGAAAATGAGAGTTCTTCACTTTAGAGTTATTCGTGTTCTAAACTTATTGCTAAAGTTCGGTTTGGATAAGGAGCTGGTAAAGTTCTTAATTGTCCGGTCATTCTTTCATCTGTTCTTATTCCATTATATCTAGGTTCAGTTATTAATTCTTCTTCATCATCTCCATCCTTTCTTATCATATTTCACACGATCAACCTACCTATTTTTAGGTCTGCCCCTTGTCTTATATCCATAAGTGTAGATAGTTTTTTTTTTTTTTTTTTTCACCTTCATAATATAATCTTGGTTTTATATAGCACTACTGCCGAATGCCAACTGACCTCAACAACCCTTACAGAAACCCGATATTTGCTAGTTCTGTACAATCGAAAAATGTGATAAGTATGCATATACATAGTCACCAGATGACGACAAGATTGGCGCAGTGGCTAAGCGATTAGCATTCTGTGCTACGTGTCGCGGGTTCGATTCCCGCACGGAACAAATATTTGTATAATCTACAGATAGTTATTTCAGGTCTGGTTGTTTGTGCATGTGACATGTATGTTTGTAAACTGTACCCACGATACAGGAGAAATCCTAGCGGGGGCCAACGTTTTAAAAAAAATATGATTGTTTGACGGCACGGTCGTCGTAGTGGTGGAACAATCGACAGGAGCGCTAGGTATTGCAAGTTTGATTCCCGCAAGGAACAAATAATTTTATGACCTGCTGATAAAATGTTCCGGGTCTGGGTGTTTGGGCATGTGAAAGTTTATACCTAGTGAGGGGCAAAGAAAAAGATAAATAATAAGATGAAGTTTTTTTAAAGAACTGAGGATTGATACTAAATACTACTAAATAGGGAGGGATTTCAGTTTTCGATAAACATCCGCACTTTCTAACACTTCTATATTTCAATACTCAATATATTTATTGCATTTCACAGTGAAAAATTAGGTGGACCTTATACACTTATCCTATCTCCTTATTCGACTGATTCCACTTGATGGAACTGAACTTGTCCCTATGACATCGGACACGGACGTAAAGGGGACAAAACCACTAAAATCGTTTTGCATTGTATCTCATTATTCTTTAGGGGTGTTGGTTGAACAAGTTAGACATGGGGTTGTCATTGTTCACGAGCAACTATTGACGCGTTAATGAGAAGGCTTAGATAGTTTTTGATAGCTGATTCTGTTGTTTACAAACTTAAATCTTTTAAACTCGACCATTTTACTCGTCTATCTAAAAAAATTACTAGAGTACCCTAGTTTGTTAGTATCGTAAATGTTATCGCTACCGCAAAAAAAAGACCAAAAAGATATCACTATATAAATGTACTTTTAATTTTATAATAGATATATAAAACACAACAGCAACAAAGCTGACTAAAATACACCTCAGCATGCAAAAAGTCAGGAAAGGAGCAAACTAATTAAAATTCGAGCCTTTAGATATTAAATCCAGCTAATAACGTTTTGTGAGCATAAAGTAGAAGATAAAATTAAAAAAATATCCAAATCCTTGTTGCCACCGAACGAAATCCAAATTGTTCCAAATCCGAATACATTTTGACGGGACGGTTGGCGCAGTGATAGAGAGATCGATTGCGGTTCTCCGTTCCGCGGATTCGATTCCCTCACGGAACAAATTTTTGTATGATCTACATATAATTGGTTCGGGTCTGGGTCTTTGTGTATGTGAATATATGTGTTTGTAAACGCACTCACGATACAAGAATTATTCCTAGTGTGAGTAACGTTTATTTAAAAAAGAAAGAAGGAATATTTTTGAATCTTGGCCATATTTAACGTACTTAAGCCAAAATTGTATGAAAATATTGTGCGCGCATTTACCTTATGACTTCACTCCAATACGCACGCGCGATTTTTTCATAAATCTTCGGCTAAACTGTAACTACGTTGAGAAAATCTCTTATGAGACCACCAGAGCATACTTATAATCTATTATTCGGTACCACTATCGAGATGACGATAGACAGTAGTGACAGCGGTTCAACGCTTACCTTCCATACAAGAGGGTCTGAGTTCAAACCCGGCCCGCACATTTGGCTTTTCGGAATCATGTGCGGATTAGTGTTTGATTATCAATAGCGTTAATAGTGAAGGAAAACGTCGTCAGGAAACCTGCACACCTGAGAGGGCTCCATAAAGTTCTCGATGGTGTGTGGAGTTCGCCAACCCGCACCGGGCAAGCGTGGTGGACTCGGGCCTCAGAATGAGAAGAGTAGGCACTTCTCGTTCTGAGAAAAGGCCCTTGCCCACCAGTGGGACAGTAATGGTCTAAATATATTTATATTATTATACTATCGAGATCACCAATTGTTCATTATTTAAAAAAATAAACAACAAATAGAATATTACAAGACTAAATACGCCATAAATGGTATTTTTTTTTATATAATACCGCAAAGCATAGGCAACGATGATATACTGTGAGTTTGATATCAATATTCAATTAATGTAGTTCGTGGTAATAAATAAATGTAATTAACGTATTTTTCCGCGAGTAACAAGTTTATTCATGAATATTTATACTTTGACTTAAGCGCCATAAATAATGAAATTTTTCATTTCTCTAGCATTAAGAATTTAATCAGTAGCTACATAAATCGCGCTTTAAATCGACGTGCTAATGAGTCCGTGGATTCTTACACGTTTATCTTTACATATAAAATTGCGATGTGCATGTGTTCGTAATTTTTCTTCTAAACGGCTTGACCGATTTTGATGATTCTTTTTATTGTACTTATGTGGTCACCTGGATGGTTCTTGGCTATAGTTGGACCCGCTAGGTGGCGCTGTTATTGGAATCAAAAATAAAAACAAAATATGTGGCCAACATCTAGTCTTCTATATAACTGCCTCATTGGTCTAGTGTGCGTTCCTGGGTTCGATTACCGGGTCGGAAAAAGTGTTATTGGGTTCATCTGTTCAGAAATTCTCAGTAGCAGTTTGGTCGATGGTAATAGGCTTGCCCCCTATTACATGGGACCTAATAATAGAATCGGCAAAATATGGGTGCACAATTGGGTGCACAACTATGTTAAATAATAGAATTCTGGTATTGCAGATGATATCATGTAAAGTTGTAAACAGTCAGTGTAGAAAATGGGTACATATGGTGACATCAATGTTAGTAAAATATCCCACGATATCTTAGACCAATAGTCGCACACAATTACCTACGATAGTCATTACGGAAGCCTGAAAACCGTCCCTGAAAACTCCAAGTTATTAATACTGGATGTCAGCTGCACCTGTGTGTATTATACTATAAGCCGAATTCTTGGTTGAAAAAACTAAGCAGATGCTGATGAGATTATACATCTTAAGGAAATATATCTTTTGCCCTGTTTTCTCATCACGTCCTGCGTTCTAGCTCATCCACGCAGTGGCCAGGGTCTGCAGTAACGAAGGTATCCCGCTCCCCAGACCAAGCCTGTGGGCACTCCCTGCCATCCAGTAATTTGGCTGTAATAGGAGATAATCTAAAATCTTCTAGTCGAGAATGATGAGATATTGATTGAGCTTGCGTGATCCATCTTCGGCAGCATCGTCACTTACCATGACCAGGCGAGGTTCTGCCAAAGGCAATCAAATTATTATTAAAAAAAAACTTCATTGGTTCCAGTACATGGTTCCTCATCATTAATGTCTTATTTTGGACATAATTATAATATATCGACTGTGAACTGGCAACTGGTACTATCTCATTTTTGACAACATTACAGGATTAAGAAGAAACTATTTACATACGTTGTATGCACAACGCGGTCGTTAGTACAAATTGAATGAATTCGATTTTGGCGTCTAATTCTGATTGAAGTAAAATACGCTTTTTGCAACGCTGCCGGCGATGAAATAGTTTAGAATGGTATAACCAAGTAAAATCCTCATAAAATCGAGATAGGACATGTTGCCAGTTCACTGTCGATATAACTGTTAATTAAAGTAGTGTTAATGCTATTCTGATTTCTGAAGATTCAGCTGAATCTTCTTTAATTCTTACTTGAAAGAAGAAGAAAATGAGCGTAGAGAAGGATGATCTACACACACGTGAAACACATATTTTTTAAACATTTTCCATAAATTATTATGAATTGCAGCTTGAATTTATGCAACAACTAAGTATTATATCGTTTTCAATGAAATTCTTACTTATTCCAAAACAGTTGATCATAACTTTACCTGTTTTTCACTTAGCATTAGGTAATAATAAAACTTACACATATCACGATTACAACATTATCTAACCACACAAGTCATACATCAAAACATGATAAAAATCATAACAAATAGCGCAATTGCGTCACACATAATCAAAAGGATTTTATACTCAAGTAGAAAGAATGTACGGCCGTAAATTAAACTATAAATCTTCAGTAATTATACCTACCTAGTGTTTGTATCGCAACACCACAACAAGGTCACCGCGTACGGCACGGAGGATTGACAACGTCGCGTGACGGTGGAAAAGAGACAAAATATATTTTGAATTGACGAGTTAGAAAGAGATGTCAATATTCCTATTGTGCATTCAGAAGAGAACGGATGTTGTGAAGTCGTGACCCGCGAGAAAGCGGCCGATACAAGCTGAATTTTTGAGAATAAATTAGAAAGGAATAAGAAGTGCGGTTTGAAATATACTTCAATAACAGTAATGAAGGCAATCAAGTTTAATATGCAATTCGGTGCGTGAATAATTTTAGGCCTACATGATGCTGCGAATGTTGGGAACAGTTCTGTAAAGACAATAACTGATAAGTTGTTTGACTAATAAGCAATTAAATAATTTCTATGATAAAGACATGATTTATGTACGTCTACTTACTACTAGATGAGAGGGTATAATGCCAAAACAAATTTTAATTTGTTGGAATTTTTTTTATAAATCTCTCCTGCGCTGAAGTGTAAACCTAATTAATCAACTAAAGAGTTGATTAATTAGGTTTCTTTTCTTATTCTTTGCAGTAAATGTTATATAATTAGACGGATAAGTTATACGTCAAATGCAATAATTATAAATCATAAAGATTGATCGTTTAATAAAAGGTAGCATATGAGCTCTTCATTTGAAGAAAACAAAATAAAGCAGTTTTATGACACTGTATTATTAACTGACAATAATAATAACTTATTATTATGTATATAACTTCAAGTAACATTATTAACCAAACAAAGTCATAACATTATTATAAATAATAATGAAGCAATAATTATAACAATAAGTACTAGGCTATCAGAGACGCGCGCAACTCACAACTCCGTTTAGGCCTAAATATTCGACAGAGCGCGGGGCGCTCGTTGGAAAAGGGAGCGGTTTGACTCTTTCATGGGATAATAGAACAGTATTTTGTATGAAATTAACACAGAATATGTATATAATTGGATAAAAAGGTCCCTAATAGGGAATTTGGGGTAATAATAGCGCACATTGTAAGGATTAAAGTGAAATAAGTCCGAGTATTTCTAGAAATTGCTGTAATAAAAACTTCGTGGAAAATATTTCTTTCACTAGGATTATAATAAGTTATTTTTATTTCATTTGGATACTTATTATTAAACTTTGTATAAGGATAAGCAGTAATTCAAACTTTATTTACAAAAATTAAGAAAATTGGTAACAATTACGACTAAACTTGTATTTTCTCCTTTCGCGTCATTTTCATTTATTTCTAATGGTGCGCGTGAAGAATATTTTGATGAAGGCATAACAGTACGGTTATGCCTTCATCAAAATCTTCTTCAGTTTTTATCCATGTTATAATGTATATATGATTATTTTCTAGTAATTTAAAACATGTTGACTGTGTGTCTCTTGAGTTCTTGACATGATCTGTCCAGCGGCAGTCTCACTCCATATTTACAGAATATCGTCGGAATGATTTTATTTAAACGAAAGAATAGGTAGATATATTTGCTCGCATATTTGTAGGCCTTTATCAATACTTCTACTAAGTTATTTGTTTAAAATATTATTTTCTTGTGTTTTTGCCTGTACAATTTTCATAATTTTCGTCAGCAACAATATTCATCTAAAAGCTATTTTGTATCGAGAATCGTGTTTGTGTTACGAGATATTTTGGCCAAAAGAGTAACATTAACTAAAATAAATCAAATGCTTAATTAATAAATGTGTAAAAAGAAAAAAAAATCTATTAACAGGCTCCGCTTTGCAGAAAAATACGTACGATTGTCATCGTTTCCCACATTCGCATAGTCTTTCTTCGTTTGGTAATTGCAGCCACGTCTAGGACACCTTTTAGAAAACCAGATTTTTCACAGTTCAATTATCAAAGTAGGTATAGTTGGTTGTATAAGAAAGGGTACGGTGTCGCGCATTCACTATTAAATCTTCAATTACTCCAATGCCTTTATAAAATTTATAGAAATACTAGCCTGTTCTAAACGAATATTATGACCGATATTATTAACATTTTCTAGTTCGTGTGATATACGGAGGAGCTTATTGATATAAAACTTCCTTTTATTTTATTTGTGAGAGAGTTGTATGGCCGAGAGCATGGCTGTTCGGTAAATTTAATTCCCTTTGACACGAATAATATATATAATCCTCTTATGAAATTCACGGAGCGTTTATGTCTCGAACGAAATATGGAAAGCTGTGTTAGACGGAATGGAAATGTAATATTAATTGATTCTAGTGTGAATTAGTAATGGATATTCTGTAAAGTTAAATGAATGCCTAATATAATATAAAGATATTCCTTAGATACTAAAATCATGTAGTATGATTTTAGTCGTTAAGGAACGACATGAAGGTAAGACATGAGGTATGACTCATACTTCATGTTTTTTCTGAAGATGAAAACCAAAGAAGTAATAATATAAGTCACAGAATACGTTATACGAATACTGTAAAAAATTATAAAGGACAAGACAAATGGTATGCAAAAGAGCGGAATACTAGAAGAAGCTAACCAGCTAGATTATAGAAAATGTTGATGAAAAGTTAATTGCGAAGGTAAAGGAGATGGCAGGGAACAAAAATATGTCAAACCATATACAATAACGAGCAACAAATTTTATTTTTAACATTTATTTAATTCGACAAACAACACAACACGATGTTACAGTTAATAGTAAAGGCACAATTTTAAATTAGAATAGATTGAATAAAAACCCTAAAAATATAAGAAGTTGACAACTAAGTATGATATAAATTAACATAAAATTAAAACAACAATGGACAAATATTATACTAACCTACTATAAAACATCACATCTTACGGAGGACCAGAGAAGAAATAAATTTCAAGAATTTCCATCAATTTTTCAAGTTAAGGTTAACACTGCTTTTCAAATGAATCGATACGAACTTTTTAGTAATCTATGCTAATATCTGTTTACCCTGCCTTCACACAAGCAAACAAAATATGTCATATTGTAAATATTAATTACAAAACCGTGGCCTCCATAACACCATGCTACACCCCCTCGGAGGGTTGCGTGGATAGGGATGATCGGCACGTAGTTAAAGTTTGTTGAACACGGACTTATCTTGTGCGCAATTATTATATTAGGGTTCTGCATCGAGATAATAAAAGTAGTCTTCTATTGTTTTTTTCTTCTGTCGTACGAAAATTACTATTATTATTATTAAAAGCCTATGCTGTCCATACCCCACTCCTGGGCAACGACCTCCCTGCCTTTTCTACATTTCTCGCGATCACACGCTGTATTTGGCCAGTTTTCTAGGAGGCATGTTCAAATATAATAATCAAAAAAGTGATATTTCTTCTTGCTTTCTTCTTTTACGTAAAAATGTCAAGAATATTTGTCTTTCAAAGGATTGGAGTAGACGCGGTAAAAAGGAAGATGTTTTAAATTACTCCTTACATCTTTTTCATCATGCGGTAAAGTTTTACGGTGAAGAATAAAATATCTCGCTAGATGATTTAGGTCTGTCCAGTGTCCAGTGTCAATATTGTTCGATGATCATTTTTCTAAGTACCTTCAATAACTTTGATCATAATGACGAGACTACATACTCTAAATACACAAAAAACATATTATTATTTTTATCTTGTAAGCATAAAGACATAAAAATATTATCTAATAATCAAGAAATTGGATTACTGAATATATAATTAAAAAAGAAAACTTTTAGGTTGAAGAAATTTTAGTCGTGACGATTTCGAATACGATATTTAGATAAAAATCTTACTCTTAATATTTTCTCTACATGGACACCTGAACATCAGGCGAAATAGTAGTCAAACGCAGTTCCTATTATAAAAAAGTGTTTTTACAAAAAATGGTTTGTCACAAGAAAAATTGACACCGAAACGTTTGAAAAACCTATTGAGTAAATGAGGAATAGATACTTAAGAGATAGGAGTGTGTTGGTAAATTAGAGAATTTTACTTTTAAAAATATATTTTAGAGGATTATTTTACCCCCATGGAATATATTCATAATCGTATCAAGTAAATAAGAATAAAAAAGCATGTATAACATTCAGATTTTAAATGAAACCCGACGGGCACAGTCAATTTTCATAATGAGTTAGCGAGTAAAATTGGTACAATTCAAGTAACGCAGCAGAATTTAAACTAAGAAAATTAAACATAGTTGATTGAAATCTCCTTCATTATCTTATATTCTTGGAAAGCAAATTGATTAAACATTACGGTGAACGCTAATGTTTCTTATGCACTATGCAGCTTGTGTAGTTCGTGATTTGCATTATAGATGGCGTTACACGTCGCATTTCTCACGCGTTAAATTTTAATATCACGTGTGTTTGTGTGCGTGTTTTTGTTTTTCATAGTTTAAGAATAGTGTCAATTTTTTTATTTTGATTTTATTATTATGAGCTACCAACTTATTTAATGTTTGTTCTTAATTTTTTACATTGTGGCCATACTATAATACTTTTAAATTTGATATATTTCTTTGCAAAATTCCGCGCTTGATTAATTTTCCTATACCTCTTCATCTTCTAATGATTCGAACTAATTGCTATTTTTTTTTTTAAATTAAGTATTCACGATTCTACTGACACCAATGCTTTCTTTGTTTTTCTGTTGATTAGTCAACAGTAGAAAGTATGTTCCAATCGTTAAAATATGCGTGCCACAAGGGTACATTTTTGCGTTCCTGATTCTTGCTCATTTTAACTCTACGTTGCGACACTGTTATGACCACGGAACGAGAACGTTACATCAAACATTTTTATTCAGTAATCGTGTTGTGTAAAAGCCCTCTCCCGCCCAGTGGGAGGTAATCCGCGCGGTCGATACGCCACCCTTCGCAGACGCCCTTCAGCTAGTATCATAGGTACGTGGGTGATAAGCCGGGGGCCCTGTGGGTGTTTCTTTAAATTACAATCGTTAGGCGCTTAAATGAAGCAGGTTTTCCGAAATATTATATTTTCTCGGAATATTTTGTCTTTGCTTTGCTATAATATATATTTTGTGATTACAGATTATTTTTAAAAGATAGTTCTTTTATTATTATCTTTTCTAACTTCTTCATCGTGTTTCCAGTCATCTCAATCATTTCGTGAGGGTTTTTCTACAGGCACTGCACGGAGTCTTTTCTTGATTTTTTCATCCATTTAATGACAAATGATAGTCTTCGTGGCACTGCTGTGTCATCTACAAGAAAGATGCAGGAAACAAACCCAGAACGTGGTCACCATCCGGCACAGGTAAGGTACAATCCAAACACGCGGTAAACTAGTGTTATCACATGGCTCCGCATGTATCCGCGCTTTATTCCAACGGACTAGCTAACGAAGCGAGATAGCAATTTAGAAAACTAAGCTATACTACATTTCCATGAATGCAGCTCAGACGATGTGGTGCATTTAATACACGGCCGTTGAATGGTATGGCATCCTGTAGATATCATTGGCCCTGTTTCCGAAAAGTCAGATAAAATAGTACTGAAACCTTGGTTTAAACTATGCTGGGACTGTTGTTTACTAGTCGGAAGTCGTCAGTTCATTCAGTTCTGTTATTCATGACTTTTTTAGGCAATGTTGGTCTTAATCCAGCAAAATCCTACTTTAATTTTGCAACTTTGTGAGTTAATGTAGTTTGTATTTTAGAACGCCACCTAGAATTCTGTGCTTCATGGCCTTCGCAAGTGAAGTAACTAGACACGAGATCGTCTAGCGCACCCTAGGTGGTCATCCTCGATACCAACATTGGTAACTAGCTAATCTCTTCACTACGATATGAGCAATTCCCTTATGCTTACAGAATAAGAAATAGCATGACATGGCAGACATTAAGTTTGGGTTTCAAGATGTTCTTACTCGGTTATTTTTAATCTACCAAGTTAGAGCTGATTGTGAGATGATTTTCTACACGACTAGGTTTTTGCTGTATGAAAGATACATATTGTCTCGCTTTCCGTAATTCTAACGTGGCTCCTACTAACTCTAGTGCCTTCATTTCTAGACTAGACTTTCTGTCGTGTCGTCACGAGCTCTCATACGGGTATCGCTTATGCCGTAGTGGAAATATAGCCATTCACCAGTTGTATCGAGGTTGATTGCTCAGGGTGCGCCAGACGATTTTATCTATTGTCACGTGGAGGCTTTTTTCTTGCATCCTACATTGTTGTATTGAAGAAATTAGTCGCGTGTGCATAGTTAAAGAAAAAACTACGTATTACGTTTAAGTATTTTCCATGAACAGGTAAAGGAACTTATTGATTCTGACGGTAGCCTGGGCTTCGTAATCTTTTATGATATTTTTCAGTATATAATCATCATTAAGTATCATTAATTTCATTCAAATTATCATTGATAGCCACACGAGTTCCCTTTAAACAAAAAACAACTTTATGCTAATAAAAATTAGGTGTTTTCTGCAAACCACCGCAAGATAATGATCTGTCCGATATAATACACTGTTCTCTTGTACATTTTTTGGAGACTATGTAGGTAGTCGTTTATTAGAATATTTAAACATTTTCAACCACTTGCTATTCCCCTCCTATGGTTTCGTAAAAAAACTATAGATAGGTAGGTACCTAATATATGCGTCAAACAACAATGGACTTATCGGGAAGATGGTTTATTGCAACCGTTCAAAGGTTGTTTTTTTTACCTGTCAGGTAAAGAAGCCTCAAAAAGGTGAGGGTACAAAATCCAGCCAAACTTCCGATTGAAACTGATTCCATAATAAGTTTATGAAATAAATTATTCTGGCAATTAAAACGCATAACGCTAGCGTGGCTGACAAGGAATTCCTGTTACCTAAGTGTTATGTTGTGTTCAGTAAATTATTAATTGCAACCTTAATTTAGGAATTGCACACAGATAAAATAGTTACGATCGTTACCTAACCTACCGGTGTAATTAAGACTATTACATATGATTAAAATGAAAACGGCCGGATACTAATATACATTTGTATATTAGTATCCGGCCGTTTTCATTTTTCACTGAAAAAACAGCTAATGTGTGCCTAACGGCTAACGTCTGTTAAATGGTTGGTGAAATTAGGCTTAAATAAATATCAATTAAATTGACCCGGGTACGTCTTAAAACTGCGGCCAGACACCGGAGGACGGGCAGCAGCGTCCTCTCACTAATCGGTGAGCCACTGCGATCCCCAAGCCGCCTGCCAAGCGTGGGGATTATGGCAAACCCCCCTTGAGGGAGGCCTTCGTTCAGCAGTGGACGTCTTCTGGCTGATGATGATGATGATGAAATATCAATTTCGTCGCTTAGGTAACAATACCCCGTAAGTAAAATTTTATAAGATTCAGAAGAGACATAAATTTGACTTGATATATTTATGAAATTTTTCATAAGAAATTAATATGAAAAATTCATAAATGTATAATATAAAGAAAAAAACAATACAATACAATAATACATTTCATTGCACACCACTTGTGGAATATTTTTCATACAAAATAATCAGTTCTCTGTCCCTTCTGAAAAGTTATAAAATAAAATTTGGCCGTTGAACAGAACACCTCTGCCGCCCTCCGGGACATACAAGCGCGATGTTATAAAAGTGCCGATGATCATAGTTCCTCTACTTATTTATGTTAGGGAGTCATATTATGTGGTAAAATATAGTGTTGCAAAATGCTGCGGGTGTCGCTATCATCTAGAAGAGGAAGAGGCGTGGCCTATTCTTTGTTAGGAAACACACATTCACGAAAAACATGAATCTAGGAAAAGCAGCACCACATAATGAAGTTATTTATTTACCTACCTACCTACTATAAATGCTAAGTTATGCGGTTGTTATTGTAAAATAGTAATTCTGTTTTTTTTCCTTATTATTGCCTAACGGCTTAGCCGGCATTTTTCCTCGATTAATAAGGACCGATTATAATTAAAAAACATATTTAATAATATGTTAAATGTGCAATGCGAAATGTGAGTACACTTCTGCCTGCCCCTCAGGGAATATAGGAGTGACGCTACAATGCTGTTGATTAAAATAAAAACCGATATAAACGTTTTGTTTTAGTCTTAACAAGCCCTAACGCCTGTGATTCACGATCATCCAAAGGTTTACTTTGACCGGAATCATCTGGTAACGTAAACGACTCTTCGTTTACGTACGTAACGTTCAGAACACACTGGCCCGTCACGACATATGTAAAGGGACGTACCGAAGTGCCAATTTACCGGCCACAACTCCCAACATCGAGACTGTATTTGGGAAATTCCCAAAAAAAAAAACCCCAGGCCATAAGGCCATCATGCCTGCGGCGATAAAATTAATGAGATGGTTCCCTTATAGGCAGGCCAGCTTAGAGCCGCAATTTCGTTCACGTAGTTGGTCCTTTGCTAAATATTATCTAGGGCTCTTTAAAAAAAAAAACATTACGTATAAGTAGCGATACCAACCTTGTCATTTTTCATAAAACGCCAATGGGACTAGCATTTCTCCTATATTATGAGTACAGTTTATAAACATATAGGTAATATGCATACACGAACCACAACAATTTGTAGATCATACAAATATTTATTCCGTGAGTAAATCGAATCCGCGACACGAAGCACAGAAAGCTACTCGCTTAGCCACTGCTCCAATCGTGCCATGACATGAAACTGAGATGACAATAGACTGTTTGTCTGAAAATACAGACAACCTAATAACGATTAACACTAGTGACTGAGACGGCTTATGATCAAATACGACCGAACCGAATAATCTAAATAAGACCTTAAAGTGCTATAAAAAATGTACCAATATTCGTGGCTTTTTTTATGAAACTAACTTCAAAATATTAAAATGTACAAGAATACAAGTTAATTCATGTAAACAGATAAAACTAGTAAAAATAATACCTATATTATATATAAACATAAATTTGCCACGAAAATAACGCAAATAATCTTGTTTAAACAACGAACCAACAACCTCAGAAGGTACAATAAAATAGTGTATAAGGTTAATAGTTGTCTTACTTCGCGTAGGTAGGTACTAGCTACTAAACTCTACCAAAGAAAATGCACCCTCATCCACGCAACGAATTGTTGAAAATTGTAACAAAGGTCGATTAATTGTGTATATGTTCATTTTTCCTACAACGAAACATCCCAGGGCCGAGCTAGCGCGGATTAAGTTCCGATTGAAGTAGCAACACTGATTTATAAAAATGGTAGCGATGTTAGATATGTACTATAAATTACGCTATAATTGACAACGACACTCCAAGTTTAGTCCGCTTGGGAAAATCAGTTGGTAAGTACTAATTACTAATCGCTGTTTTACCTAGTCGTATTGGATACTAACTTTCAATGGAGCAATTTATCATCAGCTGCAATCACTAAGTAAACTTCTTTATGTTGACTGATGAAGAGTCGGCCGTGTGCCCTTCAAACTTAGTTGATGTATACCCGTTACCCCCTCCAACTAACCTTAAAATGAAGCTCGCGCTACGAGTACGATCACCTCAAAAGCCGACGAGTGGTATTCGAATTGATGACCTTTCTATCGCAAGCCCGATGCCCAAACCATAAACAAAGTTATTATACTATTCTCGCAAATAAGACCACACTTTTTCCTCCTTCTTATCATGTTTATTAAACCCATTTTTTCCTGTAAGACCATAATATACACTTGAGGTGCAACTGTATCGGTGGGGTCCGTAAGGCGAAGCGCGCACGCCCGCGCAGGCGCAGGGCCACTCCCGGGGGCGGACCGCACCGCTCGCCCCGCCCCGCGCCCCGCCCTCCGGCCCTTCGGCAAGGTACTGCAACTGAGTGAATGGGTTTTACAAAGTTGGATGTCATTTTTGGAGTTTCTGGGAATATGCGAGTGTTATATGGGTGATTTGAACTGGGTTTAGGTGATAACGGACGTATTTTAAGTACTGTTAAAATAGGTTTGCTCGAAGGGCTTTTGGACTATTTGCATATTGGATGGTGCTGATTATGTTACCAGCTTGTTTAGTTTTTGCAGGGCTGTGTAGGTATAATTTTTAAATTAGGTCAGCATTTCAATTGAATCCCTATCTCATAACCAGTGATGGAATAAGGATCTGAAGTGCGGACAGTTTTTAAAAGATTAAGGTACCGGAACTTTTCTGTTCGATGTGGTTTCAAAAGTCTAAATGAAAGAATGTAAAGTTGTTGTTGATGATTGTAAGAAATACTTTTTTTTTTTTGTAGTATTTATTAATAATTTGAAGGTACATTAATGAGTTAGATGAATTTTGTTTATTCGAAAGGCAAAGTGACTATGATTAGATTGATTCATTTACCGCCTCAGAAAGTAGACCGAACCGTAGTAAAATTTTGAGCTGGTTGTCATTGACCTACCATTGTTTTCACGGACACCACAATCCGACACAAAGCGTTTCCTTGTAATAAATCTGAAAAATCAACTCCACGTTGTAACAGTTCCAGCGTTGACGTCTAAACTGTATTGAAAATTTAAATAGCTGATGCATCTGCAACAGTGTAAGCGTTAACGAGGAGGCACGGCTGTCAATAACGTAAAAAAAATGGTAAGTAGAAAAAATAGCGTAAGTTGATTAAAAATATAACGATCCATATGCATTTATAGTGAAGTTGCGCAGTGGTGCATTTGATATCAGCATTAGAAAAAAAGTGTTCAAATATTATTACGATAATCAGCCTAGCCACTACTAATATAAAGCGGTTGATAACCGTAAATATCCTCTTCTTTTACATCCGTATCTACTGCTACTGGTAACATCGTAGATGCCGATCCATGTAACTAAATAAATTCAACCCATTACTTTCCCACTACTGAGCAAGGGTCTCTTCTCAGAATGAGAAGGGGTAGGCCTTAATCCCCCACACTGGCCTGGTGCGTGTTGGCGGACTACACACACCATGATGAACTTTATAAAGCCGTCTCAGATGTGCAAGTTTCCTCACAATGTTTTCCTTCACCGTAAACGCAAGTGATAATAAAATTTTGATTCGCGCATGATTCCGAAAAGTCAGAGGTGCGGGCCGGGTTTGACCTCAGACACTCCTGAATGGAAGGCAAGCGTTCCACCGCTAGGCTATCACTGCTTTTGTAAATACTTATCTATAACTAATAAGTATTCAATATGAACCGCTTTAGTATTTACCTAGGTACTAATAATATTTGTATTTTGGAGGTTATATCTACTTTATTTTTTAGTTTGTTGGTTTTTCCTATCGTACGTGTTCGGTTTTTGACTCGTCAGTTTCCCTAAGTCAGTCTTCTTCACATTCAACACGTGGAATGTGCACGTGAGCGCCAAGAATAATTTTGATTAATCTGAAATCATCTTCATGAAGACGAATCATTGAAAAGAAGTAGCGATCTTGTAGTTTCTAACATCATCTTCTAGTATCCAGGACACGCTGTTTCTTAAGACTACTAAAGTAGGTAATCAATTCACGATTTGGGCCTCTAACTGCAGAGTTAGGTATGTAGGTAAAAAAGTCGAAGACTAAGATACTTTAAAAACATAGAAAATGTATTCAGGAACTTCAGCATCTATGTATGTCGCAACTCTGCCGTGAGTTCCGAGTTAGGATTAAACTATGTAACTCATCAGCTTATAATAAATACTTATGACGTAATACACAGCTGACAAATTATTTTGCACTTCTGGCAAATTGTAGCAAATCACTATTGTTATATTTGTATCGGTTATCAAGTATAAGTGAATAGATACATATACACTTTACTGCATACCACGAAGTTATTCAGAAACGGATGTAGAAATTACAATTAACTTGTACAATGGCGACCTTATCGCAATCAGCGAACTCTTCCACGCAACTATAGGATAGACAGACGTGAACTCAGGGGTGGCTTTAGCCCACGTAGCGCCCGGGTGCAAAAAATACCCTGGCGCCCTCTAGTACGCACGCAATCAAAATGTCATCAATATTCGGGTGCAAATGGTGCAATTGAAAATAACTACGAATACTTACGAATCCACACCGTTTATTTTCTAAATTAGAACAATGCGCTGTTTTTGTATCAAAGTCTCGCGAGCGGCCCTCGGCGCCCCCTGAGACCCTGCGCACGTGTGCACTGCACACCCTGCACTATAGGTAAAGCCGGCACTGCGTGAATTGGACAAGATACGGGGCTTTAGGTAGTTACCATCTTGTGTGTAAATACTTTTACGCCATGATAGGTGGCGCTGCTGGTCTCACCACGACGATAGCAGAGGTTTGGAAAAGACTGTTTAAATTCTATAACGTTTATATTTTTACGTTTCCCATATTGTTTTTCTTTTCTTTGATAAGTGCGTCTGGTTCTTTTCATCTTTTTCCTAGCCTTTTTTCAACTATGGGTCGGCTCCCTGTTCAACGAAATGTGGTTGAATCATCATCATCATCATAATTAACAGCCTATGTTAGTCCACTGTTGGACATAGGCCTGCCCCAATGCACTGAGCCCGATTCTCGGCTATCTTCTTTCAACCGTGGTTGAATATCAGTCGGTAATTTACAGGGAGAGACTGCCAACTGACTTCTGCGATCCAATAACTGGGAAACACTGTTATCCTAAGGTAAGACTGGTGCCAGTGTCAGTCTTCGCTGTTCTAATGAGCTGAAAATATTTTATCGTCATGACGCGTATGTATATAAATCAGCCAATATCTGCCCCATTTCTTGGCACGGGATTCTTCTCAGAATGATAAGGGTTGGGCCTTTGTCCACCACGCTAACTTATGCAATTCGTCTGGAAATAACCCTTTATAACTTGAATCACTGCTATACTGTTTTTGCTATCTTTATCGCCGTTTATAACACTTACAGGTTGATTGATTGATGATCGGCCTTTTTAATACTGATGACTATACGAAAGAATATTATTTATTGAAATCGCTATACGTAACACCTAATAGGTATTATGGGTGATAAAAAAGTAACAGTAGCAGCAAATCTTCCATTCTATACCATTCTCAGACTAACAAATAATAACTCTTCAAAAAAATACCTGCGAAGATTTTACCCAATTACATAATAACACAAAACAAAAGTTCCGAATCAAAAATATCTATTCCCTATTCAAAAACTCAAACTAACACACACAATATCCCGGCCCTACAATAGAGAGAGATCGTTAGAGTGAGATGGGTAGAAGGGGCGTGGGCGTGTCCATCCACAAGTGGTGAGACGGCATTATACTGCTGTGAACTTCTGCGATCCTGGTACCTTGACGTCAATCTTACCTGCGGGAGAAACGCGCCGGTCCGACGGGTGGCGTTGTCATTGCCGTTTTGAGTTTTCATTTAGTTTTTAACAGTACATATGAATATTAATGAAATGATTGGATTGATGACGGTTAAGCAGAATGAAAATACTTTTGATTTAATGAAATGCTTTGTAATATTATACCGAATTTGATCACAAAAAGCCGTTCTCAGAGGTCCTAATAGAATTTGGAAAGATTATGGAACGTCAAAGAGAAAATAATGATTTTGATAGTATATTTTAAATCGATAAAAAATATCGATTCTATTAAATGAGACATTCGAGTTGTAAAAGGGACTTATCTATATAAAAAGAGTTTTTTTGGGATGAGAGAGATGTTAATCTTGAGCGCAGTATTGTAAATTTAGAATTCCTTACGAGAATAATTGGGGTGAAATAGTTTTCAAGACGGTTTTTCTTTTTACTTTTCGATATTGGTGAATAAATTTTCATAATCATCATATTCAAGTTTATTTGCTCAGTGATAATTAAATAATTATTGTAAAACTTTCAAGATCTTTTGATCTTTCTAGAACTTGCGTGTTCATCAAATTCATTCCTCTCAATTATATTAATATCTCTTATAATTTCATGCGTCGATATTTTCCAGTCCTTTTATGACTTATTAATATTTTTAAAGGCAGCAATTTGTTAAAGCTATCTTTATTAAATTGCTCTGGAGGGTATATTATAAATAACGGCTTGATAAAATTGCTGACAGCGAAATTAATAAGTAATTTATGAATACCTGCTGAAGAAAATAGATTCAGTTCATTTGAATTAATATGTTATTTATCTGTCTGGCTTAGAATGTAATTAAGAAGAAACGTGTTTCTGGTAATTGTGAAAGATCTTAATCTTCTATTGTATAAAAATTATGTAATTATTTTTATATTGTATTATTCTGGTCAACAGCCAAAATACTTGCGTATAAAAGAAAAATACAATTACGCTTATTAAGTTTGATAATTTTTGTTTTCTAAATTCCAAAATGGGTATTCAATTTTGTTAACTATTCGATTAGCTTTCGATGTTTCCTTTTTCTCCTTACTCCTAGCCAATCTTCATGCTGGCTTCCTGGTTGTTGTTCGTTTGATTCTCTGACTAATATTAATATTTATTTTACTTATTACTGCTACACATGTGACGTTGCCATCTTTCTGCGTTCTCGAACGTTCCATCTGCGAAGAAAATACCACGGAATTCTCTCAAAGGTGTTTGCCCACGATGATATATCAGAGATGTTTTTTCAAAGAAATAAATAAATAATTGTTTGTTCCAATGCGAGATTATGTACTTTGATCATAACGTAATATTGAACTAGCGAGATGGAAACGGCCGAGTACCGACCAAGTACTACATATTACCTTACCTTCCTCTAAGCTGCTTCAAAGGCCTCTTATCAGGGTCTCATGGTAATGTCCCGGTGAGGTGACCATCCTTTTAACATCGTAACAGCCTTTTGATTATTTACTCCTTCATTGGTCTCGTAGTGACGGCTAAGCGCGAGGTCCTAGGTTCGACTCCCGGATTGGGCAAAGTGTTATTGGTTTTTTCTTGTATGGAAAGTCCCTGCAACAGCACTAAGTCTGGAACTGTGCCCGGTAGATGGCATTAGGCTCGCCCGCTAGTTACATGGGGATTCAATAACGGGATCGGTAAAATATTACACACAATTACCTACACCTCTGCCTAACCTTATGTTATGTTACGTTTTAAGGCCAGTCAAAAGATCGAATATTTTCAGAAATCTTGTCAAATTTTAAGGCCGCCATATACGATGTGGTATACCTTCAAGCTTTGCTTGATGGGATTAAAATTCAACGTACCTAGAAGCCGATTACAGCCGACGCGATGCCCAGAGCAAAACGAACAAAACTGGCGTGTTCATATCACGCATCAGTTTCGACCGGTCTCCTCGTGTGTTTTGTGTGTGCTTTCGACTAACGAATGCTGAATTCGGAATTTTACACAGAGCGACTACCAACACCACTACTGTATCCCAATAAGAGAGATATCGGTATAAAGGCTGTAAATTAGACTGTAATTTACAGCTATAAATAAATAAATATAGCAATAAGTTAAATCCGGGAGAGCTAAAATAGCCATAATTTGTTAAAAAAGCGGTAAAATTGAAACTGCCAAGATTTATTTACCTACTTTTTTATTTTTTATAATCTTTTGACATTTAAAATCTCTGTTATAATATAAAAAAAAAATGTATTCTTACATAACCAGTTTCATAATTAACTTTTTTTTTTTCAAATAACGATTGGCCATCTCTCCCGGAGTGCCCGTGGCCGTCTGAAAATAATTAAGTCCTCATTGCCAGTTGTATCGGGTTTAGGCTAATTTCAGGATCTTTCCTTTTATAACAGGATGAATTTGGACACTACTTCTCAAATCAGGGAAGATTCATGATGTAGTGTTGTGTTGTGTTTGAAATCATTGCTTACATATTATTCTTTCTTATAGTTTTTACAGCGCATTGATTACCTAAAAGATAGGTAGGTACTTACGATCTTACGTAGACATAGTGTTCGGTTCTAGATTTAGTAGTAAACTGGGTTGTGGTCTTAATGAGATGAATAACTTTAAGGTTAAAATCCATTGAATAAATTAAGTATATCCCAATGGTGTATACGCAGACCCGGGTACGTCTTAAAACTGCGGCCAGACTCCGGAGGACGGGCAGCAGCGTCCTCTCACTAATCGGTGAACCACTGCGATCCCCAAGCCGCCTGCCAAGCGTGGGTATTATGGTAAACTCCCCCTTGGGCTCCCCCAAGGGGAGTTGGGACTTCGTTCAGCAGTGAACGTTTTCTGGCTGATGATGATGATGATGATCCCAATGGTACCGATGCCGCTATTAATGATAAATTATTTCTTTTCAATATATGTGCACCTACTAAGGAGAGGGGCCGCGCAGATCGTTCGATCTCCCAGATAAAGCAACGCGTGACGCGGTCAGTTCTTGGACGGGTGACCATTTTTCACATATCGAGACCCCTTCGTGCACACCCCTTCGGAAAGCACGTTAAGCAGCTGATCCCGGATGTCACACGAAGATCTATGACAGTCGTTACGGGTGTCAGTAGTCCAAAAAAAGTCTGACAACCAGTCTAACCTTAGAGTATTAGTGTCTCCTAGTAATTGGGTCAGAAGGCAATCACTCCGTGTAAAATACTGATATTCAGCCGCAACTGGTTAGATTGGAAGCCGACCCTAATGAAGTTGGGAAAAGGCTAGACAGAGGATGATGTGTGTACTAAAAAGAGGGGCTCGTAGCTGTACTCTACTCTACCCGCGGGCCAGTCAATCTCTGAGGTTAAACAGGGCTTACTGCGGTCAGTCCTTGGATGGGTGACCATTCTTCACACGTCGAGACCTCTCCGTGCCACAGTAATCACGTTAAACATTTTGTCCCAGGTGCCATATGAATACCTATGATAGTCGTAACAGGTACCAGCAGCCTAAAAACCTCTGTCTGACAACCGGGTTAACCTTTGAGTATCAGTGCCTTCCATCAGTGGCGGAGCTCAAATTGCGGCCGCTTTGTATAAAATACTGATATTCAACCGCATCTAATTAGACTACAAAAAGCCGACCTTAATCCTCAAAGTTAGGAAAAAGTTCTTGACTCCATAAGGTTCTTGATGGTGGGTGTAGTCCGCCAATGCGCAGGCCAGCGTGGTGCCTAAGCTTAACCCTTGTCATTTTGAGATGAAACCCTTACACGGCAGAAGGGCAGTAATAGACTAAATTATATTATAACAGACATCAGGGCTCAATTTTGAAGTCTCTGCACTAAATTCGATCAGACCTATAAATAGACCTACGCATATAGGTGTGTCAATCGCAATGCGGATATTACATTTCATTTAAACCAATAAAACAAATAGAGGTGCCTCTTAAACTAAGGTTAGGCACACACGACCAAGTCATGACGCCAGTCGCTAACCAACTCAAACGTCAACTCAGTCATAAAATGCGATTCTTACTCACAAAACGTGCTCGTGTACATGAATTTATTAAGCAGTCAAGGTGACGATCGATGAGGTCGCGCGTGCGCTCAGCGCGCCATACCACGTGGCTGTCAACAGATGGCGGTAGCAGGCACTGCGCATGCCTCATATTATTGAACGCACTCACACATACAAAGTATTCGTCTATACTTACACACTGGAACACTCTGACATAAATCATATGTTGTCCGCTCCTAACCATACGGCTTCAAATTACTGCTGCGGCGCGTAATGACGCAAGTGAAATTCTCTATTCAATTTCCAAGCATATTTCTTCTGCTTTTAAGTCTATTTCTCCTTGTTATAGGTTTCGTGGAGTAACAGAAGTGGACGAGTGAGCTAAATGTCTCACAGCAAGCAACCGTGGACGTCAATTACCGTCTTTATCTGCTCGCCGTTTACGGGACAGCATACCGCTTGTGTATTCAACGGAGTATTTCCACATTCCTGGTTTAAATATTTTAGAGATGTAATAGTTTACTTACATAAAATTGTATGAGACGTAGATAGTGATTAAAATTTTATATCCTATCGGCTTTATAGATTTTTTTAAATTTTAGTATCGTAGATAACATTAATATCAATTTATCTACCAAAGTGGATATATTAGGGGTAAATACCACAGTAGAACTTGTTCTGATAATAATGTGAATATTGTTTTTAATTACTTAATATACCCATTTGAAGTGTAACGGGAAAATAATATTTAAAGCGGACGTTTTCATAAGATAATTGACTGCAATAAACGCAGATACCTAGTACTCTATTTTGTGCTACGAAGACTACGAAGAGCTACATACATTAAAGTCAGGTTAAAACGCAAAACAGTACTTATTTCATTGAATTATAAATGTGGGAGAAAGATATTTGATAATATTTGCTTCGAGTAAAATCAAAGACGAGTAAAAAGATATTCATGTTCCGTAAACAATTATAGGTACATATATTGAAGACAGTTAAATGTTTTCCTGAGCTATGAGAAATCATTAAAAGCCAACACAATCACCTGCTTACAAAATTAAACTAAACTACAAGCGACATAGAAAAGCGAACATAAAAAAACTTCGTATTCCGACTCTCATAACGGAATACTGAAATAAAAATAGTTTCTGAATGGAACAGCGGCATGGCAGTCGCCAACAAAACTCCATGCTTAATGGCAGAGCTATGGGAAGTCTGCAAAGTTCTACGAGCTAACAATTTATGGTGTTTGCCATGCCAAGTTTGTTCGTGACTAACTTGGAGCTGTTAAAGAGGTACTTGCGTATTTAGCATTTTGATTGCACGAATGAAAATTTAATTAAAATGTTGTCTTTGAAAGTTAAAGTTAGAGCACAATTAGAGTACCTAGATAGTTAAGTTTGCTTTGAGACAAGAAATATTATGAGTATTACGTCGATAATTTGCCATGCAAAATTCAAAATTGCGTCTTTTGGAGCCTAGATCGACAGTATTATCAAAATAATGATGCAACCATTAGTTCCTGAAAATAAACAAGGAAAACTAAAACTAGTCACATTATATCCCTAGAAAAAGAAAAACGTAGACCCTTTCAGAAGCCGAGGTATAAAGAATAAATACAAAAAACAAAGAATCAAAGATTTACTTAAAAAGTAAGTTTGCGTCCCTGGTCTGTGTGGCAAAACCAATAATGCCATTTAAAAGAAAAATGAAATCTACAAGAAATTAAATTGTGATGATGACGATAAAACAAAGTTTAATTAAAATTGTTTAACTGTGTTATGTATTTACTAAAAGAGTTAATGAGACCGTCGCGTTAAATACTCAATCGAAACTGGTGACAAGTACCAGAGCCGCATAACGCACGAGGAAGTTTGGCGGCCGAGGCCGACGGAAGCAGGGAAATGTCTCTCCAATACTACTGCCAAGCGCACACACACGATAACACTGTAGATAGCCGAGTTCATTCCACAAAATAATCTGTTGTCGCTACAAAATAAATGACATAGGTAACAGAATTAATTTAATTTTTAAAATTACAGACGATTTGTTTTTTTGTTTTAATTACGCCTTTTTCGAATTTAGGTTTGAATGAGTTTTAAATATATCTATGAGTATTGGCGCGTTTGCGTAGTCCGTTTATTTTTATGTTGCTTTCTTTTTAATAATTGTAGGTATAATGAGTTTTGATTATAATAAACTATGATTTTTATTAAAATTGTAGCTGTATTAACTGCTATTGTTTCTTAGCTTGACATTTGTATGAACAATGAAGGCTAATCGTTTAGGTACGTTACCCACGCAATTTTGAGCTACCAACTGATTAGTCATATTACGATTTGGACTTCTTGGAATCCCGTGAAATTGCAGAGGGGGACTGGCAGTCTGTGGGCGTTGTACCATTATTCTGAATGGGAGGCGTTAATTTATTATCTTGGCATTTAGCTTTATTTATTACGAATCATTTTGATCGCTGATTCGCACTTTTTATACCTAACCACATTATATGCAGGTGCTATGTGTTTCAGTAATTAGGTAAGCAATACTTCTTCTGTTTCCACAAATTTGTTGTAGGTATTAATTATGAAAGTTAACTTAAACTTAAAAAGATTAATTTTTAAGAGCATTCTGGATTTTTAATTATTCATTTCGTCTGATTGACCATCAAGACGTTTAATACTTTCTTCGTTTCGTTACGAATAATTCAAAGATGCCTGATCTTATTATCTTCTGGTTGAAAGGAACTGCAAACACCTTTTTATTCGCCATCTCACCTATACTTTTAACATCCTGTGTAAAAACTCGATTAAGCCTTCAAAACTCTTCTAATCCCAACATTATCAAAAGTTTCTTTCGCCGAAGCAAACAAACTTACAACATCTGCCGTTTTCTCAGGAGCGTGCCAAGTCCCCCTGATCGCCTTTGAAGGTACAAAGGAACCATGCGGTGCGGAGAAAAAGACCAATATATATAATTTGTTACAAGGGTGAAAGAGAGAGGTAGAGGACCGGAACATTACACAAGCGCGTCTCGGTTGACGGGCCCCGAACAAAATGAATGGCTGCGGCAGCGGATTAAAATGCGCCGTAACATTGGAATGAATGAAAATAATAAAAAAGCTGTAATTGCGTAACATGAGGCTAGTGGGAAGTTGAATGATGATACAGTCAATAGGATGCAGCCTGTGATGTGGAGTCGCAAAATGTTGACTGTAAATTAAGTAAGTAGTATTGCAAGAGACATATCGGTGCTCATTAAGAATTAGTTCACGCCAATTTTTCAGCAAAATATATTTTTGGTCAGCAGAATCTAAACGAACGTAACAGTTGTTTAGCATAAAGAAAATTGGTCGTTATTAGCAAGTTAATGACCATAATTAGTATAGTGATCGGTACTATTCAATGGGTCAATAATGAACAAGACGTTTGAACAGAAGCAAATCTACGTCATAAACCTCGAACATACCTCTTAAGTACAAAAGAATTTAGTATTTTCCGTAGGTGATCTCATCTGTGTTCGATGAACCGGAACAAAACATCCAATAATATTGATAAAATATAACAGTAGCAGAGGATATGTGTCCTGAAATCGTTTTTTTAGGATATACATATTTTAAGCTATATTAGTGCTGTGCACGTGGTGGTTCCCTTATGGCACAAAGCGATCCTATTGAAGATTCAAATATAACCAATCGCTGTAAAGGTAAACTATCGCTCACGAATGATATAGGATATTATAACAAAGAGCGACACAACGTACGAAATACAATACATATAATTGTGTCTTTATATGAAATGAAAACAACCCTGTTCATCATCATCATCATCAGCCAAAAGACGTCCACTGCTTAACGAAGGCCTCCCTCAAGGGGGGGTTTGCCATAATCCCCACGCTTGGCAGGCGGCTTGGGGATCGCAGTGGCTCACCGATTAGTGAGAGGACGCTGCTGCCCATCCTCCGGTGTCTGGCCGCAGTTTTAAGACATACCCGGGTCAAACAACCCTGTTATCGAGGGACTAATAATTAAAAACATTTTTTGCACCAAACGTGACACTTACCTATTGAGAAGTATGAAAAAAATATGATAGTAATAAAGTATTCCTATACACTAAGCATTATATAAAATCTTTTTTATAATTATTTAAATCATTCAAAGAAAAAAGCTTCCACATGTCATACCTGAGATCATCTGGCGCACCCTGGGCAGTCAGCCTCGTTACCACCATTCCCGATTGGCTAATATTTCTACCACGTTTACAATGTATAATTTACAATGTATAATTACGAATATCTCCCATCGTATTGCAACATATTATATGTCATACATATCATAAACTATTACTATATATTTCGTCTACTACACCAGAATCTGGATCCTCGTCTTTCACGTCCAGCCTTTCCCAGTTGTCTGCTGCCAGTTCGTCATTGTTCGGCTTGTCTAATACGTCCTTCAATACCCTGAAGTATTTTATTTTTATATAATCACTACAAAATGAAGTAATGATTATCTTAATATTATTTACGTAGCAAGTAGATAAGGCCTAGCTGTTTCGCGAATATCATTAATGGGTACATCAATCATCTGAGCAGGTAGGTAAACATACAGCAAGTAGGTAAACATATTTTAAGAGTATCCTGTCGAGCTAATAATACTCGTTGCTCTACAAAAAAAACATGACGCAAAAATGTAATATAATCTAAGAAAAAAATACTGTCCTATATTTACTAACATAGATGTAAGAAAATGTTATTCTAACGCTATGGATCTCATTTCGTCGAAATAAAGATTTATTTCTTATTATATCTTTTTCATAGTCTATTACAATACTTTTAAAGCCCCTTTCTCAGATATTGTTTTATTTTGTGTTCAAAGTAAAAGCTTGGTACATTTTACATTATTTTTGTTTTCCCTTCATCAACATCGTTGTCAATACCCCATCACAGTATACTGGTGGTTCCAAAATGATGGAATTGCATGAAACAGTCATCGTAAGTAGCCTTTACACTAAGTTTTATGAGGTTTTTTTTTAACAGCTTGCTTTTTTACCTTTTCTAATGAATTATTAAAGTTTTAGTTTTATATGGTTGGTGTAATCACTGATTGTTACACGCTGAGCAAAATGGAATGTTAATTGCAGAACTTGCCCCGTCGTACCAAGTGATTTTGATGATTATCACTGGCCCAGGGTTATACTGCCAAGTTGGACAGATCTGTTGGTTGTTAGAGCCTTGGTAATCAGTGGTAGAGTACATCGCATATGGCTAAGATACAGAGTCTTCCAATAGTTGTGTTTAGGAAATAAGCTGACGTCCATGTTGTTACGAATAATTGTATATAAAATACGGATCATCTTTTTAGAAACTGCTGAGATCTAGAAATAATGCTACAAAATTAAAACATTTGTTTTCCACGAATATTAAAAATAGAGAAGAGGCTATTAAGACCAGAAAGATTTCGTTTTATAGATTCTTCCCATCTTTTATCTCGTGTAATAAATAATATCCGAAACATGTGTTTACGTACCGAAGTCACATGTGCTCCCAACATTCATTATAAAGATATTACGCTGAAGAATTGAAACGTAAGTACTTTATAATGCCATGTTGAATATAATATTAAAGCTTTTAGATTCAATCTTTTTGGAGTGATCTTTGGAGACGACACTTAAAAATTTATCATAAACCCTGTCTTTGTTAAAAGCTACAGTTCTTATTTCTTAGGCATCGTTATCTGTTGGCACTTCGTCGGGGCATACCAAACATGGCCAAGTCTTTGCGTCACATTTAAAGTGTCTGCTAAATATTTATGGTGTTAGCGACAGCCGGGCGCAATTAGCATGTCTATCTGTCATCGCAGGTCCTCGCAGGAAGAGCTTGTCTCCACCGCCGCCGCACTTATGTGCTCCTGGTGTTTAAGTCGAGTGCCTGTTGAAATGAATGACGGATTCAGAACATAATTCACTGGCATTCTTTGTAAATTTAATTGAAAGAGCGCTCGTTTAGTTCTTAGAATGTTTAACTTAACGAGAATAATAAGTCTTCTTAGTTTATGATTTCCTGATTGTAGAGTGCTAATTTAGTTTGTGTTACCGAAACTTCGCGTAAACAATGTGCTAGTAACTGTACTTCTAAAATTAAACTTAACTGACTAAGTAGCGATTTAGTAAAACGTATGGTTGAATCCAGTAATTTTGCGATGAAGCTGCATTCTGAAGACGTTAAAATTGAAGAGAATAAGTAACAGGATAGAACCGCAGGACACTAAAGCGACCGAAACTGCATCATGTCCAATGAAACGTGTCCAATAATAAAATCCAATCTCTGTATGATTGTATGTACTTTTACCGTGCGGGCTAATGGTGCCGTGTCGGGTCGACGGCCGTGCGACAAGGACTAAAATATCGAAATCAATGTGCTAGAGCGAGACAAGGAGACGAGAAGTGCTGGCAAATACGGTCGTAAAGTAAAACACGGTTTGTGCTTTTTGTTCGATTTAACTTAGAAGTTGCTTGGAGCACGAGTGTAGGCCGAAAATTAGTGGGAACAATTTCTGTACAAATAAGTGCTGGTAGCAATATTGATTACCGAATGTAGGCGAACGAAGAGATGGGAGAAAAAAGAATAAAGCTGCTTTGTACTCTGCGTTACGGAGCTTGATCTCAAACTATATGTATGCATGAAGTAATTTTACACATATTTATTAAAATCGATTTTGATTAAATTTAAAATCTGCAAGTCATCGTGAAACTGTATAGGTTAAAAATCGTTTTTTATTAAAATATTTATGTAAGCAAAACAGAGCACTCTGAATTTCAAAAAACAGCAAGCTAATCCAATGCAAATCTAGAATACCAAGAAGTGCCTGATTGGCAGTCACTACATCAATGTCTAAATTCAGTCTATTGATCGTAGACATCAGGGAAACCGAAAGAAGAAAAGTACCGCATCATACGTCTCTACACGACTGTTTATCTTCTGAGGTCCATGTTCACCAACAATATAATAAACATTTTTGGCAATCAACCGTTTAACATGAACTTTTGAATAAGTAAACGGCCGTTTTCATTCTAAACATCTGTTGTTTAGTTGGTGATCACGGCCCTAAAAGTTCTTAAAAGGTCATACATATTAAGCGTAAATAAAGTGTCTGATTGGTTGACTATCAAAAGCAACTTGAATAACACGAAGAACCTACTACTAACCTACCACAAATATACCTGTGAGGAATCAGTAAAAAAAATAGAAAGAAAGAAAAGAAAAAAAATATAGTGTCACACACAATTAAAATATACAAAAAAGAAAAAAGACAGCTAGTTTTATTACGCTCGGCTAAATCCCAGTTCACAGTTTCTGTAAACCTACAACACTGTAAATCGATCAAATACCCGGAGCTTGATAACGTCTAGCGAGCACCAGAAAAAGTTGAACACGTAGGGACAAAAAGGCCATGAAAAGCTTATATACAGTAAATACGTGTGTACCTTCACGTTGTTTTCGTTTCGTTTTGCCCCCGTCTTCAATGAAATTCTATGACTACGCAAGCAACTCTTACTATGAGTATAATTACTTTTACGCACAAAATACAAGTTCAATTAAACGCTGATAAAGATTTGGCCTCTAACGACACGAAAATTAAATTCTATTTATATGCAGATGAAACAAATACATTTTAGGATCCCTATTGCTATCCATCCCTTCTGTGTCGTTTCATTTTCATAAGTTTAAGTTAAATTAAAAATAAACTTACCTATAACCAACATTAGTGTTGTCATAACTACTCACAAAATAAGGAATTTCAAGCTGAACGAAATTGTATCCTCAAAATTAATTCTACAAAAGCAAATTATGCACTAATCCAAATTCTTGCGGAAGTTCGACATCTCCAAATATGGAGGTCGAAATAGTTCAAACCTAAAATGGACAACCTTTCTGTAATCACTCAACTTATATCAGGTATAACCAGAACCCTGACAGCAAATAATTAGTATGGCCTACAGATAGTTGTTCCGGGTCTGTGTGTATGTGAGATGTATGCTTTGTAAGCTGTTCCCACGATACAGGAGAAATCCTAATGTATGTAACGTATTATATTATATTATAATACCTGTAGAATGTACATCGCGATATTCTGGTTTGTGATAGGGTTGCAAAATTGATAAACTTGCTCTGTCTACTAGTGATAAACGGAGAGCTTGTTAATGAACGCGCAACTTGTTCCATTGACCAAAACCTGTCAAATAGGCTTGATAAAACTAGATGTACCTACTCCTAAAATAAAACAGAATTAAATTCAGCATATCTCTGAATAAGACCAGATGTAAATTTCCAGAGATATGTCTCCCGAATAAAACTTTTTGTCAATCCGGTTCGATTTCCAGATCGGGCAAACAGTTATTGGGATTTTCTGTAAGACAAATATCAGTAACCCTAAGTTTAAAATTGTGCTCGGCAATAGGCTCGCCCCTGTTACATGAGATTTAATATTAGTGAGGTGTGGGTAAACAATATACCTCTGCCCATCCTTTCCGAGGAATAAAGGCCTGATGCTATGGTATAAGCTTTTGAATGTACGAACACATTTCTGTTGTAATCGATTCAGATTAGTTCTGATAAAATAGACTAGGATTTGACATTATTAGCTCCTATCACAAAATCTAATAATAGTTAACTAGGTATTAACCGTTCTATGAATTTGTGGACTTTGAACTGAGTAAAGTATTGCGTATCTACCTTTATGTCTTCCAGGTAAAGTAATATTGTATCTACTCGTTGGCAATTCGTGGAAACCATTCGAAGAGGAGGAAATATTATAGAGGAAACGTTTGTGATAACTGTTTTCCCGTTTGGAATTCTAGGAAGTAATTATACTGGCACAAATGATTGTCTCTTGGTCGTGAAATTTGATCTCGCCCCATTAAACTAAACGTATAATATAAACATAAGGGAACCTCAAGACCTTGTGACAGTTTTTTTTTATGGAATGCTGTTTTTCACGATAAGAAATAAATTATAGAACACTGTCCTTCGTTTAAAAGTATTTGGTGTCCACTGTACAGTCTGTCGCCCAATCAAAGGTAGACCTGAGGAGACGGTGTGTCGTGTTCCGCTTTCGACTCTCAATTATGCGACACTTCCACAGAGTCACACCAGTAAATCAAATATCTTGTCACCAGTTATTTGACATAAATTCCAGAATTATGACGAGTTTTGACAACGTTTTGTGATCTACAGATAGTTGTTTCAGATCTGCGGCTTTGTGTTTATGAACGCACCCACGATACAGGAATTCCTCCCAGTGGGCAACGTTTAAATACAAAAAAAAAAAAACACAAAAAAAATGGCGTAATGGCTAAGTGATTGGATTTCTGCGCAACGTGTAGGATCGATTCCTTCACGAAACAATTTATTTTTATGGTCTATTGTATAATAGTTGTTCCGGAATTAGATGTCAGTGTGTGTGAGATATATTTGAGTAAACTATATCCACGATACAGGGTTACTGACATAAATAAAAATCTCTATTCCCGGTATTAACAAACATTTTATATATAGGATATAGGAGGATAATAGTCGTACTTGTAATTATCCAAAACTATTGTAAAACGACTGATAAGTATTATTAATTCAAAAGGATTTTATTCTTTTTCAGAGAACCCCACTCGTTTATAAACATAAATGAGCGAATCTAATGTTAGCGTGTGAAGATAATATCTCGTTGCTTGTAATAAGAAATGTTAATTAGGCTATAATTAACTCTCACGTCATAATCGGTCTGACCGATCGTATTTTATTTATTTATTTATTGATTGCACTATGTTCTTACAGAAAACCATTAAGCTAATCTAGAACACACATAGACCCTGTAAGGGTGTAAAAACTTGTTTTGTTGCTATCTTAGAGCTAGCTATAACATATTATTTTGCATAAAATAAAACAGTAATAACAATTAGTTTGTGTATAAACGGTATAACTTTAATTAAGTAATCATTTTTAAATGAACAGTGATTTTGATAATTTTGTATTACTCTACGTGCAAAACTGATTAAGTCTAATAACCGTTTTGCAAGGAGAACCCTGAAATTGTAAGATTGCTAGAGATATGACTGCCTCATTGGTCTAGTGATCGCAAGCGCGACTGCTGAGCGTGAGGTCCTGGGTTCGATTCCCAGGTCGCAAAAAGTGTTATTGGGTTTTTCTGTATGGAAATTCTCAGTAGCAGCACAGAGTCTGGAACTGTGCCCGGTAAATGGCAATAGGCTCGCCCCCTATTTCATGGAACTTAAAAACGGCAGCGGCGAAATGTGGGTGTACAATAGTACACCTCTGCCTAACCCATCGGGGAATACAGACGTGATGCTATGTTAATGTAATATTAGAGATATGATGTGGATCTGAAAGATGTAAGTATTTCCAGGGGAATATAATTATATTGTCCACTGATTTTTTTAGCAACGTCAGATAACTCTTAAATGTTGGAGATTCCAAAGCCTCCTTAAATGGTCCATAATAAATGGATAATGTTGTGATTCTGTATCACTTTTATTAATATTAAGCTTTTTGTTTCCCAAATAAAATAAAATAAAATAAAGGCGGACCAGTGCGATTGGACGATGAACAAGCTAATGTATCTACTGACACTTGACAGGCTAAACTAGGGGAGCGCCAGGACACGAGACAACGCAAAAAAGTTAAAGTTGTCGAGTAGTTTCAACATCTCTACCCACCCTACTATGTATATAACAAAATATTGTTTTAGTAATGAACTGCCTAATTAGTATAGTAGTCGTAACGGTGACTGTTGAGCTTTTCATTGGATTTTTCTGTATGGAAATTCTCAATAGCAGCATGAAGTCTAGAACTGGTAGATGGCGATAGGTTCGATCTCTATTACATGGGACTCAATAACAGTATCAATGAAATTTGGGTGCATATTCTTCGCTAACCCTACGGGGAATACAGGCGTAATGCTATGTTATATTATGTTTAGTAATTAAACATTTTTAATGTAAATAAATAAACAACGTGTATGTTTCATAATGGCCAATCAAGAACTGAAACTCTATTTGAAGATATGATTAAAAATATATTCGTAAGGTACGAATATCTTTGGTGGCCCACATTTATTTATTGTTGTTGTTTTGACTATTAGAGTAGGTATACCTAGTTATGGCGTACGTATACTAGAAACTATTTGAACTGGAACTTTTTTGTTTTTCCTATAGTTCTAATTCTAAATATAATTGAGGGAAGGTAGAAGGAACGAGAGGGAGAGGAAGTCCAAAGATAAGTTACATGAGCCAATTAAACGAAAAGATTGCCGTCATGTCGTATAAACAGGTAAAGGAGTCTGCACTGGAGAGAAAAAAAAATGGAAAGAACTTCATCAGCTACACCGACAAGAGCAAGGCTCTTAGATAAGAAGAAGAATAGTTCTACGAGAGCATAATTTTTATAAACAATCTGGATACTTTCTAACAGCAATAAAAATAGAAAGACGATAGAGTGGTGACACACAATTAATTTCCACGAAAACTTTCTCCGAAATGCCGTCCTACCGTCAAAAGGGCGATTAATATTGCTACCCGACCTACCCTAATGGCTTTAATAAGTAAACAATGGGTAGGGCGGGGCGACCTACTATGTCTGCGGGTACCGTCCTGTTGAGCGATATTAATAAAGGTTTTTCCTGTTTACCAACAACAGTGAGAAGTAAGCAAGAAAATAATTTTGATGTGTATAAAAATTAATCTGTCGGAAAATATCTATAGGAAGAGCAAAGAAGTCGACAGAATTAAAGTAAGGCCATCGAATCGAGATAAAGATTGTTAACACGCTGACCTGTACTAAGTTACGTTACAACAGGGAGTAGTATCACTGTCCTTTTCTCTCCCAAGCAATAACGTCGGAAATCGCTGTCGCTATGTGATTCATGGTAGGGGCTAGCGGCCAGTGCATGTAGATTTTGCATATACTTATTTATCTCGAACAGAGGTCAATGATTGATATAAATATTTTCAGGCAGTTACAATAACAAAATGTTTTGAACCTCTGATAATTTGTTTACATTCTTTATCTCGTGTCTGGACTTTCTTTAGATCTTTTTAGCGGTAGGGATCACGAAATAATAAGCTATGCATATTACTGTTTGCTTTGTCATCTTAAAGATATAAAATCAAAGAAAAATCGTGAAAGATTTTAGTGAATAAACGCCTATAACATTGACTTATAAGGGTCTTCTTAAGAATCAGAAATGGAGAAAGAAAATTAATAAATTATTCAGTCATCTAACAATAAAAAAAAAAACTTTAGTACACTCGTATTATAATTATTCATATCAGTAACAACAATTTTTTTAACTTTAAATAACTTTGACCCAAACTAGGAATAATTCCTGTCTCATGAGTGCGTTTACAAACACATACCTATATTAACATGGACATACACCCAAACCCAGAAAAACTATCTGTAGGTCATACAAATATTTGTTCCGTGCGGGAATAGAACCCAGGACACGTAGCGCAGCAGTCGATCTCGCAACCACTTTGCCAAGCGTGCCGTCAAACACGGTAACCAGCTGGCCTCTTATGCCTTTCAGGGTAAATAAGTACCTACTTAGACTACGTTAGAGAACGCATAGCCAAAGCACAAATAGAATAAATTAATGTACCCTTTGTGATTTCCTAGCTGGAAAATAGGCTATCCATAAAATATTAGTAATCTGGTATTGAGAGTACAGTTTTAACGATACGCAAGAATTAATTAAGTACGTAGGTAGCATATTATGATGGCGGATAGCCAAGAGATTAGCAACCAGAGCTACGGGTCGTGCATTCGGTTCCCGTACGGTACAATAAATATTTGTATTGCCTACGGATAGTTGCTCCAGGTTTGGGCACAATACGCTTGTGAGATTTATTTCCGTAAACGCACCTATAGTACATATCCCAGTATAGAGTAAAATTACATTGGTAGAAAAAAAAAAACGAAATATTGTAACTACTGCTTAAATAACATTATTGTACTTCATCAATATACTGACAAAGAGGGGGCAAGGACAGAGCCTCCACGTGGGATGATACCTGAAATCGTCCGGCTTTTCGGTTACCCCCCCCCCCCCCCCCCCTAAACATGCCGAACTTTTTTTGGCGAACACACACACTTGTTTTTTTCTTTTTAAAAACAAGTGTGTGTGTACTGGCTAAATATGAATCTGTGTCCGGCTTTTTTATTTTTTGGGTCTGGCAACCCTATTCCCTCGTGATAGCACGTGCTGACACGAAAAAAGACGAATATTGATTGAGATCAATATTGCTCGTTTTCTAATGTAGGTGGTACTACCGGAATAGGATTCAGGATTCCTTTCTGAGAGACTCGAACGGTCTACGCACTTACGGTACAAAATAAAAGTATTTAAGTAAACATCATGTATTCATGTATATTTTGCTTACAGTCAGTAGGTACCCCGACTATAAATGGAACTCTAAGGCGGAAGGTAAATTCGCGTTCAGGAATTATTTATTTAAGCAATTGAATTTTCCTCTAAGTCTATAAGCTCTAAGCATGTTTGAGGAAATAATGAGTAGTCCTCATTTCAAAATAATTATGGCAATATTCGGTTTATTGCACACACACACACATCACAGGCATTTTCAATAACTATTTTTATTTATCTGCAGTTTGCTTTACGATATTGAAAGTCGGGTTTAATTTTAGAAGTCTAAAGACAGATACATTGAAAATGGCGGCTAGTTTACTAATAAAGTTGATATAATACTACAATGATGAATATAAAAAATATCAACTACTAGATTAAACGTAAAGGAGTAGAAACCATGGGGAGAGGCTTTTGCCCAGCTGGGATGATGCAGACTAGCAACAACAAAAGAAATCGAAAATTAAAAAAAAAGTAAATCCATCTTCTTCTATTTTATTAGCACGAGACTGATATCACATGGAAATCGCCCGTACCGTATTGGAAAGATTAGCCAGTCAGCAATAGTGGTATCGAGGCTGACTGCCCAGGGTACGCCAGACGATCTCTGGTTCTTCTTCATTCCTTGCACCAACTACTGACTGATCCAACTAATCTTACAAGACAGACAGAAATAGACAGAGATCTGTCTATCTCTGTCTCATTAGTCTAGTGGCTGCAAGCGCGACTGCTGAGCGTGAGGTCCTGGGTTCGATTCCCTGGTTGGGCAAAATGTTACTGAGGTTTTCTGAATGGATATTCTTAGTAATAGCACGGAGTCTAGAACTGTGCCCGGTAGATGGTAACAGGTTTCCCCCTATCACTCGTACATGGGACTCAGTAATGACATCGGCGAAATGTTAGTGTAGAATTAGTACACCTCTGCCCAACCCTTCGGGGAATACAGGCATGATGGTGTCTATCTTTCTAACTCTTAAACCCCATATTCTAGCCTTCGTTCGTCCTTTTCAAATGCTCTTTTGACATCCGTCTTGGAAACATGACATTTAACATCTGCACTACATCGTCCCACCTGCCAAGGCAGTTAGGTATATAAATTTAATGATTGCAACATAAATACTAAGTTAGGTAGCCATTATTCACACGTCAAAAGACACAAGTCAATTAGGGTTAAACAAGCGGTAGGTAGTAACGGCTCACCCTTCTCACCTGCGCGTGGCATGTACGGAACCACTCAATGATTAATTTGGGAGCTTTTCAGTGCCCGACATTTGGCTGGATCGATTCCAACCAGAATCAATTTGACTGGAGAATGATAAGAATACGAAAATGGTTGGGATAATCAGAACGCAAGCGCGCAATGTTAGTTTTAAATAAAAAATATAAATTAAATTAACTTTATAATTTCGAACTACTTTATTAATTACACATAATTATTAATTACATATATTGACATGGTTGACGCAGTGGCTAAGCGATTAGCTTCCTGCGCTACGTGTCGCGGGTTCAATCCCCGCACGGACCAAATATTTGTATGATCTACAGATAGTTGTTTCGTGTCTGGTTGTGTGTGCATGTGACATGTATGTTTGTAAACTGTACCCATGATACAGGAGAAATGATAGTGTGGGGTAATGTATTTAAAAAAAAAAGTATTTAATGTTATAACAAATTACGACGTTTGTATTCCTCGAAGAGTTTAGGCAGAGGTGTACTATTTATTCACCCACATTTCGCCGAGGCCGTTTTTAATCTACATGAAATAGGGGACGACCCCATTACCATCTATCAAGCAAAAATTCCAAACTCGGTCTACTACTAATAATTTCAAAATCTGAATAACACTTGGCTCGACGTAAGAATCGAACCCAGAAGTCTATCGGAATCGTTGCGCACGCGATCGGTTAAGTTTAATTTGTAATTAATTAGTTAGGTATTATCAGGTAAATTATCAAAGATAATTTAACACAACAAAAAAATATAGTGGCTGATCAAACCATTCATCAAAAATACACAGAAGAATTGACATTCAACCCTTACATTAACACATAGGGGTAGAATCGATACAAGCGACAAACAAGTTGACACCAATTGAACTTTGTCCCAAAAAATATTGAATGACAAACGATTGAAACCATTCGTTGTCAAGTAGCGGAAATAATTACGTGCGCGGGTACGCCTCGTTTGGGCTACATCGTTATAATAAATGGTGATATAGCGCAATTGCTTGTCAAACAATAATGAAGTGATATTGTTTTCATTAAAAAATATATATCCGTCCACAATTTAAGGATTATAGTTAGTCTCAAAAAGATTTATACAGTTGGGGAAATTAAAAGATGGTTTTAAATTTTCGTGAATGCAGTGTTAGAGAAATTTCACTGAAATTATCTAGTACGAATTATAATTAATTTCAGTTTAATAATTTCAATAAAATATAATAATTTCAATAAGCGTCATCTTTTTGAGGTCGAATGTACCAAACGTATATACATATAAGCATTGCAAAGAAATAAAGACAATATATTATTGACAGCTTATTTTAGCCCATTCAAACAAAGAACGCCTATTGCATACTTATTAGATAATTGAACGGAATAATCAATCAGCTTTAGCCATTAACGCCAGGAGCCCCTCAACGAGAAAAGCACATGTCTCGCATAATTTTATTGTGTGCAATGGCTTGAAAAGGGCGATAGGATGCGCCGTGTGCTATTTCGAAAGGATCTGTCGTCATCAGTGCGATGCGAACGCAAAGGTGACATAATTTGAGTCTCCATGGCATTGCAACGACGTTCACCCTTTTGTCTCTCTCTCTCTCTCTATCCCTCTCTCTCTTTTGAATTAAAGCTTTGAGGGCTCTTTGAACTGCATTTTTAGTTTACCTTTTCTATACCTTTCAATATCAACATAGGTACAGACATAATTATAGAAATAGTTCATTTGGACAAGCGGGAGAGGCGAATTAGGAACTGTGAATGAGACCTATTAGTTCTGCTTATACCACAGAGTCTCATAAAGAATCTCAGATCTAGTGGCAGCAAGCAGTTTTTTTTTTTCTGTTATAAAACAGTGTTAACTACCCGGCAAAATGCTACATTAACTTTGGGGATTACAAGAGTGATTGATACTTACTAAAATTAAAATTTTAAATCTAACTTACTTTCCTTGATACCTATATTAATCTGTTGAGGTCAACTTCTAATTTACCAAATTTTATTTTTATTATCATTAAAAGTTCCTAACAGCAGCACCGTAATGATTAAACATGTGTTTATCCGAATGTTAACATAAAGATAACAGCGGCACTCAACCTGCAGCCCTTCGGGCTTTTGTGTAAGGCTCACGGGCCGGACAAGTGGGCGCGGCGGCCTTCCTATTTTTTATTCATATGAATTCCGAAGCATAAAGATATCAATATGATATTTAAAAAAATTGCAACGTCGATAGCAGAGTACCTGAATACCTACTCGATAGATATTATTATAAAGATATTATACCTAAGCTTTAAGTAAAACGTTATATTGACGGATAAAACACTCAGCGGCACGGAATCTTGGCCAAGTGCTTATCTCGCAAATACTCGCAATAACAAAAACTTTAAGTGTTTCCAATGATTGTTTCTTATGAAGGTAGGTCGAAAAAATGTTTACTCTTACTTCAAGAGGGTAATTCATTATGTTTGAGTGCACTATGGTGCAACTTTTAATTTTTAGTTGAATCGTGTCTCTTGAGCGACTAAGTTACAAGTTTAAATTTGTGTGTTGTAAAAGTTTACGATTAGCTTATTCAACTATTGCTGTTTTGTGCTTTTTATTGATTGACTGAAGGTGCTTTAACACCAATTTAAAATGCCATTAACACCAGCACAGGTTGCACAAGTTGTAGCATTAATTGACCAAGGGTTGACACAGCGTGAAGTTGCTGTGGTGCTTAATGTACCACGTTCCTCGATGCAATATGCCCTAAATCGATACCAGAAGACCGGCCACTATTTGCAAGTGGAGGCGTCAGATGCACATCGGCCCGGGACGACCGTTTTATTGTCCTGGAAATTTTAAGAAACCGCTACTTGACCGCTGTGAGATACGCCAACGACTCCAAATTGCAAGAAGCGTGAATGTTAGTGAGCGTACGGTATGAAGACGAATGGAGGAAGTGAATTTAAAAGCCTGTAGACCAGCACGCGTTCCAGAACTCCTCAGACATCACCGAGTAGCTCGACTGTAATTCGCACGTGAATACGCCAGCTGGACCCACGAGCAATGGGCTCGAGTGCTGTTCACAGATGAGTGTCGAATAGCTTTGTACGCTTCAGACGGTCGGGAGTGAATGTGGAGGAGAGAAGAGAGATTTCTACCCATTACCACCACACAAACTGTGAGTTTCCATGGAGGCTCTATAATGGTTTGGGGAGGAATAAGTTCCGATGGTCATAAGGAGTTCGTTATCGTCGATAACCGGCTAACTGCAGCCCGAAACATCGAGGAAGTCCTTCAGGGACATGTTTTGGTATATTCGGGATACTCACGTTGCTCATTGCGTTGAAGAATACCTTCAAGTTGGTATTCACAAATTGCAGAGACCAGCTCGTAGTCCGGACTTAAATAAAAAAAAAAAAACTGGGACATGCTCAAAAGAAAGATAAAGTCCACCCGCCAGAAACTCTTACCAACTTCGAAATGCAGCGCCGAGTGCTTGGGAAAGCATACCGCAAGTTGATGTCAGAAACATCATTCAAAGTATGCCAGATCGAATGCAAGCCATTATTAGGGCTAGAGGAGGAAACACCCGATACTAAAACGTAGAGACAATAAACCAATCTAGGATTTTTTTATTCTATAGTGTTTTAAATTAACAGTGTAAATTTCTTTGTTTCTGCAAAAGTGCCCAATTTAATAAATAAACTTATTGGTGTAGTGACGTTTTCAATTTAAAATTCTAAAAGTATAAGCAAAACTTACTGAGTGCATCTACCCTTATTTCAGTGTCAAAAATACATTTAAATGCGAAATATCGTGAAATTTACATGTGGCCAAGTTTCCGTGCAGGTGAGTGTATTTATGCCAATAATTAAAGCATGTTGATTACCTGACCATAAAGGTATTTTATTAATTACTTCACTATTTTTATTATGGTGACAAAAATTAAAATGCCTAGTGTAACTTTTTTAAATAATCACTTGCATTAAAATTATGCCTGTTGGTTCAATTCACAATCAGGCTGGATAAAATTTAATTACATTATTTATGTATTTGTACCGAACTAATCATTTTTCTATATTCCAATTCTTTTTGTATTTACGAATATCACTGGCACCAGCACCAATTTTCGGCTTCACAACAATCATAGATAGATATTTGATTTCAAATCATCAGTCAGTAGGTGTTCATCCAGTAAGTGTAATAAATATCATATAAATACTCAATTACAAGCGAATATTTCTCATACACGTTCATAATTAGAATAAATTATATATTTTAAGACCACAACGCAGTAAATAAAATATTCATTTTATGCAAACTAATGTATCAAACCACTAATTAGATAATAAATTCAAAATACAGGCAGACGAAGTACCTAATTTAAAAAAAAATATGCATGGGGAAAAAAATCACAAATAAAAGACCATCGATGGATTATATTTTGTTTATTTAGTTATTAACATATTAATCAGTTTAACGGCGATCGGTTATAAGGTTTTTTATATTAAGACTACACGGTTAAATATCTATAGAAAATGATAATATATTTACTACCTTTCCTTATCCATTATATAGAACAACTGAATATTTCTACACCCTTCCTACAACAGGGCGAGGCATTTATACAGAACAAGAAGATTGTATAGTCATTACTTGAATTAGTTTTATATATATGGCAACTTGTTAAACCTGGTTATGTGAGACTAGTATTGAAGAATCAGACAGCTCATATCTTCGCGTTAAGCTAGACTCGCTTACGCTGTAGCTGTCTGTTTTCAACAGCATATCAGATTGACGACACAGCCCGGTCTATAAGTTATCGATCTAGGAGGAATCATTACCGTATTAAGACTACGGCAAATGCTTTACCCAATAGAAACATTTATCGTACCTTTCTTTCATAAATCTAAGAACATATTATTTTAATTATAAGTTATACAAGGTCCTAAATAATATTTATAGTTAATAAAAATATTTACTAATATAATTGCAAAGACTTATAAATTTACTATTTCTTCTATCAATTAAATTGTGATTTTGAACATAATAACACAAATTCTTTTTCAATAGGAACTTCCTTTTATTTGAGTAAGCAAGCCTGGGACCTAGCCTGTCTACAAAGACATACGGTAAGCAAAATTGGACTCTGTTTCAAATAAAGCTTCTTAATACTTGGGGTGCTCTATTTGCTTTGCTTTTATATTGCTTAGAGTTCATTACATACACAGTCAATCGGAAGTGTACATAGATATATCATGAATCCTACCTACGTATTATATGAATACAAGTTACATAAAAGCTAGTTATGCAATACAGAGGTGTTAAGTCTACTTATATTTAGATTATTCGTAAATGCATATACTTGATTACCATCAATAGTCATTAAAATTCAACAATGTAATATACACCGAACACAACTACCACACAATTTTTTTCCACACTGTGTTCAAAAAGTACTACAGTGCAATGTATATGATAGATTATTCGTGTCAGCGTTATTGTGCAATAAAATAGCCATTGAGCTAAAAATGCAACTATTTACCCGAATACTTATACAATCTAAATAATCACATTAATTATACGCAGATATCAACTAGATTATGTAGTTAAAAGCCCACAAAATCGAAATACATACCCAATATATTCCAGTCCGGTCCAATTTCTCTGAATGAACATTAAAAGTACCAATGTGCAGTTTCGCATCATTCAGTTCGCTCGGTCTAGTTACGCGAGAGGCAGCGATGTGTTTAATTAGTTAGTTCACAAACTTTCTCCTCTGTATAACTTTGTTTCTGACAGTTTAATGGACTAAAGGATTATAGGTAACACAATTTAGGGTGAAATCGGGCTACTTACAAGAAACCAGGCGCTTAAATGAATTATATTTTGTTGGTTAATATTGAAAATCCTTATTAGTAAAAATCTTTCTTACACACAGTATTTTTTTTTAATCATGTCGAGCAGACCGCCTAATTCGACAACAACGAATCAGTACAATTTCACACAGACAATAATTTAAATTAGTATTTTTTATATTTTTGTCCACACACTACACAAAAATCTCCACTGTTCAGTTTAATTATCCGCAAATATCACTAAGAAAAAAACACTAAAGAAAATACGTTTATTTGATACCCGATCACTAAAATATTCGAGTTGTTTATCATACACATGACACACACGACATTTCTCATCATCAGTGTTTACAATCCAAAACTGTGGTGACCGAGTCTACTCGGATCCCAGCGAGTAGAGAGTAATCTCTAATCAGTGGAATCGAGTGACAGTCGTCGTTGTCATCCACTTATGATGTTGACATCCTCTTCCTCTCCAATTTGAAGGATGGCTTTCTGGATCATCCGCTTCAGCTTCTTGCGAGACTCATTTGAACGGAGCGTTCTGAGCTCTGAGGCCACGAAGTCACCGAATATCTGGAGACAATATAGTTAAGTTGGTGGTTTCAATTTGGATTAGTATAGCTTACCATCAGCCAGGACATATGCCTGTTACCAACATTACGTGTACGAAAAACACAAATGCTGCGTAACAGTAAAGACAAACATCACGATAATCTTACAATCAAAGATTCGAAGACTTGTGATGTGCTTGGGACGTTATCTACAGCCCAATGGCCAATTTTCATAAGAAATAATATCTACTACATTGTAACATGGCGATACCAACTTTGTTTTCAGTTGTAAACAGACGGTAAAAATTTAAAATCTCACATTGTGCTATCCACTGAACAACAATAAGATTTCTATGGCGCCATCATTTGTCTCCCAACCCCGTAGTGCCTGCGTTTTACCTGACATTCATCAGCATTGTGTCCCGGTCTAATTCTTGGGGCAACCTCTTCAGGCCACATGAGCGGGTTCGCACTTGGTGGCAAGGGAGGTGGAGCGGAGGCTGCTACTCTGATGGTGGGCTTGTTCAACCGCGTTTGGCTGGGACTGCCGCTCAGATTTTTTAGAGCAGCGTGCGCCCGCGCAGCGGCACCGAACTCCTCTTCTTCTTCAGCTTGGAATTCTGCTAGCTGTTGGTGAATAATAATTTTATAATCGCTGGAATGATATTACTAAATGATGCTGAAACCCTTAATATCGATCAGTAACGCAAACTATGCGTACATACTTGTACTTGAGGAATCCGTTTTGGCACCATTATATTTTATTCCTGAATAAATCCAATTTTTTAATCCAAAGAAAATTCGAAAATTCATAAATTATGATAATGACACATGCCAAACAACTACTAATAAGCCATGAGTAATGTTATTTAGAGATGGGGCACAGTCAGTTAAGTCAGGAATCAATGTGTATATCGATTGAATATTTTTCCAAATATTTATGTGTTTAGAAACGCCTGTCTTTCCATCTGAAAACCTAACACGGGAATTTCACCCTGCGATCAGGAATCTTTTACCGCAGCAGACTTAGGATTCAAAGAGACTTTTCATACCTACATAACATATCGACTGTGAACTGGCAACTGGTACTATCTCATTTTTGACAACATTAGAGGATTAAGAAGAAACTATCCTAACTATATAAAAATATTAGTACAAATTGAATTAATTCGATTCTGGCGTCTAATTTTGATTGAAGTAAAATATGCGTTTTGCAGCACTGCCGGGTATGAAATAGTTTAGAATGGTATAACCAAGTAAAATCTTCATAAAATCGAGATAGGACATGTTGCCACACAATTCACAGTCGATATGTCATTACGATATCGCCCATTCTGTTTATCCCTTTGAACACCTACAAAGTTATAACAATTTTGATGGGACTTTTACTGTAGACTGTTTAAAGGTCTACCTTTTCAAATAAATATGTATCATCACGCTATCCCTCGTGCACACGAGGTTGCACGCTCATTACGTCATCAGTTATGTCTACGACCTTTGATCATGATCAAACTGATGAGCAATTGATAGATTGACGAAGGATATTCGTCTATAACAGTCAAATTGACAGTTAGTCCAATCCGAAACTCGGTATCGATAAAACGCGTTTTTATTTGAATACAAAAGAGCGTGAGCTGATTTTTGTTTCTTTATTTAATTGTCGCTTAAAAATATGAGGGAGACCTTCCCAAAGCAATTGGATAGGATATGTCAATAAAAAACGTATCATAGAATAGACCTGTGATGTGATACTTATTTTTATTTTTGACTAGCTTCCGCTCGCGGCTTCGCCCGCGTGGATTACGAATCCGTGCATTTTCCCGGGATAAAAAATGTGATAAAAAGTGCTATTCCAGACTATAATCTATCTCTGTGCAAAATTTCATCCAGATCCAGTCAGCCGTTCTGGCGTGAAAGAGTAACAAAGATCCATCCATCCATCCATCCATCCATCCTCACAAACTTTCGCATTTATAATATGATTAAGTAGGAGTAGGAAGGATTTATAATATTAGTAGGATAGGACTAGCGGGTACCTGGTGCGTTGCTGCCGCAGAAGAAATAAATTTGCACTTTCAAATACATTTGCTGGTACGACACGCGCGCTACCTACTGTAAGTTAATTGTACTATGCCTATAACCTTCGCGCAAGTGCAAACAGTAAATTGACAAAGTTTTATCACAATCAAATGAACGGTGTGGCAGCGCAAAATACGGAAAAATAAACAAACAAACATTGATTTTTAGAGAAGATAGATGAATAATGCCCTTCATTGTTTCCTCTATTCTCTCTCTTTTAATATTTGTAAAACAAGTCGCTGTTTTATTCGTACCTATGGACAATCCTTATCTACGCATTATATCACGGTTGCGTATTAGGACTAACATTACACTGATTGTACGGAAGCAGAACAGTAGGATGATCGAGTGTCTCAAAAATAAACTGTATTTCATGGTATATACGGTCGTAATTTGCTTGACATTATAAAATTGTTATTGGACTGAGGTTTTCGTCAGACAGCCACTGATTACATTCAGCGTGTCACGCAAATTTAGACCTTGTGAAGCAGAAATAAAGGTCGTATTCAAAGAATTTTTTTATTGCTATCACAACGCTCCGAGTGAAATAGGTTTTATTTCTTAGAACAAATAATAAAAAAGCCGGTCAAGTGCGAGGTGTATCGTAGGTAGGTAGACTTGTACTTTACAATTTATGTAATAAAAAAAAACTGACTGAATAATTGTTTATGTCCACTAGAATAACTTGTCTGTGAAACGAATGCAATTAGTACCTACCTATGTAATCTAAATCAATAATTAAAAAATACATAAGCAGGAATGTAGCTACCTACATGAATGTCCGTAATTTTATCAAACATAGGTACCGAAGTCGGTGCCTACCTAAATAATAATCCAAACTAAACAATGTTTCTGATAACAGCCTTACGATAAAATTCTAATTCTGTGACACTTAACTGTCAACATGACATATGTATAAGTAGGTTATGACACGTCAATAAAAAAATTCGTGATAAACTACTATTAAATCGTGTGGGCGATAGTAAAACATGACGTACCTCCAAATTAACTGCGTCAACAGTATCAAGAGGGTCGGCAGAGGGCGCTCTCATCAGGAACGAGAGGGCATCAAAATACTCCCATCCACTGCGCGTCGTCTGACGCCGTTTTATTTTCCGCAGTTCATTGTTGAACTGCGTCCGCAAATTGTGAATCTTCCTACTTATCTCAACCGCTGTCGTCCCAAATAACTCCGCCAAATAATCGAACTTCGCCTGCCTCGCGTTTCGATCTTTATTCAACGGATTCTTTATGTCCCACAATTCTCCACAATCCTTCTCCATTGCTTCAATTAACTTCATTGTGTTCTCAGAGTTCCAATGCACTTTAAATTTCGAATTAGTATCTCGCCTAGAATACTCCTTCTCACTCTCCGAATCAATTTCTATTTTCGGTGAATACATATCGTATGAATTCGAATTTGAATCCATGATGTCGATGTTGAAATTGACGTTGTAATATCGAAAGCGCTCTAGCGAGACTGAGGGGCAGGGCGAGAGCGGCGAGACCGGTGTCTGGCGGAGCGGCAACATCGCTTACGTAATAATAGCCGTGCGACGTTGCCACTCGGAACGATAGCGCGTGCATATTGCGATGCATTGCACTAACTTCAAGGCGCTAATAAGGCTAAAGAGCTGAACCATATAACCATATTAGTGGCTATTATCGCCAGTTGTATTAACAAAGGTAGTTTTGTAGGGGCTTGAACCGCCTCCGTTGAAACTGGGCTAAGTAGATACAAACTGATCAAAAAGTGAAAGCGTTGGCGATAGTATGAAACGGAGACGTACCTTCGGAAATGTATTATTTATCGTGTAATTCGCGCGTGAATTCAAATAACGTAAGTAAGCACTGAAGTTGTGTGTGGACATTTTAAAGTCGTATGAACCTCATAGATTGTTCGGTTAACAACCTAGTGAGGACTGTAGTTAATATGAGACGTGAAATAAAGATTTAACGATGAACACGTGCTGTATAAAAGTCATCAAAGCTGGTCGTAAATTTGTGTCCTGTTTATAGCATAAGCAGAGTCTCGTCTGGACGTATTTATCGTTAATCCAAGCATTTGAGTTAGGAAAACGAAGTTTTATACAAAGCACATACTCCGAAACTCAGAACTATATAGGTGCTATTTTATTAATAACTAGCTTTTGCCCGCGACTTCGTACGTGTGTAATTTAGAATCTGATATTTTCCTGTGGTAAAATGGAGCCTATATTTTTTTTTCTTTTTAAATAACATTGCCCCACACTAGGATTTCTCCTGTATCGTGGGTACAGTTTACAAACATACATGTCACATACACACACAACCAGACCCGAAACAACTATCTGTAGATCATACAAATATTTGCTTCGTGCGGGAATCGAACCCGCGACACGTAGCGCAGCGGTCGATCGATCAACCACTGCGCCAACCGTGCCGACAAATATTTTAAGTTAGACCTTTACCAATACATGCAGTAGTTTTTGCGTGATGCGTGTTTAAGCATAGAGACCGATAGACAGACAAACAGACAGACAAAAATTCTAAACACTGTTGGTTTGGCTTCTGTTGCTGTAATAAAGACCTCCCATATTAGTTTTTCTCCAATATCTATAATGTACAGACATTGGCCTGTTATAATTTTATTATATGTATAGATGCTGTATGATGATGGATGTACATATAGATGGTGCGGTTGACGTCTTAAAACGGATACTCGAATGAATTAAAAAAAGAAACATAACTACAAAATAATAAGTTTAAACAAGAATAAGCTACTGTTCCATAGAATTAGGTCACCCACATCCAGTCGAATAAATTCAGCTTAAACCAAACAAATAAGGTCACGAACTACTTGAATAATGGAATGAAAAAATCCGTTTCAATAATAAAACCTCACACTGTAAAAGCTCCATTTCCCTTTGTGTCGGATCTCTCTTCTGCCCCTTCGCATTCCACACCGCTAGATATCGATGTAAAATTCCTATACAGGGTGTAGGAAATCATTATCCCGGGAAAATGGGACATTTAAATACGTTGTATTTTGTGATGATAGAAAACGAGACATACGGGTTATACAGGCTGAATTTTGTAATAAAAATTCTGCATGTTTATCGAAGTGTTGTCTTTGATTGTCGATGGTTATCATTGTGCCTATCATCACTGTATAATATGATAATATACATCCACGTCATCATGCACGGTTATGTAGGCTGTGGTTTTCACCCGGTAATATCATTATGCTTATCGTATGCTAGATTTCCAAAACGATACATTACATTAAAGCATTTTATGATCGATAACTCAAAAAATCCAACAATAAAACTAACAATATAACTAGCAGCAATCAAGCAAAAATATTACTTTTTAATTTTCAATATTTACATAACAGAACATAACATAGCATCACGCCTGTATTCCCCGAAGGGTTAGGCAGAGGTGTACTATTGTACGCCCACATTTCGCAGATGCCGTTATTGAGTCGCATGTAATAGGGGGCAAGCCTATTGCCATCTACCGGGCCCAGTTCCAGACTCCGTGCTGCTACTGAGAATTTACATACAGAAAAACCCAATAACACTTTGCCTGACCCGGGAATCGAACCCAGAACTTCACGCTCAGCAGACCACTAGACCAATGAGGCAGTTTCAATATTTACCACTGATGCCATTTACATATCATAAAACAATAACCGTCGAGAATTCTGGATAATTGAACGTAAACCGAATTTAATTGGCTTTCAGTTAAAACTATGACATCAAATTCAACGCAAACGCAAACCTGTCTATAGTGTGCATATTATTATTATAAGCCTATACATTCCCACTGCAGAGCAAAGGCTTCCCTTCCTTCTTTCTACTTTTCCCGGTCTGTTGCGACTTGGGACCAACCCTTCAGGTGCAAGTCCAGCTCATCACGCCATCTTCTTCTGGGATTCATTATGTGCATAGCTGGACATAATCGTTCCTCTATAAATGCTGTGTTCATTAAAAATTCGATGCAAAAAATCCTAAGACTGATAAATAAATAAAAAAAAACCAAGAGATCCTCAATGTCTGTTGAATTAAAATATTTCTAGAGTTTGCTCACACCCTGTATATACAAGCTTTTAATTAACTTCTCCATCTATTTGTTGATGTGTATGATATGTACAAATCTATGTTTTGTCTTCCTCTATTCATTTTGCTGATTGTAGGTACACATGTTTCAAATACGTGAACTATAATAATATTTCGCTTAGAATACATAGTAACTATTCAGGAACATAGGCCTGTGTGATGAGGTTCTGATGTAGCAGCTTCAATCAAACTCGACAATCATTAGCTAAAGCTTATTGGTAAGTAAACCACTGTTAATAATTCTTCTGTGTTTTTAATTCCTGTGCCTATTGATGAAGATTATAATACTTTCATTTTAAAGGAGTGTCCATGGTAAGCGGTAGTGATAGCCTAATGGTTAGAGGTATGACTTCCATGCAGGAGGGCCAGGAGTACAATGTAGGTCTGCACCTTGACTTTTCGAATACATGTGCGGATTAAAATTTAATTAAGTATCACTTGCATGAACGGTGACGAAAATCATTATAAGGAAATCTTAGGGATCGGTAAGGTGTAGTAGTCCGCCAAACCACAGTAAGCTCGCCAGTTGGACTACAGCTTCAGCTAGACTAAGGTTCTTCTGATTCTGAGAATTAACCTGTGTCCAGCAGTGACTCAGTCATCTGGGTAGGTAGGAGCTCAGACCAATCTAGATTTTAGAACACGCACGACAACACAAATTCTCAACGATTTCTAAAAGATTAGGTCAAGATGAAATAATAAAAATACAAGCAATTTAAAATAAATAATAAATAAGTAATATAATAATTTTCTACAAAATAACTTATTTTGCTATTTCCTTATTTAAGGTTTCCAGGAATAGCGTGAAGATTTGCCAAGCTTTTTCCTGGGAAGCGTAAACCGTTAATTTGTGGTTTGGCCCGACGCAGTTGATACGGTGTAAGTGGGGACGCTCGTTGTATCCCTTTTTCCCGTATTTATTTGTCATTTCTAACGCGGCCCATTTAATTTGCCCGTTGTCTCGGGATAATGCTCTTTTTATATTCATTTTGTACAGAAATTTCACACGAGTGTTGTACCGAAAAGGTTTTAGTTGAGGAATATTTTTATGATTACCTTGCTCTTAGATGTTTTGGTGTCATTTATAATCATCTTTATTTCTATATGATTGCTGCCTTTTACTGCTTTTATATTGCATTATTAGAACAATGAAATATTTAAATTTTATTTTAATATAAAAATATTTTTTTTATGTTTACTTATTTATTCATCTATTTAATTTTTTAAACACATCTGTTATTTGCCCTCAAAGACAACCGAATTTATTTTGTTCGTGTACCAATTTTTTTATTAACCTTTTTGTGTTTAATTCTTTCTGTGTAAAATTGCAATAAAATATACAAATCGAAATCATTATCATGTTATGACCAACCAAATAACAAATTTATACAAGTTATAAAGGGACATACCGAGGGTTCCGATCCGACGTCCTCATCGTCCCGTCAATATCCCTGTCAAGAACACCCGCAAATGAAACCCTTCCTGGAACAACACCGGGAGCGTTGATTAAAAAACTAAAATACGGATATCCGAACACACGGAGACACGTAATTGAAATGTGAAATTTAACGTTTACGTTATTCACCGATGTTTTCTTTTAATTTGGTGTCATAGTTTTAAAATCACAGTAAGGCGTATTTTATGGGAACTTAACACGCTGCACAGACAACCCCTTCGCGATGAGAAGTCCATGAGTGAACTTACAATGAAGACCAACTTAACACGTTGGGTAACGCCTAATTGGCAACATTTTATAGCGTCGTTGGCTTGGTCCTAAAGAATTCATAGGTATTCGAAAATTCGTTGGATAGCGTAGTCATTTTCGTTGGATAGCGCTACAATATAGACGCAAACTTCCTTCAAAGATTTCTAAAACACAATTGTTTAATCCATTACAATTCAAGCCACATTAAATTAATATTTAGTTCCCTTGGTCCTATTGGTCTCGACTGCTGAGCGAGTGTTCGATTCCTGAGTAGGGCAAGGTGTAATTGGGTTATTCTGTCTATACATTTTCAGGAGCAACACAGAGTTTGGCCCTGTGCCCAGTTGATGGTAATAGCCTCGTCCCCATTACATGGAACTTAATAACGGCATCGACGGAATATGTATGCATAATAGTACTCTTCTGCCACTTTCAGGAATTACCTCTTCATAATAGCATCGGAGTAAAATTGTAATACAGAATGACAGTATCATATTAAGGGGCTCATTGGAAGTGACGTGCCAAACTAAATAAAAGGGCACTGTGATAGCTCTTATCTCAACATCGCTGCGCAGAGCACAGGCGCAAATTAAGCCCCGGGAGATTTTAATTTTATAATTTTTACTGCTGTGCGGTCATTTCGATTGGACCCGCTACAAAACATTGGCGAAGATTGTACCAAGTAGAAGACGAGTTACCTTTATAATGGTACATTCTATGTCCGTTAGAATTGTCATCAAGTTATATTATATGTTGACGACACGGCTACGTATCGCAGATTCGATTCCCAGACAGAAATATTTTTTTTAGATCTACAGATAGTTGTTCCGAATTTGGATATAGGTATGTAAACACACCCACGATACAGAATGTCATAATAATATACTATATTATATCGTTTCTTTGAGGATCCGTATAATTATGAACTGACAGTTTAGGTAAATGAAAGGACCTCTTCGTTTAATGCGTATATTTCCAAAACGGCGTATTATGTTAATATAGCAATATTAATTAAATGAACTACACCCGACACCTGCCAGTTACATTGAATATATACATACATAACATATTATGAAAACACGTTCCACTAATTTAACCGTCAATGAAAGTTTTAGTGTGCTCTTCTAGATTCTGCTACTCATAGCATGTAAAATTATAAAGTTTACAGAATTTTAACAAGATATTAACTCCGGTTGACAAGCAAATCTACAATGGGGAGATAGAACCCCTCGAGTCCCGTAGGGTAGCTATGATTGGATAGTATTGCGAGATATTATATTAGTTTTTATTAAGAAAAAATATTAAAGGTAACAGTTTTAATAACCATTTTATAAGTACTAATAAGGTGAAATTTTGAATTTGGTTTTGACTTTTACAAGTGAAGGAGATTTTTAATATCGTGTTACTAAAATTTTCTTCCAAAACAATGTATATTTCTCATTTTTATATAATATATTAGCTACCTGTGACTTCGCCCGCGTGGATTACGAAACTATGCATTTTTTTGCGCGGGACCATATTTTTTTTCTAAAATAAAACTAGGTATGTTACTCCTTATAACATCAGCTATCTGACATTGAAAGTCCCTTCAAAATCGATCCAGCCGTTTCGGAGATTAGCTAAAACAAACAAACAGACACTTAAATTTTAATTATTTGTATAGATAGATTACCTACAATCTCTCACATTCGCTAACTCGCGGGCGCGCAGCGACCGCCTGCCACGATTTATAATCTCATAATGCCTCGCTGAATCGTTTGTTGCTTATTTGGTAAAAAAAAAAATGGCGATGCTCTCATTGCTCAAATACAATCTAAACATCTGGATTCCCCAAAGGGATTGGCTGAGATGTACTGTTGTGCACCCACATTCTGCCGATGCCTTTATTGCATCTCATGTAATAAGTAGGGCGAGCGTATTGATATCTACCGGGATAACTTCGGACTGCTAATGAGAATCTTTACCCGGGAATTAAACCCACCAGGCCCTCAGTCTCAGCAGTCGCTCAAGCCTCCTATTGATCAATGAAGCACTCATAAAATAATTCTTGCAAAAACGATTGAAGCATGATGTTCATCATCATCATCATCAGTCAGAAGACGTCCACTGCTGAACGAAGGCCTCCCTCACGGCGGCTTGGGGATCGCAGTGGCTCACCGATTAATGAGAATTGAGAGGACGCTGCTGCCCGTCCTCCGGTGTCTGGCCGCAGTTTTAAGACGTACCCGGGTCAATATTAGCATGATGTTAACTGATTTATTTTGATAAAGAAAGAAAGAAAGAAAATACGGTTATTTTACCCAAACTAAAGGCACATAAACATAAACAACATAATAAACTAGAATACAAATATTCTGAACAGAATAGGCTAGCCACTAGCGCAACTAAACACTAAACAACACTTAAATTAGTATTGCCCTTTTTCAACATGCTCAACTGATTTCAACGCTACAAACACCGCTCGAAAGTTATTTAAGTATTTGAATCTCTTTAATAACTATCACAGTGTCTTTTTCAACATTGAAGTTGGCAGAATCATCGAATGAAGCCATAATAATAATGACCTCCTGATCGATTTCGGTCACGGCGGCCAATCTCACCGGAGATTAGTCAACTACGCAGGAGATATTATAGAGCACAAGTGTATGCGCAAACACAGGTGCTCTCTCTGTTCCTTCACTCTCATAGTCCTATGGGACGGCAATCCGACACGACCGGAGAGAGATCAGGCGCAGGACCAACGGCTTTACGTGCTTTCCGAGGCACGATGTGTATTCACATACACGAAGACCCAGACCCGAAACAAATATCTGTAGATCATATAAATATTTGTTCCGTGAGGGAATCGAACCCGCGACACGTAGCTCAGCAGTCGATCTCTCAACCACTGCGCCAACTGCACCAGCCGTAAACATAAATTAGAACTGGAAACAACACAACTTCGATGCAATCAATTCGACGGCACGGTTGGTGCAATGGTTAAGTGATCAACTGCTACGCTAGGTGCCGCACGTTCGATTCCCGCACGGAATAAATATATGTATCATCTACAGATCATTGTTTCGCGTTAAACGCACCCACGATACAGGAATTATACATAGGGTGGCAAAGTATACAAAAAATACAATCACAACGACGAGGGTGCGTTTTCCCCAGCCGCCTCCTAGTGTGTGCGGATCGGGTTGGAATACCCCGGTATCTTCGGATCACGAGGCAGGCCAACCTGATCTACACCGGCGTATCACCCGGGACCTTAGGCTGGGAACGGGTACTCACGGCCCTTTCCCTACCTATGCTAAGAGCTGATATCCCAACCTGAAACCTACTCTCCTGTACATCCCACCCCGACCCTCTCTGATCCCTCCCAAAACCCACATTCCATACCTCAATCCTCGATCCTCCCCCGTCCTAGTCGCCCACTCCACTCCTAACTGTGACCCTTTGTGACTGGGTGGTTTGCGGGCCGGTCGACACGCAACAGGCTGTCGGCAAGTAGGAGTAACTAGTCACCTGCGCTAGGACCTGCGCAGTCGAGCGCCGTACGCAGGGATGAAGGAGTCCTGGGGGGTTGAGCTGAACGGCGCTGGCGGTTATGCGTCCGCAAGGCAACACGCCCTCTTTGGTCTGGATTTCAAGCTAAACGGTAGCCCTATCTGAGAGCCACAGATAGGGAAATGGTCATGGTGTCCCGTCAGAGGGCCACGGCTAGGGGCGTGGGGTCCGCGGCTGTCGTTCCTGAACGACTCCCGCGGTGGTGAAGGTCATGCTGAAGGTGTGAGAGGGGTTGATCAGCTCGTTGTGTGCAGGGCCTACTGCCCACAACGCCAGCCCTTTCGAACACCCGATGTCGCACTGTAAGCCAGCCTCGCGTTCCTATATCTCATCGGTAGTCCTAACGTCCTGAAGCTTAGTAAGGCGTTCCCAATGTTGCGGGCTCCATGGTGGGTGGGAGCCGATGAGACGAATTATATATAACTAAATAACTATGGACAATAGGCCATGTAACACCGCTTCAGGTGCTAAGTCGGCGAAAACCGACTCAGCACCCAAAACTAACAACCCTGCCCAATCTGGCAGCTCTGTGGCTAAAACCACGGGCGTCTTTGCGGGCACTTCCAGCGGGGGCCTGGATGTGGCGAAAACCGCGTCCAAGGCCAAGACCGCCAATAAACGCGGGATGTCGGCGCTGGGTAAAACCCGTACCGGTCCACGCTCCCCCTCCAACATTTCCCCGGCGCTAGTGAAAACTGGCGCTGACCCCACTACCCCCAAGAGGACGCAGGCGCTGGGCAACCCTAGTACCGGTCCTCTTCCCACCCCAAAACCCGTGGCGCAGGATAACTCCAGCTCCACTCCCCATACCCAAACGAGGACGCAGGCGCTGGGCCCACCTAGTACCGGTCCTCACTCCCAACCTCCCCCCACCCAAACAGCTTTCTCGGAGCAGCAGCCAATCTGCCGTACCGAGGACGCCTTCTCCGATGCGTGGAAGCTGGTGAGCCGCAGGGGCAAAGGCCCTCAGGCATCACGACGCCCTGAAATTACACATCAGGGTGCTGCGGCTCCTACTATCCCGCGCAAAAAGAGACACAGAAACAAGCGGCAGCGTCGGCAAGTCCGACAACCAGCCGCTACTACACAGGCCGCGGTCATGGAGCCGACCAAGCAGTCAGGTAGCCAGCTGAGCTTCAGTGCAGGGAAGCTGGCCCAGACGGAGGTAGGTACCAGCCGACCAACAGGTGCTGACAAGGTACCGGCGGCCTCACACAAGCCTGCGGAGCAGCAACCCGGAGGGGTGTGTCCCGCTGCGGCCAAGCGGGCGCTTAACACGACGGCTTCGCCTCGTGGGGAGCGCAAGCGGCCGCGGCTCGACGCGCCCAACCGCAGCTACGCCCAGGCCACAAAGGCGCCCCTGTGCGTGGCAATTACTTGCAACCGCACAGGGTTCATCAGCAAGGAGACAGCGGACAACGTGCTGGCGGGGATCGAGCGAAAGATCGTAACCGAAGCATGGGACGCCCAAAAAACAGGACCAGGACCGACCTTCAACGGTAAGCCGGTATACGCAGCTGGGGTCTTAAAGCTGTGGTGCGGTAACGACCACACTTTGGCCTGGCTTCGAACTACGATCTCGAGCCTGGCCACTCCAACAAACATCCCCCTGGCCGTCAAAAACCAGGGTGACATCCCAACAAGGGCCCGGTGCGGGATCGTCATACCGGACGAGCACGGGGTACTGGCGGAACCGCGGGACATCGGTCGTACCCTGGCCTATCAAAATCCCGGTTTAGAGATCTCCCGGTGGGTGCTCTTAAACGCTTTGAAGCAAGCTTCGGGCTGGTTCGTGACGGTCGGAGTGCCCGAGGATCTAATCCCGTCCCTGATGAGGAATGGACGCCGCCTCTCAATGGGTCTGGGGGCGGTCTACATGAAGTTCCAGGGGCGGAATGGTAGGTTCTCCGAGGTACCTCAAGGCTGGGACCCTGTCACGGCCACGATCCGGGAGGAGTTGAAAGGAGGAGGGGTGGAAGTAGCTGAGCAATTGCCTCCCCCTCTTAACACACCTGCGGCAAGCGAGGACGTGGCCCCACAAGTGGGCACATCAGATGCGCCAGAGCCCGCGACCGCCGGCTCGATCTCTACCCTCTCATCGGGCGAGGACCTGGACGACTCAATGTCGGTCAGTTCGGGCCTGGGGGAGGATGGGATCGAGTCTGGTGACTTGCTGGCCGGACTGCAGCTGAAGGGGGACGTGGAGGATGCGACCAGCGATGGCGTCCCCTTCGTGTCCCCTTAAAATACTGCAGGCCAACCTCCACCACAGCATCACCGCGACGGCTCAACTGCGCAAGTGGCTGGAGGTGCAACAAACAGCCGTCGCCCTAATCCAAGAGCCGTGGGTTAGGGCCGGCCACGTGCAAGGACTCTCCAATCTTGGAGGTAAGATTATGACTACATACGGCAACGATCACCAAAGATCGTGCATCTACGTCACAAATAACCTCAAAACACAGCTTCTAACAGATTTCTGTTGCAGAGACATCTCTGCCGTAAGGTTGCACATACAGCAAAATGACATGGACACGACGGTCGTCCTTGCCTCAGTCTACATGCCTGAAGCCGAGGACCCGCCCCCGTTTCATCTCACCCGGTTGGTTAACTATTGTGAAAGGACCGGGACGGAGATTGTCATCGGAACGGACTCTAACGCACATCACCCTCTATGGGGCATGAACACACAAAATAATAGAGGTAAGGCTTTAGTTGATTATCTCTTCACCACAAACCTAAACCTGCTAAACACAGGGTCCGAACCAACTTTCGTCACTAGACGTTGTAGCACAATCATAGACCTCACCCTAGCATCAGAAAAGGCTGCAGAGTTAATCAAAAACTGGCAAGTCTCCAAGGAAGCGTCATGCTCGGACCATCGATGGATACGATACGACCTTCAGGTGTTTACACCACCGACTCCGCCAACCAGAAACCCACGCAGAACGGACAGGAACAAATACACACAACTTATAGTCTCTAAACTGTCCCATACAATCAACCCCATCACCCCGGGGAACACGACCCAAATCGACGAACAAGTAAACAGCTTAACTCAAGATATGACTGATTGTTACCACACAGCGTGCCCAGAGACAACTCCGGCCAAAACACCGGGCAAACAATCCTGGTGGGGGCCGGAACTGGATCGGAAACGCAAAAAGGTAAGGAAGGCTCTTAATAGGGCAATGAACACCAAAAAAGACGCAGACTGGGACAATTACCGGGCAGCAAAATCCATCTATAAAAAATGCATAAGACGTAGACGCACTATGGGATGGAAGAAATTCTGTGGTAGCATCGAATCTTGTCAACAAGCTAATAGGGTAAGGAAGGTTTTAGCGCAACAAAGCTCATCCGGTCCTGTAACCCTACGAAAACCAGATAGCACTCTCACAACATCGCCAGAGGAAACCAGACGCGTCCTCATCGAAACCCATTTCCCAGGATGCGTCTTCACACAGGTAACCAACTGGCTTGATACACCATTCATACCCACGACAAGTGACTGGGTTTACGCAAACAGAGTCATCACGCTAGAAAGACTCCAATGGGCAATAAACACCTTTCAGCCCTTCAAAGCGGCAGGACCAGACGGCATCTTTCCTGCCTTGATGCAATGGGGAAGGTCAGCAATCACCAGAAACCTGATCACCATTCTAAAGGCATGCCTAGCCTTCAGATATGTACCCCAAAGGTGGAGGGAAGTCAAAGTCATTTTCATCCCCAAACCAGGTAAAAGCGACTACACAAACGCGAAATCCTACCGACCAATCAGCTTGACCTCCTTTATGTTAAAGACCCTGGAAAGGCTCTGTGAGAGGGAGCTGAGAGAAGGTGCGCTTCAAACAATACCACTACACGTTAACCAACACGCTTATAGCCAAGGCAAATCAACGGAATCTGCGCTTCATCTAGTGGTCGGCAAAATAGAGGAAGCAATACAACAAAAAAGCATCTGCCTAGGTACTTTTATAGACATCGAGGGGGCTTTCGACAAAACGAACTTCTCCAGTATCAACGCAGCCCTATCGAGACATGGCGTGGAACCCATGCTCATAGACTGGATAACTAACATGCTCAGCAAGCGGGTAGTCCGCCTTGAAGGAGATGACTCATCAGCCATAATAGCCAGAGGCTGCCCCCAAGGTGGAGTTCTATCACCCTTACTATGGAATCTGGTCATCAACGATCTGATTTCAAGACTAAACTCAAACCTAGACTATACAATAGGATACGCAGACGACCTCGCCATCCTCATCTCAGGTAAGGTGACAGGCACCATCTGTGATCTCACACAACAGGCTCTGTGGACTGTTGAACGCTGGTGTGAAGAATACGACCTGTCAGTCAACCCTACCAAAACGGAACTAGTGATGTTTACCCGAAAACGAGCACTGGGACACTACCGACTACCTAAACTGTTCAATACCGAACTCCAACTGTCCACAGAAGTTAAGTACTTAGGCGTCACTCTGGACAGTAAATTAAACTGGAGTAATCACATAGAAAACAAAATAAACAAAGCCAGTATCGCCTTCTGGCAGTGCAGGAGAATGATAGGGAAAAGATGGGGATTTTCCCCTAAAATAATCCTGTGGCTATACAAGACGGTGATCCGCCCTATGCTCACATATGGCTCCATAGTATGGTGGCATAAAACCAAGGTAAGCACAATAGCAAACAAAATGCAGCGAATCCAGAGACTCGCTTGCCTGGCAACTACAGGCTGCATGAGAACCACCCCGACTGCAGCCCTAGAAGCCATGCTAGATCTCCCACCGCTACATCTATTTATACAGCAGGAAGCAGCCATGTCAGCGGTGAGACTAAAGTCTCTGGGTCTCTGGAGAAACTGTAGTACACTCAACACTCACACTTCTATACTAGATGAACTCTATAGAGACTTCCCCATCATGCAGGCAATCAATGACCGCATACCAAAACAGTTCATTTTTGACAAAAAATACAAAATTCAACTCCACGAAGGACAACAAAGTTCAGGGCTATGCCCTAAAGAACTTCAAATCTTCACGGATGGGTCCAAAACAAGCGCAGGTACCGGATCAGGTATTTTCTCGGAGGACCTAAACATAAATATCTCTACACCTCTAGGGGCCTACAACACAGTATTCCAAGCAGAGTGCAGGGGCATCACTCTAGCGGCCTCAGCGGCCTTAGCAAGAGGTGTCACGGAATACCCTATTCGCATACTCTCGGACAGCAGGGCGGTTCTGCAAGCCCTTAATAGCTACACCGTCAATTCCGAGTTGATATACGAGTGCCACCAACGACTAAATCAGGTAGGCAATCATAATAAAATAACCATTCAATGGATCAAAGGACACAGCGGCTCTAGGGGTAACGATGCTGCTGACGAACTAGCTAGAAGAGGGTCGAGCATGGGCGTGGTAGGACCCGAGCCTATAGCGCCACTCCCCTTCAGCTATCTACGCAGTATGGTAAGACAACGCACCAATGATCGACACAAAAACCTCTGGTCATGTATTGGTGAGTGTAGGCAGACGAAGGATATTCTCCCTGCCATTAACGGACGCACAACCAGCCAACTGCTCCGACTGACGAAGCAACAACTTCGTACAGTCACAGCAGCGTTCACCGGACATGGCTCCTTCAATAAACATCTTTTCGTTATAGGAATTACAAACAGTCCTCTGTGCAGAGCATGCATGGAGGAGGAAGAAACGGCAGCCCACGTGCTACTGAACTGCCCTGAGGTCGCCACATACAGGGCCAAGTACTTCGGAAACCCAGGTACCCTCCGGGAAATAGCCAGCAACGTCAAGCGACTGCTGGCATTTCTCGAAGAACTGGGGTGGATCGAATAAACTGACATTATTCCCACCCCGACGCAAAAAATGCGCTTAAGCGTGTATTTGCGGAAACCAGCCCGTTTATACCTTATACCTTACCTTATACCTTATACAATCACAAACCTCACTAACAAGATCAAGTAAAATTAATCAATTATTCCATTAATTTTATATCCCACAATCCACCACCCAAAGGTTGGCCACCGATGTGATACGTCAATAACACGCGCAGTATTAAAGCGGCCAGTATCCACTATTCAGTAACCTGTGGTAGCGACTCGAATGAATAAATTAAGCTACTATTTGTAATGATGAAACCGTCATGTCGTTTCATTTGGACTTAATTAATTGCAAGTCTTTGAGTTTTAATTGCATGTGAAATTTTTAATTTAACGTAATATTGCATCACTCTTATATTCCCCTAATAAGCGTTTGGCAGAGATGTACTCTTGTACACCTATGTACAATTGTACATGCAGTGCATGCCGATATAAAGTACCGTGTAATATGGGGCAAGCCTAATACCATCTACCGATTTCAGTTCCATACTCCGTGCTGCTATTTCGAATTGCAAAACTCAAAAACACTTAGCCCGACCCGTGAATTGAATTCAGGACCTCACCGTCAGCTACCTAACAAAACCGTTAGACCAAAGAGGTAGTCAAATAGATTTTTTTTAATTGTATTACTGTTAACTGTACCTAGTATCTAACTACATATAATTACCAATAAATTGATTTCTGTTCTACCATAATTAAAACATAACGGAGTACTGACGGTATAGACCTTAATATTGACACCGGTATTATTAAAGTACGTAACAATAAGCATGAAACAATTACGACACGGTTGGTGCAATGGTTGACTGATCGACTGCTGCGCTACGTATCGCGGGTTCGATTCCCGCACGGAACAAATATTTGTATGATCTACAGATAGTTGTTTCGGGTCTAGGTGTATGTCCATGTGAACATTTGTGTTTGTAAACGCACCCACGATACAGGAATTATAACTAGAGCGGGGCAATGTTTTTCTAAAAAAAAAAAATATTAAAGTAAAATAACCTTACATAAAACTACTAGGAAACGAAAATCGATACCGGCAGTAAAAAAATAATTATTCTTTGTGCCGGTATCTGCATTTCCAATAGCATAAAATCTTAGTCATCAAAGTATAAAGAGGTTAAGGAGATTGCATTAGAAAGAGACAAAAAAGAGCTACACCAACAAGAGCAAGCCTCTTATATTAGAAAAAGAAAATCTTGCTGAACTGTCTCGTTAGTCTAGTGGTCGCAAGGGCGACTGCTGAGCGTGAGCTCCTGGGTTCGATTCCCGGATCGGGCACTGTTATTGAGTTTTTCTGTATAGAAATTCTCAGTAGCAGTACGGAGTCTGAAACTGTGTCCCATTAATGGCACTATGGCTTAATAACAGCATCTATGGCTTAATTTTTTTGCGCGGATGTGGCGCATATTTTCCTGAGTTGTTTTTCTTATTATTTTTTATTGCTTTTTTTTTATGCGTCACATCATGGCGGAAATAAACAAATTTTCTTTCTTACTTTCTTTCTTTGCCTAACCCTTCGGAGATATAGACGTGTTGCTATGATGTTTTTTTTTTTTTTGTTTTTTTTTTTTTTAAACCTTTTTCCCACACTAGGATTTCTCCTGTGTCGTGGGTACATTTTTACAAACATACATGTCACATGCACACACAACCAGACCCGAAACAACTATCTGTAGATCATACAAATATTTGTTCCGTGCGGGAATCGAACCCGCGACACTTAGCACAGAAAGCTAATCACTTAGCCACTGCGCCAACCGTGTCGTCAATGATATGTTATGAAGAAGATGTTTGTGACGTTGTAAAATTGAAAATGCACGGGTAGACAGCTTGTCGTCAAACAAAAGCCAACGATTTATTCGTTAAGCCGCAGCTTATTAGGGTCCCAACTTCTGACTATTTACTAATTTGACGTGCCACACACGCGTGGTCCTGTAGCTTTTAATGTGTCCAGATTTTCGGCTCCGAGTCTATAAATTAACCTACTGTATAATTGAAAGAGGTTCACTTCACTAAATTATGAATAACATGGACTCTGAAAGTGTGTGTGGCTTCGTTTACTCTATAAGCTAAAGGAGTAGAATTTACTTGAAAGTTTTTTCGTAGGATGTTTTCTCCTTTAGGCTTCCATGATACTGGCGACCGTCTAGTTTAGGACCACTATTACTGAGGAATGCCTCATCGGTCTAGTGATCGCAAGCGCAAATGATAAGCGTAAAGTACAGGGTTCGATTTCCGGGTCGGGCAGTGTTATTGGGTTTTTCTGTATGAAAATTCTCAGTAGCAGCACGGAGTCTGGTACTGTACCCGGTTGATGGCAATTGGCTCGCCTCCTATTAGATGACATAATAACGGCATCGGCGAAATATGGATGCACAATATTACGCCTCTGCCTAACCCTTTATAGTTTAGGGAATACAGGCGTGATGCTATATTATGTTATTACTGTTAAAAACATTTATTTTCATAAACAAAACATAATAAACAATTAGCGTAGTTAGTATACTAAGTGTGTAAAAATTGGTTTTAAACAATCAATTGGTGCATGTTTATTAAGGCCCATGACTTTGTTGTTAACTTAAATGAGAGGTAATACCTAAATACATATTGTATTATTTTCTTTAAACACCATTTTTACCTGTTAGAAACCATTGGGAGTGTGTGCATATGAGTACAAAAAAAAACGAGTAACAAAGTTAGCTTAAATATGCTCAAAAATCCAAAATCAATCAAAAGTCAATCAACTAAAAATGCAGCGGTAGATATGTGGTCGTGTTGCGTTAAATATGTCGCGTCGGTGTTGTCAGCTCCGGACCTATACATAAATTATGAAGCTACTGTTTATCATGATGCAGATAGCTTAACAGCTTCCACAAACTGTTTGATTGTTGGAAGCGCAGTCATCTTATAAGCTGGGTCCGGTAAACACAAGCTAACTCACACACCGTGAGGTGTCGATCGGCCACCTGACGCAAATGGAATTCAATTCAAACGATTTGACTGGTTGAACTGCGAAGACTTTCAACGATGACGTTTTATTCGAGTTGATTAGCTGTTCAACTTATATGGGATACGGGCAAAAGGATGATGCTGATGATAGCTTTTCAACTACTATTTAAGTCAAGTTGATTGGACAGCGCTGTTGAAAATAGTGAGCAGGTTAGCTAACTGAAGAGAATTAAACAAAATCACTGCGACATCATTATCATCAGCCAGAAGACGTCCACTGCTGAACGAAGGCCTCCCCTTTAGACCACCACATCGAACAACATACCGCCACTTGCATCCATCGGTTGCCCGCGACTTTCACAATGCCGTCGGTCCACCTAGGAGGCCTTCCTACGCAGCGTCTTCCGGTTCGTGGTCGCCACTCGAGAATCTTTTTTGGACATCGGTTGCCAGTTCCTCGAGCGATGTGGCCTGCCCATCGCCACTTCAGCTTGCAAATCCTGAGAGCTATGTCGGTGAGTTAATAATGGTAATCACTGCGACATATCCAACAACTATTTATATCTGCTAAATTCTGGTTACTGACACAAATATCTTATTTACAAAGTCGCAGTGGGTTTTCCAGTAAGGAAATTCTCAGTAGCGGTTCGGAAGTTGGATTTATTTATTTATTGCACTATGTTGTTACAGAAAACAATTAAACTAACCTAAACATAGACCTTGGAAGGATGTAGTAACTTGTTTTATTGCTATGTTAGAAGCTAGCTATAACATTTTATTTTACTTAAAATTAAACAGTAATAAAAATTTATAAGAATGCTACGTGCCCGATAGTTGTCAATAGCCTCGCTCCATATCACATTAATGCGAAATCTCGGTGTACAACAGTACACCAGTGTCCAACCCTTCGGGGAATACAGATGTTATGCTACATAAATATGAACCGTGGCTCACACGTGCAGTCGTGTGGCGAACAATAATATTTGTCGGTGTTGTCGGCTCCGCGTCTATAAACCTATAAATTAAAGTACTGTTTATGACGCTGATATCGTAATGACTGCCACTTGACTGCGGGTGTTAGAGAATGGTGTTCTTAATATTTTTAATTTGGTGCCACATTTATCTTTATAGTACCGGTTAAAGATAAGAGGTCTGTCCACTTTTGGGGGTTTTCAAGAGACAAGAAATCGTGTCTCATACAGTCATTGTGTAGTAGAAAGATTACCCACTTACGGCCTTTAAGCACTGGCAACTTTTTGCAGAAGTGAGGCGCCTTTAAGCGTTTGTTGAGTGTAGATATATTGCTTTCAAAATGTGAACGACGGTCGCGCGTTTCTGCTGCAAAAAAGTTGCCAATATTGTGAGGGTCTTACTTAAGTCCGTAACAGAGCTAACTACGTTTGTTCCAAGTACATCTGGCGAACTTAAGAACCTCCTATAAGCTGATAGAGTCGTCGTTACAACACTCTGGTTTTTTTAAGGTTTCCTAACTTTAGCGTCCTGTCGGTGTAACAAAATGGAGTACCATTTTCTTTTCCTCGTTAACCGATTTCTCAAACTGGTGGTAAAAGGTAATACAATCGTTATTTGAGGTTAAAACTTCACCAGAATTACCTTGTCTCTATAGCAAAATATTTATGATGTTTCTATGTTGCAGTTCATAAAAATATCTTTAATTAAACTGTTACTGAAAATAATAACTTGTGCTCTTAAAGAAGCTCTCGTTAGTATAAAATTTTTGATATTCTCAAGCATAGGCTCTTTAGTGATAATAATAACTCATTTAAATTATATACCACATATGCAATTCCCTTTTGAAAAATAAAATATCACTCTTATCCAAAACTTTTACCAAGCGAAATACTTTTACAATCAAAAGCTCGCAGCAACAAACTTTCGTCAAACTCAAATAAATGTAAAGTCCAAAAGTTGTACGGTGGGACAATTCAAAGTCCCACAAGTGTCGTATATTAATTAAAACGAGACAACGCGTCGCCACCCCGCTTTGAGCAACCCCCGCACCCCCGCAGACCTCGTGTGCACGGAGGATAGCGAGGGTGAGTGCCGGATTAATATCTAAATAATGAGGATGACGCCACGCCCTCACTATGCACCGATAGCAAAAAAGTGAATGATTATAAAAAAAAATGTGAATAAAAATAAGATTATAAGAAACAGATTTACGATACTTATACCAAATATTATATAAATTTTTCATCAATATTTAATTTTGTATCATAGTTTATTTTTGTAGCAAGCTAGACTTTTCGACGCGAATCTTGAATTAAAATGTTACTATAATTTGATGTGTGGCGGTTCTTAGTATATTACCTAATTCATTAGAAAAAAAAATGATGAATGTTCTAATTCCGCTAAGATAAAATTATTGTGAATTACCAGTCTACTAAAAACTGTTTAATCTAATGAAAAAGAGCTAAAATATTATATTTTTATGCTGCACGATGAAACTGCAGCCCATACTTTAATTTTATTTTCACTATAATATTGCCTGCGGTCAAACGGCCTGAACGGTCCAAATGCAACAGCACGCTGTTGGTAGTAGGTAGGTTTAAAGTATGTTTCTACTATGATGATGTTGATACTATCTAATGTGATATGACAACAGTGTGGAAAAATGTAGGTGAGTAATATGCGCCATGTTTCTTTGATATATTTCGGAAATGGCACTTTTTTTCACATTAGATCAATGAGCTGTGAACCTCCGGCCAAAAATAATACTAATATCTATATATATAATAATAAAATTATAACAGGCCGATGTCTGTACATTATAGATATTGGAGAAAAACTAATAAAGACTCCCCCGGTCTTTATTAGAGCAATAGAAGTCAAAACAACAGTTTTTAGAATTTTTGTCTTTTTGTCTGTCTGTCCGAATGTTTGTGGACGCATCACGCAAAAACTACTGCATGGAATTTAATGCAGTTTTCACCGATGTATTGCTAAAGGTCTAGCCTAAAATATAGGCTCCATTTTACCGCAGGAAAACATCAGATTCTAAATTCCACGCGTACGAAGTCGCGGGCAAAAGCTAGTTATATCTAAAATAAAATAAAATATAAACTTTTTTGCACACCATCCGCAAGCATATCTCTCGAGACAGCACTCGACAGGGGCACGCGGCGAACGGCGGAAAAAATGTCGTTCCCTGTGATTTACCACCTGTCATTCTGCCAGCCCACTATCCGCTGCCGGGATAATGTTCACGCTTCGATTGATGAGCTGCGATATTGGATAGGGTTAGGTTCTGCTTTATTTATGGTAGCGAATTGGTGTTGAAAGATATGGAGCGGTTTATCGGTAGATTTATTTTCCGCAATTCGTAGACTCTTGCTCGGTTCTGTTTAGTTTCAGTAAAATGTTTCATAAGGTTTTGTTTATTGGGCATTGATTCTTGGTCCAACCAAGGGTCGTTGCAAAATAAGGTCTATTTATTATTTCCGTAGAAAACCGAAAAGTGAAATGGACCAGAAAGAATTTCATAATTTAATTAACTCTGACTATCACAGACAGACGATGATACCTAAAAAAGACCGCGTTCTTTTGCAGAGGAACACTTTGAAACTTGGCACATTATAGTCTGATTCTTTAGTACCTATGTATGGTCTTCATAAATGACAACATATTATCATATCCGCGCACTCTGAGCAGTCAGTTATTTTATCAACCACTCTTTCAACTACAGTAGAACCAATCCCAAAATGTCAGTAAAAGGCCTGTCTAACAGTGGACTTCTTCAAAGAAGGATTTTTTGAAGTAGGGAAAAGCCTGTCTAACAAGACAACCTTTGCCAAATTCTGTCTAAGCGCCCGGTTTCCGTAACGCGGAGACTAGTTGGGTTTACGTAGAGGAAGATCTAATCTAATCTAGAGTAAGTCTATCAGTTCTACAGTACTTTTTATCTAGACACTGCTGAGCCTGATCTAAGCATCAGCATTCTCTAATGCTGATTGTTAGACAAGATTCGCCACTACGCTCATATCCAAGAACTGACACATAAACTGTCGGTAGTTATCTAGTCAGCCAACAACCGATGATGATAGCTGTATCTTACATTATCACTACCTAATTAACTTGATAGGAGAATGAGACCGAATCGCTTTGCACAACTTTATGTGTAGACTACGCAGCCTGAGAAAATATCTTAATTAACTCTTCGCGAGCATGTTAATTTTGAATTCCTTGGTTTATCTAACAAATATACGATTCCGTTATATCAGATCACGTGACTTATCTTCTTTCGCATTAACTCATAAATAATTGAGGGTCATAACTGGCTTGGGTTATTCAATCAGATGCGGTTAATACACTATTTTACATGGAGCGAACATTTCATTTTAAGTTGTTTAGTAGAAATCGCATCTCTCACTATATTTAACACGAATGTGAGCATTGCAGCTCTCACGGGCTCTCTCCGAAGTGAATTGAAAGCATTTTGATCACAGATGGCGCTAGTTACACCATCGAAACGCTTGAGGAAAACTTTGAAGGACGCTTTATAAACACTTGTTTTGATATTACGAACAGTTTAGTTTTAATATTCAAAGAATATTTCTAATATTTTTTTGTGAATAACATTCAATGAGATTGCATGTTAAGAAATGAATAGGTAGAGTAAAAAATTAAAAACACAATAAAAATATGACCATGACCTACATGAAATATAAAAATAAAAACGAAACCTGAGCGATTCCAAACTTTGAACAACCTATAATCAGATCAAAGATAATTTAATTATTTACGAGAGCCCTTTATTAAATTCTTTCTCAAAAAAATGCCAAGTCCGAACCGCATGCCTGTCGATCCTGCACCGAACCGGTCGCAAAAAACACGAGCAATCTCAGAATACATTTTAATAGCCGTTATTTAACCGACCGGTGACGGCACAAAGGCGGTTATTTATCGCACGCCCTCTCTCATTGCTTCGCCGAAGCGCGCTTCTAAAACAACCTACATGCTCACCAAATTTTGGAAAACTAACCTTATCGCAACGCGTTACAGTTACATTTTAATTACCATGCGGCACGAATACGACGTTCAAATTCAAACACGCGAGACTAGTAATCATTCGATGTCCGATTCCAGTTTGTCTTATCGGTTTTGTTGTTATACACGACTAGCAACCTTAAGCTCTACTTTATAAGGTAGTTAATTAATTTGTGTTTTCGGCCGGAATAATATTCATGTTACGTCTGGAAGTCCGATAATGAATCGGCGTCGGCGACGAGCAAGTTCGGCCGAATCGCGCTGTTTGCATGTACAGGTGTAGTTCAAGACGCAAACGAGGATTATAATTTTGAGTTGTAATAGATTGAAGAGTTTAATTTGTTTGCTGTCTTTACAGTGATTGATCACTTAATCTGTTGGAATTTAAACATGTCCAAGACAAGGTATTACGTTTAATTCTATGGGATACGCAATAAATGAGATCCTTAAAGCTGAAGAGATTTTATTTAAAGTAAAACTCGTGAACCTTACCTAATTTGATGACGAACAATAAGAAGCATTAAATGCAAGTGATCGCACGGCTGATGAGCATGAGGTCCTGGGTTCGATTTCCAAGTTAGGCAAGGTGTTATTGGCTCGTCTGAAATTTATTGTATAACTCCGGAGTTTGGTTTTTTTCCTGCGCAATAAGCTGGCCCTCTATTCCATTGGACTTAATAAGGGGATCGGCAAAACGTGAGAGGATAGTACAGCTCTGCCTTAACTCCGGAGAATACAGGCGTGATGCTATGAAATAAGAACCTTGGTCGTCTAATAAACTGCATATGAACCGGGAGACTAAACATGCTAACGAGATATGCGATTGGGAACAGACTTTAGTAAATTAAGAAATCTCCGATTACACATGATTACCTGCCTTAGTAAATTGTAAATTAGTAAATTGTAGGAAATACCAACATGAACGCTCCACCTTCCACGTTCAGTTAATCTCATTTACCAGCTTCAGATTCTTGATCTACCTATCGGCTAGGTGGAGGTCCAGTACTGAGTCCTAGATTTACTGAATAACTAACCAAGCAGTTGCTTAGGGCTTTAGTCCTCAGGGGACAAAAGTCACAATCCAACAATTTTATGATGTTCTCCTAGAGGAGCTATGGATCCTAATCCTTAGCCATTCCCCAACCTCAATTTATAAAGTATCCTACTGCTACAGACAACAATATAAAGAAGTGCAAACAGAATATTAAGAAGAACAATCACGTTTATAAAGAGTAAACGAATGCGAATCTACGCTTACTCATATAAAACATATCCATACAAAAGGTATACATCCACAAAAATCATAATCTAATATTGCCAAATTTACGTAAAATGCAATGAAATTTTCTCAAATTATTAGTTCATCCTCTGTATTGGTTCCTTTTTCTTCTTTTGCATTATCATTTTGCGGAGATGAAGAAAGTTAGACGGGCCGTTTACAAAACAAACACCTATCGAAAAAAGTTCCGACTCCAAATAACTTTATCGCATTATCCGACCAGTTTTCTCCTTTCCCAAACAAACAAGTCAAACCACTGTAACCCCTAAATAATCTAAACATCACCCAAATCTATCCCATCGTATTTTTCACGTCACAAAACCGAATAAAATCCCCTCAAAGGCAGAAACCGCAAAATAAGGCAAAACACACGAGGTGCCAACATAATTTATTCACTACAAAGAAAAGTCGGGGGCGGATTGCGTGAAATTGAAAGAAAGCTCCGTGTAAAAAACAAATAAACTTCAAGAGGCACCTATTTGCGGGGAATCTTAAGAGGGAGTGGAGTGTTCCGAAATAACAGCGGCAGGAGTTAAGAAAACACTGATCGAGTTAGCCCACGGTTTTAGTGGACCAAAAATGGGAGTTGAATATCTTTTTCTTTCATCTATTTCATCGTTACGTTTTTCTGGCATGTTGCCAGGATTTACTTTTATAAATGAACCGTTCGTTTATTCACAAGCGCAACAACATACTCATGACGGTGTGAGATTTGTGTTAATCCCCATAAAATCAGATTATTTGATTAAAAGCTTTACTTACTTATTTAGTCGTTAATTCTCTATAAAAGTCACGGCATAATTTAGTATTTACTTGACACATTATTTATCTTCCTTGTTTGGAGTTCTCAATCTAAATACTTCTTCTAAACTAGTTTCCGTATTTTATTTTATTCAGTTTGTTAAAGAGACGTGATATGGTCAATGGATAGTGACTTCCTATTATTTTTATTGTCTTCGTCTAACAAAAGGAGGAGATTGGTTTAATATAGGAATCGAGCTTCTACCAATGCCGATTATTCAAATTTTAATTATACATAATAAAATAAATTAAATATAATTAAACGTAACTAGGTAAAGGACATATCAAGAATACCATTTTATCGAAAAAAACATAAATGAAATTAAAACACTTATAAATCAAATAAAAAAATATGTAGGTTTCGTAAAGTGCGGAAAAAACTTCTTACGGACTCAAAGAATTTATTTTTACGATAACATCTACTTTATATCTTCATCTCTTTTTGTCTCCTGAAACACAATCCCATTTTTGTCCACCACAATCTTTACAAAAAGGTTTTCCCAAGGGTGTTATTTTTGGTTCAGGCCAGGCGCCGGCGGGTCCCATATGCAAACGTTTTCAAATAAATTTTATTTATACTTGGAAATAAAACTGATTTCAGTGCCGAGTGGAATATAAAGCAGACGATGTAGTTGTTTATGATCTATTTTATGTTTTATTGGTCTATCCGATAGATCGGTTAAGTGGATTTTATATAACTGTAGACTTGGCCGAGAAAACATCGGTAGGTACTTTTATTCAAAAAACTAAGATAAGGTATATTTATTATAATTAAGTAAGCAATAGTATTCGCCGTTAACATGTCTTTTAAGCTAGATGTATCGTGATATCAATTTAATAATATTCCAATGTATAATATCATCATAAATATCTGCAAAATAACAGGTTGAGATTTAATAAAGAACTCAACGTATCTGATTCATTGAGATTAAAACAAACTAGTGGTTTTAATACATTGCAAAAGGTGAAAAGTTTTCCGTAGACAATGTGACCTTTCATACACTTTACGGAAAATTCAGAAATTGAAGATGTCAAGTGTTCTTTCAAACTTACCTAACAAGATAATGGCGAGTGTTTTTTTGAAAATTGAGGCATTCTCCCGCTGTCTTTTGAAAACATTTCTGTTGAATGATATTGGAGCTTTCTAGTTCTGTACGCTATTATCATCTTTACTCTATCTGACATGCTTAGCTGGCCTCATTGGTCTAATGGTCGTAGACGCGACTACTGAGTATGAGGTCCTGGGTTCTGTGCCTGAGTCGGGCGAAGTGTTATTAGAAATTGCCAGTATGAAAATTCTCAATGGCAGCCAAGAGTTTTGAACTGTGCCCGATAGATGGCAATAGGCTTTCCCCTATTACATGGTACTCCATAACAGCATCGGCGAAATGTGAGTATACTATAGTATACCTCTGCCTAATCCTTCGCGGATTACAGGCGTGATGATTATTATGTTTATTTGACATTGGAACTCGGAATGCATCCAAATACAAGTTATTCAAAGATTTTTTTAAAATAGTTTCACATAGTTTATCTAGCTTCAAATTATTGATACACTAGTGACAGTAATTAGAGGATTCAATTTCAAGTCTTGTAAGTGTTAACTTGGCTTAAAATCCTGTGATCACTAGTGGTAAATAAAAACTAATTTAAACCTTATTTACTCGGAAAAAATAACCACATAAGCTGAGTTTACGATTTCGACTAAAACTTCGTTTGTAAAACATGGTAGCCTAAATACTGAAATTTTAGCTAGCATGGGAATTCACTCATACTGTAGTGAAAAGATTAGTCGATCAGCAATGTATGGTATCGAAGCAAGGTGTGGAGGATGCACCATCGATCTCAGGCTTCGTCGCCCGTGGAGGCTCTTTGCTATAATTTTCAGAGATTAGCATTTACACGCTGCGCATTATTGAACTTTTAAATGTATAATGATTATATGGTATCGATTCTAATAACGAGTCTGTATCGTAATTACCCCTTCAGTCCTTTTACTCTCTTCGTTTTATATACCTAGTATTTGGTGGTTGTAAATCTTTATTTATTAAACCTGAATAAAGCTTGAAATAAGGTTAAAGGATTATTTTATATACTCTCTTCTTTTTTACTGTTACATACTTAACTTTTAAAGTTTCAAATAGAAATTGCTGACCAAAGGTAAACACAAAAATTACTCCAAAGGTGACGATCTGAAATCGATTTGGACATAGGGCTACTTTTTTATTCTTTTGAGAATTTCTCAATGAAGACTCAAGTTTGAAATCGTGCCCGTTAATTTGCAACGTGTTAACGCCTACCCTACATTGAAAGCTAATTAGTATAATCATTAATAAAATACCTAATTAAGACGCAGGAGGCGCCCGGCAGCGAGAAATAGTAGATTTTCTATTGCATCTCTTTTACATCACTTGACGGAAAAATACTTTGATTTAAAAGGGGATCTCAAGTGCTTCTCTCAAAACACTTAGAAATACCAAACTATCAACTATCTATCGTCTAAAGTGTGAGCACACTAGGCTAATTTACATAATTCAACTTCTCTATTTTCACAGAACCATTTCAATTCGAGTCAAACTAAATGGTTCATTCATTATTTACAAGATAAGATTCGTTCATTTCACCGCATTTACTTAAGCCCACACGCATTTAATCATTAACTAAATCACGTCTATTAAACCCACATCAAACACATGTAACATGAATGAGGTCATTCTATCCTCCAATGGGGTATGCAGAAACTAAAACAACGTAACAATCCATACGCTTCGACACTCATACATCTCAAACTCGTATCGAAGTTTAAAAATAGAACGTTGAGAGCTCATCAGTAGTCTGCGCGCGCGCCGGCGCGAACCTTCGGGGGAACAATAACTAGCTGTTCGGCCGCCGGTGTCGAAACACGAGGTCGCACGAAGGTGAGCCGAGTGCTAACACCACGCTCACGACATACGCACACACCGAACAGTGCATATATTTAAAACAACCACTCTTCATGAACCCCAACTATCTTGATCCTTCCTCTATAAGACCCTCATTGCTTAGCAACGCGGGAGTCGCGGCAAGTCATTTTATACTGGTTTCATAATCCATGTGTGTGGTATTTACGTATAGCTCTGTCTGTGTATGTATATTTTAACGTCACACACACAAACGAAGTCTCGGCACGCAAAAGCAAAACACGCTGTCGAAAATTTTATGTGTGGTCAGCAAACAAAGTTGTTTATTTGATTTTCTTCCAAAATACACTTCATTTATTTAATCCTACCAAACTCGGCTGAAACAGGTAGCATGAAAGAATTGTTGCGTTGCTGTTGCTGCTGTTTTTTTTTATAAGGCTGTTGAAATATAGACCAAAGAAAAAGTAGATGTTGAACAATAGAACATTTTTTTTTTTTTTTCAATTTTTTATCAATTGAACGTTGTATTGTATTTATGCAAAATGGATCCAGCCAAACTGACCTTTGATTTGATTTAACTCGATTCCCGGTAGACACTAGACTCGAAAAGTAAAATACTATTAATACATAGCTTGCAGAGAAAGCTAGCGATTCATTAAAATTTAAAAACCAATACATTAAGCTGCCTTTCATTATCATCAGCTTGAAGCTATCTCTGCAGTGTATAAGCATCTCTTCACTTAAACTACTTAAAAAAAAAAAGTAAATTATGTTTAGAAATAATTCAATATATATACAGTGTACCTAATATTGTGTAGAAAGTAGCATTTAAAAAATTGCCTATTATAATAAGGTCGGTCTCCCAGTCTGTCCAGATACAGCTGAAATTAGTATTTAAACGGAGTGACTGCCATTTGATATCCGCCACCCAATTATCATATATATTACACAGTAAGTTACCAATACTTTCTACACAATACAACATAATAATAAAACACAATACTGTACATTCCTGCTTATAGCAACAAAATAAAAATAAATAAAAACATCGTTCCCACCGTCACACATGCTATCGGTACACCCCAAGCGGGCTCAATAGGGCGTCATTTGCATTGGTAATGCGGCCGCTTGCGTATTGGTAAACAGAGTGATTTACCGCGCCTCGCCGCGACTAGCGACAACCGCGCCGCTCTGTCATAACACCCGCGATCAATCATGCTTGTGTGGTCTGTAGCTTTTCATGTAATACACGGTATCTACTTAAGATACGATGTATTGAGGTAGATTAAAGTATTTTTTATGAATTTTGTAACGTAGAAACAATCAGACGTGTAAGGCTCCAGATTCAAGATATTGTCACTGTACGATTTAGGGATTATGCTATTTTATCTATAATTTATATCACAACTAAAATTTGCAATGATCTTGATCTATCGGTAAATATTTTTCACCCAACATTAATTGAATTGACGAATATGTGTCATTTACATTGGTAATAAACCTACGTGCATATTGGTCCGCGCAAAAAATTGCAAGTGATTTAACACACCTAGCCTCGACACATGACAACACTGCGATTCACGATCAAACATAATAAATATACGAACAAACTATAACGTTCCAAATTTTACAATGAAATTACCCCTAAAACATCTGCAGTACTTGACTCAAAACAACATTTTATTATTCTCCCAATATTTCCCTTTTACTTCCCGATTCAAAGTCAACACAAGTACACGTTAATTATTTAATGATGTCGTGATTTGCATTGGTAAATAGGGCGATTTAGCGCGCCTTGCCGCGACTCACGACGACCGCGACCGCGCCGACCGCACCGCTCTTGTAGTGTCGTGTCATACTACAACACGGCCGATCAATCATGTCGTACAGTTTGTGTGGTCTGCTTCACATTTAGGGCTTGGGAAAATATCTAATTCTCACTCTCATGACTTATCTAATTTACTCTGATTTTTATTCAATGATTTGAATAGAGATAAAATGCTAAATCAGATGAAAAACACGATTTTACTTTAGATTTTGTAACACAATTCTTTTTTTCGTGCACAGGTGGCCGCTTATCAGCAAATGAGGTAAAGGGATCTTCATAGCTACATGCAGATCAACTGATCTGCGAGGTAGCAATGTTTATAGCAGCTCTTATCGCGGTCAGTCTTGGTGATTCCCGTTCTTCACCAACCCGTCCATGTGTCGGAAAATACGTTAGTCGGTCCTAGGTGTCATATGTGGACACTCGTTACGGTACGGTACAATATTTCAAACTTTTATTACCCATTTATATTTTCGAAAAATAATAAATCAAGTTTTATAAATTATCACTAAGAGATTATTTTAAAAGGAAAACCAATGTCATCCTCATAAAATAATTTTATAGTCACCTTTTACAATGTTGAAAATTTCCTTCTAGCATTGAGCTAGAAATTCCCATCTTCCTATTACTGATATTATGCAATACATATTGAGGTCTTACCTTGTTTTTTAAAACCAATATTGAAAATATGATTACGTATTGCATTACATACATAAGTCGCGTTCATCCGCATTCTTCATATTTCATTTATAGCATATGTTTTGAGATCAGTTCCGTATTGTGTAAGTCATACATAAAAAATACATAAACTAAAATATTATTGGTAGCCGGTAACTTTCAAATCACACTCACATCGCAGTGTAAATAATCGGGTCTCTATAGAAATTCATAGAGATACTCACACCATTTTAATGGCCAAGCCAAATATGAATCTGGGTGCTAGTTACGTATCATAGCCATTATTGGCTATTGTGAATTACGAAAAATATAATAAACTTTATTCCAGCTGTAGTGCCGTAATTGAAGGGTATCCCAGTAAATTTCTAGTGATGTTGTAAGTGGTATATATAAAGAGTATCCATGGAGTTTCTTGCTAGTCTCTTCTTCATAGAACCAACCCACTTTTGGAACCGTGCAGCTAAAATCATGACTTCTTAAAAGCGACTACCTCATAGGTCTAGTGGTCGCAAGCGCGACTGCTGAGCGTGAGGTAGGATCTCGATTCCCGGGTCGGGCAAAGTGTTATTGGGTTTTTCTATATGGAAATTCTTAGTAACAGCACGGAGTCTGAAACTGTGCCTGGTAGATGGCAATAGGCTCGCCCCCTATTACATGGGAATCAACAGTGGCTGTGTGTTTTAAAAGCGCGTGTAAAGGCTCAGTTGAAATAAAAATCGATGACTTGACTTTAACTTTTGTGTTTCATAGCTATTCAGTTCAGCTAGAGCCATTTTTCCAGATATTAATTCATCATCCAGCCTGACATTTAACTACTGCTCAAAAATGAGCTCTTTGTGTATTACTTATTCCTCCATTTTGTATTCCCATAACGAGGTAATACCGCCAAATCTAACACGCTTAGCTTAAACGCCCTATGCTGCCCATATTCTGCAAGTAATCTCTCTTAATTTTATACGACACCCGTCTGTTAGGGCTAATTTTATGCCATTAACCACACGGCAAATATTTTCTTCTTTCTCACAATTCTATTTAGTTACTGATCGACATTCCATCAAGGCTCCGTGCTTCCACTTCACCAATAATTCAGGTTATTCAATAGTAATTGATCAGCACTTACGGTGACTTTCAATATCAAATGGCTCCTTCTCAAAATGAGGTGGGTTTGAAGCTAAGTCCAAAAACCTGCCACACTGGTGGGGGTTGGTGGAATAAACACCGTCAAGAACTGCATGGAGCTCTTTCAGGTAAGGAGGTTCCTGGAGATGCTTTCCTTCACCTATGTCTGATACTAATAAAATTCTATGAAGTTCTTCAGTCTAATTTCCCACTATCAAGCCAGTTCTTAAAAATAATTCTTTCAGTTAATCGTATGAAGTAATGCCTTTACAAATTGCTGTTGCCAACAGCACACGTGACTTGCAGTGGCGTGCGCGTACCGCGTCTGTCGTGACGTTGACGTCATGATTAATAGAAATGCGGCGCGCGAATCGTGCGCACCGCGCAGTAGAAAGCGGTGCGGTTTCACTTCGGGCGCCGCTACTATGGAACACACTATTTTAGTCAAACATACATATATGTACGTGATAAATATATTATTGATAGGGTAGTTAGGGTGCACAGAAAGAGCATACCCGGATGACGATACTATAACTAAGTGCACCCTGGGCAGTCAGCTCTGTTTCGGACCTTGCATACAGACTTTTCTTTCACGTACTAATAGTAGCAGTACGAGTTAGCTAGGAAGCTAAGTGGTTCAAGACGCGTGAGACCTCTTTACAGTCTCACTCCCCCGATATTTGTTTTAACATCGTGGTAGGCTTCAGCGTTTACTTATAAGAGTTCCCGAAGCACTATCAGGTTCCGAAGTGACCTCTATGATGAGTATAGCCGCTAAGGCCACTTTGCTTACTGGTTTGTTTTTACTTAAAACATGAGAAATGTATCAACGCGCAATCGTGATCAGTCACCCGTAGAAAGTGATGCGGTTTCACCTCCACCGACGAAAGCGAATCGATACCGCTCCTTAAAACAGGGTGTTTCCTAAATGTTGTGATTCAATTTCACAGCGTTGGCTAAGATATGTATGCTGGTTATCTTTTTTTTAAATTAATAGACGGTGCTTATGCTATATGCACCAACAATCAGAATATTTGTATGACAGACTGCAAAATGTTTTTGTTAATTAAATTAAGTTTGACCTACATATTCCTGTTGTTTCATGTGGCTTACAACATCTTAAACGTAACGACATTATTTTGGAAACAACCTGTATACTAAAGATTCTAACAATCCGTCTAACTGTAGGGGTAGATATCTGTAATTAAGTTCCGCAGGTTAGATGCCAGTGATTAGATTGTGAGCTGAACCCCAAACATACGAGTAAGAGGCTAGGCATGTCATAAGTACAATATCTCCAGTATATCAGTATATCCAGTGTGTAAATAGACGATGAAGATTAGACAGAACTCTTCACGTTGAAGGAAAAACGTAGCTTTACCAAGAAAATTCTCCCAGCCTGAAAAAAGCGAAAATCTATCAAACATAAAACGAAACATCAACTACAAAAAGTCTCTAAATCATTTAAATGAAATAATGAACTGAAAAGTCAATCAATTACGCAGCTACGATTTCCAATTAACGTTTATGGTTGCTTCTACCCCCCGGCGTTAATTGAGGGGGATGTTCGTGACGTAATCAATAAGTTGACTGCATTACCGTCGGCGGATATTATCAAAGTATTTTGTGTTAGCGACAATACGAATGTATTCCATGCCGTTATATCGAAATTACGTCATGAGTAGAAATGAAACGCCGACTCTCGACCCGTGCGTGGCGTAAAGACATGAGTTCAGTAGAGGGTGTTTTTTTTTTGTTTTTTTGCTCAAACTGTCTCTTTGCTGGGCCAAGGCCTTCTCCAAATTCTTTCACATGATTATGGTATAATAATAAAATAATGTTATACACGTAAATCGTACCCACAATAACTGTACAACGACACTTAAAACCCGAAAAGATAAGCTACCAATTTAATTAAAATAAACCTAATGGACCCGGGGAAGTCTGTTCCCGTTCCTCAGGTTCTATTCTTAATATGGGCATACTTATGATTTATCTGCAGAAAACCAAACCACACTTTTCCCGACCTAGGATAAATCAGAATTTAAGACTGAGATTTTCAATTAGCTAATAATATAGACTAGCTAACATACACCATTAGTAATGCCTACTGCGTTAAATAAAATTAAGTCAGTTGGAGCATTTCTAGGAAGAAAATTTTAATGATAAAATCAATGTCATTCTTATCTGGTTTATAAGCTCGATGCTTTTTTAACTGAAAAAAACGTCACTACCTTTCTTCACATGGCTGTTTTAGTTGTTTATATCGTGTTTTAATTTTGACTCAAATTAAGTTATTCTCTTGTAGAATACCAATTAGTCAACAAATCTTCGCACTGAGTTTGATTGCTGATTGATGACGAGTTAGAAGAAATAGTGTCTACTTATATTCTTTCGATAAAGTAGGTACCTAGCTATGGTTTGAATTAAGTAAGCATGCTGTCAGTCTGGACGACTCCAATATGGAGCATAGCTGTGTTTGACAGTTTGACGATTAGGGGTGACTGTGCCATTGTTTTGCAGGTATGATGCATTCGGCAATCAAACTGCGTTTTCCAATTAAAATGTCTGTTCAATATTTGGGAGCGATGATAAATCGAGAACATGTAGTACTGCTCGGAAGTTGAGATATCACGACTGACATTATATTTCAATTTCTAGAGATCCATTAAAATAATTAGGCTTTTTAGATGATGATAAATGTCGTGAAATACTTACGTCACATGTTGCTCCGGTGTTGAGAAATGAGGAATAAAGGTAAATATCATCAACCGGTCCTCTGGGCACCAGTGGAGAAATATTTTGACGCCTCACTTAAGCGTCATAGTACTCCATACAAGTTTGTTTAAAATAACTTTATGTGGATTTTTTATTTACTTGTTCATAGAATAGTATATTTATATTATTTAGGCCGTAAAATATTTTTAAATAATCATTCGTATTATTATTAAAACAACACAACACATTGCCTGTAAAACAAATAACTTACTATTGTAAAATAGTGCGTGTGCGCATGTCACCGACAAACTATTGGGTTGAAAAAGAGTTAAAGCTGAGAACCAATCCAAATAAAATCCAAACTTGTAAATCTACGACACTGGAATAATTCCAAATTTCCCCCACAATTGGAATTATTATCAACGATTAAACGTTTATTTAAAAACTATATTTAAAATTTAAGTATCTCAAAAATAAACTAACCTACGACTAATGGCTAGTCGACGCTGCATGACTCTACATAATTAAAAAGGGCTTTCCTTTGAGTTCATTCGACATAAAGTGAAGATTTTAATTATGAGAACTCAAAAGAAAATTCTTTTTGAGATAAGGACTTATTTTCTTGTAAGAACAGTATAATTTACCTCGAGGCTATATTTCGATAAGTATTTTTGCTCGTAATATTTACCAAATTAAACGTTCGTTTTCCCTGAACTCACACTTCACTTTTAATATGAAATTACTTTTTGGCAGAGTCGTGAATTATAATATTGTGAACATTGGATTGAAAACAAGAATTGTTCGTCATGGAGGATCGCGTCGGCATTAGTTCACACAGCGTAGCATTTGTCGATTGATGTAGGTAGTGTTTAGATTATAGCTAGTTTGAAAGGATCATTCCAACAGTGACTACCTATATGCCATAATAATGTCCTCCTGACCGATTTCAGTCACAGCGACCAATCTCACCGGAGATTAGCCAACTACGCAGGAAATATTCACTCACATAGGTAGTCCTATGGGACGGCAATCCGACACGACCGGAGAGAGATCAGGCGCAGGACTAACGGCTTTACGTGCATCCTGAGGCACGGTGTGTATTCACATACACAAAGACCCAGATCCGAAACAACTATCTGTAGATCATACAAATATTTGTTCCGTGCGGGAATCGAACGCGCGACATGAGATGATGAGAAGTTGATCTCTCAACCACTGCGCCAACCGTGCCGTCAAAAATATACCATATACCAGTTGTTTTTTAGGTATCGTCACTCGCAGGATCGTTCCTTTTTTTGCTTTACTTTGTGAAAATCTTCATGTTCTATCCTCGTCTTGGGTAGATGTAGAGGTCTCTTACCGACTACACTCACCACGGTGGTTGGTGGTCACTTCGATACCTGATTGTCGGCTTCGGGAACTCTTAGTATATCACTTCGAAGAACATCACGGGGCCTATAAATACATGTACCAGGGAAGTATGCAAGAAGGTGCAGAGAACCAAATTAAAAAGACGACATGAGATCACGAGGTGTCACCGTCTTCTCGGGGGCCGCTCATATGAAGATTGCAGCTATATTATAGGTAAGTTTAAATACTAGCTAAAATAACAAAGATGAAATTGCAATAACATGTTCTTACCAAAAGATGAAAAAGATAGATATAAAATCAAAATTCTCAATTATCGCGTGAAACATGTTTTACGTGTTTTGTCCATAAAAGAAAGTCGTAAAAATGATAACCGTGATGGGAATACTTTGGTCACGGCGTAAAGTGAAAATTAAGTATAGCACGTTAGTCAAGCGTGAACGTAAATGGCTCCCACATTGTTGAAGTTAATAGTTTTGAGAGTGCCACGTTCATCACTTTCGGAATCATTGTTTTTATTTTTAGTTCATCAATGTTCTTCTCAATAAGTTTCTATATAGAGCAACGCAAATATTTCAAGGGACATTTGATCTGTTCGATCATTACCAAAATTATTATACCATAATTAGTAGTATTATTTACTTTTAGAATACTATTTGTTGTTAGTCTTAAGATGTGTGCGACAGATGGCGCGTAGAAATAAAAACTTTTTATTTTCTTTCTTTATTTTAGTTTTTTTAACACCAGACAGTAAAGTAATATTTGATCCATATCGACTTTTCTAGAACACCTTAAGGTAAAAAAGATCATCTAAAGTACAAGACTGATATCACGAGACAGGTTACAATGAGACTGCCTCATCGGTCTAGTCATCGCAAGCGAAACTACTGAGCGTGAAGTCCTGACTTCGATTCCCGCATCGGCAAATTATCAGCACGCAGTTTCGAACTGTGTTTGTTATAGGACAATATCGTTCTCCATTAAATTGGACTCAATTATAGTATCTCTGCCAACACTTCAGAGAATACAGGCATAATGATGCAATGTTATTATAAGACACTAGCTTGTGCTCGCGACTTCGTCCGAGTGACCTACATATTATAGAACAATTTATAGCCTATATCATTCGGGGATAATGTAGCTTTAAATCGGTGAAAGAATTTTCAGATTCAGATCATTAGTTCCGGAGATTACCCCCTACATACAATCAAATTTTACCTCCTTATTATATCAGTAGATATAGATAAATTTATAAACTTATTACAATATCTTCCAATCGCTGCTATTTCTGACTAATCAGTAATTCAGTCAACATACCAAAACATCTATAGCAGAATTGATTCTCTGTTTTTATTATATTAATCAAAGTTTACGATTTGATGTGAATAGTGTTGAACACCATGAAATCAAGACGCCTTATCGCTTCTAGAAGCTATTTCATCACTGCGCACGATTGGATTCAGTTACGGTCTTTATATTCTACACGTGTCTCGGTTATTTCTTTATATGACACGTTTTTAATTTCTTCATCATATTCGTCAACGTCTACTACTAAACATGAAGGCTTACGTTTAGTCGTGGACGATGAACTCTTTGTGGCGCGAATATCTTTCGGTAAAATATTTGCCGCACCTGTTTTATCAGTTAAAGGACCACAAGACAACTACTCTTTTATGCATATCATCATACTTGTACGTTGTCTCCGAAGAGTTATAATAATTGACTATATTGTACATATTTCGCCTGTTCCGTTATTGAGTTCCGCACCGTAGGGAGCGAGAAGCCACACGACCCCAGGATCAAAACCGTGACTTAGAGCTAATCAGCCTCGCTTGTGAACACTAAACCAATGAGGCTCTTTCTCCTTTGATATCACAATAAAAGATCTCACGGGAACGTTCAGTGCATGGAGATCCGTAAGGTACCCCTCCTGACTCATGTGAATTATGAATAAAAGAATATTTGTCTTGACAAATTTTGGTACATAATCCTTTCAATTATTAAATTTTCAATTGTATTCCCAGGTCGAGACGTTTGCCCACCAATGGTACGTATCATCATCATCATCATCAGCCAGAAGACGTCCACTGCTGAACGAAGGCCTCCCTCAAGGGGTTTGCCATAGGCTTGGGGATCGCAGTGGCTAACCGATTAATGAGAGGACGCTGCTGCCCGTCCTCCGGTGTCTGGCCGCAGTTTTAAGACGTACCCGGGTCAAATGGTACGTATACTCAGGCCTAAATATATGTAATATAAAAATCCTTTCAATTTAACATAACATTACATAGCAATACGCCTGTATCCCCGGACCGTTAGGCAGAGGTGTACTATCCCACATTTCGTCGATGCTGTAATAGAGGGCGACACAGTTCCAAAATCCGTGCTGTTACTCAGTAATTCTATACAAAAACCCAATAACACTACCCGAACCGGGCATCGAATACAGAACTTCACGCTCAGCAGCCACGCTTGCGATGAGTTTGCTAAACTATATTTTACCTGTCTTATTCAGTACATAGTTCAAAAGGTTAGTAAACAATTGTCTATACCCACAATTTATATACTGTAAAATAATGTATCGTACTTATTCAGGAAGAACATTAGTATGCGTTGCAAGTGTAGGAAGCAGTAAGTGGCCTGAGACTAGATAATGGCTACAAAACCTTTGTTGTTTTACTATTTTATATTATGTACATGTAAATAGGTACTTTAACTGCCTCTTTGGTCGTCAGTCCTCATCAGTCGCACTTGCAACCGCTAGTTGCTGACTGACTGATGAGCGTGAGGTTTTGGGTTCGATTCCCGGGTCTGGCAGTGTTATTGGGTTTTTCTGTATAGAAATTCTCAGTAGCAGCACGAACTGTGCCGGACTGGTGGCAATAGCCTCGCCCCCTATTACATGGGACTTAATTGTAGCATCGGCAAAATGTGAGTGCACAATAGTACCTCTACCTAACCCTTTGGGGACACAGCCGTGATGCTATGCTATGTATTATGAAATGGGTACTTTACAGCTTCATACATACGTATAATAATAAAAAATTCAACCCATTGCTGCCCCATTTCTGGATAAGGATTTCCTCTGAAAATGAGTAGCGTTTATAGGTTTTAGTCCACCACGCTGGACTGGAGCGGGTTAACAGACTACGCACACCGACGAGTACTTCAAGGAGCCCCTCTCAGGCATGCGGGTTTCTCCATGATGGATCTCCTTCACCGTTAGAACAAGTGTTAACCAAATTCTTATTCGCACATGACTCCGACAAGTCAGAGGTGCGGGCCGGGTTTAAATTGAGACATGAAAGGCGTTCAAGAGAAACGTTTACAAGCTAGACTATAACTGCCGACGGGCATACATAGATACCGGAGGCCAATTCTCGCGCGATCAGATATCATGTCAATTCATGTCGCCACCGAGTTATAAAACACAGCGAATATCCCAAAACAAAAGGTAAGTGTTACCTTATTCAGAATGTTGGTATAGCTTTACTATAAACGATATCTATAGGTACATATAATAACATTGTAGACATTGGAATACATTATAGATATTGGAAAAAAACTAATATGGGGGGTTTTTATTAGAGCAACAGAAGCAAAAACAACAGTTTTTAGAATTTTTGTCTGTCTGTCTGTATGTTTGTACACGCATCACTCAAAAATTACTCCATGGAATTGAATGCAGTTTTCACCGATGTATTGCTAGAGGTTTAACTTAAAATGGCTCCATTTTACCGCAGGAAAATATCATATTCTAAATTTCACGTGTACGGAGTCGCGGGCAAAAACTAGCCTTTACTATAAACTCTCGACAAGCTAGACAAATAGTTGTTTAATGCAGTCGAGATTTTATAGATGGAGAGATTGTCTCTTATAGAGAATAAGTCAAAGCGCGCGACAATTTTCCCCAGTATTTAGTAACATAACATAGCATGACACCTGTATCCCTGAAGGGTAAAGCAGAGGTGTAATATTACAAACAAGATGTCGGTTTAAAGATATTCATTTTCTTAATATTTCATTCAATAGACTAATATTGGATTGTTGTCGGATTTATATGTTTTTATTTAAAAAATAAATGGCGATATTTTTACAAAAACAAATATTCACATAAACAAACACCGCAACCCGAGAAAGTGCGACGTGCGAGAATCGAACCCGAGACGCGCCGCGCATCAGTAGATCGCTCCAAAACTGCACATACCGTCTCAAATTTGTTTTTGTAGTACAGTATTGTGTTTACTTGTAAGTCATCATCATCTTTCTAGCCTTTTCCCAACTACATTGGGGTCGGCTTCCAATCTAACCGGTTGCGGCTGAATATATCAGTATTTTACACGGAGCGACTGCCTTCTCTAGTGACCCGGGTACGTTCTAAAACTGCGGCCAGACATCGGAGGATGGGCAGCAGCGTCCTCTCACTAATCGGTGAGCCACTGCGATCCCCAATCCGCCTGCCAAGCGTGGGGATTATGGCAAATCCCTCCCTTGGAGGAGGCCTTCGCTCAGCAGTGGACGTCTTCTGGCTGATGATGATGATGATGATGACTGCCTTCTTTGAGTTTGAGGAGACTCGATATGTGAAAAATGGTCACCCATCCAAGGACTGATCACATCAAACGCTGCTTAACCTCGCAGATCCACCGATCTTTGCGTTAGTTATGTAGCTACGAGCCCCTCTGTTTACTTGTAAGTATCCTCTTTTAAATTCATGTTATCCTACAATAAAACCGACATTTAAAATAAAAAATAGTTTACTCATACAAAAACTTCATGTTAAACAGATGATTGTGCCTCGAACGTACGTTCTGTTAATTGTCGGTAAACTTTACTATTTTTATTTGTATCATCAGTCGTCTAAAAACTCGTGCGTCCTACGAATCTTATCAAGCATCTTTAATGACAGCTGGAAATGTTTTATATCATTTATTCCTTTGCTAATTATTAAGGCATTCGCATGTTATACAGGTGCTGACATGAGAAATGTGAACACGATTGAAAAGGTTACTGCAGTTGTAGTTTTAATTAATACTAGTGGTCGAAATTCAACCGTTTCGACCGATCGAATCAATTTTTTAAGTTAAAACGTTATTGATGTTCTTTTGTTAAACAGTATTACCATTTTATTAATTGCATTATAATTTTATTCTGATACGTCAGCTGCGAGCATGTATGACATATGTATGTATTTGTTTGACATTGGCAATATGAACGTAAACAATGTTGTTTTTTTTACGTTGTTAAAATAATCGAATAACGATGGAGCCATAAACATAAATTGGAACTGGAATGTTAATTTTTAATTTAATTTAATTTTATGTATTTGTAACACATATAATATGTATGTATATGAATGTATATAAATTTTGGGTTATTTTTTTAAAAACTTTGCCCCACACGTGTCACATACATGTCACATGCACACTCAACCAGACCCGAAACAACTATATGTAGATTATACAAATATTTGATCTGTGCGGGAATCGAACCCGCGACACTAAGCGCAGAAAGCTAATCACTTAGCCACTGTGCCAACCGTGCCGTCTTTCTGCACAACTTTAAAGGAAGTACATCTTCCAATCAATAAACTTTTTCTTTTTATTAGGCTTCATCATCATCAGCCAGAAGACGTCCACTGCTGAACGAAGGCCTCCCCCAAGGGGGGAATTTGCCATAATCCCCACGCTTGGCAGGCGGCTTGGGGATCGCAGTGGCTCACCGATTAGTGAGAGGACACTGCTGCCCGTCCTCCGGTGTCTGGCCGCAGTTTTAAGACGTACCCGGGTTATTACTCTGATCAAATAAGATTATCATTTGCGTTAACTTTTAAGGAATATGTCGTGAACGCTGCAACCTGCGAGAGCTCCTGATGAGTGATAATATCTGTAATCAGTCAATTCGCACCAGGTCAGCGTGGTGGGCCAACCCCTTCACTTATCTAACCCTTCTCATTTTAAAAACAAGCCTCATTAAAATGAGACTTAGATTAGTGAAGTGCCAGCTATAGGCTGGTTTCCATCTGGTTGCCTTTTAATAGGATACGCTGAATTATTCTTTATCATCTTCTAGTATCTTGGAGAACTAGAAGGACCGAGGAGATAGTCCCTGTTGTTAGTCATAGACGTTTAAATGTAAAAACTTGTGACCCTTGTGACTCAAGTATTCTGCAATAATTAATTAATTCAGCCTATTATTGTCCCACAGCTAGGCAAGGACCTCTCCTCAGTCAGGCCTTACTGCGCGATGTGAGTTGGAGGATACACATCATCGAGAACTTTATGGAGCCTACTCAGGCGTGGAGATTTCCTCACAATGGTGTTTCCTTCACCGCTTACGCAAGTCAGAGATGTGGGCTGAGTTTTGAAGGAAATCGTTCAATCGTTAGGCTGTCACTGCCTGATCCTCGACCTAGGTCTTTTGCATTACAATGCATTATTTTTATACAAAGAATAAAATGTTGAATTTACAATCCCATTTTTCACCAATTATAACGAGAATTCCTGTTCAACACAGGCGTTGCAGCTAATTTAGGTCATCAACAATACAGAGAAACGCCATCATCATCATCACTCTTTCTCTGATTCAATACCATATTCCACTTTAAAATAATTGACGTCGAAAATTAAAACTTAACGGCCCAAATATTAAAAATCATAATTACCCGGTCATTATGGCAAACGCCGCACGCCTGTTCAAACTAATTCGAGTTAATGAGCGCGACAAAAAACCGACAAAGGTGTTATGAATAAATAACCACTTAACAATCGTAAAAAAATGAAAAAGTACAACATAAAAAATGATAAAAAGGGCTTTTATTGAGTGCGCCTGAGACGTCTCTCTCTTCCTGGCGTAACTCTTGATGCTATCTTGTTCTCGGAAGGTTTATTTTCCGTCTCTCTCTGACATGTTTATGGGGTGCTATTGCCGTCCTTTTCTGACATCAATCGATACCCCTAGACACCCACGACAACCAGTTGTGAACGCCGCGCGGAGTTAATGGATCGGTGAATCGTTGCTGTTCAGAATAAAAATGTTAAACATCACAAGTACCTATTTTATAAGACCTTGTAATTTATAGTAAAATTCACCTTCGCTGTGTGACTGTGACAAACAAAATAAGTTTAAATATAATTAATGTATTTTATCAATCTTAATATGACCGTCGGTCGTTGGATTAGCATCCATGAGTCATGGTACAAACTTGTTAGCATATTAGCTTAAAACCTTCAGTATAAACTCCAAAGGAAAAAGAAACAATTTTTGTTTGAAAGTTCTCCACATTTCTTAGTCTTGGATCCTCAACAATCATGCTATTTTGATCCTTTACTGATCGCCTATCACACCATCAAGCCTAGAAGCTTCGGCCTAATTAACTTTCTCTGATATTCTGCCACGAAAATCAATTTGCATTATGCAACTTAATCTCTTACTACGCAAAGACCCTTCATTACGAATTTTCTCACAACTCTGTGTTCCAAATAAAAATATTCTCTAAAAAACAATTCTCTCGAGCCGCAACACGGCGCTTTCCACCCGGCATTCCTATTGATAGGCTGAATGAAATACACGCAGGCCCGGCGCTTTGTACTCTTCACAAGGCCGGCAATTTATTTAGCTTTTAGAGATCCGCATGCGTGATATAGATATACGAAGGAAACTCGTTTAAAATATTCATGAGCATTTGTAGAATATTAATTTGAGAGATGTTCAATTTGAATCCTTTTAAAAGTAGAAAGGTACTTAAAATATTCTAACACCAACATTAATTTACAATGTGGTTAACCTCTGATTTTTTTTTCCTTTCATTGTTTTTTTTTTTTTTAATAAGATCTCTAAGTATAATGACGTTATGTCGTGTAACTACCTAAAATTATGTTTTAAAGGATTAAATTGTTTCAAAAATGAGAATTAAATGATATGAAAATGAAAAAATGAAACAAATACCATTTTTCGAAATCAATTAATGTTTAACACTATTAGGTACACACTATACCAAAGTGTTTTGATGTACTTACAAAGTTCTACTCTAAATACAGGACTTCAAAGCTTAAATTCAATGTAAACTTATCGCAAGTGCTCTGAACAGAGCAATATTCACTTCTACAGAACCAAAACATAATTTTAACAGTCTTTTTTTACACCGAATCGAACCCATTTCCCACAGGAGACCGACCACCGTGGATAACATCCTCTTTATTCGAGGCTCTAATTAATTTTATTCTGTTTTTATGTGCCGCACAATTAATATATCTAACCTATGTAATGATAGGACCATTATCTGTGGTTGGAATTGAGAAAATATGTAAATTTGTTTTTTTTTTAATTTTGTACACACCTACAATTTTTTATTTAAAATAGTTTTATTAGATTTAGTTTTCAGTCTATACCAAATTCCTCTTTGAGGAGAAGCCCAAAGCTGAAATATTCAGAATACAGGGTTTAATATACGTCATAAACACTGTGTCGAAATTATTTCCTTTATAAATTCATAACGAGTGATCTTTTTCTTTTTTGAAAAACTCAAAGGTGAAAATAATGCAAAACCATAGTCCTGATAAATGAGTAGGTACCATACAATACTTGTACTAAGAAAACTCACCTTGTATGTACTACAATAAGCGTGACGTATACATTATCTACATAAATACCACACAAATAAAATACAAAGAGTCTAATTTACATAATATTAAAGAACAAAAAAGTTTACGACCTCTCATAGCAAACTAATTGGTATATATTCCATGGGGTCCAAGGTTTTATGAGTGTTTAATTCATTCCTATACGGACCTGCGCCGGCGCGACTGTGAATGTAATTGACACTTAAGCGGCTCTTTTAATAATATTGTCAATAGTGTGGTTTATAGCCATAAACTGAGGTGTTTTAGGGTTCAACGGAATGATTGGAATTGAAACATAATAACTGGTAATTTTAATTCTTAACCAAAGTGCAGAATATTGGTTGAAGAAGAAAGATTTTTGTCAGGCAGCCTATTCAAAATTGGGAAGGTCATGTTGTTTTCCCTATATCAGCTATCCTAGCGACCTAATATAACCCTAATACTGTGTCTTATATCGCGCATGGCCATATGATAAGACAACTTACTTTTTGATATGAAACGGCACCTATCACTCGGAGTATGTGGGTAAGCCCAGAATCCTACAGAAATGTTAGTTATAGATGCGGTTTGGACAGATCTTACTCAATCACGTCATAAAGGCAAATCAATTGTAATGGGAAATTCTGGAAGATTTGTTTTACTTGGTGAAAATAAACAAAGGACTATCCTCCAATCGGGATGGATGTAGACTTATCAGTGCCGGGCTCTTACAAGCTCTGATGAAAAGTAGACTCAAGGCCCACTTCACGTCAAAGACCACCCAATAAAAGGCACGTTCCGGTGGAGCCTGTAAGAAAGTTCTCTCCGTAAACCTCGCGTCGGTGAGCAGTGCAAGGAATCACGTGACCACATCATGTCGCCATAATCCCGGGGACGACTTAATATCATCATCATCATCGGCCAGAAGACGTCCCCTGCTGAACGAAGGCCTCCTCCAAGGGAGGGATTTGCCATAATCCCCACGCTTGGCAGGCGGATTGGGGATCGCAGTGGCTCACCGATTAGTGAGATAACGCTGCTGCCCATCCCCCGGTGTCTGGCCGCAGTTTTAGGACGTACCCGGGTCACGACGACTTAATATGAGTAGCCCGAAATATCCTAGATTAAAAAAAAAAACCTACATACTTCTTCCGTGTCGGCACGAGCTATCATCATACAAGGGAATCGCTCATGCCGTATAGTGGATAGATTAGCCAGTCAGCAATGTTGGTATCGAACCTGCCTGCCTAAGGTGCGCCAGATGATCTCATACCTATTTCGTCACTCGTGGAGGCTTTTTCCTTGTATCCCATTTACTTATCACTGACCATTACCAGAGGGGTGAAACTCGCGTGGCTTCGTACATAATCTTTGAGTAATCATTAAAAACGCCTTCAAACCGACCTCACACGGATCCGCGCTTGGGTTGTATGAATTGACACCTATCCATCGACCATTAGAAGAACCGGAATGATCAGAGGCCTGTAATACCAGCAATTTTGAGTAGCGACCACCAAGCAGGATTCATTAGATATATATCAATACTACTTTAACTAGTTATGTTGAGTGGTTGAAGCTTGTTAGTGAGCATGTTAATTTAATTCTATTAAAAACTTACACAGATAAAACGAGTGCCGAGGAGCAAGTTAAAAATGGAGAAGACTAGATTGTTGGGTAAGCTGACGATGAGGTTATATCAAGAATTTAATTAATAACTGCGTGAAAAAATTCCCGGGTCGAGCAATGTTTTTTGGTTTTTCTGTATGGAAATTCTCAGTAGCAGCACGGAGTTTGGAACTGTGCCCTGGTAGATGGTAATAGTTTCGCCCCCTATTAACTGGTACTCACTAACGGCAACGGCTTAATGTGGGTGTACAATAATACGCCTCTGCTCAACCCTTAGGGGAATACGGGCGTGATGCTATGATAATTGGTTCACTTTTCTCCAACGGGCTAAAGTTTTCTGCAGTAGCGACCCTGACTGCACTTCCCCGCCGACTTCAGAACAAAAGTTTTGGCAGGCGGAGTGCAAAAACTTGTCACCCTTGTTTTTCGTTTGTTTAGTGTCCCCTTGTTAAATGTTGTGGAATTTAGAAGTTTTGAAAGTATAATTCCAAAAGAAAAACTTGTATTGATAAAATAAATAAAAGAAATTATACCTTTATTTTGTTTATGTAGAATTTTAGAACTTTTAAAAGTACTTATAATAGACAGACTCGAGATGCCGCGTTCCAAAATGTATTTTTTTATGCAGAGCACGCAAGAAACTTTACGCTTACTAAAAATTAAAAATATCTGTGTTATACAAAGATATTTTTAATTTTTTTCAAACCTGAATATTGTAATCTATATTCATAGCTGTAACATGAGCAAAAATAAGTTTCCTTTTTTGACATAAAACCACCACGAATCCAATTGTACCGCACCGAGAAAAATAATCGTTTTATTACATTAGGCCCTTTTTAACAATAGCTAGGAAATAGGGCCATCCTACAGAACCCGAGATGTCCAAAAACTATACCTCAAAATCTGTACCGGGAGAGATATATTTTTATTCCATCAACCATCATCAAATATGCTGATTGATGGGAATTGTATATCTTGTGAAACAAAAAGTCGTTCTAAAATAAAAATGCAAGAGCACTGCCAAACAACCAATATCCCAGTGTAACAGCAGGAGCATCCCATCCTCTCATTCCCGTTCTATAAGCTATTAAAAACTTTTCCCCGGTTGGCTTCATCCTAAGCCCCTGGGAACGCCGCACGTCATGCGCGGTGTCCAAGCATTACCGCAAAGTTTCCGTACCGGTAAAGTAATCTTTTGTGTAAAAAGGGCTGAAAATTAATGAGAATTGGAAAAGGAATTTGATTATGAAGATTAATGTTGAATTGTCTGAACTTTCGACTTAATTTAAGGAATTAGGTGTAGTATTCTAGTTTTAAGTAATGATTAAAAAATGAAACACTGATAATAACTACAATAACTTATTTATTGAAGTTAACCATTAATTCGATAGTGTACAATATACTGAACATCAACATTGAAAAAATATACAGCAATTTTTTTTTACTGTATTTTATTTATTTTAATTCCAATATTTATTTGTAAAATATATAAAATTACGAGCAAGATGCGCTTGCTCTTGGCTGGTATATCGCCGCTGAGGAGGAAGGACGTGCCGGAAGGGTTAAGGCCGTTAAGGGTTAATACCGATCCCTACTTGAAGTATGATTATATAACCCTATTCAGGATTAGGTATCATCCTCTACTTGCATAAATAACATAACACAAATAAGGGATTATTTATTATTACTGGTACTAGCTACCTCGGTACACGCCAATTCAATGGGCGTACAACGCAGTTGGCAAAGTCACGTAGTTTCTCACCTCAAGCAGAATGCCAATTAGGTATACCTACCGCATCGGAAAGGAATTGGTATTATAAACCTGTGATGCAGGGCAAAGGCCTCTTTTAATTTTCTTAGTCCATTGGAATCTGAAGTCAATCCTTTAGATAGAAGTCCGGTTTACCTAACCTTCTCTTTTAAATATGACACCAATACTACTCTCACATAGTTATGTCGATTTTATTCTCATCGATGTTGACACCCCAACGCCACAGATAACACACGACACCAAAAATCTGATCGCGCTAGTGTCACGGTAAAATCCCTGAGGGGATAATCCCGTGATCGGGATTGTTTTGGTCCGTAAATTTAACGCCATGACAGCGGCTCGGCTTCACGCCGGGATTCGCAGTAATTGGCAGTCCCGCTTCACACCAATTAGTGGGAGCCCTAATTAAAATGATACTTTATTACGAATTATTTAGAAATCTATTAACAGGTTCAATTTATTGTGCGACAACCATTTTGACACACTTTTGTTTTGTGCAAAAGTGTAATTGTTATGTGGTCTAATAGTCAATATCGTTAAGTGTCACTCATACCGACGTTTATTCAGTAGATGTTCCAGACTAGCTACCGCTTTGCCGATTAAATTTTAATGGTTTATGGATTTTTGCTTTATCGACTAACTTATCCCTTTATAGACCATAGCTACGGACCCTTAATAAATTCAGGTCAAAGGTTTGCTTTATTATTTTTTTATTTGTTTATTTTATTATCATTCCTTCAAATACGATACAGAACAATAAATAATATAAAAATCGTGGTAATTATTTAAAAAAAAATGGATAATTGCAGTCGATATTTTTAAGTGGACTCCCGCAGTACTTATCGTGTCAGACGCGGTTCTATGCAAAAAATAAATTTATACTATTTTCATCAACACATTTTATTACCGCGTCGGTGTTACAGAGTACATACTGTTCTGTCGATAACCGTGTCTGCATCGATGGACATTCAACCTATCCCCCGTCTCGCCGCTTGTTTATTCGTGGGTTAACAGGTGGCGCTAGTTGGCTCTGTTCACAGGCTGATAGGATTACGATTTTGTGAGGGACTTACGTAAGAACTGGTCGTCCGATTGCTACGAAATATGCATTGTTGGATGGAAAATTGTTCAAATAACTATTTTAAAAAACCTGTAGGTTTCATTTCCATAATTTCTGTAACAAGACGGGTATTATAACATAAATAAAATAATACAACCAAGTACTTGCAGCTGAGTTTTATTTTTTGCTGGTCTTTGTGTACGAAGTCTCTTAAAGGCTAATGTTGATAACTGCCTATTATTTCAATTACTTTATCACACCACACCACTTGTTAAAGGTAACACTTCTAAGTAAAAACCCTTAATCATAATTTTAACCACTAATCATCAAGATCATTTTCAACTTTCTGCTATCGTTAGCACGGCTATATTACGATAATTACCCTCATTATATGCAATATGTAGCAAGGGATCGCTCGGATCGCACAGAGTTGCCGAGGGCTATCTAAGGGTGTATGTATACGTGAGAGGGGTAGTTGCGGCGGCACGTGCCGGCTGTAAGCGACGACTGAGGGTATATTAATTTTTAATATGATTTATGATTGTAAGATAGCTCAAAGAACAAACATTGTGACCGACACGTGCGATATCTTAAACGAGTTTTAATATAGATCTTCGTCTTCCAACCGAGTAAATCAATCCTCGATTTGAGATGAATTATGAGAGCACATCATTAATTTTCATATGCGTTTTGTCAGGTCCTTACTGAAGAATTGTATTGACGGCATAGTTAACGCAACGGTTGAGAGATCGACTATTGTGCTACGTGTCACGTGTTCGATTCCCGCACGGAGCAAATGTTTGTATGAACTACAGATAGTTGTTCTGTCTGTTGTGTCTGGGTCTTCGAATATTTGTGTTTGTAAACGCATCATGAGTGGCAAACTTAAAAAAATATGATATTATATTATCATTAGCGATATAGTAAAGATGAATATCGTGAGGAAACTTGTGCACTTGAAAGAGCTCCATAATATTCTCGATGGGGTGTGCACTCCGTCAACCCGCACCACGCCAACGTAGTGGGGTAAAGCCAGATGGGCTGAATATTATAATAATACTACATTATTATCACTATATAAAAATATAAAATATTGACAACATGTAATAAAACCTTTAATTGATTTCAGCTACAAAAGCATATCAAATTCCAATAAAATCTCTGTGCAAATTTGTTTCGGCTTAGCGAGTCGGTACGAAAATGTAACAATGCCTCACCCCAGGGGGATGGCCTGTAATCTGATTTAGAGGCACTTAGCGACAGGTAAAGTGCTTTGCACGCCGGGTTTAACTTGTTTACGAGAAGAACCCGCCTTTTATTGGGTTACAAGTTTTGTTTAACTGCTGATAAAATGGTGGTTTTGTTTTTTATGCATTTTAGGTAGTGTAGTGGTAGGTATTTTGAGGGTGGCAAGGAAAGTGAAGGATTATGAAGAGTAATAGAGATATCCGCAATTGACCTATTGATGATAATAATATTATTCTGTGAGATGTTTACTCTAATAGTATACTGACATCCATGTTTGCCATCTGTTGCGACAGGTTAGCTCAAATAGCTATGGCACTATCTTCAAAAGGCCATTCCAGACAATGCAATTATTTGTCTCATATAAATCTTTACTATAATCTGTGTGGACTTTAAAATAGGCCTTGAGCTCTGTGTTTGTTTCGGCGTTTCTTCCCAGGGGTACTCATAAGATACCGACGCCATCTAGTTAACAAAAAACGTATGAAAGTGATTGAAAAATCCTAATTGCAATATATGTAGAAGAGTATAGTCAGAACTAGTCATATTTTGCTATTAAATTTTCTTCCTAATATTCAACAATCTAGTTATTTCTTTTACGTATTTACATTAGTATTAACACCTGGCAAAAATATCCTAGAAAACTAGAAAGACCATTATTTGTTCATTATGTAAAGTTTTATAACCGCGCTACCAAACATTTACCCTTTAGCGACATTAATGGAAGCCATACAAGGCAAGACGAAAAACTTAAGAGGCAAGAATCAGCGATAATTTCCAGGACAACCTGTTTCTCAAATATATGCTCTTGTACTCTAATTATACGAGTACTTACTACACTTTTTATAAACTGCCATAAAAATTATCAAATTACCACAAATATCATGGATTCATGACGCAATTTATGGTGAGTGTTCGCAGTTCAATCTCAAAACCGTGTCGAATGCGCAGCTTCAGCGGAGCCATTTTCCAAGATAAATTGAAACGCTCGCCATTCAACAATGAGTCTTACCACAACAATATAAGGTGCAAGCTGTTGTTAAGGTTGGGAGTGTAAAATGACTGCGCGTAACGCTAATGGCCCATGAAATTGGCCGTTTGCCGATAAATATAAGATTTTTAGACATTTCAAATGTACTGTTAGGTTAGGTACGATATCTGAATAGCGTGTGTCGGGGTTATTTTGATTTTCGATGCATGATTTGCCGTATTGATTGAATGCTGCCTATATTTTTAAGTTTCTCGATAAAGTAAGGTAGGTGTGTGTAGTATCAAAAGAAAGTATATTTTATTATAAGCAAGATAATAAGGTAAACGACCAGTATAATATTCTACTAGGTGTTCGTTGAAACGAGGTACATATTGTTTGAATTTCAATAGATAACTTAATTCCTAATAATTCGATTCTTATTGCCAATATATAAAAAAACAGGACTTACATTTATTTTAGAAAACATTTAAAGGGAATACAGCGCAGTTTCCGATTGTCGATTGGAATGCGCTTGCGGCCGCAGGGAGCATTCGCTGCCCGCAAACCACGCCCCTTTTTAATTTGAAGGTCCAACAAGCAAGACGCTATCCTAAACCTAACTTCCTAACTAATATTATAAAAGCCAAAGTAAGTTTGTTTGTTAATTTTTCACGCCTAAACCACTGAACCGATCATTGTGAAATTTTGCGTATACATTGTCAGGGGTACAAAATATATATATAGACTACCTATCATCCAGAAAAAAAAGTACTGTTCTCGAGGGAAAGAACAACAACTTTCATAGGACGCTAGATGGCGCTACGTGTGACCCGAACAACGCAAAGTTCGTAAGCCGCAGGCGGAAGCTAGTCAAATATAAAGTAAAACAATCACTCGCTATAGGTTCTGACAGCATCATACAACGGAACCCGGGGTTAAAGACTTGATGTAGCTGCATTTATCAATAATTGCAGACATAACTGATGAGTGAAAGAGACCTTCTTTTTCTATACTCTCGTATCACAATTGCTAATTCCGTGATGAAGTAACAGCCATACGGTAAAGTTCTTAACGGACCTGATTGCACATGGTGCGCCGGACAAAGTTAGGTATTGTCCCTCCGGCAGGCTCTTTTCGTGCAAACACAGGCTGCAATAATAATACTGACAAACTGGTCGAGCTAAGTGTTACTGGATTTTCTGGCAATAAACTCGCTCTTTATAACATGGGACTTATGTCAGCATTGGTAAAATGTGTATAATAATACTCCTGTACAGGCGTGATGATATAATTAGGTTTGAATAGGGCAGAACTTGTAACACAGTGACAATTTTTTTCCGAATCTGGGAATAGAACAAATATACATGGATTTATAATTAACTGTTTTAATTTGAAGGAAAATAATGAGTTAATACGCTAATGTTGAACTGATATCATACAATTTTAATCCTTCTTTTAGTGTCGACGGCTAATCTAAAATTAGTCCGGCCCTTTGATTTTGTAATGATTTATCTTTGATTAACTTCGCCTTGCTATTTCGTCCGCATTGATTTCATTTAAGTATCTACAATTTCGTCCACAATGATTCTGAATTTTTCCCATACCAAATTCAATATACCGTAGCAACATTGATGAACCTCGTAGGGGTTGATTTTTGAAACGACATACTATAGTGAAAGAAACTCTAAAATCAATTTTGCTGTTCATCAAATTATTGCAGAGCAGAGTTCATTATGCCATAGTCCAAGTGATGACAGGTCGTAATCATCATGGACCAACGGCACGAGGGCCCCGACTGTCCCATATCTCGCTCGTGTATAAACTATTTAGTTATCCAACAGGTTTCTGAATAACATGCAGCAATTAGTTAACTTCATTAGGTTCCGCATAACCATCTGCAAAACTATTAGTTCAAAGGCTTCTTTGTAGAGTCCTGCATTCAGATTTAACTTAACAATATTAATAAATAGATGACGCAACATTGCATAGCATTTGCACTATAACATTCAACATGATCATCATCAGTCTTTTTGTTCCCGAGATAATATAAAAGTAAAGATCCGGCCACCTGAACATCCTGCGAAAACCAAATCATATTTCTAATCATAATCATATAAATCTCAACAAACCATGTTGTGCTTGCACCAAACATACCGCACGTGCCACCGCTACGATGAGAACTTCGCAAGTGCCTAACTCAAGGTGGAGACGAACTCATAAGTTGGTTACTACCTAACTGGCAACACATCACGTCGTTGGCCAGGTCCTTATGCACTAATAGGTACAACAAACTTATGTTGGGTAAACATATTGCACGTTCCACCGCTCCGATGAGAACTTCGCAAGTGCCTAACTCACGCTGGGGACGAACTCTTAAGTTTGTTACCACCTAACTGGCAACACATTATCGCGTCGTTGCCCTGGTCCTTATGCAATAATAGGTATAATAAGCTTATGTTGGGTACTGGGATTAAGCCGTAATAAAAATCACGCCACAATATGATTCCAATTAGAACAATCCAGCAAGATGTAGATAGCATGCCTATACTAAAAACAAGGACATTGTCATTATACAGTAGGCAGGCGAGCAAGATTATTCATTCGATATTATCAACTGTCTGTCTGTATGTATATTTATAAACCACTCCATTGTTTGTAGGTAGCATGAACGGTGTTATTAATTTGCACAACGCAACACATTCCACGTTTCAAAACATGCAGGAAACGGCCGTGACTAAATGAAAATATTTCTTCCTCACTTGTGCAAACATCGGCTAATAATATTATAGCGACCATTATAATTAGACTCGTTTCGCACCTTGTATATGCACCTAGTTTATACCTCTTATACTGCGCCTAGAGGGGGGAGGGAGGTCTTGATAACTGGTGGTTGCACGTCAGAGTTGAAGTAAACACAGTGATAAGAATACACCACATAACGCTGATAAGATATGGCCAAACCAATTACAGGCACGAACCATTCGCATGACGCGGTTTAGGTAACCAGTTATTTTTATTATTAACATCTTTGCTATTTTTTTGATCTCTTGGGATACGTTTTAGGATTTTTTTAGCTTGATTATACAATGCTAAAACTTCCATTATCACCATCATCAGTCAACGTTTGTCCACTGCTGAAAATAGGCGATTATCAGTAAGCGCCACTGAGTCTGGTCCTTGGCTCTCCGCGTCTATCTTCTGCCAGCCACAAAACATCCATGATCATAGTTAATATTTAGTGAACGATTAGTATTTTTTGATCATATCGTCAATCCGAAATCTCATTATTTCTAAAATCCTCAGTTCACAAGACATCGTACACTAGACGTCGGATACTACATATTTTTGCGATGGTTACGGGTACCGTGTTAAAAAATGTTTTATAACAAGATAACTGTTTGGATCTCAACCCTAGCCGATGTTTTACTTGACATGCAATCATCTCCTGTTGCTTTTCGCAATCCATGCGCCATAAGATTTTCTCGAAAATATTAATAATTCTAGATGAAAATATAAGAACATAGCCGTTCTTTTAGGCCTACACAAGACACAAAACCGTTGTCCAGTATGTGTATGTTGTTGGGCCCAAAAGAATCTTATCCATAATTTTGTGTTGTATATTGCAGCCGTTATTTTTGACACTTATTAAAAACAACATCAGGCATTTGGGATTTCAAAGGAATCAGCGATGTCTATTGTATATAGATCATTGCGGAATATTAATCTTAGTCAAATCATAGGTATTAAGAGCAGTCAGTTAAATGGCATTTTTTTATGAATATTTTTCATCTAATCCTTCTTAGACTCTTTGATCAATCCCCAAATTAACCAATATTGTTTTGATTGTGCTACTTCTAGCAAAGAATGAGTCTTTTAAGCAGCAGTATCTTCCTTCCCATACACAATCTTCTCGATCATTAACGGCAGTGGTTATTTAAAGGAGCCCTATATACAGCACTATCGACATTTAGTTGCTAATGTAACACAAAGCCGATATCAATTCCCTCTCAGTTCCAATAAAAATAAAAACGAAAACTCAAATCGATGGAATAAAATGACGGTGTTTGAAGTTATGAAAACCACAAAACTTTTTTCATTACTAGGTTCATATTAAACTAGCTTCCGCTCGCGGTTTCGCCCGCGTGGCTTACAAACCCGTACATTGTTCCGGGATAAAAAGTCTATGTGTTGTTCCAGGCTATGATCTATCTCTATGCCAAATTTCATCCAGATCCGTTCAGCCGTTCTGGCGTGAAAGAGTAACAAAGATCCATCCATCCATCCATCCTTACAAACATTCACATTTATAATATTAGTAGAATAGGATTAGTAGGATTAGTAGGATAGTAGGACTGGGTTAGGTTACATTTTTCCCCTACAAATTCATGGAAAGTATAGTAACAAAAAAAATATTCACAGATGAGTACACAACTGCACTAATGCGATAAGATAACTTTTGTTTGGGGTAGTTGTTTACTCAGGGGGCTCAAACGATCCCAAAATAACAACCGGTAGAAAACCATAAGATTAAGCAGTAACTTGTAACTGATAGAGGCGAGACCTACTATATATTTTTTATGAGAGACAACAAACGTATGCTTTGGCTTGAAGGAAAGAAGGTCTAAAGAATATAAGGAGCCGATTCACCGCTAAGAATAAACAAAACGAAGTGGTCGACCAACAGGTGGACGCGCACTTTTTAATAATGCCTGCAGGAGCCGTTCTAGTTATTATGGACTAGCTTCCGCTCACGGCTTCGCCCGCGTGGATTACGAATCCGTGCATTTTCCCGAGATAAAAAATAGCCTTTATGCTATTCCAGACTATATCTTTGTGCCAAATTTCATCCAGATCCGTTCTGCCGTTCTGGCGTGAAAGAGTAACAAAGATCCATCCATCCATCCATCCTCACAAACTTTCGCATTTATAATATTAGTAGGAAGTAGGATAGGATAGGATGTTCTGAATTTAACAATATGGATAGGTGCTAAACTGAGAAAATGCTTAGACGAGTATAATCAAAGGACCATAGAATTATTTCTGAACACATACAGAAAATACTTCAAACTTTCACTCATTACTAGGTATATTTAAGTCTCATTTAAATTCAAAATAAACCTCATTATATTCCTATTGATTGCGTTAACTACCCATCGTAAGTATTGAACTTAGTAAATAGGATCACATAATTAGCACTGTTTCATCTTAATTGCTAACAACATGAATATTATAAATTTCTAACATAGCATTAATAGTTTTTGTCATCATAAATTACTCGAGCACTTCCCTCCTTTATACCCTAAGGTCCGTCTACAATGGCATTTAACTGTATCAATAAAATAATTATCCAATCATGAAGCAATTTACTCGGATTGTCCCCGTTTTGTGCATCTCTTTCTTTCTTATCAATTGCATAGATAGTGCCCTCTCGCTCGTTACGAAGCGGCTACATTTGAGGACGGTGACACGGTTCGCTCTTGGCGTCTGGGATACTGTTTTGCCAAGTTTTTTCTGCAGTATTTTACACTCTCTCTCCCTTAGCAATAAGGTCTGAACTACCTTGTTAAAGTGATTCTGTAAGTTTGTATCAAGTGTACACTTTGGTCAACCAGTTTGCTGTGGCCTCTTGTGCATTTTCTCTAGTTTCAAGGTCTGGTCCGAACGCAAGTAGTTCTGCGTATAATTTTCCAAATAGAGACTTGTAAATTAATTTGTTTGCGACTAACACTTTTTAAGAATATGAGGCCTCATTTCATTCAACTGATAGTTCGTAGATACGTAGTAACCCATTTTAAATACGCTCTGGTCTTTTGGATAATAATAATTAATATATGAATAAAAATCCACTGCCTAATCTGAGTTTATTAACAGGAATGCACTCTCATTCAATCAGCATGCTAGACAAGCGGGACACTCGAAAACAGGATCTGTATTACATATTTTTTTTCATAAGTCTTGCTTTTTACTAATGTATTATTTTTATCAGTGTGAATAGTCCAATTCTTGGCAAACGAATATCATCTGCTTTGGTTCATATTTGTATCTCTAGATCACTGTTTTGAATAATATTTACAAGAAAGAGATTTGATCTGATCCTTCAACTGTAAAGGACTCATAATCATATCGAATAGATAAAGTCAGCTTCAAAAATATGTATATGCGTAGCATAATTCAAACGCATCTTCTTGGAATAGTAGGTATTGACCAAGTATTTGTATTTATTTGCAGATATGTGTAAAATTAGTAAAGATTTCAATCTCTTTTTTTTCTCTAAAACTTGTGAATTTCGCTAAGTGTATATTTGTGTGTGTATTTTTGAGGTCGATTATACATTGAAAAGGCTTTATTCTTTAGAAACTTAAGCTCCAATTCCTAAATTCTCATTGAAAATTCTATTTTGTTAACATTCTTCACACCTTACCACCCCAAAAAAAATACCGTGTTACCATAGATGATGAAGCAATAATTCTTCCTTGTCGTTGCGTGATCATCAATCATTGGATGCGTGTTTTTCATCACTATATCATCACACGCGATGAAGAGATCTTAATCACCTTGGCTAGATAATTGTGCCTTTAAGTGAATTTAAGTGATAATACTGGGTGGTCTTTCATAACATGCGGTTAATTATTTTATTGCAACGTTAATCCGGAACTTGGAACCTTTATCCGTTAAAGTAATGTCAGTTTCTACTTTATCTGTTACCAAATATTTCGAATTAATTTGACCATTATAATTAAAGTTGTTACCAGATGTGGCGTGGCAACGTCTAAAGTGATAATTATTGTAATAGAATTCATACAACGATTGAACTGTAATTGTTCTGTATCTAGTAATAAAGTAGTAATCCTCTAAATAGCTCCGATATCACAAAACACAGTAAATACAATTCTATATCATAACAAATTATTGCATGAAAAAATTAAATATTACGACGCTATTAAACTTTTTATCATTTACAGTTTCCTGCGGAACAAGGGAGTCGTCATTTGTCATCCTGTCTGAACTGTTTTAAAAAAGTTCCTCAAGTTTTAAAAACAGATCCTTGTCTTAATTACATAATTGCCTACTTTCAGTCGACCCTACAGGAAAAGTAAAAAATACAGTGTTGACACTGTGCCGCTTCTGATCCAGGTTTACGCATTGCTTGAATAAGAATATTATTTATGTTATTTAACTATTATATTCTCGAGGGGCTCCTAGCTGCATAGCTACCACACTGATTGGTTGATCTGCTAGTTTAAGCAGCGCTTGCCGCGCGTCCTTGGATTTGTGACCATTTTTCAGACATCGAGACCCTCCGTGTCTCGGAAAGAACGTCAAGCACTTAGTCTAGATGTCATATGAAGACTTATGACAGTCGTTACGGGCATCAGCAGCCCAAAAAGTCTTACAACCGACTGGTTGACAGACTTTTTGACTGATACTCTGAGGTAAGGTAAGACCCTCGAGTATCAGTCAAGTTGTATCTACAATTTAAATTCAAATTCTTCTATTTGAATTTAAATTAAGGACTTCGATGTGGTTGAGAGAACGACTGCTGCGCTTCGTGTAGCGGGTTCGATTCCCGCACGGAACGAATATTTGCATGTCATACAGATAGTTGTTTTGGATCCGGGTATCTATGTTTTTAAACGCACTCACGATGTAGGAATTATTCAAAATATGTGTTTAGAAGAAAAGAATCCTTTGTAAAACAATAGATGCCTCTAAGAAAATTAAACATTTTTGAACAGGAAACCGAAAACACAGAGTACCACACTACTAATGAACTGGGCCTATGTTCAGAATTACAGCCTAGTTCCGTCTCTCAGAGGAGGAATAATTCCCAGCAGTGGGAAAATTTAAGAACTGAGGTAAAACAATTCTTTCTTGACATTTTTCTCAAATTTCTTTTACTGAGCCTACGACTTACGCGCAAATTAAAGGTATATGGTAATCTGCAACATAGCTTTAAATACCCTTAACTAAAGCTCATCAATTGTTTTTTTTAGAAGCATCATTTTATGTATATGGTCCTTGTATCCGCATCACATTTATATTTTTTTAAGCCCCGAAAGAAGTTGCATCAACGTCAGTGCTATAAATCAGTAAATAAGTCAGTGCTATAAACATCACTTAAATTTAAATAAAACAACGATAATGCATTAATTCAGCGAGATAATAATTTTACAGTAAATGAGTGGACATCAAGTACTCACATAGTACAAACTATGACACTTTGTAACACGTTATCCATAAGTTAGCATTATTAACGAGCCTAGAAATACGCCTTCATTAATTACAAGTTAAGTAAAACTGCTAACTAGCTGTCTTAATATATTATGTTCGTAAATAAATCATTGAAGTTATTACCAATAACTTTTGGTCTTAAAGCTAAGAATAAACTACGTCATATCTTGTTGAGAGTGTCGGGTTTTAAAAGACTTATCCTGGAAGACATTCTATAAATAGCGAAGAGGGCTATTTCTTGAAAATGGACAACCTGTTTGGAAACCTCTTTCTTAATCTGTCAAGTCGGCACGAGCATACGAGGCTGACTACCCAGGCCAGGGTGCGCCAGACGATCTCGTGTCTCGTCACTCTTTTCTATCACCTCACCGTCAACAGTCACTTCGTTTAAAACCAAGTCTGTATATATATCATTAATAGTAAAGACATCTTGGGCGCACTGCCCAGCGCTTAGTTTTTATCCGCTTCGTGTCGCGGTTTCGATTCTCGCATGGAACAAATATTTGTATGGCCTCCAGATAGCTAATTTGGAGATGTATGTTTGTAAATTAAGTAGCAAATTTAAAAAAAAAGATAGTAATATTTGCCGGTTACAACAGATATAGACTTATAATTTCGCTTACGCTGATTTACTCGATATTTATTGTTGAGTGACAGTTATCTGTCAAATACTGGTTTTTTATCTGGTAAGAATCCTCGTAGACTATACTCCGCCTCTCTTACCGGCTTAAACTCACTACGATGGGGCTCCACTTCGACACCCAATTCTAGGATTCGAGAACTCTTAGGATATGATACCTACTTGATCATGATGACCATTACTTATGTAAGTTCCCTCTCATGTATTTCATATTAAGTATTTTTGTCAAGATTAAATCTGGCCCAATTAGGATATTGTAGACTAATAAAACCGCAACATATTGCTGTTCCCCAAGCAGTAAGTTGGCAAGCATTGGGCAATAAATATGTTAAATGTCTCTGTTTATTACGAGGTAAGTTCAACAACTAACTGGCCATCGTATATAATGACGGTAAATGTACATAAATCTTGACATATGCCATGATCTGTGCCCTAGCTTGGTTTATGTGTTACCACACCGTTTACGCCATTGCAACAATTTATTGAATGGTCGTATAATATATTGTTGAGAATGTATCGGCGATGTAATCAATATGTATTAACTGGCAATAAAATAAATATACAGTGTTGATTAGCGATTATAAGGTCGTGAGTTCAAATCGAGTCGTAATCACAAGCGTATTTTGTTTGAAGGTGGTAACCGGAATATTATGAGACTATGCCCAGGAAGCTAATCGCAGAAAGAACTACATTTTTTACTTCAATAAGATCAAATTGGTTGTGAATGTTAATAAATTCTTTAGTTTGATGTATGGACTACTTTTAACGACTACGTGTGTGTCCCGCCATCCCGCACTAACCCGGCACACTGGACTAAGGCCTAACCCTTCTTATTCCGAGAAGACCGTGTCCAACGGTAGGAACATTTATTTAGATTTTAACATTCGATTTTTCCATGATTTTAGAGTCCCGGATTAAAAGTTGTGTAAAATTATGTACAGAGCATGTACTAGTTTTGTTTCTGGTAACAAAATATTAAGGGTGTAGTAACGTTTGACATCAATTGTCTCGAGAAAGGGAAACTACATGAAGTTGTTTTTTAAACACGCATTTGTCTACTTTCGACTAATTAAGGTGATGTCAATTTGGCCATTAAAACTTTTTCTTTTATAACCTCATTCGAGAGGTTTACAATCGCAATTTACAGTTGTATAGCTCGGTTCCTCTTCTTCTTCTGAGGTCTCGCGCCGTAGCAGAAACATTAGTTTGTCAACAATAGTGAAATCGAGGCTACTGCGTACTGACCAGTGTGCGCCCGATCTCAGGTTTCGTCATTCTTGGAGTGCTCTCCTGTTGTACTACTTAGAATGAAAAAACTAAAAGTATATTGGTCACGTCACTGAGATCAATTCACAAAACTATATTATTACAATTCAGCTCTTATTATATAAAGTCTACAGAACATTAAGAAATTGAGTCTCGTTTTGAACTTAAATTTGAAATTATTTTAATAAAATACATGCGTTCTGAGTAAATTTCTCCTGAACATGTTAGAGAGGAGATGTTATTGAGTCATAATATATTAAAATATTATTTACTAGAATATAAGGTAAGAATATAACGTAGATAGAATATAACGGTTTGTTTCGTTTCTATCTTTACTATCAATGCAAGTCACTTATTTATTTGTATCACTCTCTTTATTTTTACACAATGCAAAGACAAAATCTTTGAAAACATATTTTTTATTTTGTGTTTCTCTTAAATCATCATTTCAAAATAATTCTATTGTGTATTGTCCCTCCTTACTCTCAAACTCACAATGTGTGTCACGCTCTCTCTCGTCTCATTAGGCTAATGGCAATTGGGCCGTCAAAACAACGCGGACTGCACGCCGCGAACCGTTATCGTGGTTTGCATCCGTCGGTCGTTGGCCCCGCATTCGCGCACTAACTACAAATCACTTCACAGATTTCGTACAACTAATGGCCAGGGCTACCACACATGTAAAACGATACTTACTTAATAAATGGTTTATAATATTGTGATTTTATGTAAATCCGAAATTTTCAATCAACATTTTCCTAAAAAAAGTGGTGGTCCTATGATACGATTTTTGGTCCTTCAATATCAATTCTCGATACAAAACGTCATTACATAAATCAAAAATCGTTATTGAAGATAGAGGATGAAAGTATACGACTATAAACTACAGTGTCAGTGCTAGCCCTGTTAATGGAGCAATTGCTTTACAGTGAGCGGTGCGGTCAATGTACTTCGCGTCACGCGACGCCGCTCGCTCTAATGCGCTTAGATTACTGCCTACTACAGCGACCAGACAATCTGGACCCACAACATTCTCTTCCATACCCCTGTCGCTTCCAGATTGTTAGAAAATAAAGCGGTAAGGAAGGTCATCATTATCTGGTTAAGTGCGTGCTGCATTGGCAAGTATTGCGCGAACACTGCTATTTGCTGAGGTTTCATTCGTACATGCCCTTTGTTGCGCTGTGGTTTTTTAATATTCATTTGTAAGTGAAATTTATGTTTAATGGATTATGTAAATGATAGGGATACTTTATGATAATGAAGTATTTGAAAGGCTATCAATTTAGTCAAACCAAGTGCTTTAGGATCTGAAGACTGCAACTGAGCAGATAGGATGTTGTAGTCAGAGAACAGAGAACGGGTATTCACCCAACTTGGGAGAAATAAGTTCAATGGACTGAAATGTGTTTCATGTTATTATTGAGAGCGCTGACTAGAATTTTAAAATCAAGACTAGACAGAGCACTAATTATATTTGATTTCCAAGCCTAACATAAATCTTTCGAACACGAACGCTTAATTAAAATCTGAGTCAAAACTTGTTTGAACGTTTGCGTAACACTCAACAGCAAAAAATTACTTATATTTTATTCTAATCTTATGTTTTCCTTATTCTGTATATATTTTTTAGTTTTAGGGTTCAGTTGGATAACCAATTTAACTGAACACGAGAAAATTCCAGCAACACCAGTTCTTCATATTTCGTGTTTAGTGACATCATCCACCGGTCTACTACAAATCGTGTGCCAACCTGGCTCGGGGATGTCCAATCCCATCCATTATGTTTATCGATTTACGATCTTCACATTCTTCTCAAGGGACGATTCCTTTCTAGAAGAGTGCTCTATCGGCTATGCTTCCTTCGACAAATGAAATAAATTGAAATTATTTATTTTGCAATTAGGATTTTTCAATTACTTTTACACGTCTTTTTTAAACTAGATGGCGTCAGCATATCCTATGATTATCCCTGAGAAGAAACGCCGAAACAAACTCAGGGATCAAGGTCTATTTTAAAATCCAGACAGATTATATTAAGTATTTATGTAAGACAAATATAAGGTATAATGGCCTTTTGAAGAAATTGCAAGAAGACATTGCCCGCCTTCCGTATAAACTTGCTCTTGCTTTCCAATTTATCTCGGCATGAATCTTCGAGCATAGCTCGTTACATTGCTTCCTTTGCGCTTTTGAACTTGTGGACTGGTCTAAAACCAGTTAACTTTTAGACACTGTATGTTATGAGAAGTGACTAATTGCTAGAGAATATGTGGCAAACCACGTTAATGTAATCTTTAGTGTGTCGGATGCCATTACTTCCCAGAATTTGATCCTTGTTAGCGAGACTATCGGATGGTAGAATAATAAAGCGTGTCTTTTTTTTTCGAAATCAACGGATTCGATTACTGGCTAGGAATATTATTTTTTCAAAAATCCAAAGATGTATCTACGTCCACTTGAAAAATTCACCCTGTAGTTTAGTCTTTACCAGTTGTCTTCATTCAAAATTAAGATAAGAGTTTTCAGTACGCCAAATGCGAGTTTTGCTCGTCCTAGTAGGTCTTCAAACCCAATATATATGAATACAGTATGCACAAGTTTTCGATCAGAAATACACTATTGGCTTAATACTAACTATGGTCGAAATCAGGGAAAACTCTAACATATAACTGTATACTCTACTTAAATCTAAATTTCATACTAAAATAACCAGACTAAGCGATACATGGATATGTAGGTAGGAAAAACTACACGACAAAGGACCAATATTTTATAATTATGACGCATATATGTCGCTAGTATTACACCTATTCGCCCAAAATCAATAAATTAATTAACTCCGCTATATCATTAAAATTCGATACAATACTAATTGGATATTTTTTTTTTTCTTAATTATACATAACTATACAACACAACATGATTTATACAACACTATATTATATCCACTATTTGGAATATATTTTTATTAGCATTTTTTTTTTATTTGCTATGAGTTTGCTTTATACAATTTTACAAGGTAACAATAAGTAGCCACATATTTAATCATAAAATAAGTATACAAAATTAATGTTTAACATTTTACGTGAATTTAAAAAACTGTTTTACATAACATACTACATACAACACTATGACTCAAACCCTGTACCGTTTGAAGAAAATTGTAACAAATAAAATAAACGCGACGACTTAGTGAACTGACATTTAAATCCAGCTTACACCTTAATCGGCTTACTGTTGTACTCCACGTAGTCTGTCCCCGAGGTCTGGTTGACATCGATAGTTAATAGGATTGCGATCCCTTTGGCATTTGCCGATCATTCGCCAAACACATCCATTGTTAACGATTTGACATTTTATTTTTATTATCAATCTGTATTGGTTATTATTTTCCTCAAAATTAAGGTATGGTGGAAAATAGCGTTTCCAAATTGAATAAACTACAGACGACTCTATAGTGCGATGTCATCATACGTACCAAACTTCATAATAGCACTATAGATAGTCATACCACCCATACAAACACTGGTTGGCGAGAAAAGGACAGAGCATGCTTCTAGAATCTTACGTATTGCTAAAACGTATTACTCCGCCATTTTATATATAAACTACTTTATAGCTGTTATAAAATCCTTTATAATCTAAATAGAATATTATTCTTTGGCAAAGGAATTTCAATAAGAAGACAGCCTTTTCATTACCGACTATCCGGATATTTTGCTAGTCAAATGCCAGAACCGCCTATCAAAGTGCCGAAAAGCAAACATGCATTATCCTTGATCTAGTCAATTTTTAGCAGGCTTTATTGATTGGTTATTTTAACCACTAACTAATTAGTTATTCTAACTTGATTAACCATAAAGGCACTGCATAAGAACCTAACGATAAATCTGCTATTTGAATACAAACTCTTCAATTTCTTACACTATTTGCTAACAATTCTACGATGTACACTTTCCCCGAACACAATTAGCCAAGACATGCCTGATATTTGCCTGATATTTTCCTGTCCTTCTTCAACGATATTCGTATAAAAGAGAGATAGTGTCATTAAAATTAGTTAAATATGTAACAGGACCAGCACCTATATTATATCACTTAACTGTTTTACAATGTTAAATAAGATTTCAATCCCTTTTATATTTGTCAATCGATAAATTCAAGAAGTTGATAAAATCGCACACTGGTTGTTGTTCTTGCGTGTGGACGGAAAATTAGTATTTTTGTTCCAATATTCAGCGAAACCGCTATGTGATAACCAAGCGGTTCGATACTTGTGTTAGATACAAGAAGGACGTAGATCAAGGCTGGGTCGCACCTTAGACTTTTCGAAATTATGACAGTTAAGAAAAACAGCGTGTGGAAACCTAGATACCTGAGAGGACTTCATAAAATTCTCGTTATTATGTGTAGCCTACTAAATAGAACCTCATGGCACCAACATCATGGCATATGATATGTTTCTTTTTTTATTATCTTCTGATTGAGAAGGGTTAGTCCACCACACCTCGTGCGTGTTGGTAGACGAAACATACATAGTTAGTAACAAAATATTTACACCGACTAGGTCCTGTTTCCAGTTGATTTGATTGACTAAGAATAGTTATTGGCTGATTATATACATACTTTCGGTCTATTCGACTGACCTATAAAGCCTGCAGCAGAACCAATCATCTTTTTTTTTTTTTTAAGTGTCGTATCGTCGTAATACCTTTAAAATACCTATCAAATGTCAGCTCTTCTGCAAGGACAAGTAAGCTTAAAGTACCCGTCTTCTTCGCGTTTTCTTAACAATCACTATAACCTGATATGATTTGATATTCGATTTTTCTGTTGGGAAATTATCTGTACCAGTACCTACGTAGTTTAGAATTAGGCCCCATAAAGTTACTTTGACGAAAAATCCGTGTGCAAAAGTATATGAACACTGTCATTTCAAAAACTCAATCGTCTTATTAAAACGAGCCGTGCTCTTGTATAGAAAAGAGCTATGCTATACAGCTATGTAGTTTACTCCACGGGGTTCTGTCCATACCAGAATTCCTTCAGTTCCGTGAAGGTAAATACGTCACCCTAATTCAGAAGTTACCAAAAAACAAAAATTCTATTGGTGCATCCACTATCAAATACAGCTTTTGAGTCTTCAGCTATGGTGGAAGGTTCTTCAACTGACTTGGACAAGCCAAGATTTTGTACAAAGAACCATTTATGGAAGGTTGCCCTATTATAAGAGAGCCAACCACTCACAGACACTATAATCACATCGATTAGAACCACTACCTCTCGGGTGAATACGGTATCATTTTAGTGTGGTATCTGAACTGTATCCTTACTTGTACTATATGTACTTATGGTCTGAACGATGCCATATTGTGCACAGATGACTTGTTCAAGATAATATGCTTGCACAAGTTTGTCCCACAAAGCCTACATTTTCAATAAACAATCATCATGCGCATGGTAAGAAATGATCGAGGAAGAGTTCCATCAATCAAATCAGCCTATCACACATCACGATCTGTATCCACTTATGGGCATACAACTCACGATACATGCTCCTAAACGGGATGAATTCTATTTTAACTGTTCAAAAAGTTACATTGCACAGTATGCCTAAAAACCACAACGACTTAACGCAAGGGAACAACGCAATGTATACAATAAGTTGTGTGTAGTGTAAATGTAATTACCTCACTTGTCTTTTGTCTTCAGCATCCAATCTACGCCAGCGGCCACAAGTCTTCGTCATCGGTACGGGAAAAAAGTTGATATCACAGAAACAAAAGCCAAAAGAATCAATTTCTCGTATCAATACAAATGCTTCATTATCAAAATAACGGTAGTCTCCAATTAAGAATGAATGCTGAAAAAGTTATTAAACCTCCTTCGATATTTATTTGTGTACATCAAACAGTCTACACATCAAATCCATTCACAGAACCAACACATATCAACAGAGTTAATATAGCATGTTTGGCATGTTCTTCATCACAAATCATAAGTCGTGTCTGTCAAAACAGGGCGCCATCAACAAAGGGGCTCGGGCAGGAAGAGCGGCTCCTAATGGATTTATTTAGATGTCATTTTTTATGTGGGCGGGGGCTCAGCGAGACGCCTGGCCCTCGTAGTGTGGATATGACTGAGGTATAATTTTGTAGGAAAAGTTTATTTTAGGAATATTTTGTAGCTGTGTAAGTGGTGTGCTATAAGTAATGTTGAAGCTATTTGAAGAAATGAACTAATCCATTACAAAATTGTAGTGCAAACATGACACTTAAGAATATTTTTTTGCAGTTTCTGTCTGTAATTAGTTAATTTTGAAAGGCGAGTTTGAGGCCGTTTTTTATTTCAAAACAACAGGTTACTATTATAAATAGAATATGTCCAAAGTCAAAGGTTGAAGTTACATACAAGTCATCAGCTAGGAAAACAGCTAGAGGGGTGCCACAAGGTAGTGTCCTTGGTCCTCTATTGTTCCTTATGTATATTAATGACCTGCCAAAATGTACTGATCATCAAACTGTTTTATTCGCCGATGATAGCACACTGATAATCCCATGTAAAGATAAACATAAATATGAAAGTGACATTAAAAATTCTCTTCAATGTGTAATTAATTGGTTAATATCAAATAAATTGAAAATAAATTTAGACAAGACAAAAATTATGTCATTTTATCAGCGTACTAATAAAGTAGATCTTAAAATAACTTATTTAGACAAAACAATAGCTGAAACCAATAATGCTCGATTCCTGGGATTACACCTGGATAGTAACTTAACTTGGAAATGTCACATTGATAATATTTGTAAAAAATTAAACCAATATTCATATGCACTTTACAATTTATCTAAAATAGTAAATGAATCTGTAGTATTAGTAGCGTTCAAAGCATATGTATCATCAACACTACGTTTTGGAATTATATATTGGGGTAATTCGACCGACAAGGAAACGGCTTTTAAAGCTCAAAAGAAATGTGTGCGAGCTGTATTTAAATTAAATTCTACTGAGAGTTGCATGCCTTTTTTCAAGAAATTTAATATACTCACACTACCCTGCATGTATATTTACGAGACAGCATTATTTGTTAAAACGAACTTTCATTTATTTCAAATTCTTAAATCGAAACGATGTCGTAATGATATATGCGCAAATCCACACAGAACAACACTTTACACTAGGAGCCTACTAGGCATGGCACCAAGAATCTATAATAAGATTCCTAAAGCCATAAAAGAAAAAGAAAATTTTAATGATTTTAAAGCATCTCTGCATAAGTACCTTATTAATAAGACTTATTACTCTGTATGTCAATATCTAGATGATAAATAAATAAATACTACCTATTGAATACAATTGTGATCATGATGACTAATAATACTGTAATGTTATTTCTGTTGAATTGGTTTTAATTTTATATTTATTTGGTTGATTTGCTATTTGAATTGTATGTACATTATGATATAATTATTTTAATTCTATTGCGTTGTAATAAGTTAAATTGTAATTCATAAATCTTAATTAGAATAAGAAGAAATTTTGTACGCCTAACATGGCAAGACATAGCGATCACTCTAATATATAAAAAACAACTTAAGCCTACCTATGATCTACAAATAAAGAATTTTGATTTTGATTTTGATTTTGACAAAAATATAAGTCTTCATTTTAGACGACATTTATGTAGGTATAGTATCATATTAAATATCAACCACAATTATTTGTCATGAATGCCATATAACAAAGGACTTACAACACGAAATTAACATTACAAATAAATCAATTATGATTCACTATCAACGCAATGCATTATGATAGTAAATAACCTAGAATGCTGACCTAGCCCACAATACTTCCTCGCTTTACTTGGCTCGTTTATATAATACTTGTAAGTACGTAGAATCAACTCACTGGTAATTTAATAATTCAACGTATTACGCAAGCTGTATACCGCAACCGCTATCACGTTGCGTTACGCAGTTATAAATGCGAAATAACTTCATTGTGACTCAGTTATAGTATCGATTTCATATCGAAATCGTGCCGATTTTAGATTAACAAAACTGTCATCTATATCCAAACTATATCTGGTTTTAGCCCATCTATTCCCATTCCACCAAATGAACCAAAATAGATTCCCTAAATAAATGTGAGAACATAAAAAATATGGTAAGCACATCCACACTAAGCAGTCTTGATAAATGTGAGCCCTCCGTTATCCCTCGAACGAGTGTTCCATCTCACTGAGCTAGTTATATGTGTGCGTGCGCAGCCGGCACACATGTGCACTTTAATGCATTTCACACTCACACACGCATAAATCACGTGTTGCTATGAATGTTGTTTATGGTTGGCATGTGTGCGTGACCCGACATTGGTATTTTGATTGGTCATGCATTTCACGTGTTACGGCTTGCGGGTATAGAGTGCGCCCGGGCAATAAACGCAGTAATTTACAACGCTGCCGCAGTCCGTACCTAAGGAGGCTGTATTTTAAGAGGTCTACGGAGATAAGCGCAATGTATTAACATGATATTGAGGCCGTTTGCGAGGGATTGTGAGTTGTAGGTATTATTTGATCGTGCTAATGCTTCGGTGGCATTGGAAATTAGAGTATAAATGGACTATAATCTGATCTAATAGTAGGATTGAAAGGGTAATTTAACTTCTAATCAAAGTGTTCCTATAAAACGACTAACATATGAATTTGAAATTCTTTAAGTAAGAATCATAAACAATCATAAATTCTGGGTAATTCTCTCATAAAATAATGGGTTCATTATGTTTTGGACTATATATCGCTTATAACGCGACGTTTATACAAGAAAATTTTAGCAGTAAACTTGTACTGGAAGCCCAAAGCGCATGTCACACCGCGCTCTTAGATCACGAAGCTATGACTTCTCTGTATAAACTAGCTCTGTAATCATAGTGTAGTGTATAGTTCACATTGTGGAAGTGTGAACCGATGAATGGAGAGACGCTGTAGCTAACGGTGTGCCCTACTCTTAACTCTGATCATAATTAGGCTAGTAAATAAATTCCAAGCCACTTCTATCGGCAAGCCACTTCTATAGCAAAAACTATTTCCTCCAAAGAATAAAATCTGAAATAAGACGGAAAAGTGAAGGAGATATTTTCTTTAAGTATTAACAACCTACCAATGGACACGTCTCTCGAATAACTGATAGCTATTAAAGCCTAATCATTGAATGAAAAGCAAGGTACACAAACCAATAAACTTAGCTGATACTCCAAGTCACGGAATCGATACACACACAGTTATTGCCCACTAACCCTAGTTTGGTGGATGGTGGGCTAAAATTCCTTCTCGTTCTTAGAAGACACGTGCACAACAGTCAGCAAACTTCATAACGAGACTGACTACCCAGGGTGCGTCGAACATGCTTGAATATACTCGGAAAGACGGTTTTCGATGCTTCGAATGCAAGAGCCTCTCGAGTGTACGTACTATACTAACTCTAATCGTTTCTGTTCGCTGAAATGTCGATACTCAATTCATTTTATTCTTCCATGTCTTATATTATACCTACTTCCACAGCTTTTTCCTTGAATTTAGTTTATACCAACCCCAAGTTCGCGATAAAGATATACGAATACATTTTTGGCTCACTAATTCAAGATTAGTGAGCATAACATAACATAACATCACGCCTGTATTCCTCGAAGGGTTAGGCAGAGGTGTACTATGTACACCCACATTTCGCCGATGCCGTTAACGAGTCCCATGTAACAGGGGGCGCGAGCCTATTGCCATACCGGGCACAGTTCCAGACTCCGTGCTGCTACTGAGAATTTCCAAACAGAAAAATCCAATAACATTGCGCGACCCGGGGATCGAACCCAGGACCTTACAATCAGCAGTCGCGCTTGCTACTAGGTCAATGAGGCAATCTAGATTAGTGAGCGTTAAGCCAAAAATGTATGAAACAAACATACGCTCGCGTAGAATGAATGTCGACCAAAAACGTGCGCCTGTTATTTCCTACTGTCAAGGTCTTAAAAAACTTGTACTTAGACTGCAAACTCTATTGACATAGCGATATACCTATAGAGATACAAAATAGTCTGCACACAAGTCCTTAAACTGACTGAGATATTGAGCTCACCTCTGTTTGCCGAGCGGCGCCGGGCGGGCGGTGTATGCGTTGCACACCGCCCGCTGGCCTTCCGAATGCTCACTGAAAACTACCCTGTATATTTGTTATTTACATAGTTACCTAAAAATGATGTCAAGTTAAAAAGAAGACACAAATAACCTTATAATCATCTCTAGAATGCTAGTAGCAGAGGAGGATCTAGCCCACTTATCGCCCGGGTGCAAAAAATGCCCTGGCGCACTCTAGTAGGCGCGCAATCAAAATTTCATCAAAATTCGGGTGTAATTGGTGCAATTATAAATGACGAGCTTCCGTCTGCGATTTCGCCCGCGTGGATTACGAACCCACACAGTTTATTTTCTAAATAAGAACAATGCGCTGTTTTCCGCAAGCAGCGCTCGGCACCCCCTGAGACCCTGCACACCCTGGACCATAGGTAAAGCCGGCACTGGCTAATAGATTTGAAACAAATTTGTGCTACTGCTGCTTTGTTCTCTGTTTTATTATGTTGCAGATCCGTTTTTCTTTATCCACATCATCGTGACCAAAAATCATCGTCATCAAAGACTTGATCTTCATTTTAAATTCCGATGTTGTTCTATTTAAAACCAGGTTTAATTACGTGTAAGCGAGGACACATGCTTGATTGATTTAGAATATTCAGAACCTGTGTTCTTGTATCGCTCCTTCGAAATTAAGTAGCTAAGTAGCGTATATAAGAAAGACCACACAGGTCAACCTCCTTATAATTGCATTAAGAGGCCTTTATATTATTATAACTACTGTATACAAACTATTTGTCCTGCAGATGCGCGAAATGATCTTATGCCATTATCGTTGTCGTTAAAAAATAATTATTTATCTTCTATAAGTATATCTACAAAGTAAACCGGCATACTAATTATATTATGGATTAATAAGCAGCTAATCTGTATATCTTTATTAAGTAATTATTTTGTTTAGTCTACACATTTTGCACTAGGCCCGCTTGGAAACAGCTAAGCTTAGATTAAATAAAGGCATAAAAAAGAGTACCTGTCTATCTCGTAACACCACAAAAAACGTAATGAAGTAAAGGAATTCCTTACTAAGTATCCTTTAAAACCATATTTAGTTTTATAGCCTATCTACCTTTGATTAATGTTCTATACTTGTCACATAACAATTACAAACTAAATATGGTTAGTCAAGACAAGCTTCGTTGCCATGTATAGGACCACTGTTAAACCTAAAAGGCGTTTGTGTAGGTAAATTCCGTCTTAACTCGACACTCAATTTTCTAGAAAGCGACTACCCTCTGTAATTTCCCCATTTCACCCCTCACTCACACATACGACATTATAAGAACACTACTCCTACCAAACATTGCTTCATCGCTTCATTGTACCGCAACGTTTAGTAGCGGAAAATTCCTACAGCTCTACACAGCTGGAAATTCAAATGACGATCAACTGCGTAAAACAAATTCCTAATTCAAAAGCGCTCACACCGCTGCTGTCAAATATAGCGTTCATTGCACAAAAAATATAAAATCGCTTGAATTGCTGCATATATGTAGAAGAATCCTTAAATTCGTAAGACAAATGTGTGTAAAACAGTTTCTATATAGGAACCTACAAAGCGGCTGCAGCGCTTCAATCGAATTGGCGTTTAGGGTAAGAAAAAATAGGAGTGCTTGATTCGCTGGATGTTGTTTATGAAGGATCGATATAGCGGTCGTGCGATGTTGCCGTACTGCCTACCCCTGTCCCCTCGAAGCTGGGTCTTTGTACTCGTGTACTCTTGGGCCGAAGGGCGGACTTAACTTGGATTGGATGATTATTTTTGATAGAAAATTCAAATTATTTACTATGGAGTATAATTTTCATATGCCTTCTAATTTGGTAAATAGATTACACGTAGAAAAGATTTTTGTATCTTCCATGGAAAAATATCTAGCAGAAGCCAAGTATTTTGTGAATACTTTTTTGTGAAAGGCGGACTTAAGTGGAGTCTTGTTATTTCTAATATTGTTCAGCCTCGAAAGGTTTTGGCCGTGCAAGGTCATGGAAAAGATGAAACAATATTTCTCAGTGATATTTTTGAGCAGCATTATTCTAAACTGTACGTTTTATAAGAAAAACAAATGTCGATCACTGACCACAGCAAGGAAACGTTAATGCTATACAAAGAAAATTCAATTAAATTGGTTTCAGTAAGCAGGTCATCAAATTGTTACGTTTCTGTTACGTTTCCCTTAATTATATTTGTATCCACGATATATATGATATAAAAAATTTCTTCAAACAATAGTACTACGATAGATATACCTACTATTGCTGGCTGCTTGATGCTTTCAGTGATAAAATGTTTGCTTATCTTCTGATATACAAAAAAATATCCAGATCGGAGTTCGAATTTGATGTGACACAACGAATTACATAGCGCTTTAGCCTGAGTTATTATTAGGAACCAATTATAAATCAGAAGTTTAGTGTGTGTTACAGATATTTAACGAGAAATTTTCAGAAGAAAGCAAGCATTCTGTCTGTTGCCTTTTTATTTGCCACCAGTCCTCTTATTGCCGTACGTGATCTCATCTCTGCTTACTCACTGAAATGTATACCAAATATCAAAACCCATTCCATTTCGCGAAGCATGCAAAAATTTAAAACGGGCTCATTAGCACTTGATCCTGCACTTAACTATAAATTGAAACTTTTAAGTAAAATACAGAGCCTTCTTATTGTGCGGTCACGAGCGGCGGTGAGAGGGTTCATTCTGTTTAGTAATCTAAATATTACGTTATACGAAATATACGTTTCGTTCTGTTGATTTGGAAGCAGGAATGTGGAGGTACCTCTCTTTTTGTCTGTGGTCATGAGACGTAGCACGTGCGTATGCACGCGACTACGTTCATCATCGGCGCCTACGCGGATGTTCACGCTGTTTTCAGCTGCCACATTACGTGTAGTGCTCACAGCTAAGTGCTACACGAACAACCGCGTAATCGCACATCAGTGGCACTGCTGATCAAGCGCCTCTTTGCAGAATGAGAAGGGTTAGGCCTTACGCGGCCTGGTGCCGATTGATAGATTACATACACTATCAAGAAATTTATTGAACCCTCCCGAGCGTGCAGGTTTCCTCACATTTTGTTTCCTTCCGTCGACGCAAGTGATAATCACATTCTGATCCGCACTTGGTTCTGAAAAGTCAAAGGTACGGGCCGGGTTTGAACTCAGAGCCTCCTACATGAAATCCAAGCATTCAACCACAAAGCCAGCACTGCTCGCTCGACAAATTAATCCAAGGTATTTTTTTTAAATAAATTAATTTACTAAGGCGTGTTATCGAAATACAGCGTGATACCTAGTAAGTTCAAATTCCCGAGTATTAACAAGAATCAGTGGTAAATTTTCTAAGAATAAGCCTCTAGTTATTTTAGATATAAAATCGTCTACGAAATAGGACCAGTTAATTTCTTGGTAGATATCGTTTTTTCTAGAATTCTCTGAAGACAACAAGAGTGCATCTATAGTGCTTTTTCGCCAGACGTTCTTTCGCGCACGAATCTCGATTTAGCTTAACGGTTTTTTCATTAACTATTGTACACTTCTTTCTAATAAAAAAAAACTTCCCAGATAACGAGGAGGGAATGGCCTTGAACGAAATCGAACACCGAGACCGATATTTTTAAAAACAATTGAAAAATGTAATGTTAAAATTGTTGACTCGCTTATTGGTCTAGCGATCGCAACCGCGACTGCTGCCCGACAGACCCTGAGTTTAATCCCCGGGTTTGGAAATTCTCAGTAGCATTTTTTCTCACAGCATTGTATGAGACTTAGTCAGCTTAAACGGGATCAGCGAAATGTGGGTGTTAATAATACACCTCTGCCTAACCTTTTGGAGATTACGCGATGCTATGTTATGTACTTTTGAAAACCACATAATTTGAGTCTAATCAAAAGTTTAATTGCAAATAAACTTACACTAAAAATTAACATAGAACACAATTATTGCGTATTTATCAAAATATTGTTCTGGTGAAAGCTTATCGTCAAAACTAGAATAATATTTTGGTGATGAGGAAATTTCAACACGTCTGATTTGTGACCACATACTTTCTTGTTGAAGAAGAAAATATTTTGAAACTGAGAAGCAGTCATTAACAGGTCGAATAGTAATCAATTATTGGTTGTAATTAAGTTGAACGTCTTACAAGAACCGCTGTGGAATTAATACGGTACTTTGTGCCTCCTGCGAACAATTTTCTTGGTTCTCTGACATTCATTCTATTTTTCTCGAGTACTCGACTCGTCCAAATAAAAATAAAATTCGTCCATCAAAACGGCAGATAAACAGTAATACGCAACGCAGCTGTCGAATTTCGCTATCGTTCCTTCTCTAACACAAGACTTTAGAAAGAGATGCTGATTTCGCCTGTTTCCGGCAGGCTGCCGAAGAAACCCGAACAGGACAACCGCAGGAAACAAGTTCGCCTGACAATGTTTTAGTACTTTTATTTTGTTGTCTTGTTTTTAAAAATACGTTAACGATGTACCCGCATAATAATTCAGTAACAATATTAGGAGTTGGCAATTATATAGAAAATAATATTGCGGTGGGTTCAGCTTTGCGGAAAATATCTGCCATATTGTAAAGATTAAAAAACATAACACAACATTTTAAACAAGCTTTAATGCAGTTTTCTGCTGGAAAAATAGCATCTCAAATAGCATATTTAAAGATAATTTATTAAAAGACTATCAGTAATTATTCAATCTCCAATAATTGTAATAAAGTTTAGCATTTGAAATATAACCCTGGCTCTATTCCTGTCTTAGATAAATGGATATTGGCTTTTACAGAAGAATGTAAGTTGTAAAGTAATACGCTCGTTAGCTCGACGTCTTATGTCAATGTCTGAATTCCCAACGATACAAAACAACTTTGCTACAGGTGACGATAAAAATGCAAATTCTTGATCGGATAGCTCAATTATTGAAGATAGTCAAACACGTTTTGAATTTTAGGCACTCTATAACATTATTTATAACACAACTTATTTATCCGGAAACAAAATAAAACCACTCGCCGTCCATGTTATGATAATTAGTTATTTCAAATTATTTTGACTCCGCGTTCGCCTCGTTAATTATATACACGTATACGTTTAAATCACCATTTAATAAACTATAAGCAATGGAAAATCTCCGGAGTTAGGGAATATATATTTTATGTTCAAAGCATGATTGACGTTGAATTGTTTTAGTTAATATATACATATTAATTCCCCAGGTAACCCACATCATTAGAATATCGAATAAATTTTATCAAGAAACAACAAGACTACGATGATTTGGCGCTGTTTGGATGGGCTTCGTAGAAAATGAGTACGATACCTTTTTACAGATAAATGAAGTTAAAAATAGATTACACGGTGAAATAAATTAGGCCCTGACTTTCAATCATTTATCTGTATACATTTACATTGTCTCAGTCTCGTCTAAAATGTCTAAAATCCTGTTTCAAGGTCAGAATAACGATAAAAGTCTAAGCAATTATAATTTACCACAAACATACTGATGCAAAACTAAACAAAAATGCTTACAACCCGTTAATCTCCAAGCCAAACGAATCAATTTCAAATCAAATTGAGAAAAATTGGAAACGCAATCTAGCATGAATCCATTATAATAGAATTGCAATCTTTTAAGTGTGACGAAGCAAATTTATTTTTTCATTTGTTTTAATCTAATAAAGATATGGAACTAATGAATTCAAATACAACCATCAGAAAGTTAAACTCCTCGGAACTATCGGGCAACCATAAGTGGAACAAACAAACAAATACAAACAATCGCCACGCACTAAATAGTCTCATCTGTTTTGTTAGTAGCGTTATTAACAACAGTAAACATTCAGTGGTCGTGGGTAGTACGTATGTGTAGGTACTTATTCGTGTTTATACAGCGACTAGGGACGACGGCCGAGGGGCCCTGTTGTCAGGGGACCCTCCCACGGCGCGGGCCGACCATCTACACCGCGTTCTCGTGGCACTCGACGGCAACAGCCGCTGCCGCCACGGTCGGCGATGCGGTCGCAACCTGCCGCACTGTACGCAGCTTACTAGGAGTGCAGAACGAATGAAGAAATGTCTCGTACTCAATATCACCAGTTACATTGACCTCCCCTGCCCCCACATTTACATTACAATTGTATGCTTCAAAGGGATGTTGATCACGAGCGTACAGTTCATGTTAAAATGGACATTAGTATATAAGTAACATAACTGTATTTGTGTGGATAGCAGAACTGTACGGTGGTTAAATAGATACTCTGTCTATTCATTTTCCGAATGTAACCCAACACTCGCGCGAACTGTTTTGGTCTTTGTTTTGTGTTTTCTTTAGAATTATTACATACTTATTTCAAATTGAAAACAAAGAATGAATTAATCTATGTTTTGTAATTTTTGCCATAATACATACATATAGGTTAAAGACCTTGGAAGTGCCTTTTTATTAAGAATTCAACATTTTATTCTTTTAATAGACTCTAACTCTACCTAATTGCTTTTCAGGTTTATTTTATTTGTAATAGGGTTTCTGACCTCTTTTATATTTTTGACCTCTAATGTGCTTTCAAACAATGAACAAAAATCATGACATTTGGCGGCGTTATCTAAATAACAAAGTTCCCCATAAACATCATGTATATTTGCGTTTTAATTAGCGGTGGCGGCCGAGCCGCCCGGTCCGATAGGTATTGTGTGCAATGTATGCATAATACCTCAACCGCCTGGCTTGGTGTGTGCGACGAGCGTGCGTGACGTCGTGTGTCTGGGGAGTTGCGCAGTGCGCGCTGATCACCCGGCGAGCATACTGCAGTGGTAGTTATCCGACACATTCTCCTTGACATAAACACATGCCTTGCATTTAGATCAAGCCAAATTGCACCTTATCTCGGACGCATAAAGTCTAGTGCATGTGAAGTCATAAAAATATACTAAAATACCGTGCTAGTGCACGGTGCGCGCCACGGGAATGCGCGGTGTGTTTGCCTCTGCACGTTTATGATCTCCTAGTAACATCGCCCGCTATGTCGCGGCACGCGCCATCTTCTCTACCGCAGCAGTAGTCGAATCGAACTTAAGATCGGGCGCTTACTTAAGAGAGTGAGTTAGATGCTTATTTAATTTTATTCATTTTATGTTACGGTTATTAATATGAACAGAAATTAATCTCGATAGAGAAATTTGAAGTAAATAACTCCCAAATATAAGTAAATTAACTTAATAGAATTGCGTTAAATTTTTACTAAAATCAAAAATGTAAACGCGGTGAAGAAACCGGATGCGAAGATACTGTCCAAAAGTACATTTCTTTTATCTACGTTACGTCATTCATTATTTATTCTGAATGAAGATCCAAAAAAGGTAAATAAACCCCAGAGTCGAATAGCGGCTCACAGGCCACAAGATACGAGGTAGCTAAGAGCATACGCTGACAGTATAGAACGACCGGACAGCATGTTGATAAAAACCGACGCATTGCCGCCATCGGCAAGCCAAACATTCCGCTTAATAATTCCCTCCACTTTATTTTTTATCAGACAGACACGACACGACCGCGCCGAACTCGGGTTGTATCAAAGCATTCTCCACTCCGGCACAAAAAAGGAATGTCAACCACGCGAAAATGATCCGTAAGCATCGAAGTTATTAGGGCATCATAAGCTAACGAAATATAACAGAAATTCTTCACGTGTTTCTGAAAACGTTTCCATTTTCGTAGCACAATAGAGGTTTCGATGGGGATCATTAAAGCTGAGCGATCTACGGAATAACACCGCAGAAAGAGCCTTATCTCGTCAGCGGACGATTCTATTTTAGATGCAGGAGGTATTGAGAAGGCCATTTGCCTCGTTCCATCGGGTTGAGGTCGTCGATAGCGCGAGCGAGACGGAAACATCGGTACGGTATGAACAACTCTTTTATTATCATGAGAGCCTGGTAGCTGAGATCGCTTGCGTGTCGGTCGAGGTGGCGCGGTGCTCGAAGGCACGCAGTAATTTGAAATATCCGCTAGAGGAGGCACAATCGCATGCTTTCCGATGTTGTGAAGGAAAACTTGTTTTCACGTTATAACTTTTTACTCGTTTAATACCGCGACATCCTTAAATCAATATGTACAGTGTATGCATGCATACAAAATAGATAATTTTTATTGTGTAACGTACGCTACGCTTGCTACACTTGTTGCAATCAATTACTATTATTTAAAACTCCATATAACCAAAAACATCACTGAAATAAAACTAAAATGAAAATAGCAGTAATTGGCAGGTGATGCATTTAAGCTGGATGAAGTCAAAAAAGTCGCGACTCGCGAATAATTGTAATAATAGATTGATATAATACATTCTACCATCGCGCACTTTCTGCTGTTATAAAATGGTTCGTATGTAGAAATATAAATTAACTAGGGTTGCCAACCGTCCTGTTTTCCAGGACATGTCCTGCTTTTTGGAGTGTCCTGCGTTGTCCTGGATAGTTATTAAATAACGTCCCGAGTTGTTTAACGAGTCCTCGTAAGAGAGAGATTTCATTTCTTATATGATATAATTTAATTGAAGATAATTTCATAAAACATTGTAATTGCGATTCACTGAGTTTCATTGATACTGTTTTCTTATACTTTTTTCATACTGCGTCCTGTTTTTAAACCGAAATGTCCTAGCATTTCCACTTTCAACTCCTGGTTTTCAAAATTTGGGGATGGCAGCACTAAAATAGACAAATTGAATAAATTGTAAAGGAAATTTATCATGTTTAAAGTGAATCCGCTTGATGCGGGCTAAGATTATAAATTTACATAAAAACAGTTTGTGGTTTTTGTTTATCTGTTCCGAAACTAGTTTTTATATCTCAAACATGTTGCTAAAACTTGATCCTAGTTTTATTCAAAATAAAACCTGAACTCATTCTATAGCTTACGATGTAAATGTATCTACTAAATCTAACTAAAGCTGCATTAGAAATAAATATGACTCCTAGTAATAGATACTTGTTTTTCCTTTTTAGTCAGAAAAAAAATACATTTTAATTAATGGAAAAACTAGGAACTTAGAGTTAAAAGAAATTTGGGAGAAACATATCATGTGGTGTTCTTAACGTGCACCTAAAGTCGACTCGACATTTCGCAAGTGCCAGTTTTACATGAAATACAGATATATTCTATTCTGTTCTTACAGAAAGTTCAGCGCATTGGCCTAATTTTTACATTACTCATTGTACTTATTACTACATGCAATGACGTAGCATAAAGTATATTAACACACCTAATATGGTCAGACATTATGGTCAATTAATACTTTATTTGCCGATGGAATGACGCAATTAATTTTGTCCAATAATACCAATATGGATCGTAAAAATTGTTTGAAATGCTCTTTAAGTTTCATGTTTCGTTATATAATTGTGTTACGTATATTTAACATCTATGTTAAACATAAACATTGTGTCTATTAGCTATTATTTTATGCTCAATGTGCTATCTTCGACTTTTATTCCTCCATAATAAGCCATGATAAATAATTAATTTCAGGTTAACAAATACTCAAATATAATTATGTTATTTTTACGTTGATACTGTTGCTATATAATTGTGATGTTACTAATACTTGCGTCTTCTGGAAGCATTGTACTATTTCAACTCGTCCAAAATAGATTTTAATTAAATTCTCGTCATTCGTAATCTTGTCTGAATGTTTTAAACAATAATTATTCATAAAGTTTTTTAAATAATAATTTACATATATTATGCTGCACTGCCAAAAGCTGCTTTTTTCAGCTGGAAACATATCAAAGTTAACTTATTAGAACCGGATTTTTATACTTAGCCAGTTATCATTTATTTATTTCTAATTTTAATACCTAGGGGAACTTAAAAACCTCCATACTATCGATTTATAGCGCCAGTATCAATCACCAAGTAATTAATGTTTTTTTTTTTAATCTAATTCATTCGTTCGTGTCAGTTCCCATTAAGGTTTAACTTTTTTAAATGACTTACTATTATTTACATCAACATTTATAGTATAACGAATGAATATTCTTATAAAGAAAATATTTAATTAATGTTCCAATCATAGTAGGTATCTGTCCGTCTAATCCTTTAGGTTTTACCTAACTGACAGCTCTTACTCGTTTATGGCACATCAACAGACTCAAAGCAATAAATGTTTCCCTCCTAATTTCCATTTTCCCGCCCAAAGCGTCAACGCGATTTAATCTGTCCGTCATCACCGATAGCGTCACCCACATCAATCGTATATTTTGCCAAATTAAAAACAACTTTCTAAAATCGAAAATTTATTTATTCTAATCCTTATAGCGCTCCGCATAAAATGGAAATCACACTTTTCCTACGATAAAATTAACTTTGTATACGGCCACAAGAATTCTGTTTTCAAAACTTGCGACGATGCCCGAGGCGACGCTTGAAGTTTTTCGCAATTTAATCGTGTTCTAGACAGAGATAAAGAATATGAGTAGGTTGGTGTCAAAGCGAGATGGCGAATAGTCATAGAAGAGGGTTCAATTGATTGCGGAGGGTGTTGCGCCCTTCTGTGCATGTCTATTCATTCTGCACACCCCGGGGCGGGTGGGGAGCTGCGAAGCATGCTATGAGCAGTTTTTTTGTTTCTGTCTTTATTTAATTTCGCAATGGAGGATAATTTGAATAATGGCATTTACATGGCGGACATGTTTGTCCACACGACGTGTGTGAACATGTGTGAAATGTATTAGTTATGTATGGCTGTGACACATTATGCGCTTATCTTAAGGTAACACGTAATGGAAAAAATACTTTGATATTGCAATTGCAATTTGTTTTAAAAACTATGTGTGCCTCAATTTATGCCAGGTGTATCAATAAAAATATGATTGGAACTTAATTACCACAAAATGTTCTTATCTTAGAGAAAGACGAATAAATACCAGAAATTCCGTGAAATTCCTGGATAGCTGTGAGTAAAGGTAAATAACGAACTTAACTCTGCAACATATTCACCACAACATTTACAGACTCTAAGGAAAGATTCGAAGACTATCAACGAAAACTACAATTGAAACCTACCTAACATGAAACATGGAAATTAAGAGAATTAAGTCACTAACGGTCCAATACAAGAACTTCGAATTAGGTACAACTGAAAACCACATACATACAAACGCAAAAAAAAATACAAATCTTCGCAAACCGAATTAAATGGAATCGCGAAATATCAGTCAAGTCAGTCTTTGACATAAGTTTACCTTAAGAAAAGCTATAAACTATTCGAATCGATAAAAACCCGATAAAGGAGATCATCCAAATCTTACCTACCTACGTCTACGGTGCTGTGGCTCTGATCCGAAAGCTAAAAGATTTTTAATGTCAAGAAACACATTGAAAATTGTAGTTGTATCATTAAAATATCAAACATAACATATACTTTGAACGAAATTAAAAGGTATTGGAACACGACATGACTTTGCTCAATAAAAACCCAAAAATAAAATATAGCAATCGAGTTTAAAGATAGCGCTAAAGAATATCGCTCAGAGATTAGGCCTGTGCCAACTGTCGGATTGCTTGAAACTACCGATGAAGAACTAAAACTGCCACTAAATGCTTCTTACAGTATAATAATAGTCATTTGATTCGTCTTCTGTGTTATGATTAAATTATACTTAGATGTAGATAGATAAAGAAGACTTAAACTTAATGATTTGCTTCGTGATAAGGACTTGCTGAATGACAATCTTTTGAAAAAAGCCTGATAGTCAAATATTTAATAAACTCACGACACTTTATTCTTGGAAAAAAAAATCCATTTAAAGTTTCGTGATTCGCTTCTGCTCGTCTACTTTACACGGATTCCATAATCGCCTTTCAGAATGCGCGTAGATTGGAACTGACCTGAATTAGAGTATAAGAGTGAATTAGAGTATAAATGTCCCGAAAATAAATTTCGGGACATTTATACTCTAATTCATATAACTATAAACAAATGAGACCCATTTAAGCTTGGAAATGGACAGAAATGCAAATCCAAGGTTTCAACGCACTATTACGCATTGATGAACCTTGACAGTCAATATGAACTGACACTCTACTTGAAGGTATAGTTCAAAAGATATTCGTGCTAATAATATTATATAGATAATATAAAAGAGTATAAGTACAAAATATTGTAATATCAAAAAATAAACTTCACGTGTCTTATTAGTGCATTTTAATCGCGTTGTCGCGCTTAATTTATTAATCGCGGTACATTATCTCCGTTAATGACATTGTTATCGCTAGGTAGGTTAATGATAATGACGATGTATCAGTGTCAGCGGCTTGCCTAGACGATGTAAGGACTTTTATCGCGAAAGAATTTGTAAAGTAATCCTTATTTTACACTTAGTTTTTTTTTTAATAGGTCGATAATAATTAACACCTTCAGCTGCTAGACTAAGGTACTAGTTTTTGCCTACCGTAACTTGCAAGAACTGTACTTACAATATATCAATTGCCATCGAGGATAACGTAGCTATTAGTCAAAGAATTTTTAGAATCGTAACATGAGTTGCGGAGATTACCTTCTACATACAAACGAACAAAATTTACCTGTTTATAGTTTTATATTATAGTTTTAGTAAGGCCGTGTCTTTGCCATAGCTTATTTTTACCTTCCAATAGGTCTTCCTGCAGTCCGTTTTCGAGGTCTTCTGTACTGAAGCTACACGATCTACAATGACATCCAGTTAATGCTTCTGGCCTCTCTCAGCGTCATTCAGATATAGTTCTTCTATTAAAGAGCACACATTTCCATCTTCATACCCTGAGTCAGCTATCGATCTATCGGTACGAAAAATAAAATTGAGATTAGTTTTGAAATAATGTTACCTGCAAATGACGTTTTTTATTCTATTGAGCTATGTTTGTTTCCATAAATAATCAAACCTTCCTTATCTTGTCTACACACTACTGAGCAGCTCATTTATTTCTTTTGGCAATGTTTTAGGTCAATAACAAAAGTTAAATAAACAAATTATACAAAAATGTAATCAGAGAAATACAACAGAATCTGTTTCAATAATGGTAGTAAAATCTTTAAAAAAGTATAGTACGGTATAGATTAACTCGTAAAAAGTATAGTATAGTAAGATCTTAGAATATCTAATCTATCTGATCGTCAAATTCAAATTCAAATGAAAAAATATTTTTATACATGTAAACCATTTACAGGCACTTATGAATATTCAGGTTCTAGTTGCCACTCTGCCAAACTCCATGGTTACTCTTTTTAACTCGGAATTAAATATACAATATTAATTTATGAATTTACGGCTACGTAGTGCTCACATATAACAATGGTAATTTTTAATAATACGTACGAAAGTATGAGACTCACGTTGTTGTCAACACAAATTTACAATCAAATGTAGCCGCACTTAAAAATAGCAGGCAAAATTCACACAACAAAATTGATTAAAAACATAATAATATTGAAAATAAAGTGTAAAAAATATAAAATAATAAAAAATAAAATAAAAAATAATGCTAAGACAATATTTAGCAACATCAATAAATAATTACCAAATGTAATAATAATAATATCACAATGTCAAAAAGATTTATGAGTCGATCGTCATCTTTTCATGTCAATGGTCTCATTATTGTTTTAGCCTTCTTAGCTAAAGTTCTATAAGATGTAATTCCGGACCTCAGACAACAAAGTAGGTATTTATCTAACACTATCAATGTTATGTTTTACTATTCACACTTAACACTATATCGATCTATTTTTATTGATTTATATATACAATGGATATCTCCCGACATCACATGTCAAGACGGCGCAAGCGCATATCTATAGGGTCAGAGGCTATCGGTCTCTGTCTCGAATGTGCCGCCTTGATAAACTACCTACTCGGTACCTTACGATAATGTATGAGGATAAAGTAATATATAGTTCAAAAGATGACTTATAGACACTGAGTCATTTTCTACAATGTATGGTTTGTAAACATGTTTAGTGTCAGCCGCCATTATATTTCTAACCGCAAACCAAAAACATAAATTAAATTTTCTTTGCACTATGTTTATGTAGTAAACAGGTCTGACACATCAAAATATTTTAGACCATTATACAACATGACAAAAATTCACAATTTCCATTAAAAAAACCACGGGTTTCAAATTCTAGGATTTGTTTTGTTAATTGCATGCCCGAGGCGTATTCGGAGACGTAGGCGGCGCAGGCGACACATTTCAACATAAGAGCACTGGCGGGCACGGACCTCCTTCAGAATGTCAAGGGTTAGGCCCTAGCCCACCACGTTGGCCTTTTGTAAATTCGCGGACTATCACCTATACACACCCTCGAGAACCTTATGGATCCTCCATTCTTAGAAATGATAATCAAATTCTAATCTGCACATGGATTCAGAAAGTCAGAGGTACGAGCTGAGATTGCACTCAGGCATTCATTCACTCTTGCATAGAAGGCAACGTTTACCACTGGTCTATCATTACTCACCACACTGACGATAATAAATATACTCTCTTCTTTTTATAGTCGGTCCCTCTGTGCCAAGATTTTTTCTTGTCACCGCTTGTCAACAAATTTTGTGGTCCTAGGTCATTCTTGTGACTTTTTGAAGAGTCCCAAGGTCTGATCTCTCCACCGTTTTCGTCGTCGACTCCTTGATCTTTTCCTTAGTCTTTGTCTGCTGACAAGGACGCTCCAAACTATCAGAGGGCCTTTGCATGATTTAGCCAAAGTATCGTAGTATTCGGTTGAGAATGACTCGATCTATGATATAAAAACGAACGTCATAAAGAAGAGAGAGAGAGCTCTTTTTTATTTATGTAACCTCTTCTCAGCTTGTTACATATTTAATTAGCCAGCCCTCATTCCTCACCCAAAACCAATCAGGGCACTGTCAAAGTTAATTAAAATAGTATAAAAAAGTATACTTTTACGAGCAAGCCCACATTTCCTATTATTTAACTCTTCATTGTTCATTGCCAATGTAGTCGAGTCGTCCGGTGGTCAAATTGGCCTTACTACGGGTTTGCATTTAGAGTGGGTCCGCCAATCCATAATATTATTTAAAGAGATACTGCCTGACTGGTATCTTGGTGAACGAGACTGCTTAGGATCTTTGGACCAATTACCAGTTTGGGCGGCGTTTTTGAATTTTTCTGTTAGAAAATTCGCGGTGGTAGCCCGGAGATTGGGATTATGCCCAGTAGAAAGCATTAGGCTCGCCAGGGACATGTAATAACATAGGACTGAACAACTGCAACGGCGTAATGTAAGTGTATAAATACACTTTTGCTTAATCTTATGGGTAAAACACGCGTGCTGCTAAGTTATGTCATCTTATTTACGAGAATTTTAGCCTATAATCGGTTTCTGACGTTGCTAAATTGACGTCAACTTATCTATCAGATATTTTTCCAATAAAAAATACATTTTTAATGGTTAATACATCAATATCTCGACACTATAATTTTTTATTTTTTTTTAAACTTTGCCCCACATTAGGATTTCTCCTGTGTCGTGGGTACAGTTTACAAACATATATGTCACATACACACACAACCAGACCCGAAACAACTATCTGTAGATCATTCAAATAATTGTTCCGTGCGGGGATCGAACCCGCGACTCATAGCGAAAAAGCTAATCGCTTAACCACTGCGCCAACCGTGTCATACTATAAATATCAATACTTAATTCTTGAACACGCTTTATTTCCAATGTATTAATTGACCTACGTCATCAAGTAACTAGAATTGGCATACCATATTAACGAGACCAAACGATTAACACCTACAACAACACTATCGGTTTTAATAGGATAATATCGTATTTAAACTGATACAATTATCTTTCGATCTGATTGAAGATCATCCATAAAATGCACGGTTACCATGTGTAGTAATATATTACGAGTCAATACTGAGAAACTTATAGTTGATACAAATAATGGATATACATATACACATATGTATGTATATCACTATTTAACCTTCTTGTACCATCAATGCTGTCTAAAAACAGTAGTTTTAAATAGTTGAGACTATAACCGTCTTCCGGCAACAGCCACATCCTAATAACGTCATATTAAGATGAAAACTGACGCGATGTTTTCTGGCTTGTTGCCGGTTTTTATACAGGATCGTCTCTGATATGAACAGTTAACTTGTAGATACCTCCCACACGAACCCAAAACAATATAGGGAGTTTATTATAATTTGGGCGAACCACCATAGCAAATGTTTTTCTACACAATGCCTTACTATGTTTGCTGCTATGACCTACAGATGTCCTTTACGAATAAGAAATATCAAAGTCTGTCTATTGTTGATTTATCTATGACACGTCGCATCTACAAAATATTAAAGTCAAAAAATTATAACTGCGCGAACTATACGCCACGTCTACGCAACTTCTACGCGTCGTCTACTAAAAAATCACATGTCTACGATGCAACTACGCGTCGTCTACGCCATGCCTACGTCACGTCTACGCCACGCCTACGCCACGTCTACAGCACGACTACGCCACATCCACGTTACGTTAGGCACGCCGGTTTCATTATATTTCATATATTGTTCCATCCAGTAGCGTGCGGTTCATAAAGACAAAAAGACACTGCCTACCCTACATAACTCAGATAAATATTTATGATAAGTTATTTGAGGTGGCAAATCACATATATTATTATTTAATCGACAAGAAGACGAACCAAATTTTTGGTAAGTAAGCTATTAAAATTTTCTGCCTGCCCTGTCTAAAAACTCTGTGCACGCCGCTGGTTCCATCGTGCTTTGGTTGAAAGAAATGCAACAGTAGCACTCAGGAACTGGCTACATTTACGAGGCAGCAGCAGCTTAATTTACGTCGTTGATTAAACGCCATTTAGTAAGCAAGATAGACTGCCAACGGAATAGTTAATTAAACAGTATGATGTCGCTTTTATGTATCTAGTTGAATTAGGAATTCCATATATGTATGGTCAGTTGTATCTATAATAAGTAGAATCCGTGGGGAGACTCATGCTTAGCAGACATTTGTAGGCAGTTACGATTATGAAGCTATTAAAAGAGCCTGTTTTCGCTTATGTGCCTACAATTATCAACGTTATAATGACAACATAAAACGCGATGTGAGGTTATTAATGTTATTATAAGGAGGGCTACGAAGGATTAATTGAAAACATAAATATGTAAGTCATTTATTTTTATGGCCTTTTTGGAAAAACAAATGAGCAACTGTAATTTAAGGAAAAGGACTTAACTAAAGAAGAAAATAAAATACTTAATAAATATATTTTTTATTCATGTAGACCAGTTAAAGGCACTTTATATGAGTAGTCAAACTCTAGTTGCCACGTTCCAAAGTGTTATTTTCCTATGGAGAAGAACGGGCAAGAGACTCCTCCGGATTACTCTTTGATGAAGATGAAACTCATATCGATAAATAACCTTTGTAACTATGTTTTTTGAGCATTAATCGACGTCAAATATATTATTCGACGTTCATCGACGCTACCGCACCATAAGGTGTGATCTAGCGAAAGACTCCATAGATATACCAATCAAACATAACATCACGCCGTACATTTATTGCCGTTTGCCATTATTGAGTTCCACGGAATAGGAAAGACCTTTATACTACAATACATACTGGGCACAATTTCAAACTTCAGGCTACTAGGAATAATTTAGAGAATCTCAATAACACTTTTCTTGATTTGGAAATCGAACCTACAAGATTATACTCAGCAACCGCGCATGCGACTAAAAGACCAATGACGCTTCATTGGTCTCTTAGTCGCATGCGCGAACAACAGAGGTACCATAATATTTAGAATGCTCCCGAATTCTTTTCATCCAGGAAGAAAAACAGCACAAATGACTAAATATTTCTCGATGCTCATTCACCATTCCAGATCGAGTCTCAATCTTAAACTCTTGGTACAGAATCTGCAGCAAACACTAGTAATAAAGCATTTTTACGAGCCATTGTGAGCAGTTTACGACTGGACCGGGCGCGATTGACTTCTGACCATAAACTGTGTTTTCTATGTCGCTTCACAACATTATTTCTTGGTTTTCATCTATATGTACAAGCTGTGTGGGTATAGCAACATGGTGGTCAGATTTCCATAAACAAGGGACTTTAAATTAAATATATGACGGATTGAAACAGCAGTGGTTAAATATATGACGAATTGAAACGCTTGCAGACTTGAGTTGGAATATGGCCCGCATCTTCTACTTTTTTCATTCGTGTGCGGATCAGAATCACATGCGTTATCAGGAAAATATCGTGAGGAAATCTGTGGGTGCACTTGAGAAGTCTCCAAAAATTATCGATGGTAAGTTGGAGAGCGCAGTTCGGAACCCGCACCAAGCTAGCGTTGGTAACTATAATATCCTTCTCATTCTTAGAAGAAATGCTTACCCGGATTATAAAATAATCAGCTGAATTATATCAATATGAAGACTGCGATTACTGTTTTTCTTCTTTTTCTTCATCAGCCTGTTCATATTTCTACTGCTGGAATTAGGGCCTCTTCATTAAGAAATTGGTTAGTTCGATGACCATTGGTGGCATTGATAAAGAAGCCCTAGTTGATTTTACAGGTGTATACATATACAGTAAGTACACATACATCTCACACGTTACACCCATACCCGGAACACCTGTAGATTTTACCTGTAGATCATACGCTGTTTAGGAATCAGTCACTTAGCCACTATGCCGTTTGTTCAGCATATTACCGTCACTCCTATATTCCCAGAGGTGGGCAGCACAAGTCATAGCAGCAATTCAAAAATAGAGTCTCTTCATCCATAGAAAGAGTCACCTAAATCTCGCCAACGTCCGCCCGTATAAAGTAAAAAAAAATATATCTAACTAGCAGTTCCCCTTAAAAAGCTGATGATTTGTATCATTGAATGGTTTTAAAGACGCTTAGTGGCATCAATTTTTTCTATTGATACAATTATACAAAATATTCAAGATGAAAATTCAGGATGAAAAGTAGACTATTCAAAATGAAAAATCAACAAAAAAAAACTTCATTGTCCCACACTAAGATTTCTCCTGTGTCATGGGTACATTTTTACAAACATACATGTCACATGCACATACAACCAGACCCGAAACAATTACCTGTAGATCATACAAACATTTGTTCCATGCGAGAATCGAACCCGCGACACTTAGCGCAGAAAGCTAATCACTTAGCCACTGCGCCAACCGTGCCTATGTCCTTTCTCAGGTCCCTAGCTGCCTTTTTATAAAATTTCTTTACGATTTGGTTTAGACGTTATTAGGTAGTAAACAGACAAACAGCGTTAGTTAGTGAGAACGTATTACGAGAATTTGGAAAAAGGTAGGAGAGCAATATCCGCCATGTTTTTCGATATATCTCGATTTCAACACGATATTATATCTAATCGCGGGATAGTTGCGGCCTCGTAGGTATGTATGAAAGAATAATTATAATATCGCAGTGGTCAGTAAAAAACCCAATTGGCATAAACAGTGAATTTTAAATTATGTACGAACGTTTGGAATATTTCGTTTCTGACTGGTAATTCCAAATATATGTATGGTTTTCCCAGTTACTGGTACCTACAGTTTTTATTGGTATTGATTCGATATCAGCCTATATAAAACAGCAGCACGGAGTTTTGAACTGTGCCCGGTTGATGGCAATAGAGTCGCCTCCTATTACATGAAATTCAATAACAGATAATACAATGATAGATACACCTCTGCTCACCCTTCGGGGATACAGGCGTGTTGTTACGTTATAAGGGGTAAAAATAACTTAAAAACATGTTATCGGGTCCTCATTTAGTCCCCACAAAGTAACGTAGGTAAGTATATTGCTAGCTACAGTGTATACCAAACCACAAATACCAACAAATAAGGATAAAAACATATTTGTAACACTTAACGAGTAGCTTATTTATCACTTTCCACTTAATTATGTGATAATTAACGTAAATAGGTTTCTATAATGTAATATACAATGCTTGTTGAAAATAGCATCACGCCTGTATTCCCCGGGGGGTTAAACAGTAATTTTACACTCATATTTTACCGATGCCAAGTAATAGCAGGGTTTTGTCATCTATCAGTCACATTTCCAAACTGCGGGTTGCTACTATCACTTTAACCGGGAATCGAAACCAGGATCTCATGCTTAGCGCGCTTGCGACCACTGTGAGGGAGTAAATTACGTTGCTTGCGTATTAAAGCATCTAAACCGATTAACACTAAAATCTTCATCGGCTATAATATAACATAGCATAATGCTTCTATCCCCGAAGGATTGGGCAGAGGTGTACTATTGTACACCCAAATTTCAACGCTGTTATTGAGTTCCGTCTAATAGGGAGCGAGCCTATTGCCATCAACTGGGCACAGTTCCAAACTTCGTGCTACTACTGATAATTTGTAAACAGAAAAATACTTTGTCCGACCCAGGAATCGGCCATTATATATCTTCCAAAATAACATCACATACAACCGTCATGTGGTATCCGGCCAAATGAGGATGTGTTGCCTTAAGGTGCTCGCACAGTGAATTTATAAAACGTATATATCATTATACAACACAATAGCACAAGGCTCTTGCGGGCCAAACACGTAACACCGGTGGCAATGTATATACATTCTGGCAATGAATTTATTGAAAGATAAAATCAGGATCCTTAAGTTAGAGCTACCTTGTTTTCATAATTATGTCGTTCGGCAATGGTCGTGTTTGATCAGGCATTTACACGTTAGGTATAGTATTAGATTCTTAATTTCGTCATGACATTGCCAGAATGGTTATCCAATAGCACCAATGTTACGTGGTTAACCTGCTGGTTATGGAAGCATAACCATAAAACTCAGACGGATTAACCTGTGCAAAGTACTTTCATTTATTCTGTGCCTGTGGTTTTGTACCAGATTTCCGCGATTGAACATAACACTATGAAAATGTGCGCGCGTCTATGATATCAGTTCACTTAGATGCGCGCGCACAATTTATTCAGACATTTTTGACTCGAAATCTCGACTAGACACCCTGAATGCAGGTGTGGATAAAATGCTCTTTCGGGCCTGGACCATTATCCGCCATTATAACTAGAAGCCTCATGGTATTTTATATGTTAAAAGTACAATATGAAATGAATATAGATTAACATTTTTAGATATGTAGCTTGCCTTACGATGACAGAGGTCACCGTAATGCGAATAAAGCGCTTGCCAGCTCCGTGTTCTAACCATGCTTTTAGACTTAAGAGTCAAGACCAATATTGAAAGGGGAATAATTTGGAGCCACATAATCTCATGGAATTCCCGGAGCCCCACGGTTTCTACATTGAAGAACTTCGAAGATCTGCTGTAATTAATATACTCAGTCATAACTCATAGTTATGTAAACTTGTGAATTGCGTAGGTTACGAGTAGCGTTTCAACGTAACCATTTCCCATTCTTTGAAATACAACTCAATCGGCGGATTTCAACAAAAAGGAAGTATTGAATGAATGGCCGATACAATGAAAATCTTTGTATAACAGCCCATTCATTCAATATTGTCATTACATAGCCATGTGTGGTGGTTTCCACATTAGTGAACAAGATATCGTCGCTTAGCTATAACAAAACCGCGCGAGTAAAATTTGATAATTTTTTAGAAGAGACAAATAAAAGACTTTTGTTCTTATGAAAAATTTCGTAAATGTTCTGCAATGAAGTGTTAATATTGTATTTATGTATATTTTATAGATAATGTATAATTTTTCATAGAATATTTACACTTGACTTATCAAATGTTACTTGCGCGGTATTGATATCAAAGCGACAATATGACTATCTTTGTTTAATAAACTCTTTAAAATCTTTAAAATAATTTATGACCCAGCATTTGTTCCAGAAATATGTAATACGAGAAAACGCCACATATTTTTTATATGGTCAATCTTTCTTATCTAACTGTTATTTATTACAAGTGACTCATTGATCTAGAGGTTGCAAACGCGGCTGGTGATCGAGGGGTCCTCGGGTCACGCAAAGTGTTTATAAGGTTATTCTGTTAGAAAACTCTCAGTAGCATAGGAGTTTAAAATGGTGCCCGGTAGACAGTAATAGGCTCGCCCCCAAATACATGAGACAGTGTAATGTGGATTTACTGGCTATACAATAAAACACGGACTCACCCTTCGAAGAGTACGAGTACAGACATGATGCTCTGTTATTTTGTTAATAATTATAATTTTCAAGATTACTCTCATGATTTTTACCATGTCAGAGTACGTTACGTTTCGATCGTGTTGGCACGGACTATTTATTACATGGAAATAGCTTATGTCATTGACATTAGGAACTAATATAGGTCAACCAAAGAGCCGTCGTGAGGTCTTGGACCAGACAAATATAATATTAGCCATCGTCACAAAAAGAAGTAGAAAAAGCCTGTAAGCAATGGTGGTAGCGAACAGGGTGCGGCGTATGATCTCGGATTTCACCACTCGTCGATGCTCTTTCCTTACGCTGTTAACTTAATCTGACGGCAAAAGTTCGTTGGAATATTATCCGTGAATTGAGCAGCAGTTAGCACTTCCATTAGATTTGAACTATCATCCAAAACTCGCTGTGTCTGAACTCAGAGAGAGTTTATTCTAGTAACTTACGTAGGTACGCATTTTTTATATTTCAGTTCCTATTTCAGTTTTGAAAACATGAAGGCGTTTTGATGTTTATATCTGTTTAACCAATGATACTGGCTAAATCATTTTATCTATGTTTGTTTCTTAACATTTTACTTTTTTTTTCGTAAGCTAATATAAATAAAAGTCTTACCTCGTCAGTCTTACCTTACCCTTTTAACAAATAGGAAAAGACGTTACGATACAGACCCAATGGTCACTATAATAATCTTGATTGGTTTTTTGTGTCTCTTCCATAGATGAGATTTCATTAATGAAAAATCGTAATACTTCGACTGTTTTTGTTGAAGTTACTGTTTTTCGTGCGTATATACATACTTGTCTCTGTCGCTCGAAAGATTAAGAAGAACTAGGAGCGATCATATTAACAAAAATTGGCGGAATAAATATTGAACCACTTACTTTCATAGCTAACAAGAGTCATTTATTAACAGATAATAAATATAGAACTCGCTAGCAACAAATCTCGGGAACGACATGTGGACCCATTCACGCGAAGAATAGTTGAAGGCAGAAAATCAAAAATAGAGTTCAAACAATAGAGACAAATAATATTGGTAAGTAACATAAGGATTATACTCCTAAAAGAGCACATTTCAGAAAAACTTAATGCCAAACGTGGAATTATGTTATTTTACTGTTTATTTGCAATAAACAGACGTAGGCACTTATTGAGCAACGAGTAATGTCATTCACTTTTGCATGTTTATGTGTGAATTAACAATTTCATCAGTGTCACGATATTCTATACCTATTGAGCAAAAATTGGTTGCTAAGTGTGTAGTTTATTTTAGTCTCTCTCTTTGTTGTATCCGCTTCCAATCACTAAAACGTAAGTATCTCAGGAACCTGATGTGATAGAGCCAATCTGTAAGTGGATTTGGCTTTAGCTAACTAAGATTAATAAGAAACGTATGGTGAGATTGATAGATTATCGAAAATTTCGGTATTTTTTTTTCCAAAATTAACGATTTTAGTTAAAGGATTCTAAGTTTATAGGAATGTTGCAGTATCGGTACTGTGTATTTTTCATTTCCCTTAATTACATTTTATTGAAACGTTATTATGATCAAACAATTTGAGGATAACATAGCATTTTCCCCAACGACAAAATGCCAAACGATCTGCACTGTGTTCACTGTCTATTCGAGGCAAACAAGGGCAAAAAACGGTAAAATAAAAAATCTGCCAACTGACATCGATTCTATCGCGTCTCGTAAAAAACGAACACAATGCGTCGAGAACGCCACGCGTCCCGCTACCCTCGGACTCAACCGTGAAACCCCTTGATGCGACATGGTCCTTCATCAAAAACTTATTTAGAATGAGCCTTATTTATATAAAAATAAGGTTTACATTATAAATTTGTTAGCCGTAGTTCAAGTTTGGAACTGTGTCGAAGTAGCAAGATTAAATTGAAGCAAGCTTGGAATCCGCCGGCAAGCGATGCGACGTTGCCGTTCTTGGCAAGCTACAGCGTTGCTCCTCTATGTATATGTGTGTTCTGGCACAACTGGCGCCGAATATTTATTGTATACTAACAGAATACTGACGACCGCTTGGGGCGACAGGGTTCTATTTACCATGCAACCTTTATTCTATACTTTATTTTGTAAGCATTATGGTTGGGATTAGGATATTGTTTAGATATAGGACGGTGTGTAACTAAGTAGTTTTTCTATGTGACCGTCCAGGTGGCTATGTATAGGTTGTTTGGCTCGTTCGATACGCGGCACGGCGGACTTAGGTTGGATAATGGTTTCGCAACTAATAATTAATTTAATTGCGAAGGTTTTATGAAAGCAAATATAGACATCATGAATATATTACCTGCCGACCAATTAAATCTGATTGTGTTGTCACGGATCTGCGGGGGAGTGGGATTTAGTGGGATGATTGATCTTATCATGTTTTAAAATGACTATGTATTTAGATACAAATAGTTACTCATTGTACCTATTAATTCGCCATTAATCATAAACAAGATCTAAAAATCCGTTGTTCTGCTTCATATTTTAGCCATAAGTAGTACTAAAAAATTAACATCAATTAGTCAGGAAAACATCATCCTAGCTTAACCAAAATCGGGATCCACAAAATAGGTTACAATATAAACATAAGTAGTACTTAGTAGCGTTCAGAATACAGAAAACAACAATCGTACAATTTAATAAATCAAAGACAAAAGTAAAACAACATCTCCACGCTCCCACGACCTTGTGGTCCACTTAAATTAAAGTTGATGGAGAATTATAAAAAATGTTGGAAGGTTATCAAATACGTCAAAATCTTTATTGTCATAACTACCTCGACACAAAATATTCAAAGCAAAATGTCTCGTTCTTCACAGTACAAAAATCAAAACTCCTCTCGTGATCAGTTGAAAATTTCAAAAACTGCTTTATACACAATTTGTTGTAGAACGCAACGCTTAAATTTAACTTAAGAAAGTGTATAACAATGTATAGCATCACGACTATATTCCCCAAAGATTTAGGTAAACGTGTTCTACCTATTAAACACCCACATTTATGAGTCCGTTATTAAGTCCCATGTTATAGAAGACAAAATCCGGGGTGCTACTCAGAATATTCTGGTTAAAAAATTGAATAAGACACTTTTCCCGACCCAAAGATTCAACTCAAAACCATTACATCAGTTGTGAATGCGACTAGACCAATGAAGCAGATGAGGAACTACATCTCCTAAAAAACTATTTAAATTGGGCGTCGTCGAGGAGAAATCAGTAGACTTTCTAGTTCAGAGAATATCCAGCTACGCATATAAATGGTTCGTATATGATATTTTATAGTGATAATGCATTGGATAAACACATTAAACTGTGCTATCTAATCATAAAACGTGCGTAAACGATAAGAATTATCAGATTCAGGTACTCAATTCCTATTTGAGTAGACATCGTAGTATATAAAGATAAATAAAAGGGAATATTAGGTCTTTTTCTAAGCCCCTGAGCTTCTCTTAGCTTTAACCAGAGTCTATTAGTAGATATACGACTTATATGATATAAAAGCGAAATGCCGCTCACTTCCTAATTAATTGTGAAATTTCAAGAACTATAAAGCTTACAGACTTGTAATTTGATCGGCAGGTTTCTTAAAGAGTGCTAGAAAGAAATTTAATACCAAAAACTAAATAGAATCCAGCGTAAAATGGCGATTCAAAATTTATATATCGCTCATTTGGTGCAACATAGAATTTAATGTATTTGTTTCCAAAATAGATTTACGTCCATGTTGCACCAAATCAGCGATATCAAGAATCTTTTCACGTGAACGGAATTGCGGGCACAGCTTATATCTATTAATATTATGTTTTCTTTGTTTATTCGTGATAGGTTATTCATCTGTTTCAGTCGCTCTTTCTTTTTCCATAACATGTTGACTATTCTTTCACACGATATTATGTAGTTTTGTCATGGCTCTAATGAAATGCACTTACCTAGCTTCGTTTCTTTTGTTCAGAATTACGGCTCGCGTTTAAAGGCTCGCTGCGGATTGACTGATTGATCGACAAAATCTAGAAAAATTGCAAGATTACTTGAGAAGGACCATGGATTTTTTGACTATACTAATGGTTTCAATAAATCGGCAGACATAGAATTAGACTCATAGTAATACAGTGCCCAAAGGAAGCTTATAAAGTTACCTACATTAGAAATTGCAAGAAGACCAAAAGCTATTACGATAACGCATTAAATCTGAACAACAAATATATCTTAAGAATCTAGATTATTCCTATCTCGCGTTCACACATTACGGTTTTTCACAATTCTTATTTCAGAATTTAAGTAAGTAGACATAAAAAAATTTCTTTCGTCGCGTTAGGGATCGCTTAATCAAATTGTATCCCTGATCCTATGCCCTATCTATCTATCCTCTTTTAAGATACTTAGGTATTCAATATATAATCATAGCAGCCTTTTCACGTTTGCAATTAATTATCGGGGTTCTTTTGCCGATTTCCTCATTGCAGAAGACTAATAAATTATATTTAAGAATGCATAACATTGACAATTTCTCACCACGTGTTACCAAGTTATAGGAAACTTTCTACCAGTACCAATTAGAACAAAACCGCTTAAATCACCAATCATTTATAGTTACACGTGTCATCCTTATGCCAAATATCTGGCACCGCGCAAAGCGAAGCGGCAACCTCGCAGTCCAGTCTAGGCCCGCCTCCGGTAGAAAGCGGCGCGTTTCTAATCTGGACTGCGGCAGTCAATGACTCCGGCACGCGACACTCGGAGATATCGAACTACTATGCATGCAGGTTTTATTCACTATTTCGGGTGTTTTTTATTTTTGTTTTTTTAAGAATTTGGTTTGGGAACTTTTATTTCAAATAAAGAATCTATGGATGTGGTGGAATCGTGTGTAGAATTTACACAGTTTTATAATCCTTTAACTTCAAAAACTATCCCGTTAACCATAATTATATCAGAAACGAAAAACATATATTATATACTTTCGTTGGTAGGTTAATTATCCTAACATAACCACCTATTTAATAACAAATATTAACTAATCAACATTAAAACAGTTCATCAAGAATTAAGGAAGAATATGAAAGATTCATTTCATTTCATCAGCCAGCGTATCACACTTTCATTCTACATAACGTATTTTGAATGGATCAAGAACACAAAATCTTTCCTTTTTCTTCTCTTCTTTCTCTTGATTCTATGCCTCTATTCAAAATGTCTCCATTGATACTATGTTACCTACAGTATAAGTATATTTTCAAAGTCCAATCCAAAACTTCAGCCAATTGCTGAATTAGCGAATCGGGGGATCCATTTTCAAGAAAATATTGCGATATATCTGCAGAACCTTTTGAGGTAATAACAAAACAAATACTGAGAATAAAAACAAGCAAGCTTATGTAACTACTTAATATGTGTTAATTTCATGGCTTTCTTCTTTTGAGGTTAACCCCATTATAACCTAAGCAGAATCGTTAACCGATTCGCGCTAAATCAATCGAAAGCCACAAGAACTTCATCAGAGTCATATAAAATCCCATTTTGTTAACAGTCCAGTTTCAAATCCAGCTTAGAGAGAAGGACGTCAGTTAAATAACAGCTCGAGTTATATTATCGAGAAATGAGCATACTTATTCCGTCACTTATTTTGAAGACAGAAATCAGAGAACTCAGAGAACACAATAACCACAATACAGTATGATGTTATCTTCCCCTTTTTGCCGAGGCACGAGCTATCACATGGGAATCAGTCATACCATAGTGGAAAGATTTATCATCATCATCAGCCAAAAGATGTCCACTGTTGAACGAAGGCCTCCCCCAGGGGGGGGGGGGGTGCCATAATCTCCACGCTTGGCAGGCGGCTTGGGGATCGCAGTGACTCACCGATTAGTGAGAGGACGCTGCTGCCCGTCCTCCGGTGTCTGGCCGCAGTTTTAAGACGTACCCGGGTCCAAAGTCCAAAGTGGAAAGATTAACCAGTCAGCAATTGTGGTATCGACGCTGACTGCCCAGGGTGTGCTAGACGAACTAAGGTTTCATCACTCGTGGAGGATCTTTCCTTAAACCCCGCTTTCTTCCTTAATCTTCCCATATTAGGGATAATATCATAATACCTAAGTCGCTTTATACGATGGGCACGGGAAGGGAGGAGTGGCTTGACTTTAGCACACTAACTATTACAAAAGATTACTTACAAAGGAAACGCAAAAAATCCAGCCTCCCAAAATGTACACTTCATCTGCACACGTTGTACCCTATATAAAGTAGATTCTCTATAGTTCTACTGTTACAAAGAAGATTCAAAACTGATTACTATATAGAGTACCTGCACGATTGGGTTTCTGCAATGCGTGGCGTAGTTCCCATTTTCGTTTGGAACACATTTTTGTATGACCTACGGAATTTGTTCTAGCTTGTGCTGCCTGGACTAAAAGCGAAATATAACATCATAAGAATGACTTTCCATAAATAAGTCACTAACCAGCCTCTTTTGCATAGAACCAGCCCACTTTTGCAACCGCGCTCATAGTCTTGTACGGGGTAGTAGTCTTGACGTTATGAAAGGGCCTGTTATGGTCCAGCTGAAATAAAAAACTGAATATCGTAGGATGGAATTTTATATACGTATTTATCTCAGAATCTAATAATAATATAATATCAGAATAATATCTGACACAGTTTGATAAATCTAAACAGGTATAGCTAAACGAACTACGCAATCTACAGCGCGATATATATATTTTTAATGAGCCCTATGTACAGCAGTAAGGCTGTTAATGATTGTTTATCAAGGTCAGAAGAAAATAAATCCGCCAAATTTTCGCTTATTTATAGCTTTTTCCGCAGCTATTCATATATTTTAAGAATGAAATTGAAGTGCCAACTCTCAGTACATTTAAATGTTTAAAACACTTTTCACAACAATTAGTCATTGTTTGTCGTAATGATCCATCATTGAGGTATTTTGTCAACGACACATTTCCTGGTAAGGCAACCACAGCTGACGCCTCATTGAAACGGATTTGCGTCAATGACTGAGGATTCCAGTGCCAATAGTTGGTCAACTTTGATTACTAAAGTCTTATATTGAGATCCGCGTGCGGTATAGCGATTCTACTACGCCTGTATTTCCGAAAGATCTAGGCATGTATGTATGCAGGTCCTATTGTACATATTTCGCCGCTGACGTCATTAATTTCCATGTAATAGGCAGAGCCTATTACCGGGTACACTTTCAAACTTCATCATACACAAAAACTTTATATAACTTTGTTATCCAGAGAACCCAAAATCTTACTCTCAACCGTCGTGAGTCGCGACCAACGGCATATAAATAGCATTAGAGGCGATGGAGGCGATAATAAGATAAGGTGTAGAGATTAATCGACGGATGAATTAGTTAGTTAGAAAAGATGTAATAAGATTGGCGCTACTCGTATACTCGTATGAAAATTAGAATGATCTTAATGTTTTCCTTTATTTCTATACGCGAATACCTATAGCTGTTTATGGCTTGATTAACGAAATCACTTAAATTCACAAGTCGATTACAATTTTGTAGGTACTTAAATCGTAAATCCCGTTAAACCTTTAAGTTACAGTAGTAACTATAATGCGCATTATGCGCAGTATCACGTTGTTAGCACATCGCCTACGTTTGCAACATTCTTGTTTTCTCAGCAGGGTTGTCATACGGAAACGTCCGAATATATCCGAAAATACCCGAGCATGACCAGAGGGCGGAAATCAAGAGAAAGTCTTATTTAATTGTGAAAATTAATTTTTTGCAGGTCATCGTCATCACTGTCATTAAATATTAAATAAATACGCGTTACGTACGGATGCATTAAAGTATAAATCCACACTATTATAAAGACCAAACCACTGACCCAATCCTTATGAAATTTTACAGAGACGCAGCCTGGATCCTGGAAAAGGAAATAGGCGTATATTTACTTTTACAGGAAAACATATTTTTTTTTTTTTTTTTTTTTTATTGTACTCGTGACATCGATTGACGTCATAGATGCATCAACAATTTGATAACATCAATGAGTAATTGGTGAATGTGCAACATCAGCGATCTTCATAGTATAGTTCTATGTAATTAGCAAATAACATAATAAATAACAAGTGCACTCCAAAAGAAAACATGCGCGATTTGAAATAATTAGAGTATGCATTTATTATAAATCACGATAGATAAATAAGACTCATTTTAGCTTGAAAAGGTATATAAATAAACAACACATTTGCTTCCAGCAGGGTTTCATCACAACATAACGCTTTTATGAACCTTAACGAGATCAGCTGAAACTGTACTTGATGATGATGTCCTCCTGACCGGTTTCGGTCACGGCGGCCAATCTCACCGGAGATTAGCCAACTACGCAGGAGATATAGAGCACAAATGTGTGCGCAAACACAGGTGCTGTTCCTTCAATCTCATAGTCCGATGGGACAGCAATCCGACACGACCGGAGATAGATCAGGCGCAGGACCAACGGCTTTACGTGCTTTCCGAGGCACGGTGTGTATTCACATACACGAAGACCCAGACCCGAAACAAATATCTGTAGATCATACAAATATTTGTTCCGTGCGGGAATCGAAACCGCGACACATAGCTCAGCAGTCGATCTCTCAACCACTGCGCCGACCAAACTCTACTTGATTCGTGCTTTGGAGGGTCAGTTTTGCCCATAAGGAGTATAGATACAATGGTACATACATCCTCTCCTTGTGTGGGTGTGCCAAAAGCCGTATCTAGTATTATAACAGTACTCGTCTGAAATATGGTGATGCTGATGAAATCGGGAGATAGTCATGTAAGAATGTATTTAAAACCCAATGTCGGAAACTTGCCTATTTTATTTATATATTTATTTTCTCATAAGACAGACATCGTTGCATACTGGCAGACCAAAAAGCATTGAGGTTTGTCCAAAATGCCATACGTCATACATATATTTTTTAATTTATAATAATTGAGCGATTGACTGGTGCGCTACGAGTCGCGCGTTCAATTCCCGAACGGAACAAATATTTGTATGATCTATAGATTCCGGGTCTGCGTTTGTAAACGCACCCACGATACAGGAATTATTCCAAGTAGGATGCAACGTTTTTTTACTTAAAATAAAATAAAAACAAAATCTAATATAATATCGATCTACCTTACAACAAAAATTGCAAATTAATTTTACTATTACTTCGTTTGGCAACCCTACTTACAATGGAATAATTATCACGTAATAAATACTGATCACGGTCGATAACTAGCAAATACAACACCTACTTAAGTAGGTGATATTTTGCTTACCAAGCCGCATAAACAATTAGAGTCTCAAATAAAAACGTAAAGACGTAATGATAATTATTTTGAAATTATTCACAGTTACGCCTGTACCTATTCCCATAATGTATAAGCAGAGGTGGACTAATACAGGGTACACCCAAATTTTGCCAATGTCGATATTAGATCTCACGTGATACAGCGCGAGTATGTTCCCATCTAACGAGTACAATTCCAAACTGATGCTCTTGACCGAATGATAGATGGATAATTAATAAATAAAAATAAAGAATTTTGCAGAACCTTAATAATCCATCATACATAAACAAGAGTTCCCAATTCCCCATTCGCGAACATTGAACTACTCACCAGGTGTCGGCTCGCGCGACAAAGCGCCGCTATCGGGCTGATAACGCTATCAGTCGTTATCGCCTTCCGCTGCAGCTGCCAACGCAGATATTTAGCCTTGATGCACGCAGTTGGGAGTTATTGAGATGTTTGAAATATTCAAATGGTATCATTCGATATCTTTCTTTGTTTTAAATTGCTCCGTGATTAGGTATTTTAAGTTGGGTCAAATATTTTACAGTTCGAGCTCGGAACATTTTGTTTTAGGCGCATGATACAGTGCCTCATATCATTATATATACAAACTTATAATTCTTGTGTATATCACTGAACTCCTAAACGGGTGGACCGATTTTGATGATTTGTTTTGCGTGTTTTTGGGGCCCTGGATAGTTTAGATTAACCAATTGGACCCGGTAGGTAACGCTGCGATCGAGTTCTAGGATATGTTCGAGCAGGACAACATCTGTCGGGTCCACTAGTAATAGTATCAATATTATCTTGTCTAGGGCCGAACAAGAATCTAAGCACCGACAATATTTTGCATAGCTTGTTTGCCGCATTGGCTAATTACCTACTTGGCTTTCTGCTTTACAACTTACGAGTCTTAAGTTCTGTCCCCGTACGGTAAATAAATAATGAGCCACAAATATTTTCGGATACTAATTTAAATAGATATATATCTGAAAACTATCACCACAGTAGTCAAGAAAATCCTATCAGTTCTTACAGTTTCAGATGTATGTGTTCTTATATATAAAAATCAATAATTATAATTTAATTTTGAACAAATATATGTACTTCATTTAAATAGCTGGCATTAACACCTTCATTTAAAAAATCCTACGCGTACATTTCCAACAATAATCTTACCCAAGAGAAACCCCTCATTAAATCACAAACATTTCTCAACTAAATTCATTCACAGTGTGTTGTCTGTCAGTTTGTCGGCGCCGTTCTCGATAATTGCTGAGTCAGTCGCCCCGGGCACGGTAGCAGTGGCTACCATAATTCCGTCATTGTTTGTCTAGCTGTCTGTTGTGTTTCCGTTCAATAACTATTGCTTTTGTTCTATAGTACCTCTGAGTTTCGTAAATATGGACTCTACAAGCCCATTGTTTCTTGTAGATGTCGTAAAAAGTGATTAGGTGCTCAGGAGAAGTAATTGTTTGGTATTCCTGCAATTGCCCTACTTTGAGCAATATTATGATAACGGCATTATTCAAACCACTTTTTTGGGTATTTACATAGTTTGTATTAATAAAACTTATAAGACTAGTTTCTTTCTACTATATTTAGTAGTGCGAAACTGGTCCTATAAACAGACATATGTATGAGAGAATTTCGTCGCTGCGCCTACCAAGTTCCATATGTGCATTTTTGACGATAAAAAATCTCTGTAATAATTTGTAAAAATCTCTGTAATAAGTAGTTTTTTATAATTTGATATAATTTTATAGAGTTGTGTATCTATAAATGAATGTCTTCAATACTACATTGTCAGTTTTTCTATTTATTATATCGTTTTAAAAATAATTAGTTTTATGTTGTTTCCCGAAACCTATAAAAAATCACAAATGGAACTTGGATTTAGCCAAAGAATGTAATACGCTTTTTTTAAACACGACGCTTCTTTATAGGGATTACACTTCGCTACAGGTTCTACGCTTCACTACAGGTTCTACGCTTCGCTACAGGTTCCACGCTTCTTTCCGCTACGGAAACTATCTACGCTTCGTTTTTGATAAAGATAAGGCTTAATAGTCAGTTTATTAAAGGAACAATTACTAACATTCAATCATTGTCAAAAAGTAAAATGTAAAATCGACAACTTTCCCTGCTTTTCATTATTTCGACGAAGAGAAAACCAGCTTTATTACACAAGTCATTAAACATACTAGTTACCCATAATGCTGGTTAGTTCGAAAAGTCTATATACATAAATATTACACATTCAAAATTACCATTTACATTAACTGTTTCTTTACTGCATATGTATGGTCAATGGCCATGCATACCTATTACTAACTACTCTTAAATTGCCACACTGAGTTGGCACGTGGTGCGGCGTAATGGCATTTAAACGCTATTCAAGTAGGGCCCTTCTACAGTGATACATTCTGTACGCCATTTCTTATTTTTTACGAGGAGAAAAACTCCATAATCTTTATGATACAAATATTGAGGCTCGTTGCCTCTCAAGAAACAATGTGGCATTTCCAATATCGTCATAAAACATATCTATGTAAGACATGTTTTACGAAATCAAAATTAAATTATAGAGCTTTGGTATAAAAAGAAAAATACCAAGGTTTTATAATTTTATTTCTTAAGATGCCATTGTAACTGTCGTTTCGTGAGCTTAAATTTGAATTAGCTTTTTAATTCGTTTAGCTGTGAAAGGCCTCCTACGGCAATGTCTATGCTTCGTCACTTGACGGGTTTCTGATCGTCACATCTAAAAGGTCCTTGTTTGTATGAGAATACAAATGAAATATTAATCCAAGTTCTCCGACATTATAAGAAACGTTTAAGACAACATCACCCATTTAACATGAACTTTTGTAAACTGCCGTTTATTTTAAACATTTATTATGTTGTCTGTGAACATGACCCTAACTCTCATCAGGATCTCAATCAATACTCCTGAAATGTAAAAAGTTAATTGACTTTTAAATCTCAAATAAATATGGTATTTTTTATAGTTGTAAGTATTAGTGGTAATCACAATTTATTATTATAAGCACATCTACATGCTGAGACGAGGCCACCTATGCTTTGCCAGATGCCTTTGACGTTCACAGGCTAAAATTATACAAAATTCAGTCTGCAGCATGAACAATGTGAAAAGTTTAAATTGGGCATACTAATGTAATAGGTAGTAAGATTATATGATTGATGTAACACGGCGTAACTCGCTTAACACACAACAAATACGAGTACAGAATTCTCTCCGAAATCACGGCATTTTTGATTATTTTGTCAATCAATATTCGCATATCATCTGACAAGGATGCTGATAGATGCCAGCATCGATGATTAATTAATTATAAGTATGCATTATGAAGATACCAAGAACGGGTTGGGACCGATAAATTAACTTTATTTCGTTAGTTCTAATAATACAGCGAATCTTTTGTACAAACGCATCACAAATTTTGAACACACTTCTTGCTGTCAATATAAATTAAAGAATTATGTAACGGTAGGCCGTTTTATAAATTCACTCTATCATAATTTCGCCGCGTCACGGTGTCACGGCAGATGAAACACGGCGCACTTTTGTCTCGCACTCAGAATACGAAAATAACTAGACAATATTTTTTTAACAAACAAATATAAGAAAGTATGTACCAGTCGTAATGTTTTTTTTCGTCGAAGGAATCCCCTATTGTTCATTATTTTCGCCGTAACATAGTGGTGTCACGCTTGTCGGGCATGGCACGCTTTCGACTCATACTCGGAATACGAAACAGATCCCTGATTTTTTATACGATTATATTAAATACGATTTTAAAACAAAAAGTAGAATAAAAAGAAAGCAAGCAATGATGTTTTTTCTCAAAAAATATCACATATAAACCCGCTCTACCATTATTTACGCCGCGGCATCACGGTGTCACGGGTGACAGGACACGGCACGCTTATCTCGCACTCGGAATACAAAACTAGTCTCTAGTACGTTAGACGATACAAATTGTATACTTTCTCCAATCGAATATAGTCGTAACTATACTATTAGTTATATTTTTCCCAAGAACTAATCGTCTATTAGTTTATTTACTCTATCATTATTTCCGCCGCAGCACAGTCACGCATGGCAGGACGTGGCACGCTTCCGACTTACATTCAGAATAAGGAGCTTGTCTTACCTTGTTAAATAATATCCATCGTTTTTATACATAATGTGGACTTATGGAAAATATTATATATTAATAAATATTGGATATTATAGTGGATATTATAATATATTAATATTATATCATAGTACATTTCAGCACGGTATCACGCATGGTGAGATTTGGCACGCTCCAAAAATATACATACCTACAAAAATATAATACCAGAAAAAAACTTTATACTTTGTATAATAAATACGATTTTTGCGTTTAGCTTATTGAACTATACATTATTGTGTTATAGCGATAAACCTCAGATACCATGCATGGGTTTGAATGAGGTTTGATCCGAAGTTTAAGCTGTGTCAGGGGCTGCAGCTAGTCACCAATAAATCCACTTTATTGTTCTTTTTTTATTTCCGCCATGGCACAGGGTCATGCTTCATGGAATACGAAACAGGTCACGCTTTCAAATCACTACACCAATTTATTTCGTGCTCACATTCTAAATGTAAGATATAACTAAATATTTTAACGCATATTTAGCTTATGCGATATTCTCTATTTGTTTTTTTTTTTATATTTTGCAGGCAATTAAGAGATTTTTTTACAAATTAGTCGCTATTTTTTAATTGTGAAAATAATGACAGTAGGAAGATACTGGAAACTATTTTCACCGTAAGACTTTTCGGTTTTTTTTTTCTACTTGTATATTATAAATCTAGTGCCCTTTGATGATTTGATTGCATGAGTAATTGACACAAAGTGCGATACGAAGTAGTTAGGAAGGTAGGTATAATCGTCATCTGGACTAGTCTGATTCATAAGTGCATTGTTGTGCTTTTTTCATACGGATTTCAATCCTACGCAAAGGGGACAAAGATTATTTATTAGTTTTATGGCTCATAATTCTATAAATTAGGATATAAATCAATGAGAAGGAAACAAAAGAAAGACTAAAAAAAAATCAACCACCATACGGGACACCGCCGCGCCATCCCGTCACGCGTAACGTGCAACAAAACCACCACGATATTTCTCACTCTTTCATTCTCTCTGAAATATTTTTAAGGTCTGGAATCTCAAATGGAAATCCAAATGGTTTGAATAACTTTTTATACCACGATACGATTTTGCTACAGAAAATCCTAATATTTGGGAATTGATAAAGCAATTAATTATGCAACGTACAAAATAATATCCTAGAATACATTTCACGATTATAATAACTATTATACTACACTTTAATAACGCTCTTCACAGCTACCCATTAAATCGTTTTTAATTAACATCGCTCCATTTAATGGACTACTACTAGAACAGGGGTTACCATCAACATAAATAGTATTCCAACGTCAATGGTGAAAAAAGAAAATCGCGGATAGAGCCATTTGTTTAATTCGCGTGCTAAAAACTCTACAGCTTTCACTAAACATCCATTTTCTTCATTCTTTATTCAACCATTAGTTTTTTGTTTTTAATTAGCTAATTATCGTGTGTAACGTTCTATTACAATGTTAGATTGATTTATTAAGACATATTTTTTCCGTGATGATGCACTACTGGCTATAGTTCTTCATTATGTTTCAACGTTCTTCTATCAGCACAGGTATTATGGGAATCGCTCATGCCTTAGTGATAAGATTATTTAATCACCAAGTTGCACCAGATGATCTCACGGTTCGGCAATTCTGGAGGCTTTTTCCTTGCACCAACTATTGTGAAATGGTCGTTTGTTAAACTAGATGAGCCGGTCTGCAACAGAAGTGATTGTAATAATAATGAATCTTCATCATTTTGCGGCTCTTTTTTTCTAAAAGCATTACAAAATTAAGTCCAAGAGTTCGGACTTGCTGTTGAGGCACATCAGTATCTATGAGACAAAGGACCCTTTACAGGGATTTTCACGCATTTCACGCATGAAAAGAACTCGGTCTTCACGGAGACAATTTTATAACTACTAGTTCTACTAGTTCTAATCATCTTTACTGAGTCCGTTTCGGTCACAGTGCAGAAAGGCGTTTATACCTATTTTTCCAAATAGAACTCCCCAGTTGGCAGTCGAATAGGAAACAATTACCCTAGTACCTACTGAATACCGACTAGCCATTACGCGGTAATTAGTCGCAATAGCTATCGCGTAAGGCAGCTACCGTAGGGCTGTCGCGTTGTAAAAATAGTATTTTTACAACACTTTTTATATTTTTATGACGGGTATATTTTTAGGTTAGTACCTAGTTTTTTTTTTTTGCCGGCTGTTAGTAAGGGTCGGTTTGTGTGAAAATGAAATTGTTGTGTCGAGTGGCCCGTTAATTTTATGGACTGTTTTATGGCTGAAGCAATGAGTTGTGCGAAATTACTGTATCTTTACACTTTATGAGTACGCATTTAGAATACTAGTAAGTACGTAGTAAATGTATTTGCATTAATAGGTATAGAAATTAGAAAAGAGGTTAACGCAACTTTAATAGCTCATGGACTAGTAAAATAAGTAAACGTAGATCAAAAATACATCTGGTTCTTTTTAATAAAAATGTCTTAATATAATAAACTAGTGACCTGCCCCGGTTTCGGACGGGTGCAATTTACTAATGAAGAAAATAAAATAAAAATCGTACATAAATACCATCAAAATTTCTGAGTAATAGGGTGGATTTTCCAAAAAAAAAAAAACATACAAAACTTGTCCTGATAATTACGAACACAACAAAAAAAATCTGCCAAATCGGTCATGCCGTTCTCAAATGATGCTCCGTCATACATGTGGATTTTTATTTATATAGATATGATTCAGTTATTACAATTTATCGGGTATGTGTAAATTCAAAACTATATTAATCAACAAGAAGTTAATTAGCAGATTCAGAACTTCATAGTTAGAAAAAGGAATGCAGGTTAGTTAGTAATAATAATAATGGCGCTATAGGCTCGCTCCTTAGTACATTGAACTTAATAACGATTAGTGAAATATGAGTGTATGCTAATAATATAATAAATACAATATAATATATGTCACCACAACTTTCTCAAAACTGTCTTATAGGGCCTCTACGTGTTGGCTTCGGCCCCACGCACGCCTTCCAAAAGTCCGGCACTCTGTAGTCCCGTGCCAGGAGAAGAAGTAATAAATACAATAATTAATATGAGTACACCTCTGTTTATACCCTTTCGGGGAATTCAAGCCTGTTGCTATGTACCAAGAACTCTTTAATAACAACCGCTACAAAAACCACTTATAAATGATAAGGCCTAAAAGCAAAACTATATAAATGCTTTTAAGACGTTCGTTAATATTATCGTTAATATCATTGTTAATTACAATGATATTAACGAAGGTCTTAAAATAAAATACCTCTACCTCTTTAGTTGTTTGTAGGAATTCCTACAAACACCTAAATAGAGATATTTTATTATGTTAATAACATATTAACGTCTAGATTATACTCTATTCATTTTATTATATAGGTGGAGTCGTAAACACCGACAAGTTGTTCAGGTAATATGGTTATAAAATAACGTAACTAAAATAACGTACCGTAACTATAATACAGTAGTTTATCAGTTATGTTATTTTTAGGGTTTAAATGTAAACTAAATAACACATTTATAGTCAACTAGCTTCCGCTCGCGGCTTCGCCCGCGTGGATTACGAACCCGTACATTTTTCGGGATAAAAAGTATGCTATGTGCTATTTCAGACTATACTCCATCTCTATGCCAAATTTCATCCAGATCCGTTCAGCCGTTCTGGCGTGAAAGAGTAACAAAGATCCATCCATCCTCACAAACTTTCACATTTATAATATTAGTAGGATTTATACTGTATTACCATTATGAGAAATAAATTCTCTTTTTGTAAATAACTTAATGCGTTTGTTTAATGTTAATATGTATTATTCTAATGAAATATCCACTTTGTATTTTGGTGTAGATAAATTATAAAGTTGAAAACCTACCTACATCGAAAGTGAAACGAAATCGCAAAGTAATTTTTATAGTTTAAATAAAACCAAACCTTATTATATTTAAACCGCTTTTTCTCACATAGTTTTTAATTAAACATATGAGCCTATTACATGAGATGAAAAATAACAGGTTGTACCATAATTTCATTTTCAGTATCAAGTTGAAAACCCTTAGTTTATTTTGTATACCGAGGCGGTAAATATCTATACTCCCTGTGCAGTGACTCTGCCTTCAAATGTTGTTATTTTTGCTAAACTGGAATTCTTTCCCTCCACCAAGCAACAATTAGCTGTTTTGAGTACTTCTGTTAAATAAATGCCGTCATGTGTGTCTGTCTTAATTAAATGTGATTTTCCTTCTTTCTTTAAATTATCCAACTATACCACTCGAATCTTAAATTAATGCACTGTACTCGGTGACAAGGAACAAGCCGTGATATGTTAGTGCCAACCCTAGGTACAGTTTGTTCACGCCACAGTAACAGCACTCGCAGTGGTTCAACGCCAACACTCCGTCAATCTCATTAGCAAAGACAACAAAAGCGTTGTAGTCGACTCGACGCATGGTTTACGCGCGACACACATTTTGTTCTAATTGGTTTCCGCGATACCGTCGAGCAATTAGACTTGTAGTCTTGTACTAAATATTTAATGCGTGAGACTACGTTGTAATGTTTAAAATAGATGTTTAATTTTTTGTTTTATATTCTATAACCTTACATGATATTGAATCATTGACTGTTTATTACATGACATAACATAGCATCACGCCTGTATTACCCGAAGGCTTAGGCAGATGTGTACTATTGTATATCCAAATTTCGCTGATGCTGTTATTAAGTCCCATGTAATAGGGGGTGAGCCTATTGCCATCTACGGGCCACAGTTCCAGACTCCGTACTGCTACTGAGAATTTCTTTACAGAAAAACTCAATAACACTTTGCCCGACCCGGGAATCGAACCCGGTAGTCGCGCTTGAGACTACTAGACCAGTGAGGCAGTCTTCAACACCCCAATTTATGTTTAATCTCTTAAATCTTTCTATTTTTATCAGTTTCAAAGATGATCTCAAGAATGTAACAGATGTGCCACCAGAATGATGCAAAGAGCACGCGTTTAAAAAAACGGAACTTTCAAACATTTTGTATTATACTTTTTAAGTACAATTTTCAAGATATTTATAAGTCTTTTCATTATTGGCACTAAAAAGCAATAATTTATGCTTTTTAAATTATTGTTAAATATAAGTTTTTATTCTGTTCTTCTACCACTTAATGACCACTAAAAATATTATCCTTTACATAAGGACCTATATATCATTCTACTTACTTATGTAAAGTCTGTCTGTAAGTGCTATTAGGTTTTTCTGAATGGAAATTCTCTGAAGCAGGCATTGTACCTTTGTTGTATATTGTATTTGATATTATGCGCGATAGAGGACGATGACCTTCGCCCCTTGGTATATGAAACTTAATAATGGCATCAGTGTAATGTAGGTGTACAATATTACACCTCTGACTATCCCTTCGGGAAATACAGGCATGATGATACGAAATGTAAGGTAAATGTACAATTGCGTGTATCTAACTCACATCGCGTGTATGGAATACTGAATTCGATATGATTACCGTGATTTCGATGCGTGTTTTCGATATTGCTTTATTCGTTGGCATCTAGTTTTGCATCGTACAGTCAGCATTAAAAAGTATACACGTAGCGAAATTAAAAAAGCAGTTTTAGAGGAAATAGTTATTGAAATCTTGACCAATTTCATACATAGAAAACATACAAATATTTGCGGATACATAAAAATACATAGTCATTTAAATGTTATAATTTTAACCAATACCTTTCCAAGAATAAGCGTTGGAATTTCGCTACGCGTATACATCTTTTTGATGCTGACCGTACAGCTATACTAACTGTACTTTGTTTGGATTATCATTGTTCGTGCAATCATCTACCTAACCTTTTCCCAACTGTTAAAGTCAGCTCCTCGGACTGGGCGTAGACCTGACCGGCGGCCCTTGAACCCCTACTGCCTCTCAGTTCACCGCTATGTGCCTAGAGACTTTAAATTGAAATTCCTCCTTCGCCCTCGAGTGCAAGCTCTGTCACCTAGACTCGAAACAAATATATGTAGACCGTATACCTAAATATAATTGTGTTCAATAAGAAATCCGAACATACGACCCGCCTTACAGCAAACCTATAATTTACTTACTGCGCCAATCGTCTCGAGTTTGAAAGTTCACAGTCTAGAAGTAACAGGTGCCATATTTTTGGGTTTCCGGCTTTTATATAAAATCTATACATATAATAAAATTATAACAGGCCAATGTTTGCACATTATAGACATTGGTGAAACACTAATATGGGGGTCTTAGAGCAACAGAAGCCAAAACAACAGTTTTTGTCACATGTCTCATGTTTGTACACGCATCACGAAACAACTACTGCATGGAATTGAATACACTTTTAAGCGATGTATTGCTAGAGGTCTAACTTAAAATATAAGCTCCACACGGCAGGAAAATATCAGATTCTAAATTCCATGCGTATGAAGTCGCGGGCAAAAGCTAATCTTTGAATAATATATCACATTTAATTTTTTTCAAAGGAAACGCTAATAGTGGAGAAGACATAGATTAACATACAAACATAGCATCACGCCTGTTTTCTCCGAAGGATTAGGCAGAGAGGTTACTAATCTATTGAACACCCACATTTTGCCAATGCTGTTATTAAGTTCCATGTTTATTTACACAATTAAAAACTCTGAGCTGCTATTAAGTATTTTAATACAGAAAAACCCCAATGAGAATGCCCACCCCAGGAACCGAATTTAGCACCTGACGCTTATCACCCGTGCTTGCGATCACTAGACCAATGAATGGTTAACATAAATTAACTTACCTAACACATTAGAATTCGTGATACCGCATAATTAGTAGTTCGCACTTTCAACTTGGCTTTAACTTTCTCGTTTCCCCTCCATATAAAACCTTATTAACTGAACAAGTAAGCACATCACATCCCAATACGGAATTGTTAAGAATCGTCTCGTTCGCCAAAACTTATAAATGGTCGTTCTTCTCAGCGATAAAATCGCTACGCGTTTGGAAATGAATGTTTTCGACAACACTCATGGCGCAATGTACAGAAGAAAGCGGTGAAAGTGGTAAGAATGGTCATAGGGTCTGAAGAGCTAGGTGTAAAGGTTACATAGATAGCATCATGGATGTATTCTGTACACCTATATTTCACCGACACTTTTAATAAGTCTCCATGTAACGAAGGACGACCCTACTGCGGTAGTATGGTAGTTACCGTGGACAATTCTCAAAACCGGGCTGCGACATGCCCAATCCAGATATCGAAACCAAGAGCTCACGCCCAACAGCTGCGCTTGTGACCGCTGGACTAATAAACTTATTAGGTAAATATTAGAGAATTTAACTAATAAAATGAACTGATATCTAATTTTAAATGATTCACTCGTAAAATCGTAAATGCTGTGTGGCTGAAAATTACTATACTACCATCAAGGTCTTTTAGGGTCATCTTATTGTCAATATGTGATACGCATCACTCATCAAATTGTTAGTTTTTTGGTAACGGAACAGTTCTGTTTTCAATCATATGTAGGAACTTTATTTTGTTATCCATATTCAGATCTATTCTTACCTATAAATCGGATGGTCGTGGGTACACCAGTAGCCAGTAGTCTCATCTAAAATGTCTTTTAGTGAACAATCATTCAGATCAACTGAACCAAGACAAACATATTTTTGCTACATCTAATTTACTCCAAAATGTAGTCGAACATTTGACATTTCGGTATCAATTACCACATATTTAAACTAAAATATAAAAGTAGAGATCCTTGACGACACTCGCTCGGGCCACCGGTCACCGGCAATTTGTTTTTTTTTTCTCGCTCTCGCGTCAATTCTGCGAACGCGAAACAGGTCGGACTGGCCTGTGCGCGAGTTTTTTCGGCGAGTAACTCTGAGCATGCACTGGGTTGCCAGATTAAAGTTACGGGCCATTGGATTTATTACAACCCTTAGGTTTTTTATGTGGGAATCAGGGTGTTGTGATGTTCGAAGAATTTATATTATTGATAACTTTCTCAACGAGGTTTGATGAATGGGGAAGATGATTGGTAAAATGAAAAGATTGAATTTAATTTTGATTCTGACATGTTTAATCTTGATAACACAAGTTTACATAACCGGTTTAAATACTATGGAAACAAACATCCGCGACTGGAATTGTTCTATAATTAACTTAATTAACTTTGTAACTACATCAGAGAACCATCTTGGAAAACATTCTATCAAGACAATTAACAACAAAACAAATAATTTTAACGAACTTAAATTCCTTAGTATAAAAATAACCAACGAAATTTACTTTGTAATCCATCATAATGGCACTGCGCATAATTTTGCCATAATTGAAATAAATATTGGTTGAAAAAAGTTTCTGTACATGGCAACTTCCAAGTAAATGTGGCAACATTCGCCGGTCTCCTAATTGACGAGCGCCGCTAGCATACTAATGGACAGATTAAAATAGTTTTATGGGCCATAAACGTTAGTCAATAGCGTCTACGTCGTTAAAGTGAACATAGAACATAGTGCACGAGGCCCAAATGTCAAACTATTGGTCAAGAAATGTTTTTTGCGCATATCGACTCGTTTACGCCATATACATAATCACGTAATCCAGCTAATGTATTCGGTTCGAAATCGATCGAATCGATATTACCTAAATTCTTGATAAGATTAGAATGTCAGATTTTAAATTTTAAATCATAGCCTGCTCTCCAAGGTTTGTAATACGTAACATTATTGTTCACGATCGTTTATAGATAACATTTTTATTAAAATCTCCAAGCAACTTACCATTTCCTAAACTATGGTATATGTATGCCATCATCGATATGGAATAGATATCTACAACGACCAAAATATAAAACTGTCGGGCACATCCTCGGCAGTCATGCTCGATGCCATTATTGCGGACTGTCTAATCTTTCACTCAATCAATTCACTTCGACATGGCGATTCCCATGAGATAGCTTTTACTGACTCGATAAACGAAGAATTTTATGCAGCCCTACAATCAAGAAGAGCAATAGAATGATCACAAATAACAAAATCTAAACTGGTTTCATATCTTTTCACCGTGTTCTGTCCACTTCTGTCTATCTGCTGGATGGCTGTCCTATACTCCGTCTACCAATTCTTGTTAACTTATTTTATGGTTAACAGAAATAAATAAAGATGCTATTTACAACGGCCATAGATACTTGTGTTACATGGCTTGTGTTGAAATTACCTAATTAGCATGTAAATGTTCGGATTAGGAGTGTTCGTACTTAAATAACTGTTTAATGCTAATTCCCAGTTCAATTAAACATGCTAATTCTAACATGACCTTATTAGGGAACAGTATTATTCATATTATCTCGTAAATTTACTGCTGAACATAGGCTTCTGGTCCACGATCGTCGTGTCGAAATATTATCATAATCAATACGCCTTGATAACGGATTTAGTGATTTTAGTATGACGTTATTAAAATATGTATGCTGATATGACGCTGCTTGTATAATCGCTATGTAGAAAGTTAATGGAGTGGTCTATATACTAGAGAGCGTAAGGCGACATGTGTACATTGACGAGTGCGATAGCAAACATTTCCCCACAAACATTTTAATTAAAGTGGAAATTGTCCCGATTATTATATACTTATCCGCCCGAACCAAACATATTTTGTAAGCTGGCTCAAATGTGGCATGTTAAATTTTAATGTATCATCGACCTCCATAAACTTTTTTAATAATTTACCGAAAACACTAAATTCTATCCATAGTTTTGTGTTTTATTAATCTAAAATTATGAATTCAGTAGACCGCGTTATGTGACCGCCATTTCACCACGATCCGAGTTTTCGTAAAACCCGTATTTTCATCAATTTAAGAAATTACGCGATTATACGGCAGCGTACAAAATTTATAAACTGAAGAGGACCAAGTTCGGCAAAAGGCAATTAAAAGTCAAAATTATAAATTGTTAGACCAAGTGACGATGTCTGGAGATTTAATCGTTGACAGGCAACATGGGTCCAAAGTTTTGACATCTAAACTCATAAATATCCGAACCCAAGTCTCCGAAGAATCCGAAGTTATGACGAAGTTATTCTTCATCATTCAGGATGTTTGAACGATATTAGATTTCAGTTTTGTGATATTGAATTTTTCTGCAGCACACAAAATCCTTTACCTTTCTTTGAATTTTACTATCATAGCGTGAATATGTATGTACTGGACCGGACTGGCAAGATGGCCAATTTCCAAGGGTGTAGTGAAAGGCGACGCCGAGAATATGTCTGGAGGATGGCCACTAGTACCCTCAGAGCCGGCCCTACCACAGGGCGAACGGAGCGGCCGCTCCAGGCGCCGAGTCCCAGGGGGTGACGGGCGCCTCAGTGGTACAAAAAAAAACTCATTTTTTTAGAGATTTAAGATGTTTTCGATATATTCCAAGTTCCATGCTTGTACGCATAACTGGTATCTATTAGTGGGCAAGGGGGTGCCATGATTGAATCTCGCTTCATCGTAGAACTTGCATCTGGCCGGCACTGAATATCTTCACGTGTGGTGATACTAACATAACCACATCAACGTGTCCTTTGCCAAACTTAGAGCATATGTGAAGGCCGTTCATTTACTCATTATCGATCTGACGAATAAAGTGAAATTCTTTTCGAAATCGGCGAAGACCTGCGGAATTTACGGACGAAAGAATCTTACGATATTTCTTTGACAAGGAAGTTCGGTTGAGAATTGCTTCCGTAGGCTCATTCCGTATTACTTTGGGACCGGATGATTCCTCTTTGGGTAATATGAGTAAGTAGAAGTGATGGAAATGAATGATAGAAAATAATACGTCAAAGATAAGTAGTAAGAAATAGTCTTGATATTTTCACAGATTTTGACAATTGTTTTAACCAGCATGAACTTTTCTTTAACTTTTTAAATCTCAATTATGATAAATTGAGATTAAAATTTTAGGCAGGTTAACGATTTTCGCTCTAAGAAAGCAATGAAGGTGCAAACACTTGGCACAAGACATCGAATAAACTATATCGTCTTAGGACAGTGCGAAACTATCTTACGTTATATTTTTTTTAATATTTAAATATAGTAAATATAATAAGTACTTAGTAAACTGTATTATAATTACAAATGAATAGAATTTTAGTGTGCTTATGAGTCAATAAACGATTTTCTAAATCTAAATCGAACTCTTCGGCATTTTCCAAAAAAGCCGTCTAATAGCCAGACCTGATTTTGAAGGACTAGTCTGACTTTATTTTTTATTATTATAGTAATAGCACCATTAAATATTGTTGTTGAAAAAGCCCATATGAAAGATATGTCACAATTTTACACCATGTGCATTATCACTTTATACTGATGTACCTTAAACGTCTATTACCAAGATATGGCAATCATGGGCTCTCGGCAGACGGCAGATAACCACCGTTATTACAGCAAGAAAATGTGTTTGTTGATGACATATTCTTGGTAAAAGCTCGATAAAGATCTCTCTTGGTAACGTAACGGTTATGCAGCTTGAATGTTGTCTCAAATCATCAGCATTGACGTCCGTGTCCAACAAAGGGGTAAGTACTTATTCGTCTTTTTCTTCTGTCGTGCAATATGGAGTGACTTTGTGAGCGATTTTAATTAGAGAGCTTATGGTGACACCACAATAGAATAAGGTGTTTTTGGTAAAAATAGAATTAACTAAGCTTCATAATCGACATAGAATATCTAAACCAGTTTAATGCCTTTGTCTCTACCATAGTGCTTTTTTAAGGATGTTTCTTGTTATTTTACATAGGCCTTTTATTAAACCACACTTGAAAATTTTGTTATTTTTCATCAAATTCTCATGTAAGAGAATTTAATTCTTTATGAGAATAAAGTTTCTTAAACCCGAAATGTAATTTACTGTGGATATCGGCTTTCGAGACTAAAACGATACACTGTAGACGAGTCTGGACAGTTATCCGTCTCATACCGGTGCGTTAATGTCACTAAATTACAGCTCGCAGCCACCCGTGCGCACGCGCAAGTTTTTTCGCACAGCTTAATGTTGGCGAAATTTATGCGATGTGAATTTTTATTCGTTGACGGTTTTAGCACTTAATTAACTAGCTATCTGCAGGTGGAACCCGAAATTGATGGGTATATGATTATATGTGAAAGGCCAAGGCATGTATTGGCGATCCATTTTCTTAGATTGAAAACGAAAGTTATTTTTTTTCCTGATGTAATCTACTTCTATCAAGGCTTCAATGCTTTATCGTTAATACATAAAATAAGTAAATGTAGTTCTTAATCAACGTTGTGATAAGATCTCCGGTATTTCTTCTTATAGTTCTCATGTATTTTTCTGTGTGAAAAGTGAAACAAAGCGCTAGATTGTTCACGCGATTCGGGGATGACAATCACTTATATTTTCTCACTGAAAGCATTTGCTGTGACGACCCGCAGATCTGCGACCCCATCAATTTACTTTATCTCTATGCAGCGAAAACCGAGAGCTCATAGATTTGTGATAACCTCTGAACACGCATCGTTTCTCCTGCTCCACATTCAGATATTTCGGTTGGTTTCTGTTGTTGGTGCTCATTGTTGTATTTTTGTTATGATAATTATTGGGTTGCTGTCAATATTGCACTTAATGCGGTGACATCGGGATATCAAGCGTTGATCTACGCGATATAAACTAACTGAGGTATAGTACAAGCGCCGTATTTTAATGTCAAATTCATATAGGTACGTTCATGATTTATCAAACTTACTTGTTATATAGATACGAACAATTTCGGCAAATATCTTATCGAATACTTATCTACTATGCTTTTAGAGATAATGATGATAAATGATAATCGTTTCTAACAAAAAAGCCCTAACAAGTTTCCGAACCTCAAACTCAAAAGCGAAGTGCGAAGCAATCAACTAAAAGCCAAATCATTTTCCAATTCCATTTCCGTTGTCCGCGGCGTCTGGTGGAAATGGCACAGAACAAAGGGGGATCACAAAGGCTGTCCGCTTATCCCCAACCACCCCACGACCCCCTCGCGAGGGGCGAGACCCCCTAACTCCCCATCCCACCCCCGAGGGATCGTGCACACTAATTGCACGTTTAAATTGGGGTAATGCACGCTCGTACGTATTTTAATAAAATACGAGCCGGGATCAAAGCTGCCATTTATTTTAGTTAGCGGAGATTTTCTTGTCGCATTTTGTTTAGCTTGTTTTAATTTCTCGTGTGAGTGCTGTTTCTAAGTTGGAACGTGATTCATTAGAACATTTCATGAAACTTTTTTTGTTTGATATACCTCTTGATTATTTCTGGATGAAAACGAAAATACAATTGCAAACCCTTAAGTGTGTAAGCTTGATAGATGCAGTTTATTTTTAAATAACGACTTCCAAGTTTAGGCCCAAGTACTTGACATACCATATACAGTAAATGGGACAAGTTGTACGAAGACTGCTATCCGTATATCAACCCAGATCAATATCAACGATCATAAAACCCATCGCATGTCAACGAAGCTAATCTTATAAACAACCTATTTTCCGAAGCAATATGCTCTGACGTCGACGTCACGCTGTCACGCACACATTGCGTCAAACACGCTGACTCATCACATCACTTTGCTCGGAAAACCAACGCAGTTCAATTCAAACGCCGTAAATAAAACATGTTGCGCTGTCTCCCTTCCGAGTATTCGCGTTATTGAGTTACGAAGTCCCCGAAGCGTTTTGCCGCCAAAACAACGTACATTTTGCCCCCCGGCGCGCGTAAAAACATCCACAGAAATTCTGAACGCGAGCGACAAAGAACAACCTCGTAGGACGGAAAGGGACGGCCGCCTTAATATTTTATCAGGCATCTTCTCATCAGGAAACGGCATGACACACAAATTTCAGTCTTCTAAACTAGGAAATAAAGTCGAAACTAGGTCGTGCAGTTTTTAGATTGCGTGTGTGCCCTTACGTCGGTGAAAGGAAATTACAACCACACCCACGTATAATGTTGCCGCAATAAAAAACGTGTAAGAAGAAATAATGAGCGGTTACTGGCGCGGCGAGAGTCTCGACCGGCGATTTCATCATTTTACCTTCATCTAATTGATTAAAGGGAATCGTCGGGACGTTTAAGCCCGTCGTTAACGTCTCGAGGAGGTAATGAATGATGGATGAAGTTGAGTCCCGCAAATCTGATTACAAATTCTAATGGCGGATGCAGATGAGGCGAGCGGCGCTTGATTCTCGATGTGAATGGGGGCATCGTGCTCTCGCATAGATACATGATAGTTCACCAATTGTCATTCAAAATCGTCGTACTAACTCTTTGTTGTGGCTTTTAAACCTTCTTTTGTGTTGCTTGAAGGCATTTATATCAACACAGTTATTTAGCATGTTATTACCCATTGCCGCTTTTGCTTTCTAATAATATAGGTACTTACTTACATATAAATTATACTTACATAAAATTGCTTCGTACTTAACAAAGCAATTTTATGTTACTCGAGATTACCTACAGCACATTTTAATATTTCTCTATGTAAGCAGGATCCAGCTCTATCTTTAAACCGTGAAATAGTTATAACAATAAATTGGCATTTGTTCCGCAAAGACCACTATTAAAGCAGAAGCAAAAATGGGTACGGCTATAACAACAAAATAACGAGGAGAATTTGAGAGGCTTGGCACTTTATAAACAATCACTCCAACACCACAACTACAGCGCATCGTGATGATGATGTCCTCCTGACCGATTTCGGTCACGGCGGCCAATCTCACCGGAGATTAGCCAACTACGCAGGAGATATTATAGAGCACAAGTGTGTGCGCAAACACAGGTGCTCTCTCTGTTCCTTCACTCTTATAGTCCGATGGGACGGCAATCCGACACGACCGGACAGAGATCAGGCGCAGGATCAACGGCTTTGCGTGCTTTCCGAGGCACGGTGTGTATTTACATACACAAAGACCCAGACCCGAAACAAATATCTGTAGATCATACAAATATTTGTTCCGTGCGGGAATCGAACCCGCGACACGTTGCTCAGCAGTCGATCTCTCGACCACTGCGCCAACTGTGCCGTCATCTCATCGCATCTCGCATCGTGATAGAAACTAAGGAAAGACCAACGGGTAAAAAATAACAATAGACTATAGGTACAATGTTCCGCGTGAAGAAAACTAACCATCCATTGACAATTTGCCGTGGTAGACACAACGCAACATAATAGAGCTATTGAAATAACTGACCTACGAAAACCCATCAAGCCTAACCTCACAGTAACCGTCAATATTCTCTTACGTCCATGAAAAGAAAAACGTGAACTATCACTATATTGTCAATGCACAGCATTATACTGATTTGTTTGATTGACGCAGCAGTGTTTAGAGAAGGCAAACTCAATGTTAAGAACTTACTACAAATTCCTTGAAGCGAAGTGAGAGAGAAAAAACGCAAATCCAATGAGAAAACATCATATACATACGTATCGTTCATGTTTTTGGACTAATAGCTTATCAAAGATATAGCTTTAAGCCAAGATCCCAATGATAAATGAAATACAAGGGACCATCTGTAAAAATATTTTGTAGTCAGTGAGCTAAGTATTTATGCCATAATATAACCAAAATCCCGGCCGGCCGCGTCTCAGAAAAATGCATTTATTCCATCATCGTGAATGTTTGAAGTTAGCCCATTATGCCATAACTATCCTCAAGAATCATTCTAAATGACATGGCAAATCTTGCGAAAATCTATCCAATAGTTTTTAAAATAATCATAGTTATGTTTGAGCAAAGATAATTAGAGAAACGGACGCGACGGTTATGTAAAATTTCATCAAATGCAATAATAATTTCTAGTTCTACATAAAATCTTAAACCTATTTACCAAAATATTATGTGTAGACCTATTAAAAGATCTGATAATACATAATACATATGTACAGTTATAAAATACGGTAAATGCATTTATCTTTTCGTCACGAAACCACAAACCTATTTACTGTCTGTAGCCCTATTAATGTACATACATACATGTATCTTGCCTAATTAACAAGTGAGTGCTTAAAACACGGAATTGTGTAGGTTTGTTTACTCAATCACGTTTAACGGAACAACGGATGACGATTATAATTTACACATATAGGAAGTCAACATCCCGGAAAACACTCAACTTTAATATTTTACGCATATATTTAACGATTATGAAATCATTTATTTGAAATGTGTGTAATTCAACCAATATGATTCTGCTAGAGTTAAATATTGCTTGCTATTTTATTTTTCTATGTATACAGAAACGAAAAGTTTCGTGATGCAATTTGATCAAAGCAAAGAATACTTTATTACACAGACATAAAGTATCTATACAATCTAAAACCAGAAAACTATCTCCTATTAGATCTTGTTATACCTAACACTATAAATTCCTCCAAAGCATCAATAAGTTATATTATCGACGATACAATATATACATACAAGTGAGTCCACAATACAACAATCGTCGAAAAAGAGGGAACAATGAGGGACTGAGGGGAGAGTGGGAGGGGACTGAAAAGAAAAATAATTTCGTGTCTTAGAAACATCAGGTAGTGTTTACTTATAATGGGTATATGCAAGATAAACAAAAAAACGAGAGGGACGGACAGTTCGGACAATCTTCAGCTCCTATAGAACCTCGACGTAATATGTAGATTTCGAATCTGTTTTTATCGATGACGGCAATATCATTCACAGATGACGCATAACATGACGCGGATTGGCATCAGCAGTCACATGATGATGCACGTGACCCGAGAGCCTAAAAAGCGCATCAGTATTTGTGTACCTACTTTAATTCAAAAATAAAATACCTACCTACTAAAGCCGTCAAAAACATTAGCAATCAAGTGTGGTTTCTTTGTATTTTCCTAGAATGTAAATTGTAAACAATATTGAGCGATAACATAAAAACATTTTGAAGTGCAATGTTTATAAACAATATAACTATTTATAGTCAACTTCATCACTTGCCTTTTTTCCATCTATGTTAGGGTTGGCTTTCAATCCGCCGAGATACGGAGCGACCACGACCAGCGTGCACAGAGTTTTAAGACAGGGTAGGTATAAAATTTTAAAAGCTTACTTACCAATAATTCCTACTGCATATTGGTATTGGTTCGTCGTCTTGTCGATTAAATAATGATGTATGTGATTTGCCACCTCAAAATCTTATAATAAATATTTATCTGAGTTATGTAGGGTAGGCAGTGTCTTTTTGTCTTTATGAACCGCACGCCACTGAGAGCGACTACCACCTGACCTCCTCGACCGTTTGTTAGACTTTTTTAAACTACCTGCCGGTATCGATTGTCGTCTAACAGACTGTTTAACATGCTTTCCAAGCCACGATGAGGTCTTTATGTGTTAAGAACTGTCACCACTCTGCAGTGAACGTGACAAGCGCTGCTTAACCTCACGCAGTCGCCATGTAGCTACGGGCGCTTATAATACCTATATAACAATCAATGAACTTTCGTATGTCACGGGAATGGGCAGAAATTTCCTCTAATTATATTGCGATCATCGACTCTCTCATTCATTACAGTAAAAGGAACGGTCTATAATCTCTACCTAGATCAATCAATTCTCGTATTCGCCATCCAGCCTCTCGGATGCATAGATTCTGCTAGAGATGCATCGTCTACTTGCGCCACTTTTGCCTTCAGAGGTCCATCTGGCTAGGAATGACCCACGATCCGCTTGAAAATTCGTCACTCCACTCAAAGGCTTCTCTGCTCCAGCGGCCATCTTTAGGTATTCTGACAAACATAGTCACCAGCTTTATCTCGAGAATGCGGTCAATTTTTTCTTAACCAGTGCTTGTCACAACTGACCAGAGGCATCATGAATGCAAATGACCGAATATATCTTAAGCGGCTTCACGGCTTCATTTAATCCTGCTAACTGCTCTCCATTTCGTACGCTTCAATAAGACAAAGTTAAGTAGAAGCGTAGGTAAATCAAAACTGCACGTGCCTTGAATGATATTCAAAGTTCATGATAAGCCCCAAGTTTTGTGAAGAGTACTTACAAGTACTTATGTAAAGGCTATGCGCACGAATACTTACGAATCCAAACTTAGGTAAAACTTTGTTGAACGTTAATGGGTTTTAGAATGTCAAATAGCTCGAGGCTCGTATTAATGTGCCCTGCACAACTTAAAGGTTCTAAAACACGTAAATGCTGAGTTATACGCCAAGTTTTCGGGAACTTATTCTCTCAAGAATGTTTCCGAAACAACCCAAATTAGAGACGCCAGGACCGCGCCGTTTGCGATTAACTTTGTGCTCCCAAATTCTTGTCTTTAGTAAACTTACCTGTAGAAAAACTGTAAAAGAAATCATACTGGCTCTATGATTTAATGATGGGTAATTAACGAACTAGATAACTACCTAAATAACATCATTGTCCGGTTTCATAACATATTCGGATAAATAATCATTAGCCAAGTTGATTCTTATTACTGACTAAAAAGACTCGTCATTATTTTTGGTACTTACTACAAATTAATTACAAAATACTCGACATCAATTTGTACCATTCAAAACAAGTACTTTAATTAAAATAATATGAGATGTCCTCAATTAATATAAGTACTTTAAAGGTGTCCTATTCTCGCAAAAACTGACATTACCATACTTGGTGCAATTAAAGTATGTGCGACTCATTAGGCGCACGAATACCGGGCCGCGCATTTTTACGTCGAACGAACGGTAATGCGTAACAAACAACGTTCAGCAAAAACACATCACCGCTAAAAATATACGCAGCAATCCCACTGCGCAACGAGTCCAAGCTAAGGCCGCCGCTGGCACCGAAACGATCTAGCGCGTTTGAAATACGAAGCCCCACGAACCAAACACGAATGTGTGCGTGATCGAAATTCGTGTTTTCGATTCATACCGTTCACTGTGTGTATTCGTTACAAGAATGACAGCTATGTGTGAGTGTGTTTTCAAACATTTGATACGTTCGAATGAGGTTATCGGTTTACATGTGTGCGCTAGGGTTTACGTTTTATTCGTTTTGATAATTTGGTTCTCGTCGGATGGTATTATGCCGAAAGGGTCAAGTGCGTGAATGGTTTATAAAGACGTCGAGATGACGTGACGTGGGAACTTGCTCGTTTATTATAAATGCGTTCACAATTTAATCCCTCCTTCGTTGACGTGAATGCGTATTATGTTAGATGAATGAAATGTCTTCAGATGTGTGACGGCTGTTTGTTCCTTCGTGTCTAATGCTTGTTACATTGTTAATTGGATACGCATAATAAATGAGGGGAGGATTAGTAGGTATAATATGCCCATTTTGACTTATTGTAGCAGTAGACATCTTGTTTCTAAAGGTATATATTTGCTATGTCCAAATGTCACATTCAACTAATTTATATATTTCAGGCTCGAAGTCACGCAACAATTAGCCACCATCTATCATCATCATTCCTAAAATTCAAGACAATTAAGACGGATGATGACACGATTGTGCAAAGTATAGATTTGCCTTAAATTAAAAAAAGATGTATCCTACGTGTACTTACTGCTTTGTCTTAGATCGCACGGCAAGTCTCCTTCAGGAAAAGAGGTATTAACAGGTAGATAATTAATCAGTAGGCCTATTGATGTAATACAGTCCAACACAAAGGTATCATGAACTAATTCCGTCACAACTAAATTTTGCAGAATACTAGCAAAATTTAGCTTATTATAAAGGCATAAAATTCATATTTGTATACAGGCAGTAAGTACGTCTCCTAAATTTTACTGTACTTAATTTTAAAGATATCCACGTACTGTCATCACCAAAGCTTCCAATCTTACCAAATGCGTATAAGTCATATAAACAATAATATTATTACAATAAATCAATCCAATTAAGTATGGTTGCTAACCCCTGTCGAAAATTGACAAGTTTTGAGCCTAGAATGGTTAGGGATTGGCTGGACAAGGATATGTCCGTTAGACGTCCAATTAGGATGGCAGAATAGACAGATTGTCAATCATACAGGTTCCTTAGTTGTGGTTACCTTAATTAGGCATACAGGTACATCAAGAAACGGATAGAATACCAATCGCGTAACATTCAAACTTTAACGATTTTACATCCTGTACACATCATTTTCTTTATCTCTCTTAAAAAACGAAACCCGCAGAAGAAGAATGAAATGTCTCCAAAAATCAAAGCAGTTGGAAATTATTTACTATACTGTTGTTGACTGTCTTATTAATCTAGTAGTCGCAAGCTCTAATACTGAGCGTGAATACTGGGTTCGAATCCTGGGTGGGGTAGTGTTATTAAGTTTTTCTGTATGAGAATTCTCAGTAGCAGCACGGAGTCTAAAACTGTGCCCGGTAAATAGCTATAGGCTCGCTCCCTATTGCACTGGACTCAATCACTGTGTGGGTGAAATGTGGGTGTACAATACTACACTTCTGCCTAACCTTTCTGGGAATATAGGAGTAATCCTATTTTACGTTATGTTCGAAATTGTTCGCATGATCTAGATATTGAACTTTTAAATCTTCTTCAATGTAATTAATTCATAAATAAATAGGTAATTCAGGTCGTTATATAGTACCACAGTTGGGCACGCGCTTGTTCTCAGTAAGAAAATGGATTAAGTCGACCACGCTGGCCTGAAGCTGCTTGGTGAACTATTTACACGATCAAAAACTTTCTATAACCTAGGTTGTCCTACGATCTACAATAGAATAGAATAGAAGATATCTTTATTTCATGTAAACCAAGTTCAGGCACTTATGAAATATTGAGACTAGGCATACGATCTCCTACGATTCTCCTACAGTGTAATTATCGTTAACATCATCATCAGCCAGAAGACGTCCACTGCTGAACGAAGGCCTCCCCCAAGGGGGGGTTTGCCATAATCCCCACGCTTGGCAGGCGGCTTGGGGATCACAGTGGCTCACCGATTAGTGAGAGGACGCTGCTGCCCGTCCTCCAGTGTCTGGCCGCAGTTTTAAGACGTACCCGGGTCTGTTTATCGTTAACGCAAGTAGTTAATTATATCAAATTGTCACACAGCATGAGTCAGAGAAGTCAGACCCTCCTGCACGGAAGCAAAATGTTCAACTGCTGGTCTATCCAAGTATTCAGTTAAAAAGTCTGTTCCCTAATTACGTAGGTATTTGTGTGTAGTTAATTGCCCGAGAATGGCCAGATTTCAGTCCTGCCCGGCAATACCACCAGTTTGCGCATGAGTAAATGTGTAACGATATGGATCGTATCTCTACTTCAATTTCAAACATAATTATGATTCTAACAAAAACTGATTAACTTCCCATAGTCAACAATTGACCAAACTAGTTGTGTCTTGGTGACAACAAGTGTGATGACTGTGGCCTTCTCGCTCCAGCGGCGCTATTCCCGCTGCTTCCGTAAAGTACGTAAGCACCTATCAAGATACCTAATCTTTTCAAGGTTTCTGTCATCAATCATCAAGAAACAGATTTATTATAATAAAGATACATATTTTAAATGTAACAGTTCAAGAAATAATGGCGATCCAAAATTGTACCTACCATGAAATTATTAATTACGCATTATTTCGTCTTCTACTTCTTCCAGTATCTCAGCAGATATAGCTACTTATAAACGCACTCGAAGTAGCAAACACTACAGTCCCAAAAATTCAAAGTGTAACTTCTCCGAATTACGCATTAAGGTGGCGCATTTGGTGCGTATGCGCACCTCGTTAGCGGCAAGTATACTTAGCTCTACAAACAAGTTGCACATGTGTGTAGCTGAGTATGTATCGGCGTCTGAGATTAAAAAGACACAACTACAGTTATGTCCATTTAAAATTAAGCTTCTAACTAAAATAAATGGTATATTTTCAAAAAGAAAATGTATCAGTATAATGTACTCAAATTCCATAGGATCACCAGAGCAAAATATAACCATAACAAACAGTATTTTACTGTTTCAACTTTTCAACTTTTCAACTTACGTCTTTACTTCACCAACTGGTAGGACACTGATATATTATATGTGTGTGTTTCACATCCGTGTTTGTATGTATGTTAGGTGTCAATGTGTGAAGGACTATTAGAAATACTTGACAGTTAACGCCGAGACGAGACTCGTTTGGTAAGAATGTTCACGGTGTGCGACTTAAATGATTGTAGCTAGAGTTAGAATTATAGAAAATGTTAGTTATCAACGGATCATTGGTTTTATGGAGTTATTAATCGGTAATTCATTTATGATGGAAATATAATTTATGGTAGAGCCAATAGGAAGAAAATAAGCTAAGGACATTAAACCTTTGGTTTGATAAAACTGGTAGGTAACATTAAACATGGTAACTTAACCTGCCTAAAGTACACGACGAAACTAGATGAAAACCAAAAACTAACTTATAACAATATTATGAGCCAAAAACATATAAACTTAGGTACTCATCAAAAGGTAGCTAATTGTGCTATCACGAGAATTCTAATACCTACTCTTGTTTTTTTTATGCGATAGGCGGCAAACGAGCAGACGGTTCGCCTGATGGTAAGCGAATACCGTCGCCCACGGACACCCGCAACACCGGAGGAGTCACAAGTGCGTTGCCGGCGTTTTAAAAAGGAGTACGCTCTTTTCTTGAAAGTTTGAAGGTCGTATTGGTCCGGAAATACCGCAGGCGACAGTTCATACCACAGTTCTGTTGTGCGAGGCAGAAAGTTTAAAGTAACGAGTTTCTATAACGAATCTATTACCCTTCATACCTATATGTATAGGTATATAAAATCCCAATCAAGAGCTACCAACTTCTAAGAAGAGTAATTAAAAAAAATGTGACGGACACAATATTAATCAATATTACTAGTTTATATTAACGACTTTAGTCGCTATCTACTCGTAAGTACTTATTTAGATCCAATTAATTTATCCTACAATTAAACTAAAACGCTTGAAAACGTATTAATCGTCTAATTAAGCTTGAAACTCTTTAACCTCAAGTAACGTGCGGTGAGGCATAGAAAATGATAGTCCGCCATTATGGCAAGCCACATGTCTGGCATATGGCGGGACGGTGCCAGTAACACGTTCACTGGCAAATTACGGGCTTTTGTAGTAACAATAGCAATTGTCTTGGCACTAATAGCTTGATATACGACTAAAAACCTTTGTTTAAAAGAAAAAGTAGTTGTACAAGAAAAAGGCGTCTTTGGAGCGACGATTTTTTTTTAAATTTTACGTTAACCATTAAATGATGTAGTTATTTAATGGTCTATCAAGATACCCATATAATTCAAATGCCATATTATGATAAATTGACGTGCCAATTCAACTTGTATCTGAGTTCTTTGCTTTAAAGATACAAGTATAATGTTTATGGAAAGGAATGTTTTAATAACCAATAGATACAGCTTATGACCATTTAACCGACAGTTTTATTATCTTTACGAGATGCCTAGAAGTGTTTAAATAATCGACAAAACTATTTTATTGGTTTGCAATTAAATAACACGATTGATAGGTATTAATTTAATGGATAATCAGTAATAAAAACGACTTTCAGCGCACATAAATTACACACAGCAAATATAAATTGACTTAATCAACTATTTCTATTTCATTTCTTATTTTATGTAGGTGTATATGTAAACGAGGGTCATTAAATTATGAAAATAATAAATCATTCCGTACCTTCATTTAAATATAAGAATAAACTTGAAAAGACTGAACAAGGAGATGAAGAAGAATTGGGGAGTGACGACGGCGCAGCAGTCCCTTTTTAACATTTGAATTAGTTTCCTAATTTTTGGTAGATAAGGAATAGTAACCCCTAGCTATACATATCAGTCTAGCCTATCGCTGCTAGCTTCATTTTCTTCTTTATCCGTTAGAACGAACAGATTTTTATGATCCCTAACCAAACCGTAATAGGCCACATAGATTTTACTATCAGAGCAACAATAAACATATACATAATGATTAATACAGCTGAAAAAGTAACTAAAGTTGATCCCCCAGTACAATTCCTAAAGACATCATAAGGGTCCACTGGTTGTAAAGTCCTAACCACTACGGGTTCTATGTTCAGCGTAGGATAGGATTGCCAACCGTCCTGTTTTCCCAGGACATGTCTTGCTTTTTGAAGTGTCCTGGGTTGTCCTGAATAGTTATTAAGTAGCGTCCTGGGTTTTTTAAAGAATTCTCGTAAGTTCCCGTGTTTTATTATTCGCGCGCCACTACTGCCTCGAACCTTAAGTTTAAACATCAGCGTTATTTTATAATTTTATAAAACTAAATAAATAAATAAAATTTTATAAAACATTGTAATTGCTATTCATTGAGTGTCCTATTTTTAACCGAAATGTCTTGGCATTTCCACTTTCAAATCCTGGTTTTGAATCAGAATTTGGAGATGACAACCATAATAGTTTTGGGAAAGCGACATTACGCTGTCTTACTTGAAGTAATGTCATGAAACGGACTGTGTCTAGTATTACCAAATAAGTTTGTCTTTAATATCACAAAATCTGTTGAAGATGAAGTTCATGATTGAAAGTAGCGAAATCAGTAAATCAGAGCACTATTTATCGTTGTCAGTATATTACTCCGAACTTACGCGAAACTACGGATTACGCGAAACTACGCCGAAATATAGACTATAACAACGGTCGAGCCCCTGAGAGCCCACGGAGTTGCGGTGCGTCGCTGTGACGTTTCAATGGACAACAATGATGGATGGCGACCCCTGTCTCCGACACGCCATTGTCTTGTACATATCGCGGGCGGCGCAATTCACGGGAGATAAGCGACATATTCTTGTTGTTAGTAGATAATACTTTATTTGTGACTATTTTCCATTTAATAACAAAAGACAAAAGTGGCCCACTAAGAATATTTTTGGGACCATTCTTTTAAGTAGATTTTCAGCTCAGCTTGATGCCCAAGTTCATAGAATATTATAATATTTCCATAAATGTACATCTCCTTTCTATAATGGGACTTATTTCTCTACAGTTATAATAAATGAAGTAGACTCGTAATCGCAACCGAGGTATCTACCTGTATGAAACGTAAGATATGTAAATAAAGCAAAAGGGGTACCTATGTAAGGATCGAAGCACGTGGCGTTCTGTAATTTCTGCCTACATCCCTATGGAAAAAAATAATCTATGTAAGTATGTTGCAACTTGATAAACAATCGGCTAAGTTACTCAAGATTTTAATATTAAGCGAAAATAATGGAGTGCCAGCTACAAAATTAATATTCTTGGATAATTAAGATTTCTTTATTTATATAGATATCAGTAGCAACACTACTCAACAATAACTCGCCATTCATAGAAAATGCGAAGAATGACGATATCTGAGATCTTCTAGCAGACACTGGGTCGGCCCCGCTAACATCATAGCTGACTGGCCAATTCACTACGGCATGAATTATTCCAAGCTCGTCCCGACACTACAAAAGAAGAATAGAAAATATTACACAATTTCTTTCCAAAATGCAGGTGATTTATTTTTGACAAATAAAGTTCTTAAACCTTATAACAACATTATTTTCAAACTGAAACTGTCAGTAGGTATACTGTGACAACAATTTTAGTGCCCCTTTTTTCGTAATTGGCGTTTAATTTAAAGTCAAAGTCAAAGTCTAATGTTATTATTTAAACTGGGCCTTTAGACGCGCTTTTAAAATGTTATGATTCTAGTTGCACGGGTCCAAAAGTGGGTTGGTTCTTTGAAGAAGAGACCGGCAAGAAAATCCATGGATACTCCATGGAGTTTCATAAAAACAAACCTATAAAAAATTAAAGCCATGCGTTTTAGTTATCCCTGCTGCGACAAGATCTCTTGAATTCGTAATAAGACAGACCGGTTTTAAAGACGGTTGAACATACTGTTGAAATCATTATATATTTTAAGGTATATTTATATAAAGATTACAGACAGTTGACATTCATTAGATAAAATATCTCTTTTATAAGCTGCGATGGTTCTAAGAAACAATATAATTAAAATGATAATATTTTCTGTGTATCTATTTTTAATAACATAGCAGCCTACACGGTTTTAGATCCCGAATAAAATCCTTATGCCGATGCCGTTATTAAGTCGCAGAGAATAAGCGGATAATACCACAGGATAATACCACCTACCGATATAATTCCAAAATCCAAAGCAAACTGAGCGTCCCAATAACACTTCACCCAACCGAATTGAACCGTACTGTTGTACCACGCCACGAAGGTAATGGATAACCATTCTAACAGTTGACTTCAAGACGAAAATAAGGGCCTTATGTTTGACCTAAGTACCGTGTAAAAATTGTCCTGATCACCACGATCACTTCCGAACTACATCATCAGGAAACATAAAGATTTTGCCGGTGTGCGAAAAATAAAGCAATATTTTCGTTGTTTCTAAGAAATATAAATTTCCAAGAATAACACCAAGAATAGAGTGTAAAAAGGTATTCCTTAAAGGTCAAACGCGAATAATCGGATAAAGACTAATCTCATTATAAACGAATGTCTGAGTTTTTCGGAACCCGTATCGTAGCTCCCGGGACATTTTGACGACCCTGAAGTGATCAACAATGCTTTTTTGAACGTACCGGGTAGGAGCTGTTTGTCTATATCACAGTTGACATTCTTTGAGTTCAACAGGTTTGGAAATTCTCAATTTGTGCTCAGAAATGTTGACCAGGATGACATACACAGGATCCTGAAGGGCCTAAGTTCGAATGCAAAGGGAGTCGACGGACTTAGTCTGGATATGCTCATGCTTACGCTGCCATCTTCGCTTGAAGCAATCACATCAATAGTTAATAGGTCCATAGACACTCATACTTTTCCTAAAGCATGGAAGTGTGCTATTGTACGCCCCATTCCCAAAAGCCACAACCCGAGTACAGAGAAAGACCTTCGACCTGTGAGCATACTGCCATGCCTATCTAAGGTTCTGGAGAGGGTAGTATACACTCAGATGTCGGAATACTTGGAGAAAAATGATATACTGCCTGATCTTCAATCTGGGTTTAGAAAGGGTCGGGGCACGTCGACTGCCCTCTTAGATGTGATTGGCAATATCCTGGAAGCACGTGATCAGGGGCAGGGTTCTTTACTGGCCCTTCTAGACTTCTCGCGGGCGTTCGACGCAATAGACACCTCCCTTTTGCTTTCGAAATTGAAATACTATGGTTTTGCGGTGGAAACGGTAAAATGGTTCGCAAGTTACTTGAGTGGCAGGACACAATATGTTGAGATCCGGAGAGAGGATGGATCTACTTTGTCATCCCCTCCTTTACGAGTGTCTCGTGGAGTACCTCAAGGATCGATTTTGGGACCTCTTTTATATATACTTTATAGTGCTGACATTATAAAGTCATTCCACCATTGCAAGTATCATATGTATGCAGATGACATTCAATTATACATATCGTGCAAGCCGTATGATACCTTAGAAGCAGTACGAAATATGAATGCCGATCTGCAGAGAGTTGTTAACTGGTCGGAGAATAACTCACTCGTTTTAAATCCCACTAAGTCAAAATTTATGGTTTTGGGTAGTAGAAAAATGATCAGTACAATACTGTCATTTAAACCGGAAGTTACTGTCATGGGGAAAAATATTGAAAGAGTGGAAACAGCATGCAATCTAGGGCTAACAATGGATCCAGAGTTACACTTTGAGAAGCACATCAGCAATGCCTTAAGGAATTGCTTTTATAGATTAAAAATATTATATTCAATTAGAGAATATTTAAGTATTTCTTTGCGGAAACAATTAGTAGATAGCTTAATTTTGTCTAAACTTAACTACTGTGATGTGGTATATGGTCCATGTCTTTTATCAAGAACGGATAAGCTGGTTCAACGTATACAAAATGCATGTACCCGGTTCTGCGTAGATATACCACGAAGATGTCATGTCACACCATACACAAATGTCAATAATATTCTAAAAATGGCCGCTAGGAGGAGGCTACATATGGCTAGTTTACTATTTGGGGTCATTACTACACAAAAGCCAAAATATTTGTATACAAAACTTAGCTGGAGACAAAACCAATATAAAAACCACATAAGGTATGCAACAAATCCACTTTCCATCCCCAAACACAGATCTATGGCTTTTAGGGGCAGTTTTAGGTACGCGGCTACTCATTGTTGGAATGACCTTCCTCCACCAGTGCGAAGCCTGAAATCAAAAAAATCATTTTTAACACATTTAAAAAAGCATTATATGCATATACAACAATCCTCATAAATTGCTGCTTTTATTTTAAATATAAAATGATCTTACCTAGAGGGTCATGGCTTTATGGCAATGGCCTCCAACATTGGGATCAGCTGCTCCTGTATATCTGCCCCTTTTTAGACCTTGATCTGTGTCAACACCAAGGGAAATGTTTTTTACAGCTACATGTTTAACTCCTGTAATCGTAAATACGTATAGGTGTCAGTCTAAACTGTACTTTCATTTCTTTATTTTGTTTTATTATCATATACATACATATTATAAATAAAAAATTATAAATAAATTATAATTTAGTGAAATCTAAATAATTTAATTTTTATGACAAATAATATTAATAAAAAAAAACATATTTACTCACGATATACTATAAAAATCAGCAGCAATAATAAACTAGGAATTTATTATTAAATATGTATGTAAATATATAATTTGTGCACCGATGCGCGACGTCGTTTACCGGAATGCGCTTACGCAATAACCAATAATCGTCGATTCACTCAACTCACATTTCTATGTTTGTTCTGAATATTTCATCCAAATGTGTGTAGGTATTTTGATTTATGCAAGTTCACTTTCACTCACTTATTTTAACACACAAACACTATTTTATATTATAAACGTTTAATACAAACCAGAGTTTTATTATTTCACTGTGGGATTCCGTGTCGTCACTCACAAGGTTTTGCTGAAAATCAGCGCTGCTGGCATTAGGTCTGTCCGAAGTCACAGCATTATGCTGAGCAAACACCTTTGTTTTTGCGCGCATGCGACGCACAACCTCCGACATCTTGATATATGTATTATTTCCCTACCGTCTTTGTTTATTTGTTTGGATGACTCAGGCTATTGTATCAGTGCACAGTGTTGTCTATCGTAAGATACATGTATTGTTAATCTGTGGTATTATCTTTACGTCCACTGTTGACAGACTATAAATGTCATAGCACAGATTAATAGATACCTAATCATTAACTGTATATGTCATAGTATGAAATAGGTGATAATAAACCACAGCCTTCTTAATACCATAACGTCTGGGTTATCAACTAATTGTTTACTTTTAGAATAATATTTGTTGTTAGTCTTAAGATGCGTGCGTCGGATGGCGCGTAGAAATAAAAACTTTTTTCTTTCTTTCTTTCTTCTTTCTATCGCCCGTAAAGTGTTTACGATGGTTGGAGTTTATAGGTTAATCGTAAAATGTTTACGGGTATATCTCTAAATTACTCTTTTTTCTATCAGGATCCATCCACGTTATTAACCTTTTCCGAAGAATGGTTTCATAATGATTCGTAACACCATGTATAAATCTATTATATTTATATATATAAGAAAACTACTAAACTGTAGGAAGACAATCCGAACTCCACGGGGATAGGGTTCCAGACAGCTAGAAGCAAATATATCTAATAGATAAATGCGTTGGTTTTGCTCGTGTAAGATAGGTTTAAAATTATCTATATTTTCTAAACGCTCATTTAAAGAATAAGGTGGGTGATTATAATTTTGAAAGGATCCATAGATATCTTATGATTCTCACTTATCATCGCTTTTCAATGTTATCTCCGTATAAGTAAATTTCAAATAATCTCGGGAATATGAGGAGGAGATTTCTGGTAAATTGGTAAGTTCTGAAAAACAGCAATGTTTTGTATTGCAACTGGGCATTCGCATGACCTTTAAAACAATTATAAAAGCTTATTTGTATCTATATACTCAAAGCTTAATTTTGATTTTATATCTCATAACCATCTAAAGAAGACCTAAATCTCAATGCGTTGAGAAAAAATTTATATGCTCCGAGTACTACAATATTCTATAGATTCTAAGCCCAAATAAATGTTCAATTCCGCTCATGCTATTTAGATAAAACAGTCTCAAAGACTATAAAACAAACGGCCGCGTTCTCTCACGCCATCAGACCACACAGCTATTACATTAATAACTCTTGTACAATGGCGCTAGTCGGCGATTGTATGCGCTCGCGCCGGTGAAAGCGACGCGCTACATCAATGCGGGACTGTCTGGGATGATCACAGTTAGTTATCATTTCGTTCGGTGGTTCGGAGAATAAATGATTTGTCTGACAGTTATAGCGAGTTTGAGAAATAATGAGGATATTGTCTGATTTAAATTATTATGGCGCATGCCTTGGTACAGTTTTCGATTTAAATAAGGCATATAATAACAGGCTCTTGATCATAATTATATAATAATATAAAAAGAGGCACCCTTCTCAGTAGACTATAGGTATACAGGTTCTACAGATAGTCTACATTTAATTCATTGGATGATTTTTTTAATAAAATTAAAACTAGAAACGTTTTAATTTGCTTTTAATTTTATCACAATGATTTTCGCACTATTAATTTACATATTACCTTTTTATTCCATATGTATTATAGAAAACGATCAGTGTTTGTTTACCGAGAGTGATACTCTTTTCTATGAAATTACATCAAATCCAGATTGGCAGTTTAGTCTTGAGACGTAACTGTTCACGATGAGGTTCACGGCATATTATTTCCATGGACGTAAGTAACATAGTATTTTTAATATATAACCCTGTCTTAGGATTTCCACGATTTGTTTGTAAAAATAAAACTCAAGAGACGCAGAGATGCAGAGGCCAGAGTAGACATACCCTACAGAGAGGCAACCTACTACGATTCTGACCTCAATTCTGGCCTCATCCTGAGACTGGAAGGACTGTATTACAGAACGACGCTTAGTAGCATATTATGAGCAAAGATTTGACATGTTACTCAAACGCTTTAAATACCGACCTGAAAATACTGCGATCGCTAAGACGAGCGATGAGTTGACGCCAAGTAAGAACGGTGATTATGGCAAATGTAACATGACCATTCGTTGTAACTGTTGTTCGAAGTTCCAGTGAACATAACTAAAATAATATACTTTTATAGAACGCTAAAGAAAGATTTTTTATACAAACATTGTAACATTTAACTCTCCTGTAGGTATGGATTTTCATAATATCCTTTCTTAGCAGATCACTACACCCTTTAACCATATTTATACCCGATACATTTCAAATTTCTAGACTATAGTTTCTAAAGTTTCGTGACTGAGTGAGTTGTATTTTTATTCAGTCTCATCACGAACCTTGACTGACAAATCTGTCGACCCTGAGCAGAGTTTAAAAATTATTTATTTGAGGACAGAAAGCTTATATATGATGATAGATTGATTTATGGAATTTATATTCTGACCAATCGGAACATCAGGATCTAAACACATTTATCTCTAAATATTCAGTTTTCAAGTTTAACTAGAAATTCAATGTCATGCTGTCATTCTCACTTTTTAGTAAAAAAAATATCTTTCCAAAATGCCAATAATATCGCCCGGCAATCCATCCGACGTTCCGAACCCTGAGTGCCACAGATAACCGGGGGTGGATGCGCTACTTTCAATTTCCGCGCCACCCCCGTGGTTGGGCCCGCGGCCCGGGGCCCGGGAGTAATTTTATTAAAAACACGCCGCTTCGGCCTCTGAATATTTATCTCTTCATGCATGCTGACACGTGTGGGGGATGTTAAAATGTTTACTTTGGTTAATAACTTTTAGAGTATTTTAAATGGAAGGATGAAGTTCTATAGTGTTTATAATAACGTGTTTACAAGACATGTTGTAATTTATTGGAAGTTGAAAACAACAGGTAATATCACCAGTGATGATTCCAGAATCTATCGTAAATATGTACAAACGTTTAATACTAAAGGTAATATATTTTACTCATCGTCGTTTTTACAATCAAAAGCACGGCCAGATTCTATAATTGTTACTTGATCTACAACTTTTTTACATTATATGGTTTTTTTATTGACCCCAAGAGTAGTTTGGTTAATCAAAATCGTAACATAAATTCTTCTAAAAGGCCTAATTTAAGCTATAAGTTTCATATATTCAAGGCCATCGACTGTAATAAACTTGACATTAGCCTCCTTTCTCCTGATACATTTCCTACTGGTATATAATACCTACTGGCATCTATTAATTTTAATTCAAATCTATGAAGCTTAAGCTGTCAGTTATTAAAATGGCGACCAATAATTAAAGCTTAAAGCATAGAATTTGTTCGTTGTCCAATTAAGTGCGGAAGACGTAAATTGGACTGGGATAAGGTAAGTAATTATTTAAATTAAATTAACAAAATACATAGGATTGTTCACGTAGGTTTTCCAAAATTTGTACAGATTACAGGTTCAAAATACAGAAAGATTTTCTGTATTCTGAGATTACAGGCTTGGAAATATAAAAAAGAAAGCTGTCTTCGAGATGCGCCATAGTCCAACCATGATATTTTTATTATGGAAAATATTATTACACTGTCGTAAAACTGTCATCGCATCGATAGTCCGCCGTTTTTTCGGTCCGTATAACACCACAACTGCACGCACATTGCAATAAATCTGAGAAAATGAGCTTCTACTTTTGGAATGAAAATTGCACTTTATGCTTAACTCATCAAGACAAATCCGTGACTATACACATATACTTCTTTAATGCTCTAATACAGTTTAGCCATGTTAATTTTTTCTTCTAGCGAATTGCTCCAAAGCACCGGCTCTTTGGAACATTTTTCTTGAGAAATACACGGATGTCGGACCAACACCTCCATAAATCTGCAAAGAATCAGGTTTTTTCCTTGCCCAAGATATACAGATCGTTGAGTGACAAGAACACTTTCATATGCAGTGATGGAAACTTCTAGCTGCGTATTCACGTAGTACCTACCTAAACCTTTTTGGCCCTAACATTCTCTGGCTAAAGTGGATACCATGTGAACTTACGAATCCAATTTATTTCCTCCTGTTTGAAATAAGGAAAATCCAAGCATAACTAAAATTCTGAATTCTCGCAAAGAGCTACTTTCAAGCATAAAAGTATGTAAATAAGGCGAAGAATTCCCAATTCTCGTATAAGCCCCTTGCGCAAAGCCTTTCTTCTCTGAAAGTAACGAAGGTTTTCCTGGTTTTCCTTTAATATTAAATATGATGAATCAAATTCTGAAAATTAACTATTAAACTTTTGCTTTGTAATTTTGGTTATGGCTCTGTTTCATTACTAGCTGATAAATTGTCCGATAGTTATGAATCAGAGAATTTAGTAGTGCTAGTAGACACATATAGGTAGTAAGTACATACTGCTAAGCAGACACTTGTAAAACAGAAATTAGAAGGGTTTCACATCACCTAGTTTATCATCAAGTTGTGAAACAAGTCGTTATTATGTTTACGAGTAATTATTCTTTCCTTCCTACTGATTTGAAATTTTCATCATGACTTTATATATTTTATATCAAAATACCGTACCGATAGCGTATGAGCTGCCAGGCTGTTCGAATTTACTTTAACGAGAAGTCTTGGAAGTATGCTAATGAAACCGAACCATCTCGCTAAAGAGTATAATTCCATCGAAACAAAAGTCAAAGCCATTGTTTTAAGAATTCCTCGTTTCTTGCCATAATTATCAAACAACTCGTTCCTTTGTGCACAGAGCCACATGCGAAGCCGAAAGTTCGCAAATTTGCACAGACATGGCAAAAACACCATCAGTTCCCAGAACGCCTATTGTCGGGCCGTCATTACAACGCGCAATTTTGTCAGATCTCACATCCCCTTTATGTAAGCCAGGCTTATTACAAAAGCAATGTCATCACAATCAATATTCAGCTCTATTGCGTGCTGAACAAGACTAGATTTCGCTCGGATGGTTTTGTAATGCAGGGATCAATGGGATACCCCAGTTATTTCGCTCCGGGTGTCTCAGCTCCAATTTCAACAATGTAAGCGCTTCATCGCTTCCATTGTGCGCCGCATTCTAGACCGTCTATATTTGCAGCGCTTTACGCTTTGAGATTGGTTTAATAAAAAGGTGTTCGGGACTTTTCAGTTTCATTGTCAAGCGAACCTTTTCGTTTGCCTCCGAAATTGAAATCCCGACTATTAGGTATTTACAAAGGCGCCTTTTGTTTTTTTTTCCGGTTTTTGTTGAAGCACATATTTTTTGTGAAAACCAGTTTGGTGAAGGATCATAAAGAATTTATTTATGACGGTAAAGGCGTGCCATTATGTTATGATTAGTTGGTCTCGGTAGATAATTACAGATGATGAGATAATGTTTTTTGGTCTTTGTTTCGTTCGGTTGTTGTTTTTTCGTTTTGTTGTACTTGTTATGCAAATTGTTATAGCCTATTATTGTAATGGTTAATAGACGACTATTGAGGTTTACGTACGTTAATGCTTTTTTCTTGAACTGGTACCGTTGGAAATGCGATTTTGCATCGAAAAAAGCAAAAATAACGTGACTCAAAATATTTACAGTTATCTCTCTCTCTGTACTATACACGAACATTTTTTTACGGATATTTTGTTTCTAAATAGTGGCATACATGATAAAAAGAGACTTAAGTGAAGAGGTTTAGCTTTTACCGTTACTTCCACTTTTCATTTAAAATACGTGTAATAAAAATTGTGTACAGTTTTTATTTTTATTTTAAACGTCATAAATACGATCAATTCCTAAATAAACCTACACATCCCATACAACATTATCATCGGATATAAATTTCGTAATGAAAGCCTCCATTTTATTTTTATTACTTCGTTCAGAAACAGTCGTTACAAATTTTCTAAGCGATTAATTCATCGTCGGCGCTTGGGCAACATCGCGATCGGGAATGTTCGATAACGATCTCAACCTGCCCACGCTCACATTTGATACCCTCCTAACTAATGCTCAAGAGGCATATGTATTAAAAACAGAATTTTAATGTCCGTCGCAGGTTTTTGTAAAAAGTCGTTTGAATTAATAAGAAATTCGTTCGCTTTTATCAGTTTATGAATTTCTGTTGTAATGCTGTTTCTTGTTAGAGCCTCTCTATAAAGTAATAAACCATTATCATGTTACACCTAATTTTTGTTATTATGTCTATGAGAAATCTAAGTCGTTTTTGCCAAATATTTCACCATGCGGAATGTTATACCTACTAATTTCAATCTGCAACTTTGTCCACGCCCACAAGATTTACAACTGGTTTCAAGGATGGCAGATAGGTACTTACTTACTAGTAGTACTTACCTAACTGGCTACTATAATTCTAAACCTCACGAATCCCTTAAAATGTTAAAATAAAAGAAATACTTACATCTTTCCAAATTACTTCATAGACATCATGTTTAATCTTGCGAGCTTCTAATCTAAGTACAGCTAAACGACAGCCATCTTGAAAAGTCATGAACTAAATCAAATAACTATCTTAATGACCATACCATAACATTATGAAGAAACCTCGAACCAAATTTTCTACACGCTTATTCACGGTCGAGTTTGAAATCACGTCTAAAAATAATATATTCATTCATTAACATCCTCAAAACAAGATACGAAACAAAAAACAGCAGCTGCTTATTCCGGCGCAAATGATAACTCAACCTATAGTTACTCACTCCACCTACATATACATTGGCTAACCACCACAAGATTACATTTAGGTAGGTAAGTCTACCGTTTCTTACCACACCTTTATAGTTTCTTGGAGCGCTGATTCATGTAGTGCAACTTGCTACCGTTCTTCATAGACAACTACCTACATATTATGAATAGGTTAATCTATTTCGCTTACGTAACCCACTGGCTTTATCCTATCAATGGAAGTCCAGTAGGATAAAGCAAAATTTATTTCTGTCTAATGTTTACAGAAGGATCCTAAAGAAGTTGTATCGTCTCTTATCGTACCATAACGAATACAAGTAACATTTGGCGACATTGCATGGATTCTCGCAATATTACAGATGTTGGCCTTATTCCTTACCTCTGCCTTATTCTGAATACTGATCACATATGCGATATATATAAATAGTTATTTAAGCGCTCCAAATGCAACGAGTGGTCTAACGCAATAGAGATTTTAAAAACATTTTCTATTTTGAGACAGACTAGCTAATAATGGGTTTTGGAGATTAGTATCGAAACGCGCGTGAATTTTACTCTGATCCATACAACAATATCGAATTAAAATTTAATCGGTACCTTTATAAAGAGCTCGCGATTAAATGGCTATCGCACGGATAAGTCGGTCTGAGTGCTCGTAGAGTCCGTTCGGCCGCTACTACGGTGCAGTTCGACCGTTAATTCGAACGATTTAATACAGTCACTGATTGCATTGAATCGTACTACGCCTGCTGCTGATTGCCAGTCAGCAGCAGGCGTAGAAGGACGAGTAAATATTAGCACCCAGGATAATACACATTAATATCGTAATCCGGTCCACAGCATGTTTTCTTTCAAAGGATTTCTAATGCATTCCATCGTTAAATATATGAGCGATGCACAACATTTGAAGAAATCAATCAAAATCTGCGACAAATTAGGTATATGGTATACAAATAACGGTAGAGCCTGCTAGGACTGAAAATCTAGCACAACACCAGACGAGTGCTACAAAATGGTGACAGATCTTCTGCATCAAGAATTTAGGGTGAGGCGCATGTCCGTTGTCACAGCGACACAGAGTTATATGATAGCTAAGCGCCAGAAAGAGAGAAAACGACCCACGTCTGTCTGTAGTTTTATCATAAACGCCTCTTCCTTAACGAGGAACAAGACTCTTCATAATCGTGCTAAGATGGTTTTGATTGAAGAAAAATGCCCCTTTCCCAACCTACCTATCTACATTCCATTGAGCTTGAAGCACGGTATGCAGATACTCGCACTGTAAGATCTATTTTCCAAATATAATGCAAACGCCTTCCATTCTGTCACGTGCCGTCACAAGATATCTAGTATGGCTGTGCTAGACCAGATACCTGCAGGACAATAACTGCGTTCGTTTAAATGAATCGAGAAAAATTGCGGCTAAATCAACTCTTTCTACTCTTGATGTCTTTCATCAACTCTAATATGTAGGTATCATCTACCGCGAGACTCGAATCCGAATTTTTTGCTATTAATTATATCCTATATTTACCTCCTAAACGTAACGTATTTGGAGTCAGTTTTTCACTAACGGCTTATATCGCGCGTTGTAAATTATATCGCGTCTTTCATTCGAGGAGTTCCCATGCCGTCAGATGTATAAGAACCGCTTTTAATGTTTTAAGGAGCCGGGTACTGTGGCGTAGGTGAAAAGCGAATGCTTAACATAACTAAGACTAGAGTCCAAGTAAACTTCTTCGACTAAACGAGTGGAGGACCTACTACCAGTAAGCGCCGCGGCCACGACATAGGTTTCCTTACATACGTGTATTTTCGAGCTAGAGTCAAATGTTTTGAAGAGTCTAGGCACTCCGATCTTCTTGAGACATTATGATAGTTCAGACTCTTGAAAAAGAAATACGCGGCTGATACTCGGCACAGGATGTGAATGCAAATTGAAAATGCGGCGCGCAAAGGTATCTGTTGCCGTCGATGTCAATTTACTACAGTTGAAGTAGAGTTGTAATTTGCATATCTAACGTAGCCATATTCCGTTCACGAAAAGAGATAAATTAAAAGATTAAAGGAAAAGTTAAGTTTGCAAAATTAAATAACCCCAATACATGTAGGATTGGTTATGCAGCATTATAAAAAATAGATGATTTATTCATGTAGAGCTACTAAGCCGAAGTGAGGACATTATAAGTATGACATCATCAAAACTTAAATTGAAAATATATATTTAGAAAAATAGACTGAACATAGACACGAACAACATACCTAGCCCATTCACTTCCCGGCCATGCATTAAACGTGACAGTGTTAAAAATAAAACCACGCTATCTGGCGGACGTGTCGACGACGCAAGCTGTATCTATTTATCGCGCCATATCTCTCCCTACAACAATACAGGCAAAATAAATAAATGTGTTCGAGCCCGGATCCGGCGACCCTTCTCCACGCACGTAATCCATTCCAAAATGTCCGTTTATTTTTCTATATGAGCCACTCTCAGTAAAAAAACAACGCTTGAATCGACCGAGCACCCGTGTGAAAGGGACGGAAATACTTGACGGCCGAACAGCAGCGGGCGGGGCAGCGCGTCGACCGCTCTCATTGGTCCGCTTCACACAGCGCCCGCCGCCCGCGTTTCACAGCCAATCCTAGGCCATCTTGTTTCTCACGTCCCGCGCCCCGCGAGGCCCAAAATACCGACCTTTCACGAATGCCAACCCGATTCGATACGACCGAAAATGCCTTAGTTACTTCACGCGCGCACTGTTGACTGGTCGCTTTCGCTGACGTTTCAAGCGAAAATAATAACAAAACGTTATCTTGGATAGTGAACTTACGGCCGATCTTTACACGATATGTGCATCGCTTTACATTGTTGACATCAGCTGATTAAATCAGGTAATAATTGTAATTATGTCTACGGCTAATCCCTAACATGTAATAATAATGGTAGTGTAATTAGAATTTTGATATCTATCGAAAATCGTGAGATAAATGAGTATTTTTGTGCCGGATGATCAAACGTAAAAGCGGTGTCCTCGTAATCAACGTAGGCCGATCGGAACGGCAACACCGCGCGTAAATAATAGGGTAGGCGCTCGGTCTTTCTCTCGCAGCTGGCGCACAGCGGCAACGTCGCGCTCGCTGGCGATATTGTGCCTCCACCGCGGCGACCGCGTGCCGCGCTCCCGTGCCGCACTTCGCCGCTGCGGGAATCGCCCGCCAAGCCGCCACCGACTCGAGCGAGACGCATTCACTACGCTCTGCCAACGCAATATACCTACAATACCAACACGACAACGCGTTCAACACAATATAACTTCGCAATTGCAATTAACTATTAACTTAGGGTTAGATTCTAGACTTGTACTACTTAAATACGATTTACAGCCTATATACTTCTGTATATACTATCTTATATACTTTTTTATGTATTATATAGATATGTATTCATACATACCGAAACAGTTAAAACATGAAAAACGTTATATCGGATTCTAAAATATTATTTTTTACTGTAATTTACCCGTACTTAATAAGTATAGGCGCTGAAAACACAAAACTGATGAAAATAAAACTTGTTTACAGAATATTGAACGGGTGTTTGCGGACTCGTGGCGCGCTCTGTCGGCGAGGAGCGCACTGTGTCCGGGCGGGACGCGCGGGGCAGGGGCTTCCTCCCCCTACTTCAGTTTCGGCTGTGACGTTGTGACAAGAGGACGCGCTGCTGCGCGCCGCGAAAAAGGATCGTTCGCGCGGCAACTTTGAACAGTGACAGTGTTGAAGAGTTGTGTGCCGTGACAGAGAATGTGTATCGGATTGCAGTGCGCTACCAAACGGATGCAGTGATTTGGATCACAATACTTGGATTGCAGTGCTATTGGATTTGGATTTTGCATTAATCCCAACAATCAAACTGGGGATGCATAAGATGGAGCTCGGAGACAGCGTGTACGCCGCTGAGCGTATCATGAAGAAGAGAATTAGAAAGGTGAGCTTTATTTCTTTACAAAACATCGCCGTAACAGATTCTAACCTTGCGAAACTTGCATGCGAGATCACATATCAGTGGCGGGTTCGATTGGTGCGCTTTATTTGTAAACTGCTTGTTTCGCAACATGCGAACGCTTGATTGTTTTCGCTTGCACCGAATTTCAAAACATACTTTTATAACGCTATATATAAAATGCATCGCTGAGCATGATCGTAGTTTACATTTTGTGAATTAATCCTAGTATTGTGAGGTGACGGCAGCTGTTCAGAAATTATCGTAAGGGTTTTGTGTTCCTTTTCATGGGTGTTTTTGGTTCCTTATTATTACCACGGGTCCCCTTACATAAGTATGTGTAAAGACTGGGGGCCACAGTGAGAAACTGAATACTTCTTTATAATCGGTGCCCTTCTAGAGATTACATTAAGTTTTTGACAGTAAACAAGTTTGGAAGAGCCGTGTGAGGGGTAACCTTGCCATATTGTAATGTACCTTTTTTCATTATCTTTTTTGAATCGTTCCCCGTTACTAACCTGATCCCGATATTGATAACAATAAATTCTGCCTTTGGGTTTTGGTTTTTTATTTGCTTTATCCTAACTGCATGTTGGGGTCAATGGGGGATTCATTTGCAGTCGTTAATATTGTTTGTAACGGGTTTTTCGAAACAGGAACAAGTTCATTTATCGACCTATCATCATAACTATAATTTCATTGGCTAAAACAATCGTTATAATAGAGCAGTCACTATGTAGTATTAAAAACACATCTGTATAGAATAATATCGGCTGACTGAATTGAATCCCACTATTGTCCATAAGTAAAACAACAACATGAGAGCCAGTGCAGGTAAGTTTGCTGCCAATTCGAAGAGGCGATGATAAGGTAAGTACATTACTTAATCAATCATATGGAAAGATTTGCCGTTACGAAACCAAGGGTAAGAATAGTTGCAGATAGATTAAGAAAACATTCAATATTACGGAACAGTGTTTATATAGAACATTGTTCCTACATTCCTCACTTGTACCATCCATCCACTTTCACATGGCAAGTGGATCGCTTTTTATTATATGTATATCTTTCCCCCTTATTTTTTTCTTTCTACTGGATAGGTGCAACGTCTCACATGATAATTATGTGCTCCAAAAGACATGGACATATATGGTCTTTTTGGTGTACCTTCTTTAATTCCGGGCATTGAAGAGTCACAGCGGAAATATGTTTAACGAACCGAGTTAAAATGTGTTTCTAACTATTTAAAAGTAACTTGACATCTTTTTCGTTGCTGTATAAACCAATATGTATGTAGCGGGATATTCTTGGCTGGTAAATAATATAATATAACTTGAAATATGGTTCAGTCCTAATAACCGAAGCCTAAGTTTCGACGGGTTTTAGATTGTGATACACCCACAATTTTTTCTTCCTGTCAAACCTAGGGGTTGTCTTGGAACGTGCAGGTTTTTGATGCTGTTCTTTTAAATTGACTGTAACGTCTTAACTTCTGTCTTGATAAAAGACTTAAGAAAAAAATCCCTGAAGTATTGTAGTTTTAAAAGTAATTTTAATTTACACCATATTATGGTGTTATAAAAACGGTGAATCTCTCCATGTGGTTTCCAGTGTTTATTGTGCAATAGTTTTTGACAAACGTTGCTATACTAATTAACTATTAATTAATTTGTTTAATTATGTCTTGTACACAAAAATAAAATTTAAAAGTTTTAATATAATTACTAACAATCTAGTTTTTAAGTTCGCCATTCATCTTGATGACGTGATGATTTAAAAATGGTTCTTTGCTATTTATACCTACCAGTTGTAAAGATAAAATGAACTGGTAATGAGCAATATTGTTTACCAGACTTTTTATGTTTCCCTTGTCCTTCTTACGATACACTGATGATATGAATGAAAGGTGTTTGGGAAGCTTACGTTAACGAAGCGACATCTCTACTATAAATATATTAGCCATTCATCCGCATTCGATGGTAAAATTTACTTTAGAATGTAAGCCTTAATCATCTTTCATTTGTTAGCGATTTAGAAATAATCCAAAAAAAAAACTGATCGAATAAAGGTGTCGTAAAAATCTAAATTAATTTAAAGACTCCGAAATTCTTCAGTCTCTTAAAACTTTTCCGACTTAGGTTAAAAATCAAAGACAGTCAAGAAAAGTAAGACGAATCTAACTAAACACGAACTAATTTCATTTAGATAATGTGACGGTAAACATTATTTTCCATTCCATTTTAATCAATTCTCAATAAGGCTTCTGTTGTAGAAAACTGTGAAGCTCGAAAAATTCTAAAGAAATCAAACAAGATTCTTTGATCAAAATTTCTTGAAATATGCCTTTTATTCGTTGTGAATAATAATCTAATATTTCTTACAGAAAATTTTAGTATACTGCTTCTTATAAAATCTGAGCTCTATTTTCGATAGAATCATAAAATTAATAATAGGTACTTACAAACGAGTCCTGGCCTCTATTCGATACAAGATCAAGGAGAGTGTACAATTAATAATTGTTTCTTCATTATTGCATATAACAATACATAAATATGTGTTTAACAATCTGTGAAATTAGTGTCTTGTGTCTGTGTCCCATTAGTTCGACAAGTTATGTTTCTCAAAGCATTTGAACACACCTGCCCCATACCTAAACAGTAGCTTAAATTGGTTTTATCAATCGCCAAACAAACAATCTGTGAGACCTTTTCTAGGGTATAGGTTTGAAGGAAATGGTTCATTTTTAAAAATGCCATGGTCTCACTATCTCCACACTAACTACAGATTGACCCACCCACGTTGAGCCATAAATCCCATATGGACGCTTTTAACATGTCCACTACTATTTTAAAGCTCTTGAGATTCTTTCCAATCCCACAGCAATGTTAATTATTCTCACAGTCAAAACTTCAGAAAATTTATTGTGGCTTCTAACGCATGTCTTAAAAAAGAGTACCTATTTAATAAACGAATAATAAGCTAAGCTAAGTATGTTTCTTAACTAATTCACAGTTTATTTTTAAATACACCGTCTTATCATAAATCACGATTCATTACATTACAAGAAGTACAATCAATTAGTACCTATGTCACGATCACAATTTCACTCCATTCCATTTCCAATGTTATTATGATAGGAGTTATGCCGCCAAAACGATCCAAGAACGCCCGCTGGCTAGCGCCCGTGTCAATTTTAGGAAACTACTTAATATCAAAACAAACTGTAACCAATATGTAAATTACTCTGTCGCTATCTAAATAGAGACCAATTTTGAATACAGCTCACTCGCTTCGTTATCTGCCAGCATGGTCTGACATGAACGAAACATCTTGAAACAAGGGACAATATGTTTTATTCGCATTACATAGAGCTTAAATTCAATTGAGTACCAGGCATCAACATTGAAACTCCTACAAAGCTCTGTAGCCCTGGTATCTCGGAGCGAACGCGCCAGTATTCGGCTTCGACCGAACAGCCATCGAGTTGCGCATGCTCCCCGCCGTTTCGTTCAGCCAATCAGCGTCGAGCAATATTCTAGCCGGCAAATATCGTAGTATGTTGCAGTGATAAAATTTGTGAAACTTTAATTTCTACAACAGTAATTTAGAAAAGTTTTCTTTTGTTTTAACATTTAACAAAATTATCATGTTCGTGGATAAAAAAAGGTTTTTGATATTGTGCAAACAACATTTACTGAATCTCACCCTGAACTCTGTTAGCCAAGTGTCGTACGACATAGTTCCAGGACTATTAGATAGATGGCGCTATTTCGCAATTATTAAATATATATGAATTATGTGAAATTATTAAAAATACACTTGTGGGCGTTTACTTAGGCTTTGACACACGCGTTACATCATTTCAAAAGGTCCTAATCAGTCTTTATACACCTGATGTTTTAACAGCGATAAATGTCATAGGTATCATAATAATACAATATGAAAAAGTTAAATGTAAAATAAATTTTGTTTGGCTCACATGTCAAATAATTAGAGATGTAACGGCCTTTTCAAAATGATATATAAAAAATATGACAAGGAGCAAAAAATAGGCCGTTATAGGGTCACGTTGGTGTGTTGCCGATAATAATTCGAAACTCGTCCGTAGACCGTAGTGTGCACTCGGAAGCGACACAAAGCGACCAAATTTTCTATAAATAATCGCTTCACAATGCTTCACCGTAATTTTATCCATCCCTGTATTGGAATTAAATAAAATAGTGCTGGGGGAACAGTGTGATCCGTGGAGTTGTCAAGTTTTATAGTTCTATAATATGTTTGCGCAAAAATACAAGTCTGATCACACTATTAAATTTTTATTTGGCTCTTAGAACATTGATTTTGTACATTGACATTTTGTACGTCAGTCTTCTTCAGATACCGTGGATCGGTTAAATCTCCTGTAGGTAGTAGGTTGAATGTAGTGGAACAACATTGAAATCATAGTGTCTATACCATTGATTTAAGTTATCTTTGTGGATAACTTACTAACCATATGGAATTAAAAATAAAAACGATTTGTTGACATGATTGGAGCATATTTTTAAACGTGTCAATTTTCATAAATACACAAACCAAACTTCATTAGAAAGTAGAACACTTCAAACACATCACAAGGGACTAGATACTTTAAGGTATCTTATCCCTTATTTATCTTAGCAGAAATGGATAATAGGTAGGATAGGAAACAAACATTTCTGGACCATAAAAAACATCTGATTTGACAGCAAACAATACCAACATACTTAATTTATGCAATACGAAAAAATCTGATATTTATGAGACAACAATTTTATTAATATTATCAGATATTTTGTAATATCTTGACTCCAAATCATTTTAATAACAACCTTACTCTAAGGATTTTGCTGTAACGCATCGCTTAATATAACTGGGTTCTTATATACTTACTTCGTAGGTACAAACCACCCCTTGAAATATTAAAAAAAAAACTATATGAAGGGTCCCCTATATTTAGAAAGCATACTTAATCGCATGCACGTACGCTCCGAATATTAAACTAGTGAATGGGGAAGCGTCATATGGGAGACCCCACATAATTAAAGCAGAATCTGCATTGTCTCATGCACGCTCGCGTTCCGTTACAACAATCGAATGCCTCTGGATGATCCAAACAACGCAGACATTCGAATATCGCTCCTATAGAGACGCTTCACAGACCCACTTTAATCGATTTTATTTCGATTGTTTGATTGAAACTCGACATTTATCTCCGACACCAATCACGCGAGTTACCTCTGCACCAGTTTTGAAACCTTTGGTGAACCAAACTGAATATGGACACCGTTACAGGAGACGCGCATAAAAAGTTTGAGACAAGTTGGCGCTTGGCGCTCCGCTGGCGTCATTATAATAATGCGCCTGTTGGCTCGCCGCCGGTCGTTATGCCCCACGCATTATTATGTAAATGTAAAACGAAAAGGAAAGGACGGTGGTTTTTTTTTTTATACACCTTTATCTGATTCAGATAAGGATGGTAATTAGTGAAGGATATAGCGGGTCGGCGCCGCAGGTGAGATGTTCCCACGTGATGCCAACATTTCTAGCCATTGTTCAACGGTGAAATCGCACTCGTTAAAATACATATCAATTAACGCAGCACGCCACGAGGCCTATGATTATTTCGCATTTAAATTTATGACTAAACCAAATAATGGCTGTTAAAACTGCAAGCCGCACTTGTCGTGCAAACGCGACATGACTCGAATAACAACAATATTTGCACATTGTTTAATACTTTCAATAACAATGGAATGTAATCAGTCACGGCGCTATTATGAAGGGTAGGCGAGGGTCAGGATATCAGAAAATATTTGTTGTCTCCCCATGGCACCCCAATGCCAAAACCACCCGCTCGTCATCATTGTGTTTTTTTTTCTTATCTGGATTGGAACCCTTATCTCGGTCCCGCCATAGGGTGTGATCTCACTTAATTGAGTTATTACTGACGTATTAATTACAGGATTATAAAGAATAAGTTTAATTTTACCCTTTTATTTGGTAAACTCAAATCTATAAAATAATTCTTGGATTTCTTCTGTTTTTACAATCGCTCCAAATTATGAAATTGCGTAATGCAACACTCGAATCTGGAATTTAACGAATCGTGAGTCCACTAGCCAAATCTCCACGTCCCCTCGTCTCAACTAGTCACAAGTGTTTGCTCTCGGACTTGGCCACAAGTGGCGAGGGTCGGTAGCCCCTTTGTGTCAAACAAGGGACCTGCTTACCTTGCCCAAACCGGTAATTTGTTCAAATATCCCCCCAATATACCTATTGCTTATTACGGAAATGCTGAATAGGCACTTGCACCATTTGGGGACGCAAAAATCGAATTCTTGTTAGAATTTTGTCTACTTGTCTTCAGAATTTTGGTTAGTCCATTGGTCCTATTTTATTTACTCATAAAATTGTCTCTCTCGCTCTATAGCAATAAGCGTGAAGAAGCCGATGACATTCGGTACTTGACAAGTACGTCGATTTAATTGTCCCTGAGTCGATGACCGTGCGACCGCTAAGCGCAGTCCCCGTTCTGAACAACCGTTTTATAATACCGATATTATTATGTACTACTGTTCATTTCTATTATGTGATTCCTCTTGGAGAAGTAGGGTTGAGAATAAATTTATTTTAACGTACTAACACAACAACAACAGTGTATAGGGTTGCCAACCGTATATAATATATAGTATTTTACTGTATTTCGGGTCTGCGTACTATATACTGTTGAAGAAATATATAGTACGCAAAAATACTATATTTTCAACACCGAAATCTAACAAACAAATCCTTCGTTTTAAAATGCAAGAAGTGCAATAAAATATTGTTTTTATAAAAATAAATAAGTAAGAAATATTATCTTTGTCTATTTTTTTTGCCTTTGCCATAAAATACTATATTTTTTGAAGTGTACTATATTTTTTATAACTTAGTTTGAAAAATACTATATTTCGCCGAAGAAATGTTGGCAACGCTAAGTGTAAATATCTCTTGAAGCTGTTATCTGTTGTAGAGCACGTTGTACTACCTGCTAACGTCAATAACCTACTTCTATCATAAAATTATTATAGTATCTATGCCAGAACAGTGAAATAGGTCCTGGTATATGGAATATATTTCTCAAAATAGAATATTATTTCTACGACAGTAATAGATTATACAAAAAGTAGAGCTAAATAAATTGAAACACTGAAATCTATCAGCCGTTCTCATCAAGCGCAACCGTAATCACAACCATAACTAATTCAATTCACACCTCCTTCATAGAAAAAGAATGGCTACCTGATATTAATTCATCCGTTCAATACGATAATAGTAAACATTAAAAGAAAAAACAATGCGTCCGAATCGCAGCACAGTCGCGAGACGACTGACGCGCGCCGCGCCGGATGCCGCCTCGCCCGCCGGTCCCGTCTCGTGGGTTTGCCGCTGTTTCACCGGCCGGCAGACTTGCTTACCTTGTCTGACATATCAATTTACTCTTCGCACACTCAGATCTGGTTTCACCGCTCAGCGTTTCTGCGCTCCTGGTATTTGAGTTACGAAAGAATACGCGCGCGATATTGCGCTGAGCTGAATCGAAAGACAAAAAAAAAACGAATTCCTTTGGAATTGTATTCCTAAGTCATTGATTGTATTTTTTAATATTTGCTACCAAGGAAAAACTTGTTTTCTTTATGGTTATGGTAGCATTGTTTTGCACAGTTTATGGTTTTATGATGTCATTCGGGACGAAATCGTAGTTACATAAAATGTAGATTTATACGTGTATTCAAAGTGAGTCTAGCAATTTGTTTAGCGTTTCGACTTACGCATACAGAAAGGTTGGCATATCATGGATGCATGGCAAATGGACGCTGATGGGTACGTCACGTCCGGCTCCGCGGAGGTCCGTACGTGGTTTGAATAAACACGAGCGTTGTCCGGGGTGTGAACCTCGTCCAATTTAACCCGTTTGTAATGCGCGACGCGGGGCCGACGCGACGACAAACTATCAAAGCTAATTGTTTGCTCAATAAAGCGTCGTCTGTTATCTAACGAATATGCGCTCTATGTATTAATGAACTTACTTTACATAAGTATAGTTATATTAATAGTTCCTTGCCTTGCATCTACTTATTATTGGTTCAAATTATTTCCGATATAATGTACTCACTTGAATGAACAACGTTTAAGAAACAACAAATGCAATACATTCATTGACTGACTGATAAGTATAGAGACAGCGCTTTATAAATCTTTATTCAAAAGAACATAAACAGCAAGTTAGTATTAAATAGAAATCGACAAATCATCTCCAAACACCTCTGAAAAATGAATCACGACATCGTTATTGCGCCAATCGCCCGCGGCTCGCGACCCGAGATTCAGCCTGTCATTTTTCCACCTACCCTCACCCTCCCATTCCCTCCGAATCCCTCCATCCCTTTTAACGCTTCGAAACTCCCCCGGTCTACAAAATTAAACGCAGCAATTGAATTATATTTGAATCTACACCGTCAGGAGCTTAAATATTGGGCCTGTTATTCCTTGCAGTGAACTTCCCAAGTGATATTGAAATTTAATATTGTCGAAGTGAGCATTGCCTTATCGGTAATGCATTATACAAACTGTGCATTCGGTGTGAAAGTCAATAGGTAATCAATATTGTTAAAGGCTGGAATACCGTTATTATTCACGTCTGATCGTGGAGAATGAAAAGCTATGTATGTTCAAATCTTGAAACTCACTTGAACATAACATTATAGTTGTTCTTGTAGATGTATGTGTGTAGAGTAATTCTATCAACATTAAACGAACGACATACATGGACGGCCGTATCTATCGTAATTTCGCGTGATGCTATGCTAATAATATAATATATAATCCAAACTCCATCGCTCCTTAGATCGTAACCGTATATTGTGACATTCTTGTCAAAATTAGAACTGCTATTGACTTGAGACGTGTCTCCAAGTATTCCAGTCCTGTTAGTGTAAGTACCGTAGCAAGGATGGCGTTAATGAGCAGTCAAAGTGTAGACCGGTCGTGCGCGCGCAGTTCACGCTCGCCTGAACAACCAGTGTCTAAATGTCCCAAGCAGTCACGCATTATTTGTACGGTGGGCGATCTAACCACTGGAACTATGGAAAGCAAATATCAAGGAACTTATGGAAGTAAAAGATCGCTAGTAAACATAATTTGGTTTAAAATTCGCTGATTTAGAGATAAATAACGAAATGAGAATGGATGTGATGAAGTTGTCACTAAAAGAGTAGCTGTTAGCCTAACTTCCAGAGACATTATCTGTTATAACGAGTGTAATCAATCACCCCTGGACGGTTTCCTTTCCTAGTATTCAAATATTTATAGGCACGGATTAACCTAAATTAGATTAGTAGATTTATTTACGAAATCGTAAGAGTAATATAGTATATTCTGTTGTTTACATTTCTTTCTCAGGTATGACCCGAGGAAAATAATTACAATGTTCGTATTAAACGAGCAATTACCGTGTTGTTTTGTTTTCATTAACCTATAAGTACTTTATACGCCTCATTAATACGATACATGTATACAACATTGTAAAACTCACAATAACATAACCGTAAAATTTTCAAAATATGTGGCCATGTAATAATTCCAAGTATGTCGTATTAACTTTATCGGTTCCAATTTTTACAAAACAAATGAGCAAACTTCTCCCATATCACAGTGTATTTACACAAACAAACCCTTTGACGGTTTCGCAGGCGTTGTCCGGGCAATTTGAGAGGATTCGTGTTTAAACGCCTGATCGGTCCCGGGCGGCGCACCTAACTGGGCCCGGGCCATTAATCTAACCTCCCCGGCCCTCCCTAGCGACTCGGGAGGAGAGCTCTGAGCAATTTGCGATAGCTTGATGAACGATCTGATATATCGTACCGAGTTGTTGAGTAATTTGGGGTTGCAGTACTATAGTAGGACTATTTTAAAGAGAAGTGCTAAATATAAATATATTGTATAAGGATATCTTAAAGTATAGAAAAAATAAATAAATAGAACGTATTGCGATGACTTGATACATGATATGGAGTTGTTATATTCAGTGTTTTGGGGTAAAGCACTTCGGCAGGAGAGTTGATAGTTGAAACGTAATTTCCGATTATCATAAAATAAATAAAATGATGTAGTTAATTAGCGATTTTGTTGATTTTCAAGAAGTTAAGTAACCTGCTAACAAAACTCCCAAAATAACAATTAGGTACTGTATGTAGCCTTAGATGTTTGCTTTGAATGCAGTATATAATTTTGGTCAAAATAATAACTTGAGGCTATTCGTATTTTATTCACTGCGTATATAAATAGTATCACAGTTCGCCGAAGAGATCAAACAAGATGTTCCAAACGCTCTCGTTCATAAAATGCCCAGGCTTCTTCGCTAAAGAGGACTCCTACCGCCTACGTTCCAAAAATGGTTCAAAAGTTTTCTCGGCAAGACATTATATTTCTTTTTACGAAGTTCTGAAAATTCTTTAATATCTTTTTCGACTACTAAAATGTACTTACTAATTTGGTTTGTGATTTCAAAGTTTCAAGCTCGAAGAACCATAATAAAAACTTCTATCACTCCTTTTATAATCATCTATATAAAATAAATACTCCTTAGACAAACTACTAAATAATCAATAACTACCGTTGTTATTTATTCTGTAATTTTCCCTCCCGCTTCAATACGCGGTATAGACTGCAGACTCGTCGAATACACGGACGAAGTCTGGCTTCGTGCCAACACTACTAATAATTTGTTCACATCCCCTCTATTCCTTTGAGCATGTCTCCACTTCGCACAATATTAAAAGACATTCTTGGCGCGATCTTGGTAAAATATGATTGTTACACATTAAACTAAAGGGGAGACTTTGGTTTTTATTAACAGAACGCACATTGTCGTATTGAGGAGAAAGAAATAAAAATGGTGACATCTGCTTTATATTACACTGTAATAATTGTGAGGGTGAGGGAAACGGAAGATATATTCCTAACCAGGTTTTAATGCAATACTTAAGACCCTTTCTTTGTTTGATTTATGTGTGATGGAATTCAGTGTACTGCCGAAACGTAGTCCATTGTCACAAATATTCGAGATAATGATCGAATATCAATATCTCTACCCTACAACTCCGCTGAACATTATTGAACCTTGCCAGCTTAGCAATCAAGGGAGTCCCACTGTCGAATACAGGTCCTTTATAATCCGATTTCAATAGTGTATTGGATCAACTACGTTACGTATCAAATATGTCGAACGCAATGAAGTGAATTGGTGTTCTATATCTAGATAACTATTTATGCCGAAATAAACTTTAAAAATATAATCTTATCTCATCGGTATAATAATTCTATTCTATTTTTATAAGGCTAATCAGTCAGTTATCAAGACTCAATGTAGACTACAAGTTCGTATTTATTGGTAAAATAGATAACAGATACGATAAGCCAAATGTCTGTGCACTCCTACCGCTAAACTTCGGTTCAATTAAAAGCACGGTTTTACTACAGACAATATTTAAACAAGTGCCATTAATCAATCACTTTCTATCATAATTCCAGGTGACAAGACACGTTGTCTGTAACCCCACTATTCGCTTAGTGGCGCTAGCTAAATGACGTTAAATTGAGAAACCACGCGCAGAAAAAAAGACAGCCTAGCTTTGTACCGACGCTATTTAAAAACGTCACAATGTGTAGGAGTATACCGCCCACGCCAGATTATCAAGCTGAGCTCGCCTACGTCCGCTGTCTGTCACGGACATATGACACGAACCGCACCCGCCCTGGAATTTTTGCGACCATATCCAATTAAAACGCAAAAGTTTTTCTTAGAAAAACGAATTCAATTACCTCCCCTGCACTGGTATTTTTTATACGTCTTTGTCTGGATCGAGTCTAGTGCACTAAATGTTTGCTAATATTCCATTAGAAAGGCATATGCCAATCACTAAAACGTTAAATTCTGCCAAAAAAGGACTGTTTGAAATTTTGATCACTTCATTGACACATGCAAGACGTAGTATCCCATAAACAGCAATAACTAGTTTAGTCCAACATTTAATTTCGTCAAGAAAACTATAAAGGAATCGCCGGCTAGGACTGACTGAGTATTAGTTTTAATAACATTTGAACTTTCGAACATCGTATTGTATTTATATATAATCCTGAATAGTACTTCGAATCATTACATAAACCTAGACTCTGGAGTATGGAGTATATGGTTCGGGTAAACTACAGAAAGTCTGGATTTGGCGAATGGCGATTCGGACTGTTTATGTTACTTGGTTCATTGATAAGACACGCCTAAACGGGCTATTTGCAATAAACAAACCTGCAGTTATACCCTCGATGTGTCACTGGCAGTTTATTAGCAGTTTATCGGCGATAAATCGCAAAACAAGAAACAAACTGGTGCAGCAGCGCTTTATACATACGATTTCAGTTTAACTAAGCTTTGAGGTGCAGGTGCAGCTGCAGGTTTCCTCACGAAGTTGTTCATTATCTTTAACGCAAGTGACTATCAATTTCTGCACCCACCCATACGAGTCCCACTTGACCTCCATAAGTTGTCACTACGATGTTTAAATGATTTATATCCTCGTTGTAATCACTGCTTAATTTGAATATGCGGGCACCTAATTTGTGTTTACACGGACCTAATAATATGCACTTAACGGTTATTTATTTAGAACTATAAATGATGCCCTTATAACATAGAGCAATCCAAATTTATAGCCTACTCTATTGAGATTTCGTTAAAATAATCCGATGAATCGTTTTTACCGAATTTCTAAGAACAGCGTTACATTTCCTTGAAATTTGTTACTTAACGCAATTGTTTTTGTTTATTATCTTGCTCCTTTCATAATTATTTCTTGGGTAAGTTTCTTCTATTTTATTGGGTAAGCATCGTACTCTTTATTTAGCAAGTAAATCTAGCATCTTACTTAGTGAGAATTATCAAAAAGGATCTCAAAAATTAATCTCTCGATCGGATCTCGAAAATTCTCAAACTACATTTTAACTTTGATATCCTCTTAAAGGTTTCCACAGTGTCCACTGTGAGATATGACACCCAACGCCTAAAATTAAGTTGAGTATGAGTATTCGGCAGTAAAACCGATAAACGATTAATTATTTTCGTAAAGTCTATTCGTACTTTGGGCTCATTTTGCGTATAAGCCCAAGAGTAGAGAGAATACCAGTTTTGAATGAAATGATCGAGGAGGAACAACAAACATTTGCTTCGATTGACCCATAATTTGTAACATGTTTACACTGCTCACTAAGCAACAAGATTCTTCTAACGAATAAGACAAGAAATTTTGCTGTGCCCAACAGGGTCCATAATTTTTACTTAAAACATTTTATTATTACCACCTTATGTACATGTGGAATGAAAATAAAGAATATCAGGTTGTCAGGTACCTATAGCTAAATTTGAAAATGGTTTTCGTATTAACTAAAATACTCTGAAGTTCTTAGAAATATCTGTATGTGGCTCTAAATAATCGTAGGCCACCCTTCTGTTTATTTGAGGGATCAGAAAAATTTGCTTTTATACGTTAAAACTGAAGTTAGTTTATCTAATGAAAATCTCCAATCAACGACCAAGATTCTTCCGATTGACCTAAGTCATTAGGTAACTAGACATACATAATTATCTTCCTAGGTAAATACTTCTCGAAGGAGATTTCCGTACCTATCTATTTCTCGTATAACACAAATTCCTCGGAAACGACGACTTCTTTTATCCAAGATCGCAGACTTTATCCACCTGAGTGCTTTTTAAATCTTTAATCATTCCTATTTAAAGTAGGCTTAGCATTTGGAATGTGTTTAACAAGATTACTTTATTCTTTTGTAATATTTTTCACTACTTTTTCTATTATAGATATCTGCTATCTCGTTGTGTCTATCTTCTTATTCATGATAGTATAGTCTATAAAAGGCAAGCCATTTGATACAGAGATACGTTTCAATAATATCTACTAGTACCATCACATTTACAGCATGTTAGTGTCTGTATCCATTATGTTCAACATAGCTGCGTCATCAACTCCATCAACACCAGTTATCAACACGAGTGATCTTAATCAACATCTCACCTGCGTTGATAGGGATTATCGTTAATTAGTCGCGTTAATTGCTACGCGGCTTCCGATCGACGCTAATTGGCGTCTGTGCTTCCGAGGCACGGTCCGCCCATGGCGCGATTACAACCATCAAACTTACCATTAACCATCTACTTGTACACAAGCTAAAATCAACCTTAACTAGACAACTTAAGGGCTATGTTGCCGATATAGGTAAAGTTGTAGGTCGGCACAGGCGCGCGGGGGTGGAGTGAGATGAAGCGGGGGTGGGGTGCCTCTCCCTTCGCCCCGCCCGCCCCGCTCAACGGCCAATCACGGCTCGACAGCCGAACGACCTCACCTTGCCCACACGTCCCAGCGGATCCTTTTTATTTATTTTTTAACGATTATGTCTTTGTTTGGTTTCTGACTTTGTAGTTTAAATTGACTGTTGAGTTGGGTATTTATTAGTATAAGTGAATACAATAGTGCTTTTGTTTGAGTATGTTTTGTTCATTTTTGCTGTGGTACAAGAACGATACTTGGCGCTTTTTGAAGAAGTTGATTGATTTTTTGATTTATGAATATTATATTGTTTTCTTCTTGTGTTGTGTATAGAAACAATGAAGTTATATGCTATGTGGTCATTAAATAAAAAATGCATAAACTAAAATATGCATAGAATCTAATACATTTTTCGATTTTCGCAAAATTGTATATCTTTTCAGTTAGATAGCTGCACAATTTGTTAGTTTGATTTTGTGATAAGTTGCTCATTCCTTACTCAACAATCCCTAACATGTAGGTATCCAGCTTTCAAACAATAGAATATCAAAAATATTAAAATTCGAAAGGAACGCCGCTGCAAAGTCAGCGCTGGCAGACAGTATTCACTCACCCTCCGTCTGTAAAACCAATAAGACGCGAGGGTCTCAAATCCCCGCTTCATTTGTGGAACGCCCTAAACGACAAACGCTACAAACGATATAATACCCTATTACTCTAATGCTAAGGTATTGTTTAAAGCGATTGGCTTTATCAAATTAAGTGCCTAAGGTGAAAGGCTTGTAATAAAATATGCTATTTCATATTGGAAATGTTCTCAAGCGTGGTGTTATGACTTCGCCACAGATGTTTTTGTCGATAATCAAAACTTTGTAAAAACAACTTCTTAATGGAGGTTTTTGTAACAATGCTTTACGCATATCTTGTTTTATTATTTGATGGAGTCCAATGGCAATAGGAGGGTGTAGTAGTATGGACTGTACGTCCTGTAGGCCCCTGCCTATGCCTGTTAGGTCGGTACTACCTATTGAGTTTGTAAACTCGGGTAGGTACACTCTTAGATTTAACTTTTATTTATCTACTTATTTTATATCACCTATACATATACATATCTACTTCTGTACTATGATCTTTACTATCTTTTATAATCTTCTAAGGTAGATGCTACACTGACAAAGCAGCAGCGATACGACTTTAAAATTCAAGCGCTTTAGCACTGCCTTCAAATTTGTGTTACCTTTCTTTTCTTTTACCTCAGCAAACTATCTATCACAAATTACATCACTATCTAATTGTATTTATTAATTAAGCAAGTATTAGAATCCAAAGTAAGTAGGTGTTGCAGTAACGTATTTTTTAAGATCGCTACGTTATTCTTCATCATCAAAGAGAGACCGATCCGCAATTCCGCACATGGTCTCAGCCTTAAAAAGTCTTCTTAAAATAATAGTTCTGAACCATTTCCGTCTTATATATAGCATTATATGTATTGAACATGTATGTATTGAATTAACTAACTGCAAAAAGCTAGATAGGCACTCCTGAACAAGAAAGACCAAGGATAAAGACCCACTCCAAATAATCTCGTTCCTTGAACGGATTTTACCGCCGCAGTCTTTCAATATGACTCCCGAACTAAATGGTTGATCAGTCACGACAACAGAGTAATAGGATAGAATAGACAATCATTTCAAAACTGGTGAGTCCCGAAGACAAACTCTAAAATCGCAAACAACGAGTGAACCTTAAAGCTACGCCTAGCAAACAACATATAAAGTCCGTTCATATGAATGAGTCAGTAATTAAGTAATGAGATAATTAGATGAGGTGACTTAAAAAAAAACCTAATAGTTAAGGAATAATAGAATAAGATATCCAAATAATGCATACACAGTTTTCATTTTGATAACGAAAGTCAGTTATGCTTGTCAGTTAGCCTAGATGTCATGTAATAACTGGGTATTTAGGTCACACAGCTCCATTTGCGACCTATTTAATTCACCACATTTATTTACCCTTGATAATATTTGCTCACTCATTTTTCAATCGAGAATCAAATTGAAATGTCTTGATTAATATATTTTGAAGTATTAGGTATACTTTATAATTTAAAAATCATATTTAACAACATAGGGTCCGGGATGCAGTCAAAACAAATAAGTTACCTAGCCATCCTGTGCCGTGACGTCGCGATTGGGGCCTTTGGACATGCGCAGTACACGTATCATTGCTGCAAGTGACTTGTCTGACAGTCTAACCCGTACCATTCGTTGTTATTGTTCTATACAGTTGATACAAAGTTTTCCGCGCCAAACTTCCTCGGTTTGGCATCGCTCAGCTAAAACTGACCAACATTGGAGCTGCGTTCACCGAAATATAATTAAAACCATTTGGCGCGTCATTTGCGTCGCAGCCTGTTAATACATAAATTTAAAGTTTTGTTTTAGTTCGTGGTAGCATCGCCGTCGTCTTACCAGTGTGGCGATAACCTAAGTATTTTACTCATGTCATGTATCTTCGCAAGTTCTTGTCTTCATATTCCTGTAACATGAACACAATTTAATCACTTTTCTGTATTTGAAAACTTTTTTTTACAACTCCTTTCCATGAACTGAGACATTTTTCATCATAAGTGCAACTTCAGATGAAATATGGGTAACTTAACAATTTACTTACCTTTGTTGTTGTATTTTTATTAACTGTCAATATCGCAATTTGTTACTTTCAATCAAGTTAGTTAATTTCTTTCAATCTTATCTTGCATTCACGTAAGTTTATTCTTCGAGATGTCTCATCAATTAAAAGTAATCCATCTGATATAATTGCATTATATCTCTATCATCATGTGCGCAATAAACTGCATTCGAATTCGGCAATTGTTGTGGCCTTTACCCGCTTATGTTGTGCCGTGCACGGGTGCACCATGTAGGGCTCGCCTCACTAACGGTGGCTATGTGCGGGGCAGCAAGGGCGCAGCGACTCGCCCGATAGCGCGACAGCTGGCGCGGCAGGTGCACCCCAAATGAACTGCGAACACTGCACACCGACCTCGCAATGCTTTACCGTCCCAGACCATTTTTATTCATTAAAACATTATCTGGATCCACTGCGTTATGTTGATCACTGATTTCTAGTGTCTGACCAGTTCCCACTGTCGAAAATCTATAATATCTCCCGCCTCGATTTTATTTATAGAACCGCGATCAAACGAATTTGCACCTTAAATATCCATTTTCGCCGTAATATTATCAGCGAATAAAATCTGCAAGGCTATGTGCAACCCTCCCGTTATTGTGCACGCCACTGGCAGTCGCGCTACGTCAGCGCACCGGCACACACCCGGCCGCTACGCTTTTATAAATGGATAAAAGTTTTCTAACCGTCCTGCTCTCTCTTTTCAGAACAAAGTGGAGTACTACGTGAAATGGAAAGGCTGGAAGCCGAAGCACAACACGTGGGAGCCGGAGGAAAATATCCTAGACCCGAGACTCATAGAGAGTTTCGAGCGCGGCGAGGACCTCCGGCGACAAGGCAGGAAGCGCGAGCGCGAGCACTCACCCGCAGAGCGCGCGCGCAGCGGCTCCGAGGAACGCCACCCACCACCTGGCAAGCGCAAGGCCGAAGTGCTCTCCCGCGAGTCAGGGAAGATTGGCGTCACGATCACGATGAGCCCGCCTGCTTCCAAGCGCCACGATTCCTCGAAACTTAACGGTGGCCGCACCGTGCATGTGACGCCCCCTGCTCAACCGCCGCCGCCTGCCGCGCCGCCCGGTGGTGCCGCCGCACCCGCATCGCCTGCAGCAGAAGCTGCTGCGCCTAGGACGGGCCCTAGAAGAGCACCGCACTCGCCGGAGGAGGCCGACGCTCATACTCCTTTGGAGCGCGAGCGACGCACCGAAACCCAACCGGCTGCGACCGCACCTGCGGAGCCGAAGGGCACGCAACCTCCGCCACCGCCTGCGCCTCAACCTGAGGACGAAGAGGACTCTTGGGGCGAGGCGCCGGTTGCCGTGCCGCCGCCGCCACCGCCGCCCCCGGCGCCACGGCGCGGCGCCGCTTACTGGATGGCGCGCTCCCCCGTCGCCGACCAGATCTTTATCACCGACGTCACCGTCAACCTGCAAACGGTCACGATACGCGAGTGCCGCACCGAGAAGGGCTTCTTTAGGTCTCGCGAGCCCCGGCCGCTCGACGTCACGTAGAATGCGTTATATGAACTAAATCGGACGTTGTACAGCTATATGTAGCTAGTATTTATTTAGTTACTACGAATGTTAAACCCGAGTGAAGGATTGGAATGAAGAGTCCTTGTAGGCCTAATGTAAACAAGACTAGTGTAGTGCTCATCTATCTACTTGCTTTGGGATTGTTGAGAATTTGATATTCGAATTGTAGATGGAATTGTCTATTGACAAAGCTACAGGGATTAACGTTTTGAGAAAGCTACGAGTTATCTTCGGTATCGTGAGTGGCAAGCTTATGCATACCGAGCAATGCGTATCGTTTAATTCCCTGTAACTTTTGAAATAGATTCATAGATTAAATAATAATGACCACCAGATGTAACAAACAGACAAATTGTTGTCAATTGTTGAAAATAGAGACTTCTATATTTTATATGTTGAATTTATTGATGACTGGGTGTACCTCCAAGTAGTTATACTATGTCTTTTTAATAAAATGTAATTTAATGAACCACTAATACCTTCTGTATACTTCCATAATTAAGATTTCTGCCTGTGTACCTACTTAAATGTAAGGAAACAAATATTTTACCCAGTGTTTAACTTTCTACAGAAACTTAAAATAGGATTTATGCATAATGTTTGTAACTTTGAATTGAATCTCGCTATGAATCAACAAGTTTATCGCCTTGGTTATAGTTTACCTATACTCAAAAATTAATTTAACTTCATGTTTGTATTATAATGCCCTACTTTTGTTTTTCTTTTTATTGTTGTTGTTATTTATATGAACTTAATTTAATGTAAATTAATTTTTACTCGTATTTTCACCCAAGTATACTATGGAAATAGGTAATTTTATGGACATAATTTTGTATTAATAAAAGGCAATATGTACAGTAATAAATTATGCAATTGCAACAGTTTAGGCGCAAAATTGTCTGGTACTTTTCAAATTATTGTTGTAGCCAGTGTTGCAACTGTGAAATAGCTTATCAAAGTGAAAAATCTTCATACTTGTGTTAATTTTATGGCTGTTGGTTTATTAAATGAACTGATCGTTTTTTCTGTACATATTTCTATAGATACTCCTTCCTGTGCTAATAAGTTATTTTTAATATTTTAATTTTAAGGTCACATGATTCCGATCGCGTTTTGCGTTCCTTTATTGTTATTTGGTTCCTTTATTAATTAAATGATAATATTATTGTCCTAATTGGATATGAATGGAGTCTCCTATTATTTGAGTTTAATGTATATTTTACTTAATGCATTTGTATGTGGAAATGGTTTATGTAAATATTGTAAATATAATTTTAGAGCACTTGTTTTATAATGTGACAGTCTCTCACATGATAGTCTGTAAATAAATGAGAATGAATTAGATGCAGTGTTTTATTTCCCCGGAAATAGAGCAATAGTTAAAAAAGCAGAAAACAACATTGCCATTTTCGTTTACTGTAAAATTTTATATTTATTTAATCTAAATATGTGGGTTGTGGCCAAACAGGTCATAATTTGTTCTTAAAATACTTTTCCACTGGCTTTAGGGTAAATTTTTAAATGACTTGATCGCGTTCAGTTTATTTGTTGTGTTGTAACACTTTATAAATCAATTTGGGTTGAAAATAATATCCAATAAACGAGAACCCAACAACAATAAGTTCTAATTATTTTCGGGGTTTTATCTACCGAAATAATGAATTGTATACAAGTCATAAAAAACGAACGATTTCAAGTTATAATTAAGTTCCAAGTTTTGAAATGTTTTTAGCTAAACTTGTAAAACAAGAAAAATATAATTCAAAAGAAAAAAATAAATTGGCACTATGACTCAGCAGTCAGTACCAGTAGTCGTTTCGGTCAATGGCTTAATAGCCAAGAGCCTTGAACAACAGCTTCAGAGGCTCTCGTTGGGAGGCTGGATCCAAGGGATTGATGCAGAGAGCGGTACTCCTCGATACGTCTCGTATTGTGAAGAGATTCCTCTCTCTAGAGCCCTAACCGCCGGTAGCTTGGACACCTGTTCCCGATACCGGTTGGTCTCTATTTTTATATTTATAAATGTTTTTTATTGTATTTATAAATTTAAATTAGATAAGAAGTATAAGATGAATAAAGGAAATAATATTAAAAATAGTAACTAAGCTTATATGATTTAGAAATATTATATACTTAGTCAAATCTTTGATGGTTTGAATTAGGCTATTACGAAACTTATTAGCTGGCATGGTAAATATGTCAAGGCTTGTGAGTAACTGATTATTATTATTAGTAATTCGACGCAGAGGTGCGCACATTCCAGCATTGATACGACAGGAAGAAATAGCAAAAAGCGGACGTGCGCGAACCTCCCGTCGCATAAAAGTTCTGAGGACAATGTAATTTACTTTATTAATGATATTTGGGCAATCGCATCTATGACTACACACATTATATAGGAACACCCTCTCCAGGAATAATCTTCTGGAATTTAGACTCATTACGTTATACTTTTTTAATAAATCTTTATACGAATGGATGTTTCGGGACCATCGTTATTGGACGAATCTAAGAAATTTACGCTGTACTTTTTCGAGACTATCTACGTATTTGGTGTATAAAGGGTTCCACACTACAAATGCGGATTCTAGCTGGGATCTAACAAGTGATTTGTACAGGTGAATGTAGCTATCAGTATGCTTGACAAATCAAATACATTCTTAATTAAGTTGTGTATGTATTGATCAAGGTGTAATTTTTCGTCAAGCAACACTCCTAAATCTCGAACACAACGAGCTTTGGTCAGAAAAAATCCCTTCAAATTGTAGTCATAAAAAAATTGATTTTTTTTTTTTCTTTAAATTTAGCTCGAAAACATTCTGATTGAATTGAAAGTATCCATAGCACCTCTAGTCCGAGTTTTCTTCTACCTAGACCGTAGTTACCGTTAAGATAAAAATATTGTATGAAAATAAGTATTATGCGCACATATTGTGAACTCCTATCAAAAACGCGTTCACATAAATTTTATACCTCTTTGGCATACGTTAAGTTACGAAAACTCGTAGTACTAGACCCCTTTTATACCTAAAATCTAAACTAAATTGTGTTGATATTTTTATTGTAGACGTAGGATAATTATTGAACCTACATGTAGTGTAGGTATAATTTCTACTAAGGTACGATACAATGTATATTAGGTACGCAAAAGTACGCCATCTAGTTTAAAAAAGACGTGTAAAAGTGATTGAAAAATCCTAATTGCAAAATAAATCATTTCATTTTATTTCATTTCATATACAATTCTTAGCCGAGAGTTTAAAATTATTGGGAGTTTGTAATATGGACCGGTTTTCCTATGATTCCCATCTTATTTCTAGTTTTAGAAACTAGCTATACACTATGCCAGTCTCTACGATATTAATTTGTAAAACGTTAATCCACTTGCACACGTTTACGTTTTGCAACTCTGAATAGCAGCTTTTTTCAAAGATATGCTGGTAACCCTTGAGGCGCGTTCCATAATTATAACATAGTATTATAAACATCAAGTTTGCATCGCAAACATTATTCTGTGATGGTTTTTCCGTGGAATTAAAAGAAATAGATGAATCGTTAGTAATGCTTAAAATTTTGTCCTTTAGCGACACTGTCAAAATATTTAATGTTCCTGTTCCTGCATTATATATTTTGACAGTATCGCTGATTAAAAATATTGACGTTTGTTTCTGTTTGACTCGGAGTCTGACTTCTCCGAGACCGACTCCCGACTCGGGGATAGAGTTTAGCGAATAATCTAACGATCGGTCGCTGAATCTATAGTGTTTATGTTTTAATTCGAGCAAAGTTATACAAATCGGGCGATGGAGTGGTCGAAAGATAAAACACTGAAGTTGATAGAGTTGTTGCAAGTGAACGCTAGTCTTTGGAACCCGACTTTGTGCGAAACGAGACGAGACAAACAAAAGCGGCGAGAGGAATTGCGGCTAATATCGGATATTTTGGGAATATCGGTGCCGGATGCCACAAAGAAGATACAACATCTTCGGACACAATATAATAGGGAATCGGCGAGGGAAGCGCGCGCTTATGCTGAGGATCCTAACGATAGATATGTCAGTAATTGGTACGCGTTCGAATATCTACACTTCTTGAAAGACTCCAGCAAACCCTATAGAGTTTTACAATCGGTCAGTATCTTATTTGTATTTTGTTGTGTTTTTTTCTAAATATGTATCCTAACAATTCATAACCAGTGGTTCAAAATCGAATCTACAGACACACTATACTACTAGATATTATTCTATGTATCATGACTACTAATTTAATTAAAATTTAATTTCCAAACATTAACCATCACTCCAGTGTTGTTCTCCAAATAAGTATACTTGATTCAGCTAATAAAACAATTGCAGATCTACAAAACATATTTAAAACTAAAAAATCCAAAAAACTTAGTAAAATATTATAATAATGACAATGACTATTCATTTTAATGTTTCAGGAGGACAATCCCGAAATAGGTGTTCTTGCATCTCACTCTGATAATGCAGTAAATGACTGCAAGCTCACAAGTCTGTCACCACCTCATAAAATCTCCAGGACAGAGCCAGTACCAGTCAAACCTGAAATGATCTACCCTACAATATCCAGGCCAAGAGATGAATTCTCAGTGTTCGGTGAATATGTAGCAAATGAACTGCGGTCATTAAAAGGAGAGAAGAATCTGCTTGTTGCTAAGAAGAAGATACAAGATGTCATATTTGATGTGAAGATGGGAATGATAGTAGAACCAAGAGTTGAGCAAGGACCACTGTGTACTGTTTTTGCGAATACAACCCAGCCACACAACACAACTTTACATAGCAGCAAGTTATATACTACCCCAGTGATGACCACTGCTGCACACATAGAGCCTTTGTCAGCTTCCCACACTCCACCAACATCGGGTATCAGTGAAATAATCATTAATGGCGCATGTCATTACTCTAATTTCAAAGTAGACAGTCAATAGCAGTGTCATCCACTTCCCAGTGAGGAAGTGGATAAAAATGATGGATACACTATTAGGAATTAAATAATAATTAAGTTTTAAGACTTGAAATACTAGCATTTAGTTTCTTAAGATAACTGTTGATAGAATGGGTTTCTACTGAAATAAGACTTCGTAAATTGGAACTATTTTCTAAGATGTATCTCAAATTATGAAGTTTTTAGTGAACAAAATATACCTATTTTTAATTAGCTCACTCTTGTGATAAAAGCTTGAGTCTATCATCTCAAAAATGGACTGTTATGTCTAGCACTAGTGTGATTTTAATTTACGTGTACTATAATGTATATGTTGCCATAAGGTTTTATAAGTTAAAAAATAATGTTTTTCTTGAAATGTGTACTGTTGTAACTAGTCATTATTTGGGTAACAAGCCCTTATAGCAGGGGTAGCCAACTCGATTAGAATCAATATCTACTGTTTACTGACTAAGACTGTGCGATCTACCAATTATATAATCAGTACTTCACATATATACATATATTCACATCACATATTAAAATTATATTTAAGCTTTGCCACAATCAACTGGACTAATAGTCGCGATCGACTGGTTGACCACCCCTGCTCTATAGGATACCTGTTGTTTACCCCATTTACGTAATTATTATAAAGATATTTTTAATCTGTGAGAAAAAATAAATAGGTTTTTGGATTTAGATTACATAACTTGTATCTAAACCTAAAATTAAAATTCGTTTTTCACTAATATTAGTTCCTTCGAAATGTTGCCGCCAAAACGAGTTCGCAGAAAAGAACATTCCGCATAGATTACAGTGACATAAAATTATTAGTTTTAGTTTCGTACAAAGATTTTGATAGTTCGCAGGAAACATGCGAACTTGCGAAACCGTCATGCGACCGAGAATACTATTAGTTAGTTCGCTATATTACACAGTAACAGATTTTTTTAGGTTTATGTTTCATGCAGAGGTTTGGTCGCTCACGGGCAGAAAATATAAGTACGAAAGTAGGTACACGTATTTCGTAATCCAATATCGTATTTATCGACGGCACGGTTGGCGAGAGATCGACTGTTGCGCTACGTGTCGCGGGTTCCATTCCCGCACGGAACAAATATTTGTACGATCTACTGATAGTTGTTTCGGGTCTGGGTCTTTGTGTATGTGAATACACACCGTGCCTCGGAAAGCACGTAAAGCCGTTGGTTCTGCCCTGATCTCTCTCCGGTCGTGTCGGATTGCCGTCCCATCGGACTATGAGAGTGAGGGAATAGAGAGAGCACCCGTGTTTGCGCGGACACTTGTGCTCTATAATATCTCCTGCGTAGTTGACTAATCTCCGGTGAGATTGGCCGCCATGACCGAAATCGGTCAGGAGGACATTATCGTATTTATTTAAATATAGAATTAAAGCGTACGTAACTGTAAATGGGCATTTTGTGGCAAAAATTACTAATAAAATCGACAACGTAAATCATTTTTTTTTTGTTATATGTTTCTTGTTGAAAATACCTTATATAAAATCCAAATTATCTTTCAGAGCCACATTTTGTAGATATTTTTATACTTACACTATGTATTAAATTTACTGCACAGTATGTACTAGTAGTATTAAAACTTCGATCTCAACAAAATATTTTTTTTTGTTTACATAATAATAGACTAATTAAATATACGAAAATAAATTACTATTTTGTTTTATTATAAATATTATTTTTAACAATTTATTCCGGATCTGTGTACGTTAATATTTATAAACGCACAATACAATGATTATTTCTAGTGTACATATAGACAACTTATAGCACACGGCCGGCATTTAGATGCATATGAATATGCTGAAGCTCTCTACGATGACGAATCACATTAAATATGGGCAGTTATTTTGAGAATAGCTATTGTAGCCATGTGTTACTATAAAATACACACTAAATAACGATATGCTCATCCCCTCGTTGCAGAGGTACAATCTCATGGGACTTTAATAGTAATAGCATCTTCGGCAAACGCAACCTTAACAATCTAATCCTAAATGCACAAGCGTGACAATTAAGGTGCTTCGCTATCACAAGTATATCCCGGTTTATCTTCTTACAGTACATCTATGAGGCAACTTTAAAAGTAAATACCTAGCTAACCGACAAAACAGTTTCAATCATTAAATTCCTGCCTACATAACTCCATATTTATGTCAATAGGTATCTTAACAATCTGTGGTGTGATTGTATTACAATATAAACAGAATGTGTATTTTAGATAACATGCTTCTATATGAACTGCTATAATAGGGACCTACTTATCGTTTGTGGACTAAATTCAATACCTATTCAGTATGGCTATGTTGTGACCACTTGACCAGTGTTCATTCCACATTGCCTTGGTGCGCTTGTGCCGCGATAAAGTTAATTTAAATAGTAATCAACAGGAATAACAGCTTATCAAGTTGACGTAGGAGGAAAATTAATTTTTAATCAAGTTAAAACAATACGGGTAAGTTTCTATTTCTTTTAAGTGCATGAATTTATCAACAAAATAAGTCTCTTCTGAGATTTAGGAGTCCATTTTTCTTGGCAAAAATATAAAAGCCAAGTTTGACACCAGAAGATCGCTGGATGTCCTGTGCATACTTTAATATCTTTAGAATAATGTTGGGGCTACCTCGTTTCAGTAGTGTTTTAAAATTAAATTAGTATAACTTAACTTACGAATCACACTCATCAGCCAATAAAATAAAAATATTTTATTTCAGATCATATCTGAAATAAAATATTTTTATTTTATTGTTTTTATTGCCTGATGAGTGTGTAGCAGCCCTTACTCTTATTGTAATCTCAAAGGTCAATGACTGCCATAGATTACCGCCAAATGATTTAACGTGGATTCAACTGTCATTTCATTGTAGTCAATAATTTGACAGTCGGCTCGGGTGTTTTTGTTTGTACAATGTTTACGATAAGCTATCATTTTATTATAACAAAAACAAACTAAAATTTGCTTCCTTTGTAGAATGATGAGATTCTTGATATTCTTGATAATCGTCTCTGTGGCGAATGCTAAGATAAGAGAAATAAGTATAATCAATAACTATAACAATGAGGACGTTGAGGAATCTAAGAGATTTCGCCCTAACTGGAGTGACCTGGATACCCGGCCTTTGCCTGAATGGTACGATAAAGCCAAAATAGGCATATTTCTCCACTGGGGCGTCTACTCCGTGCCTAGCTTCGGGTCAGAATGGTTCTGGATCAACTGGAAAGGTATTTACTTTTTTATTTAAAATACATTGCGCATGTAGTTTACAACTTTCTAGATTTTAAAAAGAATTTTGATCCACAGCCAAAATCCAGTCTTATAAATGCTGCAATAAAAATATTTTTTGTTTTTAGCAAGTGGAGATAACCAGAAATACATAGAGTTCATGCAAAAGAACTATCCACCAGGCTTTACATATCAAGAGTTTGCTCCTATGTTCACAGCTGAATTCTTTGACCCTGAGGCTTGGGCAAAACTATTTGCTAAAGCAGGAGCCAAGTAAATTATATTTTAATAGTATTAAAATCCAAATATTATTTTTTATTCTATATTATGGTTGTAACATACTTTTAAATTCTAAAAAGCAAACTATAAAAACATCTTTGTCATATTCAATAGAAAATGAACTTAATACTTACTGCTACTTATTTCAGGTACATAGTCTTAACAAGTAAACATCATGAAGGTTTCACTCTCTTCCCATCCAAGCGGTCATTCAGTTGGAACGCAGTAGATGTTGGTCCAAGACGAGACCTAGTTGGTGAACTTGCAGCCGCAGTGAGAAATGAAAGCCTGAAATTTGGAGTCTACCATTCCTTATATGAATGGTTCAACCCTATCTATAAAGAGGACAAAAAAGCTCAATTTGGCACTCATACATACACTGATACAAAGTTATGGCCTGATATTAAACAGCTGGTTAATAATTATAAGCCATCGGTGATATGGTCTGATGGTGACTGGGAGGCTCATGATGATTACTGGAGGGCTACAGACCTATTAGCTTGGTTGTATAATGATAGTCCAGTTAAAGATGAAGTGGTTGTCAATGACAGATGGGGAATTGGTATCCCTGGCAAGCATGGAGACTTTTACAATTATGCTGACAGATTTAACCCTGGTTAGATTTTTGTGTCTTATTATTTAAATATATCTCATGAAGTAAATACATATAGAATGGCAAACAGCCTCAGCTTAGTCCTTCAAGTATTGTTTTTATACCAAACATTTGTATAAAAGCAATAATCGATTGTTTCTATAGTATTATCATTTAAACTCTAGGCTGACGGAATGCTGATCCACGCGAGACACAATCGAAATTCTATTATGAATAGAACTGCAACATTCAACAGGTTAAACAATTCAGCATATTGCAGTCCATAGCTGACGATTACATGGCTAATAATGACATGAATGACGATTGTGTAAAATTATCATATTGCTTAAAGGCCTTGATTTATGTTTACAGGTAAACTGCTTAAGCACAAATGGGAGAATGCCTTCACTGTTGACAGCAAATCCTGGGGTTACAGGAGGAATATGGGAGTTAATGAAATATTATCTATTCATCAACTGTTGTATCAAGTTGTGTCTACTGTCAGTTGTGGAGGTAGCCAACCACTTTTATATTTATTTAATTAAAAAATATCTATGTACCTACTAATATCCTATCCTACTTATAATATTATAAACGTGAAAGATGGATGGATGGATCTTTGTTAATCGTCGTGATCTTTTAACGCCATAACGGCTGAACAGATCTGGATGATATTTGGCTCAGAGATAGATTATATGACTATAATAGGCTACTTTTTATCCCGGTAAAATGTATGGGTTCGTAAACCAAGCGGGCAAAGCCGCGAGCGGAATTTAGTGATATAAACAATGATATAACCATATGTAAATTTTAAAAGAGTAACCATGGAGTTTCATGTTGGTTTTTTCCATGACTGCCCAAACCAGCCTAACAATTTGTAAGCCTTTTTATATCCTAGAATTTACTAGTTACAGATAAATATGGATGTTGAGTGCTTTTCGACCCACCAGAACTGTACTGAAACTATAAATTAAATAGGATAGGGATTTCTTATATTAATACCGAATTCATATTACAGGTAACGCCCTTATCAACATAGGCCCTACAAAAGAGGGTACAATAATACCAATATTTCAAGAACGCCTGTTAGCTCTCGGAGAATGGCTGTCTATAAATGGCCAAGCTATATACAGTAGCTCTCCCTGGCATTCTCAAAACGATACGCTAGATGGAAATGTTTGGTACACCTGCACGAAAGCAACATACAACGCTACTTACCCTACCGCCACACCCACTAAAGACGATAGAATAACCGCAATCTATGCTATAATACTTAAGTGGCCAGAGCATAGTCTGCTCAGGGTTAGAGATGTAACTCCTTATCTGCACAGTGGCACTTATAAAGTCGAGATGTTGGGCAATGAAGGACAATACTTGAATGTAAGTAAATATTAGGTTAAGAGCAATTAATTATATTATTATTTTATATCTAGAAATGTTTACTTTGGGTAATCTTAACAAGTGTTGTTCTTTCTTTAACATGTAATATTTGTTCTAGTGGAAGATTACTAATGGGGTTGTCGAGATACAGTTGCCTGATAAACCTACCGTCAAATCTGCACATGCGTGGACTCTGAGGTTTACATTGAAATAAATTAAATTAGATTCATAATATTATATTGTTTTTGTGTTTTATTCTACTTAGTGAAATTACATAGTGAAATAACATTTATACCCAAAGATCATATCCGAAATCCAATCATTGAAATTTTTTATTTTGTAATAGTCGGCTCTTCTTGATTCCACAGTACACACTATCAATAAGCGAATTGGTAAGTATAATGCTTACCCAAAGGCATGACAAATATTAGTCTCATAAAATGGGAAAACTTCGGATATTTGCAATTTTTATGAAAATAATGTTTAATGTATCAATTTTGAATATGATTACTAAATAAAAATGCATTTAACGTCAAACAAGTGTATTCAATTAAACTTAAAATATTCAGATACTTATATGGACATGGTTAATCTTACAAATTAAAAAATATGAATAATAAATATTATTCATATTTTTATAACAATTTGTGCTTCAAATTACAATGAAGGAAATGACAAAAAAGTATAGCTCATAAGTCTGAATACACAGAGAAGTTATATCATATCATATCATATATATCATAGTTGTATCATATACAAAATCAGTTGAAAACATCGATTGGGGACGATTTTTAATCGACCGATTAGAAAACAAAGTACCATTTGTCGCACTTTTCCGCTTTACTGTGCGGCACAACTCGGAAAAAACAACAGTATATTTCTGTAGTCTTTTTAGAAAGCTATTTTAATATACATAGAGAAGACGTTTTAAAGGGTAGATTCCAAAATAGCCTATGCCTTACTGCTGGACAATCGTTTAAATATTTATATGGGTATTGTCAAAATATTTAGCTGTACAGTCTTTTACAGAAGTGAAAAGCACTATTTTCAAACTATTTATGTTTTAGACTAACGGTAAATAAAAGAAATCGAATCACGCTTCTCTCCTCTAAAATCGACTGTACCTAAAAGCTTCTATGGGTGAATATCATTTTTTGTAAGTTTTGATGGCGCAATGTATCTTTAGTGAATACCTACAAAAACAAAGCGTCACCAAAACATATTACGTGTATGTGTGTGTGTATGTGTTTATTAAGGGATTCACTAAAAAGTGCGCCAATAAATCTTTAAAAAAAATATATTCACCCCTATGATTGTACCAGTGGCGTGCGGTGCATAAAGACAAAAAGACACTGCCTACCCTACATAACTCAGATAGATATTTATTATAAGATATTTGAGGTGGCAAATCATATACACCATTATTTAATCGACAAGACGACCGAACCAATACCAACATGCAGTAGGTATTATTGGTAAGTAAGCCTTTAAAATTTTCTGCCTACCCTGTCTAAAAAGTCTGTGCACGCCGCTGGATTGTACCGTAAATTCATTATAGTATTCATAATATTATATCTTTATGAGATATTGTTGTATATAAAAATAAATATGATTAATATACCTGGCTATAAGGCTACGTTAGGTATAGCTTATTATTAGCCTATACCTACATAATCTGCTAACATTATTTAAGCATCTACATATTGTACTTTGTCTGGCAAATAAGTTTATACATATCGTGAAGCCGAACAAAGTCATTGGTATTACGTTGAATTATTATATCACTTTGATTCGATAGGAATGGGCAGTTTATATCAGATATTGGCAACCAACTATTACTGTGATCACTCACATACTTGACCATAGTTACAGTAAGCCAAAAATGTTTGAAAACGATTTTCGCGCATTTACGATATTAGTTCACTTAATTGCGCGCACACAATTATTTCGTACATTTTTGGCTTAACGATAACTGCGGTCGTGATCAAGGATATCTCGTAATAGACCTCATGTTCTAAATAGATAAATACCCATATTCCAATCAAATCTGCTACATAACTTTAATTAACATAGATATTGCTTTTTGTAATATTTTTTATAGTCAAACACATATTACTTTGCAAAGCACCATTTGCTGAAGCACTGATAAATACATACCTATAAATCTGCAATAAGCAACCCTATGTAGATATACCTACATATATATCATCCTAGAAAAGATATTTTGGTTCTTTTATACATACATATAGGAAATATGAGAGGTTATTATATATATTCCTTTAAAAGCTTATGAAAATAACTTTTTTTGGAAGCAAAGCTAGTCTAGAAAAAAAAAGTAAACGGTATTAAGATTAGTCATATTTTACACAGAAAATGCTATTTTGTACTAAACCTAGTGTTATATTATTTAAGAACTCTTTTTAAATAGAATACACTGTTAAAGATTAGGTACAAAGGTTAACTATTTATGTTAAGTTACAGGCTAACTTAAAAATAATATGGCTACATAGGTATATTTCAAATTAACTTCGTTGTATTAGCAGCGATGAGATTCACGAGAAAATCAACAGCAAGAAATAGATTCTAACGTCGAAAAATATCTTTGACAAGGGGAATGTCTTGTGACTAATCTCTTCTCTCTTCTGTGCTGTTGTTAGGGACTTTTGTTTTCAGTAATGTGACTGTATAATCCATTTTTACCTTTACAAGCATTCCGAAGATTTTTCTTCGACATATAAGTATCCAGATAGAACTTTGTTATGAACCTTATCTATGCCAATACTAGACACTTAAAATATTTTTTTCGGAATGTTTGCCTTGAGATATTTTTACATAAATAATTAAGTAAAAGGATTTTTTTTATGAGCTCCGTAATAACCATACGAATAATTGGAGTTCCTTAGTTTACTAAGGAGGATATACGATGTAGTTTCACTAAGTTGGTCTTTGGAAGTCCTACATACATTACCAATATCTTAATATTTTTTTAGGTTAGGTAAGGTATATATAGGTCTCATGATCGTCCTGCCCTGTATATTTGGCGCAAACTAGATGTTCAAAATATAATACTATAATATTAAATCAAGAAAGTTTTAACAAAATTTAGATTTTGATACTTTATTAATTTTGGAATAAAAATATCTAAGAAACAATTGAATTCTAGACAAAAATAATTCAGTACCTACACTTAAATGTCTACTTACTCACTATATACAATGTTTACATAGAAGCGAGTTACAATAACTGCGTGGTATATAGCAGGTTAGGTGAATACAATCTAACACATACTAAGGCCATTATTTCTTTAGATTTTGCAAACTTTGCCTTTTAAAGTCACAGTACCAGTGTATAAAAAACAATACCCGCTTATTGCACTTTTCAATATATATTAAGTAATTTTGCCTAATAATATAAAAATATACAGCGATAACACATATCTATATAACTATAGACAAACCAGGTATTGTTTAAAATACATTTAGCCATCTAGATCTACGAATCAAATCGTCAAAGATGAACAATACGAGGTTGTTCTAATACCATCATCACCAGAACAGGTTTCCATAAAGACCATTCATCAACATACCTTGATAAACAGGGTCTACAGGCTTATTCCAAGCAACCCGGCTATTTCCATCAGCTATGAAACCGACTGAAGTCGGTCCCTCTGTCTCAGGAGTTCCAACTGCGGTAGGATAGATACCTTCTCATTGAAGAACTCTTCGAGCGCAGGCTGAGCGAGCACGGTTGCCAGGAATTGTTCTAAGGATATCGACCAGACGCCGTCAGGTTCCGTTTCTTTAGATGGGGAGGGTCTTTGACTTTCTTGTTCCGATTCGGTTGCGTTGCCGTTGGGGTCCAGCTAGAATGACAATGGTGAATTTAATGAATGTACGAAAAACTGGTCACCCTGTTAAAGTTTGACTGGCCTTATAAATCAGTTCCATGGGCGCCGGTAGGATTATTTTTAGGGGGCTGCACTAAAGATGGGTTTAGACCAAACGATTATAAAACTAGCAATAGAATAAGAGCACAGAGCTTCGTTGTTTATTGCTTTTTTGGTGTAAACGATAAAATTAGTTTTCATTTCCTCAGAGATAAATTCTAGTTTTTTTTAATATGTGCTTTCTTGCAAGCCAGGGGGGTGCAAGTGCACCTACTTGCAGTTGTAAGCAAAAAACCACATTAATAAACAGATAACTTACAAGGACTCCGCTGCCTTGGTCTATGATTCAAAACCAGCTAATTTATCCTAATCGACTGCCTCATTGGTCTAGTGGTCACAAGCGCGAAGTCCTCGGTTTGATTCCCGGGTTAGGCAGTGTTATTGAGCTTTACTATATATGGATCACTAGCAGCACAAAGTCTGGAACTGAGTCTGGTAGATGGCAATAGGCTCGCCCCTTATTACATGGAACTCAATTATGGCATCGCCAAAATGTGTGTGTATAATAGAACACTTCGGGGAAAACAGGGGTGACGCTATGTTATTTATTTTTACTTTAATTTATTATAATGGCTTGGGACCAATGACAATAATTACAGGCACAGAATACAAAACAATGTGATGTAATAATGGAATATGTACCTGTATTTCTGGTTGTTTAGCAGCAGCGGCTAGGAACAGACTGTCCTGTGAGATCTCGCGGTCGAGTAGCGGACGGTGATTCAGTTCGCCCAGTTGTAGCAGAAGCGTACCTGGTGATTTTTAATCATATTTTGAATTAATGGGAAGGTAAATCATTCTACCAATATCTTTTTAGACAGAGCAACAACTTTAATTATTATGAAAGTTATAGGTAGACCAGGCGTGTCACTACGACGGGTAGATTGAGTATTACGAACTAGCTTCGTTAGTTTCGACACAACTTCACTCAAATACGCACGCATGACGTTCTCATAAATTTTAAGATATTAACGATTACTTTAGTTTATTGTTTTTAATGTCAAAACTTTAAACCGCGGTCGTTGTCTCTGAACATAATTTTTGAGAAATGAGTATATCCAGCAGTATTCACTATCAATACATGAAAAAGGAGTCGACTTTTGGCGGAGCCGGGTAGTGTTTAGCTGCAGCAACTCACCGGCTAGCACCACGGCCTCGTAGACGGCGGGCGTGCGCTGCGTGAGGTCGTGCAGCACGGCCAGCAGCTGCAGGAAGTGGTCGCGCGGCAGCGGCGGCGCGGCGGGCGCGCTGGCCGGCGTGCTGGCGCCGCTCGCGCCGCCCAGCCCCGCCAGACCGCACGCGCGCACGCTCTCCGCGCTGATGTAGCTGCTGCACCCTGAACACGACACATAAAACCCCTTAAATATGGTAAACCAGCACCCACGACTGTTATATCTGACAGACTACAGAAGTAACTTTTACGCGTGGTTAAAATTCACAACTGATGGCTTTGATATTTGTGGTAAAAAGTACAATACCCTACATTACTGGACCCCCCTAGAATTTATCATATAATGTTTAGGGAGGTCAGGTATTGTAGGGCACCGACTGTACTATTAGCTTGGGCGTATTTAATTCGTTATGACTATACAAGTACATGTTTAGACATATACTGTAATAAAGTTTTGATTTTTCTCGCTCCTATGGAGGATGGACTTCACTCCATTTATGACTGTTATTGAAAAAAGGAACCGTTTGAAATGATACCATTGAGTAATTTTCATAGTTTTTAGACTAGACTTTGACTGTACCGACAAGAAAATCTTAATTTGATAACATCGCAATCTTTTCAACTTACCAGTTTGGCTGGTATCAGAATCACTTTTGTCCATCGTTGCGCCGTCTCCACACAACTCGCTTATTGACCTCTGTAGAGACCCTTGCAGGGGCTCCGGTGTTGATGGTTCTTCTTCTATACTGTAAGATAAAATCAACATGTGTTCATTTTTTTTTATCTTTACGTGTAAATGTGTTGAATTGCAATTTAATCTTTACTTTAACTCACTTTAATTCAGTAAGATAATAACGTTGCTGGGATTACAAAATTTTGTATTGTGGAGGCTAAAATAAAATCACATACCTATCGAAGAATGATATAGCATCGGTGGCCAGCTCTTCTCCGGTATCAGTGAAGTGCGTGGGTCTCAAATCTCGTCGCGGCAGCAGCGGCGGCGCATGCGCAGCATATAACGCTCGCAGTCTCCGCGTCGCGTCTGCACGACAACACAATCCTAACGCCACACTTAAGCCGCGCGCGCTTACGATGCCGTCATCGTCGTAATCCATTAGCTGAAGAAAGAATATTTTATTAAGAACGACGCGGTGGGCCTTGCAAAAAGCTACAGCGAGTCACACGGCGTCTTCCACTTCCTTGTAAGCTATCACATACATATACTCAAAGTGTTGTAGGCGTTCTTGACTATTCTCTCACCTTAAACATCCTAGCAGTGATGGCCTCAGCGAAGTCTCCTTTAGCCCAGGGTGATAACGCGAAGTATAAAGTCTTGAACTGCGTGTAGTCTAGTCTGTACGCTTCGTACGGAGCTTCTAACCGCTCACAAGGCACTCGCTTTGCCCATAGAAGTTCTTCGCGAATGGCACTAAGCAGCTCCTGAAAATATTGCAGTATTTTTAAATATATAAAGGCAACAACCAACTTTTTAAATACCTAAGGGTAGTGAAAGCAACGTGCACAGAGCTTTTAGACAGCTTTTTACCAATAATACCTTGTGCATGTTGGTATTGGTTCGTCGTCTTGTCGATTACATAATGATGTATGTGATTTGCCACCTCAAATATCTTATAATAAATATTCATCTGAATTATGTAGGGTAGGCAGTGTCTTTTTGTCGTTATGAACCGCACGCCACTAAGTGGTGATGGGTGACAGTATCACCAACACTGTGAGGAGGTTTTGCATTTTGTTACCCGTTTACAATGTGACCCGAATGGACTGAACAATTGCTGTTAAAAGGACTATAAGGTAAAAATGTCTCTGAGGCCCTAGTGTAAGTTTCTTCCGACAAATTCGATTTACTACATTGAACTCGTTCGGCGCTCCGATTGGTGGAGAGCACTAAACAGTTTGATGTAGTAAATCGAATTTGTCGAAAGAAACTTACACTAGTACCCCTGGAATGGTGAACTTGAGCAGGTAATTTTAGGGCGCAAGTGCTCAATATCTTGTACTCACCTGCAACTCGTTCAGATCGAGCAGCTTGTCCTGCTGCAGCGCTCGAAGCGTGTTCTTCTCGAGGCTGTCCTCCAACTGGCGCACGACTCTCAGCCGGTGTTTCAGACGTAAGTGTTCGATGTTCTCGCTGGACACGCTGCTGCCGTATGAACGGTACGACTGGTATATCAGCTCTTGGATTTTTATTGTCTGTCGAATGATTGTGTTTGTAAGGAACTTTAATTTGCGAGATTCGGACGACCTGTGCGCGTTTTTGTTAATGACAATAAAAATTAACATAACATAGCATCACGCCTGTATTCCCCGAAGGGTTAGGCAGAGGTGTACTATTGAACACCCACATTTCGCCGATGCCGTTATCGAGTCCCATGTAATAGGGATGAACCTATTGCCGTCTACCGGGCGTAATTCCAGACTCCGTGCTGCTACTGAGAATTTCCAGACAGAAAATCTCAATAACACTTTGCCCAACCCAGGACCTCATGCTCAGCAGTCATCATCATCATCATCATCAGCCAGAAGACGTCCACTGCTGAACGAAGGCCTCCCCCAAGGGGGGGTTTGCCATAATCCCCACGCTTGACAGGCGGCTTGGGGATCGCAGTGGCTCACCGATTAGTGAGAGGACGCTGCTGCCCGTTCTCTGGTGTTTGGCCGCAGTTTTAAGACGTACCCGGGTCGCTCAGCAGCCGCGCTTGTGTAAAAATTATGTACTGATTGTTACAGAGAATTTATAGAAATTGGAAAATTATTACACTATGCAAAGGAATACTCCTGTCTTTCACCTTATTTTAAAATTACTGTTCATATTTTAATCCATATACTAATAAATGTACAAAAAGCGTCAAAAATTAAAACATTAAACCGTCATCATACATGACATAACTTTATACAGCGTTTATAAAGAGATGGGTTTAATAATTAACAATAACTTGAAACCATTTAAGTGTTTTAAATGATTGCAATTAATATGCAATGAACTAAAAATGGTTTCCATCATTACGACTTAAGTTCGTAAAATATTAACCAAGATGAGATGTCGCGATAAGAATCCTTGCTTGTTGCCTATAAAACATACCTTATCTGCAGTTCGCGGTTCAGTAGACAAGGCCATGGCTTCTTCATTGAAGATACCTTGGAGGTACTCGTTCAGCACTTGCATAGCCTGACCGTCTTCAGTACATTTGAGGAGTTTGTCTCTGTTTATATCCAGTATTGTGAGGGTCACCTAAAGATAAATGAAATACACGAAAAGTTCAATAAAAAAATTAATTGTTTTTAAAAAACGTTGCCTCACTTACGTGGGTGCGTTTACAAACAAAAATATTCAAATTCACAATCAGCTAGACACGACACTATTTGAAGATCAAATATTTGTTGCGTGCGGGAATCCGTCGAACCCGTCGCGAAATATTCTATAATTCAACCACTGCGCCAACCGTGCTTTCAAACGTACCGCAAAACGTATTTATTTATGTAAGCGAGTGCCAATAGGCAAAAGGAATTTGTTAGGTTATTAAGTATTACTAGACGCCTTAATCTTAGTCGAAACAAACTTTCTGAATCTAAAGACTTTCGGAGACTCCCAATACTTTATCTGCCTTAATATATGCTCTTCATTAGCTATAAGGGTACGAACCTGAAATATAACCTTGGCACCATCATAAAAGAAACAGTCCATAACATTCACAGCGCACTCGTAAGGCATGACGCTGATGAAAAGCGTCAGGAACCAGGATAAGGAAATCATCTTCATCATGCCCAACTCGTCTAACTTGGCGTGCAATTCTGGTAGATGGACCTCTGTTAACTCTTCCAAGACTCCTTGATCTACCTGCAGGTTTTAAATAGAAGGATTTAGATAAGATGGCATCAGGCTCGCTCCCTATTTTACGTCGGCCATTATTATAACTCAGAACTAAAAAAAATACGATTAAACTTTTGTAGGACTAACATATTCGTGATTTTTGGTTTGCGGTAAAGAAAAGGTTACCGTTTTCCGTTTCGTGGACACTGTCGACTAAAGGATAATATCGATGGAAGGTAAGCATCGTGTGTTGGGATCAAACTTGTCGGTCAAGCATAGTGTTTATGACTATATAACACAAACAAAATTCCATTAAATACGAGTATTTTATTTTATGTATTGGTTACATGTGCATGACCTGCGCAGCCCAATTATTGCCACCAACTGCGTTTTGCTCTCCTGGGACCTATCCGAGGACTAAACGTCACAGGCGCATCTTTCCCTGACAGATCGATCGATCTGGTAACTATTAGGCTTCAAGCCTCCATAATGTACTAGAAATAACAAATTTAAATAAAAATCAGAACTTACTAAAGCACCAACTACTCTTGTATTATAATAATCAGGTAACAAAGTCTCGCATATAGTTGCTAGCAACCAAAATGCTTGTTCTTCAGGACAGTAAATTAGCAATACTGATGCTACAATGTTCATTGCTTGACAGTAACCGATTTGTGGGTTCTTCAGTGCGTAAGCGCATAGGACGCGACGGAGCGCCGAAATACCTGCGGAGAAAATAAGCGTATAGATAAACGTATCAACATAAAGGAATAAGAAAAAAGCACCCTTTCTATTTTTCCAGGTGTTGTAAATGGAATTCCTTGATTAAGTCTTGAGGAAATCAGGGATAAAATCAGCCCTACTTGTACATAAATATTTCAGCCTGTTCTATATTGTATAAGGTACTACAGGCTTTTCTCAGAATGAGAAAGGGCCTTAATCTACTTACACTAGCCTGACAAGTTCGCGGACATCACATCAAGAACATTTTGGAGCCTGCGTATGTGTGCAGGTTTCCTTACGATGATTTACTTCACTGTTATCGCAGGTATACAATTCACACTCATTTTTATAGCAAGGGTCTGGTTATTTATGTGAAATGTGACCACCATTGGACCTTAAAACTCAGGAAACTCGTTAACAAAGTAGAATATCTGCTTTTACATAAGTTATTACTTACCAACGTCATTCTGGAACGCTCGATGTTCAGGCAAGGACCGATGCAAATCCCTTTCTATCTCATCGTTCGCTTGATTCTTCGAAGATAACGCTTCATTGACTAAGCGTTCATACAAGCCTTTATTTTGTGCCTTCTGGAGGATGGATCCTGAGAACACACTCCATAGTTCTCCTCGTAATAACTCTGGTATACCATTGACGACTAGTTCACTGCCTTCCGTGGTCTGGTACATGCTGACACCTCGACCTACCTCAGCCATGTGGTCCTCCCACTGCTTCTCCTAGAAGAAGACATTAATATTAAATATTGGGCATGAATGCTAAAGAATGCACATCTTCAATATAAACATATATTTATTTTGTTATCTATCTCTTTCGTTTTATAAAAGGACTAGCTAAAATGATTGAAAACTTATATAATTAGTGACACATTTCCATATATGTCTTGTTTGTCTGTGTGAGTGTCCTGAAAATTATTATAAGTTGTCATATACCATACAAATCCAAAAACATGCAACCAACCTTTTTCTGTTGAATCTGTTTAATAGGCGAGGTCTGGTGTGTCCTAAACAGCGTCATAAGAGGCGGCTGCGGTGTCCACCCGTCGACTTCAGACAGCGTCACCGCCTTAGTCGCCTTCTCCCTGTACACATCACTGCATATTCACGCATTTGAATTAGTACACGGAAATATCAACCTTAAATGTAACGACCCAAAGTTGAAAACCGATGTTAGCGGTGACAGCCGGAACATGCTGGGTTAGATGAAGACCCCTGTTAAAAAAATGCACAGAAAATAGATAATTTAGATAGAACATAGAATAAGACAGGTACTACTTGTTTAGCTCTACTTAGAATGAAACCGACTACTATAGTCCTTTGGCATCCCCCCCACCCGCTCACGACAGCCAGTAAAGTGTATGGTTGTGTGAGTGCACAACAGTGCGCCCGCTAAACTGTGAACTCACACTTTAGCAGGCGACCGACAAGCGAAGGTTTGGAAACGGAAATGGAATACGCAAATGACTCGTTACAGTTGTCACAGTTGTACAAACAGAAAAAGAAGATTAGAAATAAAAATAAAAATAGAAAAATTATAGATCATTTCAAAATTAAAACAGGTTGAAATATTATGGTAACCCATCGAAGAATTTAATGGTAGTCTCACTTGGCACTATTTATCACAAAGACATGCAAAATCCACAAAAACAGCACTTACTTTGGCAATTTAGCGAGTAGTTCGGATATTTTATGTACCAAGAAGTCTCTATCCGATATATTTCCGAACAAAAAGCTGGTGTGGTGTGCAGTAGTGATGAGTATGCTCCCGGAGTCACCTGAAGAGCTAGCGGTGCCTCCAGAGTCTGCCCGTTCCACTTGGTGGACGTTCCGGAGAGGTATGGTAAGACGGACTAGGTTGCGGACCTGCTGGCAAATATTGAGTGTTTTGTGTATTTGTACTAAAATAAAGACAGACTTTAAACGTTGACTCTTTAGCAAAGGTCCTTTTATTGATCAATTTAAACGCCTTAATAAATGCGACACGCCCGGCGTTTAGAAAAGCTGAAAATCTTCGATGGTTAAATAAAGAGTTGTTAATGAAATTTATTACGGGATTGAGGTTTGATTACCGAAAATCATAGAATTTCTTAAGCTAAAGAGGCCGAAAAGAAAAGAGAGGCCTTTATCAATGTGTGCCTACAACCGAATTTTAATTAAAATAAATGAAATGTATATAGGTACATATTGACATATATCAAGTTAGATTGCCTTACTTAGCATTTGCTTTTTATGTAAAACTAGTGACACTATTAAAACTGATGTCACTCTAAATATCTATTAAATATCTAATAGTGACGACCCCCGACTTTGTTGGTGATACCGAGCATAAATTAATTATTTCAAAATGACTATTACAATTATCTCTATCCTCATATCGATCTGTGGTAAATGGATGTATTTAAAATGTGAGTCATGACGTAATGGAAAAAGTTACTATAAACACTAAATAAACTCTATTATGACCCAAAACAATAGACAAATATATACAAATATTAGTCTAAAGCAAATATGAAATCTATCCACGATAATAGGAACAACAAAGGTTACATAAACACTTCGTGAATCACTAAAGTACACAATGATAACAAATAATATGCATAGGTATAATAAATAGTTCATAATTATTTGCTTATAACATAAGAGTCATCAATGTCATACTACAATTACATAAGTACTTATAACCCTTATTGCGTTGATATAAGGGCTATAATTGCGTGTGAAATAGAGTAATAAGATTATAATGAATTTCATAACACTAATGTTAAATGCGATAATGTTAAAACATTATTGTTTTAATTATTGAATGAAGTGTTGTCGAGTATTGTAATCTGGATCTTTATCTATTGATACCTACATTTGCTAACAAAATTGCTCTAGTTTCTAGTTTATGTCTCTAATTATACTCTATTAACGACATAAGTTGCCCACGAAAGCACCATTGAAAACATTGCTTCAAGTAGTTTCAGTTCATCATGATTGGCTGTTAAGGTTCATATGGTTTTCGTCTATACATACTCGCTGAGGGGCAATTTAAGCACACTTCGCCTTTTTTTAATATTACAGATTTGACTGCATTTGGCAGCACTTCAACTGATGGTAAGTGACAATGCTGCCGAGGATGGATCACGAAAGCTCAACTAATAGCTATTCACTCTCGCCTTGAAGATTCCTAGGTAATACGAATCGAGGAACATGGAACTTATGTGTATTTGGGAGATGGTCTTTTCCTCTTTCGAAATGTTTCACTAAATTCTCGACAGAGCCCAAACGCCGATCTTTTTTCGATATATCTCGGTTTTGTCATGATCCCGCGAAAATTGCCTCCCAGAAATGTTCGTTAAAGTATATATCGAAAATATAGGTTATAAGTAACACAAATAAAAATTATAAGGCAGTCGATTGCCACCAAACGTCCTGTTAAATAATAATGTTATTTTTTTGTTAATATTACCTTGTTTGATAACAAACGAACCTATTTCGATCATTTAAAATTTCATACCTAACAGCTTTGGTCTGCTCTACGAACAAGCCATAAAATGATTAGCTTACTGTATGCAATTTTAAAGTTAGTTCTAGAAAGATGATGCATGATTGTATCTTGGTCACTATTAACCACAAATGTATGATACTGCGACTTACCCGGCTGTCAAAGCAAATGAAGTTCTGTGAGAGGTACAATCTTCCCCAATTATGTCTCTTATTATAGGGAGTCCATAGAGTACATTCTTCAGTGCCATCCAACTTTTCGTTCTGCGGTAATCTGAACCTTAGAGTGAACAGGTTGGATTGCTTCCTCGCGTCTAAATCCCTCTTCAGAAACGAAGGTTTCTTTGGTACGTTTTTGCTGAGTTTCGTCAAAAGTTCTTTGTCAATGTTAAAGCTTCCTGTTTTGTCATCAATTAATCTGCAAAGAAGGTTGATGATGAAAAGAGGTTTCTTAATTATATCAAAAAATGTGTAAAAAATATATATAGCCCATTATTGTCCAACTGCTGGGCAGCATCTTCTCAGAATGAGAAGGGTGGTGTAGGAGACGTGTTTATTAGCGGACTACCCATCGAGAACTATTTGAATCTTTTTTTTTTTAAGAACTTTGCCCCACACTAGGATTTCTCCTGTATCGTGGGTACAGTTTACAAACATACATGTCACATGCACACACAACCAGACCCGAAACAACTATCTGTAGATCATACAAATATTTGTTGCGTGCGGGGATCGAACCCGCGACACGTGGCGCAGAAAGCTAATCCACTGTGCCAACCGTGTCGTCAAACTCTCTCTTAGGTATGCAGGCTTCTTTAATATGTTTTCCTACATCGACCTCAAACCTAACGCAAGTGAATATATAAATCTGACCCGCACATTCAAAAAATTACGCGGTGTATGCTGGTTCTGAACTCAGAACATCTTGCATGAAATAGAAGGGTTTACCTGCTAGTCTATGATTGCCTTTGCCTTCTATCATAATAAAAATAAGGAGTACCTAATTTATTATTAACGCAGTCTAGTTTAAAAGTCGTGCTAGATATCTAGTTTCTATAACTGGTTGCAGAGTAAAGTTACTGTTATCCTTTTTTAACTAATAGAAAAACCAGGCGTTATAGCGACGCTGCTGTGACGTACATGGTATAAATAACGCAGATACAATTTGCAAACAAAATACAGTGTATTTTTTTCACTTTCCTTTATCGTAGGTGCATTTATCACATAAACAGATTCAAAATAACATATTTATATGATATAAGATATCATATCATTCTAAATGTTATCATTTCAAATGTTAAATAACAACAAAGCTGGACCACCAATAATAATAAATCACACTTGCTATCAATTTGTCGATAACAGCTGATTCATATAACAGACAGCCAGTATTGTTTTCGGCGTATCTTAAATTGTTTTCCATTTATACTCACTTTACTCTAATTAAACACTATTCACACCTATTTTGTTGTGGATATTCTGTACTGCCAAGGCCATGTTAACTGGCAAGATTGAGTAAAGCAGTCTAATTTTGTACTGCGATTTATACTTGACTGTGGATATTCCTAAACGTTTCTACAGATTTACAAGATTCTAAAAATCGTATTAGTCGATCTGTTTGCCATTTTATTCGAAACCGTGTTATCGAACATACTACTTCAATCACCTCAATTTCCAACGATAGATCGCACGCACATATGAACCAAAAACGAGCAAATATGTAGGCGCTTTTCTCTTTCTCTTTCTTTAATAGTTGCGCAATTAAATGAACATTAGAAGCAGCTTGAAATCAAATATCAGTGTTGACATAGCCCCCTTGCAATATTTTGCTACCTTTGCATTTGCATTTATATCTTGCGACTTGTTTAAGAATACTCGTGAATCCGTTCAGTCTGTGTGATCTTCACGTGATTGTTTGGTCAATCTCTATGACTTATTAACTAAACGTGAAAGATCATGTACAAGGATCATTAGAATATGTATGAAAAACAACTTACCATGTCATTAGTCTGTTTTATTTAAGTGTAGTGATTAAAGAATATACAAAAGATAGCTACTGAATGTTTATCATGGATTCTGAAAAGTGATTCCCCGCAGCTACGTCATTAAATATTTTATATAACTTCGTTTTCAGATACGTGTACCATCAAGTTATCCTTTTAAGGACTTTAGGATTAAGCGACAATCAGATTATGTAAAACAGGTATGCAGGAAATGTCCAAGTCTATATTTCTCAAAAGATAAGGCAGAGATTTAATATTATATCCATATTTCATTAATGACGTCAACGACTTATATGAATTTCCACACGGAAAACCCGATAACACTTTGCCGGAATTGTGCCACGAAATAAGTAAAAACAATGTAATATCCTATATGCCTATTGCCTACGAGCTAGCTAGTGCAAGTGACTCCGTTCATCAAAGAACTATCGTAATCAAACTCACACTAAACCTTATCACCATTAATATACATAACCGACAGCCAAAGTCACAACTCACAAAAATTTGCTAAAAAGGCCTAGTGTATTAAAATAAAATATTAAAGGCGACCCCGAAATAAAGTTCCCCATCCCCAAAGATAAGAAATTGGGCTGTTATTACTCCTGTAGGTAAAATGACTCATTGCGTCCACGATCACAAAGCTATTAAAATAATTTGTGTGCGTGTATATCGCACTATCATATAGGGCCGAAACCAATCAAAATAATTATTAATTCTAGATATTATTATGAGATACACTATACGTTATTTGCGAATACAATGTATGTAGGTGAATAACATTTAAATAGAAGCCAGTTGGTGCAGATCGAATGCGGAAAACCAGATGTTGTGACGTATAGAAGTATACTTTTATGTATAGCATTTTAACACACTGTTACATTGCTTTAGTTTACCTAGCTGTGAACTCTAAACAACTTTTTTGTTCTTCAAAAAACGTTGTAAAGTTTACAGATAAAACAAATATCTTACGGACGTATAAATATTTGTTCCGTGCGAGGATCGAAACCGCGGCAGCCTGTAGCCCAGAAAGCCAATCGCTTAACCACTGCACCAACCGTGTCGTGAAATTAGAAATATTGACTGACATACTGTTTCTACTTACTGTTTCATAGCAATATTCGCCAACTGTTGCATCAATGCGAAAGTCTCATTCTTCCTCAAGAACAATGTGAAATAATGTTCTCCATCCCTCGTGACCACTTTGATTGAATCGGGGAACAGAAGACTGTTGGTCTTAGCCAGTTCCGTGACGTCAGCCCAGCGGATTTTTATCGATGTTTTGCGACCAAATATGTAGGAGTAAAAGCACATGTAGTGAACTGATAGATACATCCAACCTTGGCGAGGCATCTTCCCTTTCCAATAACTGTAAAAATAAATATATTATTAAGCATGCATAAATATATTTATTAACGAATTTTATATATTTCGACATGCTTCTGAGTGTGAGAATCGAAGCGCGTTGTAGTTTAGTTCCGGCCTTAATTCATGGGAATTATAGATGATGTTATACATGTATGTTTCTCGATTAAGAATAGTTCATCACATCTAACGTATGTGTCAACTCATGAGTGTACTATCGTATATTTTAGGCAACAAGTTCGGAATGTGTTGATATCAGTGTAGCTACTGTGTTGATTCTGGCGGTATCCGATCGATTTTTGAGATTGTTTGAGTACTTTTTTTATATTCTGTGATTAAAAGCATTTTACAATAGATTTTTAGGTTTATTTATCTGCTCTGTATGGGAAGTCATGAACCTATATATTTATGTATTATTTTAGTTTTTGATTTACAACGCACTGACTTTGAAAATAGTGTTTTTTTTTTTATAATAATGCATAATTCGCGCCTACAGACAGCTCAAACTAGCGTGCACAAGTTATTTATAATAAAATATAAGTACTAGTCTTTGTTCAGCCTCGCTCAATTCGGTCCGAATGAATCACCCTTTAAAACATACACCACATTCAATTGTTTATGTTGCTAATTTCATTTAGTATTTGCGGTCGAATAAATGTCAATACCGTTCGTTTTACGGGTCATGTTTTACCACGTAGGTACATCTTCTTTTCTTTTTTTATTAAACGTTGCCCCACAGCAGGATTTCTCCTGTATCGTGGGTACAGTTTACAAACATACATGTCATATGGACACACAACCAGACCTCAAACAACTGTCTGTAGATCATACAAATATTTGTTCCGTGCGGGGATCGAACCCGCAACACGTTGCACAGAAGCTAATGGCTTAGCCACTACGCCAACCGTGTCGTCAAAGTTATAGATTCACCTAATATAAGCAGTTTTTCTGTATACATACGACAAGGCCTTGAGAAAACTATTGTATAGTATCCTTAAAAGGTCGGCAACGCATCAGCGACTCGTCTGGTGTTACAGATGTTGGCCGGCCTGTGATTACTACCATTAAGTGACTCGCCCCCTGATAACGTCAGAAGATCCTGACAGTTGGATGCACTGTACTCCAAACACAAATATTTAAATCCTGCGTAAACACGCTATGGTGACATCACATAAGATTGAAACATTTCTTGTTGTGGTTGTCAGAACTTTCTTACGTAATCATGCCACTGACGTCGCAATTTGATTACCCATGACATAATAAATGATAATAAAACAATCACTTACCTACAAGAGTAATAACAGACCAGTTTCTCATCTTTAGGCATGCGGAACCTTTCATGAAATTCATAATCCACATTTTTGTATGTAACTGTGTCTTCATCTAGACAAGATAAACAATGATATTAATACAAGAAAACGTTTGACACTGTCTGGTTTAGTATAATGGACTAATTACTGCAGCATAGGAGCAGTTTGGATTATATAAAAATGTAATAAATTTGTTCTTCAAAAAATATGGTATGGCTTCTCTACAAATTAATCCTTCAAACCATAGATAATTATAAAACGAAACACATTTTTTCACAAAAAATTATGACAAACAAGAAAATAGAACACTACCTTCAGTAAAATTCTCTTGCTCTGTTGCAATTACAGAATTTATTTTACAGCACACAAACTCAGTGATTTCTTCCTCCGTGTCAAAAGAATGCAGAGTTGGACAAACATTTTCAAACAACCACTGCCAATCTTGACGTATCTCTGACTCAGTCAGTGCTGTGGCTATTACTGTAATAAATATATTTATTTCAGGAGTATTCTAAACTCATTAGAGGTACTGAGTGGTTCCCTGAAAAAGAGCAAGCCAGCTCTTTCTATCTTTATTGTAAATGGCAGGGGTGGCCAACCAGAATAGTCAGTAAACAGTAGATCTTGAGTCTAATCGAGTGGGCCACTCCTAGTATATAAATATAATAAATAAATTATGCCCTCCTAACTGAATTTTGATCATTGAAGCCAATCTCACCGAAGATTAGTCAACTATGCAGGAGATATTATAGAACACAGGTGCTCTCTCTATTCTTTCAATCTCATAGTCCGATGGGACGGCAATTGCTTTCTGAGGCACAGTGTGTATTCACATACACAAAGACCCAGACCCAAAACAATTATCTATAGATCATACAAATACATATTTGTTCCGTGTGGGAATCGAACCTGCGCATAGCACAACAGTTGATCTCTCAACCACTGCGCCAAATATGTCGTCTTGGTATATGACAACTAGGACTATGTGTATAGCATAAGCAACAGCATTTTGTGTATTGAAGTATATAACAATTGCTAATCTATTTGTCAAATGATTAATTTGAGATTTCTTTGTAACTTTCAAAATATACTGTGCTCATTAGTTGCTTAACTTTATAAAACATGAAAAAATCTCATTATCACTGCTGAAGTTGGCCTCCCTAGTAACTGTTGCAATAACTTAATGTGTACCCAAGTAGAAGAAGAAACAGAACCTACAAAATATTAAAAATATTAACATCTTTCTAATATTTTATTTAAGAATTTTGAATTTTGTAATTTTTAAAATGAGTAATCAAATTTCCTCCGCTCCTAACATGAATCTAGGTGTCTGAATTACTTACCGTAATAGACTTCTGAATTGGGTGTCTGATGCAAAATTCTGTAGGGCGCTGGTTTTGTATCTCGGACGCTATCTAAAGTACCCACAAGAAGCGAGGAGAAACCTTTCGATTTCCCATGCCCTTTTCTCCTCTGCAGGACGAAGTACAATGTTGTTTCATCAGTATCCCTAAGGGTTGTATGAAAATATTTAACACTATTTTTCAATCAAATTAAATACGATAGATAAGCGGCCATCGTAAACATAATTACCAAAGCGCAGTTTTTAAGAAAATTTCTTGAGGTTTGACCCACATGTTGACACTTTTCTAAACACAATTTTAGATCAGCAGTTAATTTTCGAAAAAATACATCATAAAATCTACAGATATTTTTTTGAAAACAGATATTCAATTATGGACACAAACAACAAATTCTTTTGTTTGACACTATTTTTTTTTAATTTTGGTAAAGTCATTTTCTGCTTTAGTGCTTGGGATATGAGGCTTTTGACTTACACTTTAGTTGATTTGCACGATTTTCACAAGGATATTCTTTTAATATCTATACATATAAATAAAATTGGAGTGTCTGTTTGTAATATTGAAATAACCGTTTTTTACTACATGCATATGAATATATATACGGTACATACACCAGAATAACATTTTTTACAATTTTTGTCTGTCTGTCTGTTTGTATAGGCTAATCTCTGAAATAGCTAAACCGATTTTGACGGGACTTTTATTGGCAGGTAGCTGATGTAATAAGGAGTAACTTAGGCTACTTTTATTTTAGAAAAATTCTTTTATTTTAGAAAAAAAAATAGGGTTAAGTGCATTTGGTGTTTGAACGCGCCTATAACCATAGCGCGTAACCAGAGACAAGTGGAAGGGGCGCGGGGCGCGGCCGTGCGCCGACGCCGGCCGCCGCATCGCCGCGCGCTATAATCATCGAGAACATTCGGCATGCGACCGCGGTTACAACCACGTGTATTATTGTTGCGACCACGGGCACTCTTATAAATGTAAAGTGCAATCATTTTAATATATTAAATTAAGTTGAAGAATCAATCTAGTTTTAATCCTCAACATTTGGCGACCGTGCAGAAGAAATTGTAACGACCGACACGTTGCTGTTGCTCAATAACTGGCGACGGTGGCTGTCCGGTGAATAAGAACCTGGTGTGCTCCGTGCTGCGTCATCGACTGTTTTTCACCTACTTGGCGTGATCAGCGGCGGCGCAGTGATAAAGGAAGTAAGCCCGTTCCTATTCTATCCGTATACCTGTTCCACCTTCTGTTTGGTGTGTGGGTGTGGTTGCTTTGAAGCCGTGGGGAGGCATCTAGCTTTACGCGTATCTTCCCAACTTATTTGTTCGCACAGCCTATTAGCGTAAAATTATTAGTGTAAAAACAGCCTATTAGCGTCTATCCTGTCGCATCTCGCTGCCACGTGTTACCTCAACATAAAGCGATATTATCCCAACTTAAATTAAATTTTTTGTCATTATACCCATTTATAGGGCTAGTATAATCTATACTCTAGAGCTAAGTCCTTTAAATTCACAGTGTTTTAACCCTAGGTATCCTAAATACCTATTGTCTTTTTAAAAATCTAACGACGCAACGGTAAGTTGCATTTTATTCAAACGATATTTGCCGAACATTCCAGAACATTCGAGTCGCGTGTGCGACCGGTGTTCAAGTACCTACGTCGTGCCTCGCTGCGTCCGACGGGCGTGGTCGGCGCTGCTAGCGCTCTTGGTAGGCGGCGTTCAACAGCCCTGCATACGCTGCTTGCGCGGTTGGCGGGCTCGGCAGCGGCGCTGTGGTTTGAGCTACTTGACTGCTGGATTGTATTGACCGGTGGGATTGAACATTTTATTTAAGTAGTACCTGCCTACATAGCTTTGCCTAGCTCATTGTTAGTAAAGTGTTGTCAAGTTGGCAAATTATATTTAAATTTCAGTCAACATGCCGGACGATACGGTTTCAACTCCTAATGTGGAGGTCATGGAAAACTTTAAAACATTAGTCCGCAAACGTGGTGGCATTCGTAGTCGATTAACAGTATTTAAAAATTATATAAGTAAATTTCAACTCGAGAAAGCCTCTAGTCTAACTAGTTTAGAAGTGAGAGAGTTAAACTTGCGACTCACACAGTTAGAAGATTTAATGTCTAAATTTGACATAATACAGTCGGAGATAGAGGAGATTTCTCAGAATATAGATGAGCAAATGTCAGAACGAGAATGTACAGAAGGGGAATTCTATTCCATGATTTCTTTTACACAAGAATTAATAGGTATTTATTCATCAAAAAATAAAGAGGATAATGAGTCTGTAAAATCGAGTAGTTGTAGTAATATGAACAATTCGGTGAAATTGCCAACTATTAATTTGCCCACGTTTGACGGGAACTATTCTAAATGGCTAGAATTTAGAGATACGTTTGATTCTCTTATTAATAATAATGAGTCAATACCACTAATTAATAAGTTTCATTATTTAAGAAATTCGTTAGTAGGTAGCGCTAGTGTTATCGTGCGGTCCATTGAATTTACCGCGAAAGGCTATCAAATTGCATGGAAGTCTTTATGTGACAGATTCAATAACAAAAATATCCTCATAAATAATCACTTGCAGGCATTAGTCAGTATAAGCCCGATTCAGAAAGAATCTTTCAAGGCCTTAAGGTATATGATAGATCAGGTTCAAAAAAATCTGTATGCTCTAAATATATTAGAAGTTTCCACTACCGGTTGGGATCCTTTAGTTATATTCTTGGTATCAGCAAAGTTAGATCATAGAACTAGTAGTAAGTGGGAGGAACATAAAGGTCATTTAACACACCTGCCTTCCCTGGATGAATTCATAAAGTTTTTAGAAAATCGTGCAAATGTCTTAGAGACAGCGAATAGTAGTCGATATTATGACAATAAACATTCTATTCATCGTAATGAACATAAATCTATCAAGGCATTAACTAGTTTGGAAGGTTCTCACACTAAGGCATGTCTTATCTGTAAAAAATCTCACTATGTACATCAGTGCCATAAATTCAGGGCCATGAGTTTAAATGACAAGCTTTCTGAAGTGGCTAAGTATAAATTATGCACCAACTGTCTTCGTAGTGGCCATAAAAATTCTGAATGTACATTACATGGTTCTTGCCGGACCTGTAAAGAAAAACACAATTCAATGTTACATGAAAATAAATGTACAATTACTAACGTAGTCATGGAAAATACAGATTCAGCACAGCCATCGACGAGTAATAGTCCTATTAGTTTGTCAGCTCGCTCATCAGGGCAAGTATTATTATGTACTGCTCAAGTAGAGATAATTAATACACATAACAATTGTACTTACCTTGCCCGTGCGTTGCTGGACACTGGAAGCCAATCTTCATTTATAACCCAAAACCTGAAAGATAGGCTAGGGGTACAAGCAAAGCAAATAAAGGCATTTAACGTCACGGGTATAAATAATGTAGCATGTAAAATAAATGAGCGATGCAGTGTTGTATTGAAGTCTCTTGTTGGCTCATTTAATAAAACTATTAATTGCCTAATCATTCCTAAAATTACAGGAAAACTACCTAGCGTTCAAGTAAATGCTGAGCGGTTAGGATTGCCTGATAATGTGGTTCTGGCAGACCCCTTGTTTTATGAGCCTGCCAATATAGATATCTTGCTTGGTGCGGACCAATTTTTTGATATTGTAAATAACAATAGAATAAACTTGGGTGTGAACAAACCTATATTACAGGATAGCCAGTTAGGATGGCTAGTTGCCGGGCCTATCGGTGAATCCTATTATAATCATAATACACATTGTAATTTAGTAAAAAATAATAATATGGTATCACTTCAAGATATCGATAGCTCAATCAAAAAATTCTGGGAGATAGAAGAATTACCTGTAAATTCTAATAAATATTCGATTGATGAACAATTTTGCGAGTCCCATTTCATTGAAAATACCCGTCGCTTACCTGATGGGCGATTTTCAGTCATGATGCCGCTGACGGAGGCCCCGGAGCAGGCACTTGGCAAATCGTTTCCAATTGCAATGAAACGTTTCTTCAGTTTAGAAAATAAATTAAATAAAAATGATAAAGTTAAAAACCAGTATAATGAATTTATTAAGGAATATCTTAAGTTAGGACATTTAAGCGAAATTGAGAAACCTGAGTTTGCGTGTTACTTACCTCATCATTGTGTAATTCGGGAACAGCATGATACTACCAAGTTGAGGGTGGTATTTGACGCTTCAGCTAAAACAAGTTCAGGAAAATCTTTAAATGATATTCAGGCTGTTGGTCCCATTGTGCAGAGCGACTTATTCTCTATTCTTATTCGTTTCCGACTTCATAAGTTTGTCTTAACGGCAGATGTCGAAAAAATGTATCGACAGGTAGCTTTAGATAAATCACAGCGACACCTTCAGCTTGTGTTGTGGAGGGATCAAGTCGGTCAACCTATAAAATTTCTACAGCTCAATACATTGACATATGGAATGGCTTCTGCCCCATTTCTAGCTACTAGGTGTCTGGTTGAGCTGGCTGATAAATGTCAGGATAAAGTTATTGCTAAGGTCATAAAAAATGATTTCTATATAGATGACTTAATTACAGGTGCCTCAACTGAAGACGAGTTAGAACATATTCATTTAAATGTAACCAAGGTTCTGAACTCAGCTTGTTTACCATTACGTAAATTTCGCACAAATCGTACAAAAATCCTTAGTGGCACATTAGAAGTATCTGATTATCTTGATTTTCATAACGAATCTACTGTCTTAGGTTTAAAATGGTCACCAAGGACCGATAAGTTGCACTTTCCAAAGGGAATTGAGTTCACTTCAAAGGTTACCAAACGATTTATTATTTCCACAACTTGTAAGTTATTTGACCCACTGGGGCTAGTAAGTTGTAGTATTATAAAGGCAAAAATCTTACTACAACATTTGTGGACTGCAAAATTAGACTGGGACGATCCAGTACCTGAAAATTATGCTAAAAGATGGTTCAAGTTTATTAAAAACCTTCATCACTTATCCGATATTATGTTACCTCGTTATGTTTTAGGGGATAGTCTAGAAACCCAGTCTGCTGAGCTACATTGCTTTGTAGATGCATCTCAGCAGGCATATGGTGCATGTGTTTATATGCGTTCTCAGGATAGTAGGCAAAAGGTTACAGTAAGATTACTATGTGCTAAAACCAGAGTTTCACCAATTAAGGCGCTCACAATCCCTAGGCTAGAGCTATGTGCTGCTTTGATAGGTGCTCAATTAAGTGAGAAAGTTTTACAGTCCGCACCATGCAATATAACCAAAAAATATATGTGGACAGATTCCACAGTTGTACTTGGATGGCTAAAATCTCAAAACAAAGTCTTACAGACGTTTGTACGCAATCGAGTTAACAAAATTAATGAAATTACCCAAGAGTTTGAATGGAAACATGTTCCAACTGATTTAAACCCAGCAGATTTAGCTTCTAGGGGCATTGACCCAGAGCATCTCAAGTCGTCATCTTTGTGGTGGGAGGGTCCTTTGTTCCTCAAGGAGGATCAGTCTCAGTGGCCTACTCAACCTCACACCACACTTAAAAACTTACCGGAAGTCAAGGTATTACTCTCTGCTGAGGACATGTCCAGTAATAATTCGCTGATCTTATTTGAAAATTATTCCAGTTATATGAAACTTAAGAGAGCTTACGCATATGCTTTACGTTTTATTAACAATTGTAAAAGTAAACATTTAAAATTAACGGGACCTTTGCAAGCTAACGAACTAGAAAACTCTTTAATACAATTACTTAAGGTTAGTCAATCCGAATCATTTGCAAATGATATTAAAAATATTCAAGGTGGAATAGAACTGCACCATAAAAGTAAATTATTATCCTTAAATCCAATGTTAGATACCAATGGTTTGATAAGAGTAGGTGGCAGATTAAATCAGGCTGATTGTCAATACGACAAAAGGCACCCAATTTTACTAGATGCTAAACATCACTTAACTAAACTTATAATGAAATATGAACATTTACGTTTACTGCACGCAGGGCCACAGTTACTTCTGTCGTCAGTTCGTGAGAAGTTTTGGCCCCTAGGTGGCAGAAACCTCGCTCGCGCTATCGTAAGACAGTGTGTTGTCTGTACTCGCATGAAAGGTCAGACCACACAACCTATAATGGGCGACTTGCCGAGTGTAAGAGTCAATCCAGACTTTCCCTTTAATTCATGTGGAATCGACTTTGCCGGACCTTTTATGATTTCTTCCAAAAAGGGACGAGGTAATCGTATAACCAAGGCCTACTTATGCGTATTTGTGTGCTTAACTACTAAGGCCCTACATTTAGAAGTTGTCAGTGACCTCACCACTGAGGCTTTTATATTGTGTCTGCGTAGGTTTGTGTCGCGTCGCGGCAAGCCCTATGCCATATACTGCGACAACGGTAAGAATTTTGTTGGCGCTAACAATGAGTTGGGTAAGGTTATACAGTCCAGTTGTCGAGCGGTTACAAGCTATGCAGCTAATGAGGCTATTAAATTCACTTTTATTCCCGCGTACTCTCCACACTTCGGTGGGATATGGGAAGCGGGCGTTAAATCATCAAAATTCCATTTAAAACGCGTAGCTGGCAATGCCTCCCTCACGTTTGAAGAGCTAGCGACTCTTTTCACCCAAATAGAAGCGATACTAAACTCCAGACCTCTTTCCCCCCTCTCGTCAGACCCTTCTGATCTCCATCCTCTAACCCCTGGGCACTTCCTAATTGGACGGCCGCTAATGTCAGTACCTTCACTACCTGTGAAAACATCTAGACCCAACAGATACCAGCTTATCGAACAGGCACGACAGCAATTTTGGGAGAGGTGGCGTCGAGAGTTCATGGCCGAGCTTCAAAATCGAGCAAAATGGAAGAAAGGATCAAAACCAATCCAAGTCGGAGATCTAATTATTCTCAAGGAGGACAACTTGATGCCGCTACACTGGCGTATGGGTCGTGTAGTAAAATTATACCCTGGAGCCGACGGGATCTGTAGGGTGGCCGATATATTTACTGCCGCCGGCACCATTAAACGGGCTGTCAACAAAATGTGCCCCCTACCTGTGGCTGCTGCTGAATAAAGGTTGAAAGGACCTTTCAACGCCGCGGAGGATGAACGCGCCTATAACCATAGCGCGTAACCAGAGACAAGTGGAAGGGGCGCGGGGCGCGGCCGTGCGCCGACGCCGGCCGCCGCATCGCCGCGCGCTATAATCATCGAGAACATTCGGCATGCGACCGCGGTTACAACCACGTGTATTATTGTTGCGACCACGGGCACTCTTATAAATGTAAAGTGCAATCATTTTAATATATTAAATTAAGTTGAAGAATCAATCTAGTTTTAATCCTCAACAGTGTTACTAAAAAATACATTGTTAAGTTCCGACATCCACGCGAACGAAGTCGCGGGCACAGCTAGTATATCATATAATATGACCACGCACTAGGCTATGCAGAAGCTATAAGGAGAATCAAATATTGATCAGAAACAGACATAAATAAAGACCTATGTGAACCTTAACCTACGGTACCTAGGTCTTTTACATTAAAATAATGCACAGTGCCTGAACAAAAAATTATAACATAACATAGCATCACACCTCTATTCCGCGAAGGGTTAGGCACTGGGGGGTACAGGTACACCTCTTCGAGGAATACAGGCATGATGCGGCATCTGAATGTGTAATACATGGATTCTTATGCATAGTATATTATTATAATAATGTATAATTTATACACTATATTATTTCCATGTATACAAATCCGTCAATCAAACGCTGCTCAAGTAGCACAGCTGAACGCCTAGAATCGGTCTATTCGAGCTAGTTCGATTTTATTCGGACTATGCGTATTCTAAAGCAGCTTTAGCGATTGCAGACATGATGATTAATTTGCAATAGAAAGAAATTGTTAATTTAGTCAGGAGGATTTATTATAATTTAACATTCACCAAATTTTTGTGTAGTTTATGTCCGTCTCTGTAATCATTAATAATCTTCATGATTTCATGATCGTCAAATTTTCATTGCAGGACAGTTTCATTAAAATTATGTTGGTGAAAATTTGGACGTGTATTTTATGAATAATATTAAACTTCAGTGATGATGTTCTTTTTCAGCAATTTTTCTTTGAGATTCTGCCCAACTTCTTACATTTGAATCAGAATTAACAACTTTATGTATTTTAGAGTATGCCCAAAAGCCCCCTAAGGCACCCAATGGATAATACATCCAAATCCAATTATTTTTTAGGTAAAAGAAAAATGGAAATTGAGCGATTTTGGCTGAAATTGTGTACGGGAATTTCATATGACGACCAGATTTCCTGAAAAATATAATTTCATATTATTATATAGAATGAGGGAAACATGAATAAATACGGTATCATAAAAATTCAATATGTATGTGTACTAAGTTATTTCTGCTTACCCCGCAATTACTCCAGCTCCCCGAAAAACTTTTTCGATTTCGTCATAAATGCGTATCAGGGTTTTAGGGTAAACCATTTTGTATATTAAGTAATTTTATTTTAGATTGAAAACTAAACCTAAGTAAAAAGGTCTTCCAACTGTAACATTGACATTGCATTTTATTGTCATCGATATCGATTGTTTCTTTTATTTAAAATATTCGTTGGAATTTTGATATGGTGTTCATTTTTTTTTTACATATAATGCTGGCCATGCATTGTGGTATTCTCTTTATTGGCAAACCGCGAAACTTACAATATGAAAAATGTTGTCTCGGTAACTTTCAGTAGGTACATAAATACAGACGAGGAGAAATATGTATCACATAGCGTCATCAAATTTTTTTAATAGCACCTTATTACAGTCTTCAAAAATTACTCACAATTTAACTGCAAAAACATATTAAATATGAATTTGGTGTGCATTCAAAGATTTTACAATATATAGGTTATCTAAGATTTCTTTTGAATGTCTCTTTCGTGTTTATCTATAAGGGCCATGTTCACAAACACTTTGTCGGATGTTTAAAATAAAAACGGCCGGTTACTCTTATAAAAATCCCTGTCAATCCCTGCCTTGGGCCTTAATATATTAGTGCAGTATGCGTAAGATACACTATATCGGTACTGCTGAGATGTTTTCAGACAGAACTGAACGTTACAAGCATTGTACACATTATCTTCTGCTTGGCGAAATGACTCAAAAAAGTAGTGGGACTCGGTACACATTAGAAGTACAAGCTAGGACAGGGATATTGTTATATCTGTAGACTTAGAATATTGCTTACGCTTCTAAATCTACATTTGACAAATATTTTCTTAAACATTACTAATTAATTTAGATGTTTTGAATACATATCAAGTACTTGATTACGTAATATATTCTACTCTGTGTTGCGTATTGTATGGTAGTATGGTAGATTTTAGTTTTCCAATCTTTCATCCATCATTGCGTCACTGTCATACTTATACGTAATTTCTGGACGATATTATATCTGTCACAAACTTCCTCCGTTGCCCCCCTTCACCCCAGTTCACCCTTCATCCATTCAATATCATCAATTTACTTGCGATTTGTGGAATTCTTGTGAATAGACAACGAATCGGGATTCCGGAGATCTTATAATTATTTGATTTACCAATATTTTACTGAAATGTGTGAAAACGAAAAAGAAGAAGCAGCTAATTTGGTTTGTTAATCAATTCGACTTGCACCTATTGTGATGTCCATTTCCGAATAGTATTTTTCATTTATTAATTATTTTATTAATCATTAAGTGTGATTTGTTTTTAGAAAGAGGAATTCGAATGGGTTCTTCGTGAAGAGGTACACTCGATATTACATCAGCTGCACACTGTTTTAGTTGTAAGTGTCAAGTCACAGATGAAACTGAAAATATCGATGATTTGATAGATGTTTTTAGACACGAACATTATTTTTGCATTATAGGAGTGCGCTCACCGATTTCCTGTGCCCTTGTACGGTAACGAGGGCCAGAAACAAGATAAATTCATCCTAACATCACAGCCTGAACAACTAAAATGTATTGTGACACTTACTGGAGACAGCATCAGTCATGCTGTGAGTATTGCTAGAGATAGTTTATCGTTACTATGTATCCTACAATTTATCATTACCAATAATCAATTAACTACATTCATATACAAGATAAGACACATGAAACATCTAAACTCCTAGTACTTATCCTTGAACAATCAAACTAATAAGGAGATTCTATTCTCTCACTAGGACATAAGTTTCAAGGTGCTACGGCAAATGCACACCATATGCCGTACATCCATCAATCAAGACGGGCCATGGAAGCTCCAGCAGATCCAGGATGCAGCCAATCATTTACAACAAGCCATTGGTTACATTGACAATGTTGACAAACATTATGTATTCAGGTATTTATAATATGTATATAATATCTAATTCTATTGACAGATTAATCTTACTTACATAGAAAACTAGAGAATAAAAATCTTATACAACATTCTATGCTATATTCAAATTTTCATGGATTCCAATATCATTATCTCATTGTTTGTATGTATAATCAAGGATGTTCATAACTTGTGATATATAGGGCTCTACCTAAAAACAAAAATTTATGTAGAAAAATCGATATATGTAATTTTATCTGTAATATGAAAGGAAACCATTCACATCCTTTATAATAAAATATTGTACTGAAATGACCTCAACATACATTACAGAGCAGCTCAAGGTTAGGTATATTTATTTCACCTGAATAGTTATTTAACATATCTAAAGGATTTTAAAGTGGTTATGTTAATTTTATATAGACAAAGACATCATCCATTAGTTAATAAAAGTCTTTCCTTGTTGTTTTTAAAACATATTTTTGAGATGAATAAAATTATATTAGCTTTATGAATTGTTGCATAAAAGAATTAGAATTATATCATGTGCTTATTTAGTGCATTATTTCTTACTGTAACAAATCTTATCATATCAAAAACAATGTATTGTTTATATTGTTTCAGTTGTATTAATAATAGTGCAAGTTTATTTAGTTAATTATTGTTTAATGCGGTATTTTTACATGTACATTTTGATTTTCCAGGTCATCAGAAGAAGTTTTACACATAATTCAGTGTTTGATTGGCTCTCTACAGAGGGCTCGCACTGCCTTAGTATTGCCCAAGAAAAAAGCAATTGATGAGCTTATGAAGAGTAGAAATATGGTATGTAGCTTAAAACAGTCAGTCAATACTGAACTTTATGTATATTTAGTGATCTCTATGTATACTCATTAGAAATGCATATCCATTAGAAAACGAAATAGTAATGTTCTAACTGGTGTTCTAAAATGGCTCCTGAGCTTGAGATCTAGGGTTCGAAACCTGTGTCAGGCAGTGTTATTGGGTTTTTCAAGAGCAACCTTGAAATTGAATTGTGCCCTGTTGAATGCAATAATACTAACTCTTCAGTTAATATAGACATGATGCTATGATGAATGATGCTATGCTTTTTTCAGAAGGCCCTCTCACCAAATCTCCCAGAAGATTTAGCAATATCATTCTACATACAATCCCACAAACTTATATTTGTTGCATACCAACTGAGTTCAGTGCATGGAACGATGCGGATTGACTCGTGTCAGGCAGATTGTGCGGTGCCATGGCTGAGTGACGTGCTTTTCATGTTAACGGCAGCACTCCATATGTGTCAACAACTTAAGGATAAGGTATATAAAACCTTGATTATTAATACCAGGTAGATTATGTGTACTTGATATTTAATCTAGAATGTGGGATGTTTGCAAGCAATTGTATTAACTATTGATGATCAGCATTTCTATGCTACTTAGAATACAATTTGCCGGACGCCGCGTGTGATAATGGCATAATGAATTAAACATTCCGTAAAACATGGGCAGCACTCCTTGAATCCATGTCTTAACATCCTCGTTAATAAAATCAGCTAAATAGTTTATGACATAACAAATGGCATCGAACATGCAAGGATATTTTTATCTGATAAAGATACGGCTATATGTATCTTAAGTATATGTAATTTATTAATATTGTTGAACAGTCAAGTTACAAATTCTTATCAAAGATTCATAAAATTACTGTTAGGTAAATATTTGCTACTCGCGAACCTTCAGGTTTTTCTCGTCACCGACCAAAGTACTTATCATCAAGGAAGCTAATATATGTATATTTAATCATATTTTTATCTTTTTGACATGTTTGTGACATGTGTATAGTTTTACTGATAAGATTTCGGCGTTTCACAGCTATTATATTGATCGAATTAGCGAAATTGTGGATTAATACTAATTGTATTGGTGTTTTTAAAATGATATAATATTTATTGATGAAGTCTCAGGTTATCAAGCTTTTCTTTTATTAATACGCATAAGCAATCTACAGATATATTTATCAGTTTATTTATCAGTTAACAAACGCAATAAATAAATAAAGTGTTTCGATAGTGTCTGGTTACTTTACAGGGTGGCAACAACAGTACCGCATTAAATAAATCCATGGTATCATATTTTGAATCCTTACACATAATGAATCTAGTTGTATGGGTAGTTTGGCCACAAACAATAATAAAAAATCTTAATTATAATTATAATAACACATATCACAATTTTTAGGCGAAGTTTGATTAGGCTCCGAATTGTCACTAAACCCTCCAGCCAGATGAATGAGTGTAGAGTGCAGTATTAAGACAAAATTAAAATACATAAAATTCTATGATTTTAGGCCTTAGAACGCGACGTGATACTAACATATATTTTATTTAATGTCGTTTTCGCCACCCTGTATCAATTTTATAACAAAAAATATTTTCAATGTTATGTACTTATAAAATAAAAATAATGAATTTTGTTTTTATAATATTTTGTTTTATCTTTCAGCTATGTGTCTTCTCCCAATACAAAGATTTCACAGTGGGATCAAGATCTGCCTCCATGGTGTTTAACTAAATATTACCTACCAGGATGTTACCTAATTCTCAAGTGTATGTAAGCATTATGTACTCTAGGTATGCGTAATATACAAAACAATTGTATGTAAGTACATGTATTTATTTAGTTATAGTTATTGAGTCCATTGTTGATATTCTTGTTGAGTATGATGTAATATAATGTATAGAAACTAATATTATGATTAACTATAGGAAATTTAACCTTGGGTCTGCCATGAGTGTATATTTTGAGTAATAGCAAAGGGAAATTAGTATTCCTTAATTTATTTTTACTACTTACGTTATTTATGAGCAAGATTAACATTAACTTGTGGGTTTCATTTAAGTCTCTTTAACAGATATAAGGTCTTACTAAAATAGTGATCTTTATTTCTAGGGGGTAGGAGGTTATAGGAATTCCATTTATAAAATAACAAGTTCTATTGCCAATATATACATATTTGCAATAAAAAAGAACATGTTTACTAAAAAGTACTTGTTCCTTTTTGTTTTCAGCTGATATGGCCGAGTGTTATTTTATCGTGTAAAGCTAGATTACTAATACCGACATATTAAATTATTGCCTTAAAAATGAAGTCCACTATTTTTGTAGAACCTTATAAATCGTGAGAGTTAATTCTTGCTGGTTCTGTCCAAATACTTATCTAGATGAATTCTTAGCTACTTAATAGAAAGCACAGTATAAGCCATCCTATGGCCGTAAATAACTGGAAAATTTCTGAGGACAAATTGAACGAAGTTCATTAACCTTATGTCCTCAATTGGAAGTGAATAAACGAGCTTGATTCAATTTTATTCAGTTCAACCGCCGACCGGATGGTTCTAGTTATAGTAATGTACACAATGCGTTGTAGGATACGACAAAGCAATAATATGTTCTACAGGCTAACAATTTACTAAAATGTAAGTGCAAAAGTATAGTCCGATAGCCCTGGTTTACGATAATGTAATTTATGTCGTGGCTGTAAAGTCCATTTCAGATTGATGGTCCATAGTCTTGAATGACGCGTTCTAATTCGTACGAATTATTTAACGTTTCTATTTCTGTAGAGGCTATTCTTAGAAGGTTGACCCTTTGAATTCAGGCGGATTGGACGCTCCATTATTTTATTTATCTTTACCGATTACTGATGTAATGTCTTGTTACGAGTTTGTTTGATAATCAGACAATATTAGCGTCGTGCAGGTCCGGATGAGGAGGGCGACAGGGGCTGAAGAACAGGGGCTGTCTCGATTTTTTTTTTTTAAATTCTGTCATTTTTCTATACTATCGAGGCCTCACTTTTTCTTTGCCGCAAGTCCTCCAAACCTTTGAATCTGGTCCTGCCATCGTGTTTAATATTGTCTAAGTTTCATTTCGTCTTGTTAGTGTCGTTCGAAGGGTGTATAAACTAAACGCGCATAATACTAAAATATGTTACTAATTATTTATTTCTCTTTTATTAAATAGATCTGAATGTATAGTTAAAGGAATTATAAAGTGTGTAACTTGAAGCAATAAAGTTTCGAGTTTATTTCTGTAACGCCATAGTTAAACGAAGATACTAATTTATAATAATATACATACTTAGATTTTTGATAACTTGATCGAATGATAAGATAATATCCGTCAAATGATACAACTACATATTAATCTTGCTTCGTTTGCAGTTTTTTCTATATTCGGAGAATACTATATGGGAAAAATGTCTGATACAAGTTCAATAGATAAGGTTTAATAAAAATAGTTGCCAAATTTCCTATGTTTTCCACTTTCCATGTCTGATATTTGTAATAAAGTAAACATTAATCCCATTGTCATCTTAATACACCAATATGGTGATTATATTTTATTTGTGAAATAATCAAAACTATTAAAAAAATAAAACTACTTATACTAAAGTTAAGATGCTTTTACATTCAATGTCGTCATATTATTATGTCTGAACTAATGCATAGTCAATTAAAAATGCTGTGGTACCAGTATATGGTTCACCAAATATTATTTATGTTTTATAATTATTCGCATCTAAATCAATAAAACCCCCTCATTACATAACAAGGTTTATGTTTACACCAGTTTTAAACCTTCGAGCCAGTTTTTGTATTAAACTTTTTTTGTAACACACAAAGCCGAAAGGGATTCCAGTTTCTTATAAAAATGTGATAATATTATACATCATACATGTAGGAAGAGATGCATAACTGATAAGGCCAGCTTTAATTTCCAAATAGGCCATTGAATGAAACGAATTTTAAGTACAGGTGAACTTTTTTCCAAAATCTTTAAAAATATTCATATTCATATTCAATTAAACGGTCTACAGGTAGATTATTTGTCGATTGTACTCCGGATAACCGGCTGGTTGTGATTGGCTCTCTTTTTACCGTTTACCCGTCATGTATCCTAAACAATCGCATCTCAGCGTAATCGCTAAATAATTTAACTGTGAACTATACGTAAAAATAACACGCGTTAAATGTTCCCTCACTCGATAAAAAGTAGGTTAACCATGTAGGTCTTGTAATATAATTACATTTGCAATTGTTGATGTTTGCAATTTTGTATAAAACGAAAATTGATCACATGCATTGCATTTTGTATTGTTTTGCAGCAATTTTAAATATCGCTTCGTTGCTTCTACATTTACAGTGTTACAAATAGAGATCTAATATTATCGGATCATTTATACACATTAATAATAAAAAGGTTGTGTACTAAATGTTGTTTTAAATTAGAAAGTACATAAACGTAAAATATATAATAGTGTAATTGACAATTTTTTTTAAAGTTCTGGAACACCAATTTCATTACATTTATTAATTTCATTACGTTTTTGTACAGCGTCTATTTCACACAGACATACGTTATTGATGCACTAGATTCAGCGTGACATCTTGTATATACGTATCTCGTGTACACTCGTGAGATATCTATTATGTGATCCACCCTTTATATCGTGTGGGAAGATTAGGATTTTTGCAAGCTTCACTCTCTGCTAGTGACTTATCATTTTTTTTTTCATTTTCACACACTTTTTGTATCCAATTTCAATTTTAAACATACATAATAAAAAACAACAACACAATAGGTACATACATAATTGTAAACTTTACAAGGTTTATAATTCTGTATATACCTATTATATTATATGTATGTACATTTGAAAGATAGTCAACTACTTTATCAGCTTTTAATATCATAATTTTGATAACTATGGTCACCTATATAAATCGAGTGGGTAAAATTAATATAGAAATGAGTATATTGATTTATTATTTATTGACAGTTACATAATATAACTGTGATTGTAAAATTATTGGAAAAGGAATTGGCAATGAATGATAAAATTGTATTTTTATGCACTTATTGATAACTTTGATATGTAATAAATTGTTAACGCACCTTCTGAATATTCGCTACTATTTTAGTCTTGTGAATTTAATCTATTGTACACATTGTATCGTTTTTTTAAATTGTGACATCGACACTGAATTTGTCGTTTTCTGCCTAAAACTACTTAAGATGCATTTAATTGAAAATAATATTCCACAGTTATCGTTTCGAGGTAAATGGCCTCAAAGTATGTATTGAACCATCATGTTAAAATTATTTATTTGACATGTTTGACAATAAAATTATTGTACTAGTATTATTAGGTAGTCTCAAGACTATTTTATCTAAACCTACTGTATAAACAGTTCATGTGATTGTGTTGTATTTCAATAAATCAAAATGCTGTTATGCAGAATTTGTTTTAATTTAATATTACTAATTACCTATATTATATGCCTTTACTTCTTAGCCATGATATAAAATATTTCGTTCAAATCCCAATTGTAAAATGTAGAGATCTACCACAAGAAAATGACTAAGGCCAGGCTGTGTATGAGGCTAAAAAATTTCATTATCCTTGAGTTCCTATTAATTGTATTGGTCGCTGGGAGCGAAGGAGGTTGTTCATATTTCGAAAATGCAAAAGGTGCATCTGTGTTGCTGCTTAATGCTTTACAAAGGACCGGCGTGCGTATAGCGTATGTTTTTAGCATTATGCCGTACTGCTTAGATAGGACAATGAGGACAAATACGTTTTTGGCTAAGTCTCAAATGAAGCAAAAAATAATGGAAGTTTTATAATAAAAGTTATGCAAAATTTAATAAATAAAACTGACTTCATAAATTCTTCTATAGTGCCAATGAAACGTCAAAGTTAGGGATGAACCTAATAATAGATAAATATAAATACTCATAATATAAGTACTTCACATAGGAAAGTGTGAAAAGTTATAGTTGTTTCTGAATGTCTTTTATAGTTGCGTCATCTATTTCGATGTTGATATTCAGATAGATATCCAATTGTTTTTAGATTCTGGTACTAAAATAAATATTTTATGTTTGGATATTTGGATGCACTCACGATAAGAAGATGAGGAAACTACTAATTATGTTGTTTTTTTTTTTATAAATTAGAAAGTGATCTGTTATTACCTGGATCTTTGGATATTTTTAAGACTACAGAGCAGAAGAAAACCACGTAGTACGTGTAGTTAAGAATCAAAACACTCATGATTGGCCATTTTTTAACCGACGTCAAAAAAGGAGGAGGTTATCAATTCCGCTGTATGTTTTTGTTTTTTTTTTTGTATGTTTGTTACGCGATTATTCCGTCAATTACGGATCGATTTAAAAAAATCTTTTTTTGTTTGAAAGAGTATGCTAAAGTAGATCCCATTGTCATCAAGTCAGGATCTGATTATGGGATCCTAGGCAAATCGAGGGATACCCTCAAATATTGTAAGACAAATAGCGCGTCTGAGCTTTTTTTCTTAATAAGTCAGGAGTTGAGATCTGGAAATTGTCATTTCATGATGCTGAGCTGATGATACATGTCATAGTACTCCTTAACGGTAAGGAGTTGGGGAATAAAACTTCCCAGTTTGGGATCACTCGATATATTTTGATGACTATATAACATTTGGTATAGAGGGTCTGATGATAGGTAGTAGAGCCAGGTGATAGATAGTAGAACTCTTCAGTAGCTACTAGTAAACCCCTCGAGTTTAGGCTCATTTTAAACCGTAAGGCATTCTAAAAGGCAAGACTATCATTGTAATACAATGATAGTCTTGCCTTTTGTTTTTGTTACAATAGTCTTAATCTTTTCATTTCTCGTAATGCGTTTTCATTATGTGGTCGGCTAAGTAATTTATTTGATTTTAAATCACAAAATGCAATACCGTCTAAGGTATTCACTCGACTTGGGGCAATATACATATGACCTTTGTAAAGTTTTTCAAGAGAAGCGCGTCCTTACTAGGTCTACCCATCACTAAAAATTGAAAAATAATTTAATTTTTTAACAAAGAATAAAAACCGACCCCAAAAAACTCAAAAACAAAATTAATAACTGAAAAGTAAAAAATAAATGTTTTATTATACAATATAGTAGTTGAAGAATATTGAAGTCGGTACCAGGTAAAACATGCAATGATAAACCGACACGATTGGCGAAGTGCATTTGTCGTGTCCGACGCATAATTCGCTTTGCACTCGAAAATTTTTACGTGAACTCGTTGTTTCAGTGTCGCTATTATAGCAGCAAGGTATATTACTTTTATGTTTTACTTGGCACCGACTTCAATATTCTTCAACTATTATATTGTATAATAAAACATTTATTTTTTGCTTTTTAGTTATTAGTTTTTTGTCAATAATTATCGGTATGAAGTCCTATCGTCCCTATATTTAGGCTAATTATGATCTAATCATATTAGTATAGGTAACACGTGGGATTTTCAAATACCATCGTCATCATTATTGCAAAAAATTCGAACATTGAACTCAATTTTGTTCGAAAATGAAGGTGTGATCCATTAAAAATATTTTATATACTTGCTATTTATATTTTTATTAGTAACAGATAGATAGATAGATAGATAGATAGAATTGTTTTTATTTCAAATAAACCTAATACAGGCACTTATGAAACGTTATAGGACTCTAGTTGCACGGTTCCAATAAGTTGGTCCTATGGAGAAGAACCGGCAAGAAACTCCATGGATACTCTTTTAAAGTCTCTTTTAACAATCTTGCCATGAACATAATGTGGAAAAAGTATGGGAGAACAATGTAGGTTTCGTCAAATAAATACTAAATGCAACTTTAGTATAAAGTCGGTTAATAAAAATAAAAGTAAAAAGAATACCCCTACACTGTGCTCACATTTACAATGGATAGCCATCTGTAACAAGCGTAAGATTATACTATACATGTATATAAAGAAATTGATTATCAAAGATTAGCATTAGCTTACAATGGCAACTAGCTTACGGATACATTAAAAAAATAATAAAATAATTGAAAATACAAAAATCTAATATAATATCATCAGATATTATCAAACAGCTACATCCCTAAATATTTTTGACAGATGACAAGTGTCAGATTTACAAAAATAAATCGTCAAGAGTTGAGGCGTTGAAGTTTGTTTTCACTTTTATTTTGTTATTATATTGTAAATTGTAGTTGTTTTATTATAAAATACAAACATGGCTATTAGAATTTTAGGGTGGTTTGGTTTAGTTACAATTATCATCACTGGATTGTTCGGTTTTGGATTGTATTTAACATTACTAGCGTTCATCGTCTCCTTTCTGGCTGGGTAAGTTGATAAGAATGCGTATTTTGTAAATATAAGAATAATATTATTGTTATAGATTCGCTTGTTTCTCTTTTATTCTTCACGCGCTAATCACCGAGTGTTTTCAACTTCGCAAATGTCCCAGCTTATCTAATCAATTGACTAGTATTTTCGACAACTTCCAACAAGATTTCTGCGAAACATGGAGTTGGTTTTTAGTAGATGCGATATTATCCATAGTACAGTCAGTGTGGTTGATAGGGTCTCGTGTTTAGATTGAAACTTACGTAATTTGACTACGAAGATTTGACCTATTTATGAGCCACCAAATTACTAATTTAAGCCAAACAGGTGTGTTCAAACATACCTCCATTTATGATTTCATGGTACAGAAAAATAATTATTAAATCTGTGATAATGATGATAATCATTTGAGATAGTATTTATTATTTGCTTTATAAAGTAGTAATTATATTCTTATAATTTCAGGGTAATCACAATTCTATACTTCACATATGATAACAAAAAGATTTTCTCCATGGATTTGGACTGTTTGGATGATCCATTACAACAGTCAAACTTTTCAATTCAAGTACCCAAGGTTTGTCTTCCAAATACTTGAAATATTATACATTTATGTTTAGTTTCCTGAAAGATTTGCAAACAAATTAAAAGTGTTTGGTCTATCTAAAAATTGCAATTAATTAATAATTAATAGGCTGGCTATTTATCAATTTCACAGTAACAGTCCTTGCTTTGCAGTTTTTGTTTAAACACACAGTGTTGTCACTTTCTTTATTATATTTTTTAACATTTCAGGTACTAGAATTATTTAAGCAAGATACACCTTTGCCAAAATACGACAGCAGGATCACGGGGAGTGAGACTGTGGATTCATTTTTAAATGAAATAGTGACAATCATCATTAATGATTATGTGACTCCATGGTATGAGATCCTGACCAGTGATGAACAGCTGACAAATCATTCTATAAAACGATTGGTGCTAGCTGCTGGTGCTAATGTAGCTAATAGGTAAATAACAAAATATTTATTAAAAACATATTAGATTACTAGACTACACTGTTGTCCACATGTTGTCAACATTGTCAAGCCATCATATAATGATAATTGAAAAATAAGTCAATACTACAAGTAGGTATCATCTCTAATCTCTGGGTTAAATTAAAATCCAGTTTTCTAGTTTCTTAGTAACACACATCATCTTCTGGTCCACCCATATTTATTTGGGTTAGGCAATTGTCTTTTTCTTCTATTTATCACATGATATATTCTTCCGTAGTGTTGGCACAAGCTATCACAGTGGAATTGCTCATGCCGTAGTGGAAAGATTAGTCAGACAGCAATGGTTACATTGAGACTGTCTGCCCAAGGTGCGCCAAAGGATGTAAGGTTGTGGCACATGTGGAAGACCTTTCCTTTGCACAGCCATGATTTATTGAAGTTTCATTTCAAAATTTTTTTTTTTACTCACAATTTTGTAAATATCTATTTTCTTGTTTCTCATTGTTGCCTCACAGTGGAGACTAATTATCAGTACTTATTTTTATAGATTGTTACCTATTTTTTTAATAATTGTTATCATTCCTTAAAATACTAAATAAAATATTATTTCAGAGTGAAATGTGTGGATTGGATCCACCTTCTCTCCACCCGGTTTCCAGAAGAACTGACGACACATTTGAAATTGTTCAAACAGTCAAGAGTAAGATTGAAACACATAGATTTGTTGAGTGCCAAAGACATGTCTAATGGGACCTCAAGGCCGAGTCCCAAGAAACAAGACGAAAAGAAAACACACAGGAGGAATAAAAGTGAAACTGACTTAACATGGCCGCCAGGTGACTAAATGATTTATTTTTATAATAAAACTAACGATACTGTTTTCCTCAGAAAAAGTTTTTTCCCATTTTGCGTAAATTAGCAAACGCAAAACAAAACCTCGACGTTCAACTGAACCATTTATTAACTTCCAAATTAAAATAATTTTGTTTTGTTCATTTAAATATTCTTTTTGCAGAAGTACAAACGTTTGGCAAGTCGAAATTTTACGACAGTTCAGAAAACATTAGTGGGAAGACTCTCAAGGATATATTTTTCGAACTGGAATGTTCTATAGAGAACAGACAGCTATGTCGCGATATTTATTGTATGGATGCCGATAAGGAGTATGGTAAGCAACAATAAAATCCTAGTTTCCTCACGAAAGAAAATATTGCCATCATTAATATGATAAGTAATTGATGCGCATCCGTTATCACTGTCACCTTTCGGGATACTTCACAGTCTAGCGCGTCGATGATGAAGAACGGTTGCCCTGTGTTCAAATGCAAGCTTTTTATTAACTGTCATACATCTTCAAGTAGGCAAGAAGGATTTTGAACGTTTTTTTATTTTTCTCTAGAGTTGCTCTGTGAGGTATCCGAAGCGGTGCTTTACCTGGTCGCACCAGAAGAGGCATGGCGATGCCACGCTCTAAAACTAATACTGATCGAGTTGCTGTCAGCTGTTGTTTTACGTCCGCTAATTAATCTGCTGAGCGATCCCGATAATATCAACAGGACTATTATAAGAAGTGTGAGTATCAAGATTGTTTGATTAACCTTATGTTAAGGGAGGTGTCTGGAATTTAGCGAAGAGAGGTTAATCACAGATTTATGTGACACGTCACTATAGCTTATTCTAAGAATCTTAGGGTACTTTGTCTGGACATGCACGAAAAATAGCAAAGGTTTTTGCTTATTTCAGTATGCACCTGTACACCTTATTCAAATTCGTGTTATAAAACTTTAAGAACTAAAATGACTTCAAAATCGGTTGTCATCTCATTTAAATGAAAGTGTCAATTATACCTATTCTTGTCGTTGTACATAGAGCGTCAGTTCTTATTAATATGTGAGCATTTTTGTCGTCAGTGTTGTAGAGATTCCTGTCTGTCATCGGATCTGTTCCTAATAGTCATCCGGTGCTGCACCGACGCAGAAGAGTTGGACGCCACGTTGGAACTTGTTCAGAAGGATATACAGAAACTAGTAAGTTGTAATAATCTATTCTTCTCTAATTTAAGAGCTTAGCTCTTGTCGGTGGAGCAATCGCTACTGCTCTCTATTTTCTGCTTTCGTTTTGACCTCTTGATACGATTCTACCCCTATGTTCTCCTTTGCATTAAATTAAATACGAAGTAAAATCTATTACCATCTAACAATCATACATACAACTTTTCACGACACGGTTGGTGCAGTTGTGCGGGATGCGAATTAGATTGCCGCGATATATATTTGTATCGACTACAGGGGATCTAAGAAGTTTAAATAATAACACCCAAAACAAAATGGCCACCTAAATGACAAAATTGGATCTATATTCAGCAATCATCTGTTTGTTACTATAGAGAATCGCAGATAAATTGTTCATGTGCCCTTTTTAGGCTAGCGGGTCTTTTGTTCAGTATTTACATTTAAAGACAGAGTGTATGAGGCGGTTACGTAACGACACAGATGCCTGATATAAAGTTCCATACCTACATCATTTTGGGACGAACTTGAGGCGCATTATCCGTACCAAATGTTTTGACAAACGCCTGCAATCAACTAATTCGTTAACACTCGCGGTCTAAGTATTAAATTAGCTAAATATTCTGGTCGCCATGTTATTTTAGCATTCCAGAGACAGTGCAGGTGAATGGGAGTTACAAGACCGTCAGAAGTTATCTTCCCTACAATATCTGACGCGCATCATCCAAGCAAGAAGGGCCACTTTAGGCCCACAGGAAGGCTTGTCCCACAGTGCCAATGTGGACAAAGTATCGGAAGAAGTAGCAAGGTCACTGAAGTTTCTGAGAGCGACAACAGCATGGAGGTCGAATGCACAGTATTTATTGGAAATAGAGTTGAATGAAGCTGGTAATAATTTATTTATATTTGTAATGAGGTAAAATAGAACTTTTTTTAAGCTAACGTAATCCCTAAGTGGAACTTTGATACGGCGACAATGTGTAGCGCCACCACGAAGGAGATGGCGGGACGAATTTGATTAATAAATAATGAATGCTCCACTCTGGCGTTTCTATTCTGAAGCAATTGTAGATTTTAATAGTATACGGATACAGGTAACAGAACAGAATGGCCTGGAAATCAAGGGGGGAGGCCTTTGCCCAGCCGTGGGATGTGACAGGCTAATAGTAACAGTAATGGGTACAGGTAAATTAAGTCCAAATGTCGCGTCAAACTTGCGCTTGCGTGATGCAGGTTTCGAAAATTATAGACGCAACAAAGTTCAATACGTAACCAGTAGATGTCGCTACAAAGATATAACGGCTATTATTATAAAGTTAAAACATTTTTTAGATGCGCCACATACATCAAAAGCTGTCCTTGACAACTTACGCTCATCCGCTTTAGAGCTCTGCGATCTCTACCTAGCTCCCAACCGACCAGCCGTGATGGGTATACCAGAGAATTGCTACGCAGAACTAGTGAGAAAGATCACGACTGAAGGCGAAGAGTTCACTAACAACACTGTGATCTGCTTCGATGATGTGCAGAAATGTGTTTGTGATGCATTAGAGGTACGTTGTTGTAGCTTGAGCCACAATTTTTCAATGCCGGATAAAATGTATAACATAACTTAGCGTCATCACGCCTGTATCCCCGAAGGGTTAGGCAGAGGTGTAGTATTAGTCCTATTTTTTAATTGGATCATTGGTCTAGTGGTCGCAGGCGTAACTGCTGAGCCTCAAGCCCTGGGTTCGATTCCCGGGTCGGGCAACGTGTTATGGGGTTTTCTGTATAGAAATTCTCAATAGCAGAACGGACTTTGCAACTGTGCTCGATTGATGGCAATAAGCTCAGCCCCTATTACGTGGGACTTAATTACAGCATCTGTGAAATGTGGGTGCCTAATCTTTTGGGGATACAGATGCGAGATGTGATGCTGTTTTAGGTTATATTTATTATTTTTTATTCACTTTGTAAAGTCGATAGATTTTTAATACTATAAAATGCCTTCCTTTATCTTTTCCAGGATGACCCCTCATGGCAATCTGACTTTATGATGGATAGCGAAGATGGTTCTGAAAAAAGCAGGTAAATCTTACGACCCTTCAGTTACTAATAAAAAAAAAAAAAACTCAAATAAATAATAACAATTTTTATTGCAGTGATATAAAAAAGGACGAAAAACTAGACAACAGAAAATACAGCGGTAAGTTACAGAACCAAACTTAAAAAAAAAATCTCTCTAACTGTCCATTTTTCCCCAAACTCACCATACAAACCCATCCAAAATGTACAGACAAATGCAAGAAAATTATGAAGTCATGTCTCAATCAGTTGCCAAAGTTGTTCTTGAAGTCGAAATACAAGTACGATCTGCCGAAAAAGTCCTCAACGTTCCCTCGGTCCCTGACCCGAAGAGTACCAAGTAACAAGAACCACACACTTCCTAAATGCAATGCGTTTGGTATTAAAAGTCAAAGTGAATAGACCCTATCACATAGTTGTATGCGTATCGTAGATCCTTGCATTGGCAACTTGGTTATTGCTAGATAGTATAACCTTCCTCCTATATTTCTTCTTCTTACTTCTTAGGACACTTAGAGGTTCCATTGCAAGCGAAGTGGCCTGTATAGAGCGTTAAAATTCTGTACTGTCTTTAAATTATTGGTATTTTTGTTGGGATTGTGGGGTTTGCATGTTTGTATAAATTTGCACTGATACTCAAATGATTTTTATGTTGGTCTGGAATTATAGGTACGTTACTTTATGCGGGGCCTAAACATTTAGTCAGTGTTTTTGTTATACTTATATATTATATTTGTCTATGATTTACCATCATAGACAAAGAGAAGGGACTTGATAAAAATATTTGCCCATGTTTCTCCCACGCTTCTTAAGAATATAATGATACTCGAAACTTGCATTCAATATAGACCCGGCGCCGGCGCCGGGAGTTGTAACAGAAAGCCAGTCAGTTTGAGTATCGCTGTAATAATGTAATATTATACCAAAATATATTACTTTTCCTACTTCGCTGGCAATTGAACCTACTTTTCTTTCTAAACTTTAATAGTGAATTTAATGTGATAGTGTAGTCCTTCAGATTATTTCTTACGCACGTATATGTGTGCGTAGTATTACCAGTGTTGCGGGCGTATGCGGACACGCCGTGTAAGGGACATAGTTCTGCACAGTATATGCTTGTGTACACAATGTATTAATATCTATCAGCGTATACAGATACCTACGATAATACATTGTGTGCAAAACACTATATTGGGTGAACTATGTCGCCTGAGTAGCTGGGGTCTCTGTATGCGCCTGGGCATATGGTCAACGTTATAGTACAAAATGATTATCGATTTCCAGGTGATTTATTACCGGTACCAGGAACAAGGCATAACCGGTCGAGGTCGGATATAGTTGGTAATTTGGCGCAAAGGATGATCAATGAAAGTGCAGGTTACATTTTGTCTTACTCTTTGTTTCGTATACTCGTAATATTGTGATTTATGTTTTAATTAGTAATAATAATAGTTATATATTTAGAAGAATATTAAAAACAATAATATTAAATATTAAGACTGCAGTCACAAACGTGAAGTCCTAGGTTCGATCGCCGAGTCGGGCAAAGTATTATTAGGTTTTTCTGTTACAACATTTTTTGTGATTTTTTGATGAAATTGTGCCCAGTGGGTGGCAATAAGCTAGAATAGAATTGCTTTTATTTCAACTAAACTTATTACTTGCACTTTTAAAACGTTAATAGGACTCTAGTTAGTCTAGTTAGTTTTGACGACACAGTTGGCGCAGTGGCTAAGCGATTAGCTTTCTGCACTCCGTGTCGCGGGTTCGATCCCCGCACGGAACAAATATTTGTATAATCTACAGATAGTTGTTTCGGGTCTGGTTGTATGTGCATGTGACATGTATGTTTGTAAACTGCACCCACGATACAGGAGAAATCCTAGTGTAGGGCAACGCTTTTAATAAAAAAGAAAAAAAAGTTACACAGTTTCGAAAAGTTGGTCCTATGGAGAAGAACCGGCGAGAAACTTCGTGCCGGTTCATCCATCTCGCCCCTATATAATAACATGTGATTTAAATTTGGGTGCACACTGTATGGCGTGATGCCGTGTGTGATGTTATTGAAAACATTTTATTTTCTTCCAGGCCCTTCTAACTTATCGTCGGCGAACAGTAGCAACCTGTCGTTATCACACTCCGAAATAAGTCGAAGTGCCAAAAACTTAATGTCGCCTTTGTCGGCGTGTATCATTGAAACTGGTATGTCATTCATTATCTATCAGGCTCATGAACACTTGAATAAGACATTTGACAGTGATAAATTTCACTTCACTTTCACAGACGCCCAAGCGCAGCGAGGTCGCCTATATTCCAGGTGTAAAATTAGTATTTTTTACCCGAGATTAACGCACTACAGTCCTTTGAATGTTGAAACCAAATGTTTGATTGAAGGCTTTTGATTACAGCGTGTTAAAAATATTATTGAAAACTCGATAGCAAATGTTTCATTAATTGTCCCTTCTACTAATCTACACCAAAGTTCTTTTTATCATGTAGCTACGAAATAGTGGTAAAGCTGTGGAAATGTCTTTAAGAATACGTGCGTAACTTAAGTGCCTGTCATGTTCACCCGGCTTTGTTTAAGCAATTAATAAAAGAACTACCTTCTTTCAAAAATGGCTCAATAGACTTGGTTTACTTTTATAATAAAAAGTTTTGTTTGTGATTTTAGCTTTAGTACAAGACAAAGGGCGAGCGTTCGGTATATATGCTATAGCAGTGACAAGGCTATCAGATAACGAAGTCTGGCACATCTACAGAAGATATAGCGATTTTTATGATCTACACGCGTCTATAAAGGATAAAGTAAGTTTTAATAGCAATTTACTTTATTTATAAATCACTTCGCCACATCGACCGGCCGTGCCCGATGTCGCGATGCTTGTCCTGTATGTCCAGTAATGGACGTCTTTCGGCTGAGATGATGATGATAAATCTTTTGCAAGAAAAGAAAAAGAAACTCTTAATATACAATAAATGTTAATAAGGTATAGGGAATTACTATTGACTAAAACTTGTTTATTTTATTGGAACATCGCCAATTATAAATGTCGTATGACCTCAAGTTTGAACTCTAAACCACAAACACATAAGTCTCAAATTCCTCCACAGTGGCCAGAGTTAGGCAGCGTCCCGTTCCCCGGGAAGAAAACATTCCAGAATACTTCACGTACAGTATTAGAGAGCCGGAAGCGAATGTTGAACAGCTACCTGCAAACCTTGGCGAGTTTGGCTAGAGACGCCAAGTATATGACCTTGTTGTCCCCAGAATATTTGGGAGGGTTTCTTAGCCCTGAGAATCAGACTGAGAAACATAGCAGTACGGTAAGTTATATTACTTAATTTTTTTCGGATATTAGGTGCCGGGAATCTGCTCAAAAAGGTCAGTTATTCCTCGTCTTTCTGTGGGTGTTATAGAATCTTGGTGGATTTTTTTAAAGATCACCATTTCTGAAGTTTATACTGCAATTATCAGTCTATTTACCAATCCTGGTAAGAAATCATATTAATTTTATTGATGGGTCTCTATCTATATTCCCATGTTCATCAGTGAAAGTCTACTGATATGTGTGTACATTCAAATAAAAAGATAAGTGTACAGGATTACAGATATAGATGAAGTTTTACATAAATATAGTTCAGCTATGTCTATTAATTAAGGTAATATATTATTGAAATATATAATTAAATTTGTCGACAAATCTTCATGTATCATCTGGTGACCCTGGTTACTTATATATTTGTTTGAATGTATGTTAGATGCAAATTTTATCAACGGTGACGTAGCATGAACGAAATAGAAAACTTGCCAAAATAGTAATCATTTTTATATGTATAATGCATTGTACGATTTTGAACCAAAATAAAATTAGATTTCAAGTTTTAATGAACATTTTATTAACGTTTTTGATGACGCCAGCTCATGATACTATCACCTTAAATCTAGTTTTATTTTGAAGTAGTAATAGAGCAGTATTCAGAGCTGAATGCTTGTCATGGCTTGTTTAAACTCATTTTTAGTTATATCTTATCCAATTTAAGGCTAGAAAAGGCTGTAATGACCTTGGCTTTTAAACCTTTCTTATCTTAAGAGCGTCACGGTGTTCAGACTGAACCCTCCCAATTATCTGTGCTGGAGAATTTTTAGTAAAAAGTTCTCGCTCCTTCCAGATTGACGCCCTTCTTGTAAATTCACTGAGAGCCGGAATGAGGACGCTGAAGAATATGCCTGATCAGTTTGCGAACACTGTCGATGGGGTGATGGACGGTAAGCTTATTGAGAACCTGTGGTTACGAAATTGATTTGTTAGTGTTAACAGGCATATGCAGTTAGGCAAATGTATTTGAAAGAACATTCCCATAATTATTTCTTCTGCGGCAGCAACGCGCCGTGTAGCAGCTAGTACTATATATATACTATAGGGAATCGATATATTCCGTAATATTTCCATCCTTATCATTTAATTGTACATCGTAATCTCAAAATATCGCATGTGGTTCATTACGTATATGTATGCCCCTGGATATGCCACTGATATCTAATCTAGAACATGATTTGCATTTTTATCTAGAAATGAAATGAAATGAAATGAAATGAAATGAAATTATTTATTTTGCAATTAGGATTTTTCAATCACTTTTACACGTCTTTTTTAAACTAGATGGCGTCGGCATTTCCTATGACTATCCCTGAGAAGAAACGCCGAAACAAACTCAGGGGTCAAAGTCTATTTTAAAGTCCAGACAGATTGTAATGATGTAAAGGTTTATGTGAGACAAATATAGGGTGGAATAGCCTTTTGAAGAAAGTGCCATAACTATTGGAGCTAACCTGTCGCAACAGAGTGCAAGCATGCATCAGTTATCGTGAGAATTAATGAAATGAAGAGCGCTCAGCCTAGATCTCACTCACATTTACAATGTATAGCGGTTATATATAAGAAATCATTTCAATTTAAACGACATTACAATATCAAAATAATGAAGTAAATAATATAATAATTAATGGCAAAAAGTGTATATAAAAAAAAGGAAAGGCTAAAGAGCGGTTCAATCCCAAGCGTTTTTGTCATCTAAATAGTCCGAAATTTTATAGTATCCTTTTTTACAAAGTTTAGATTTAATTACAATTTTGAACTTCTTTAAAGTTAAATTACGTATATCATTGGGAAGTTTATTGTAAAAGCGTATACATTGTCCCATGAACGAGTTGCTTATTCTGTGGAGGCGCGTAGCATGTACAGCAAGGTTGTGTTTATTCCTAGTGTTCAAAGAATGAGTATCAGACAGTTTGACAAAGTTCGAAATATTTTTATAAACATATATTAAATTTTCAAATATATATTGTGACGCTGTGCGTAGATTGAAAGTTCCTAAATAACAACACTGATTTCAGGTATTTCGAAAGTATTCCAAGGCAAGAATGATGAAAGTTATTACGACGTTAAAAGTGGAAATTCATCCGATGGACAAGACGTAAGGGAACATTTTTAAATGAAAAAAACAACACCGTATAAATAAATATATGTACTTATTTTTGTTTATTTGACAGGAAAACGATGAAAGTGTCGCTCTCAAGTTGTTCGAAGAAGTGTTAGGTATCAGGGGTTTGTGGCTTAGAAGACGCCTGCTTGCTCCTATTAGGACCTTGATTGCAGATAGAGTTAATAAGTATGTATCTGTTTCCATTACCTACTCATCAGTGGTGTGCGGTCCATAAATATAAAAAGACACTGCCTACCTTACATAACTTAGATAAATATTTATTATCTTGTTTTATTTTCTGATATCTAATATTTTATCTACGTAGTAATTACTATCAATTAATTCAAATTCTAAAGTATCAGAAAATAAAACAAGTTAATAAATATTTCTTAGAGTCATGTAGGGTAGGCAGTGTCTTTTTGTCTTTATGGACCGCACGCCACTGATATTCATACTATCTTAAGCCCATAAATTATACGGGGTGATTTTTTTTTTCGTCGTAATAAAAATGTTCTTAATAGTCCGAATAAGGATTTTTGGGAAACAGAAATTGGAAAAGTTGCCCGGAAAATTGGACACGCAGAATACGCAGGCACCATTTTGTTAGTTATTGTATAATTAATAGCAGTGGTCAAAATTATCAGAAAAAGTTATGCTTTTGGAACTATAAGTGCTGTTTTAAGTTACGTAATTATATTTCAGAAAGGTGCTCGAGTTTGTATCGTCATTAACGTCTCCTCGAAACGTCGTCCAGTATTTGAAGACATTCAAGTAAGAAGATTTTGACTGTATTACCAATTTTGTATGCTTAACAAAAAATATAATTAATTTGATTGTTTTTGAAATGTATTAACAATAAAAATGTCATTATAGACAGTGGTTGACAAGTCGAAACGGTTCAAGTTACGGTAACAGAGACGCTGCGACCAAAGCTAGGACGAGAGTCGCCGCTAAAGTTGCCTTGCTATCTGCTTGTTCAGGTAAAAATGCATGTGTTTTTGCAGTTATTTATTTATTAACAGTTTTTCTGGGTTATATTATAGAATATACCTATTTTATTTAAAAAGTTTTCGTTTATCTATTCTATTTTATGTAATCAGTTCTCAACATTTCATAAACGTATGAAAGCGCTTATGAAATATTGAGACTCCAAAATTAGATCATATGGAGAAGAACCGGCAAGAAACACTAGGGAAACTTATTGCAAATAATATTTATTACAATCTCAATGAATACAACGCTGTGGTACTTAAGAATTGCGAGAATAATGTAACTTAAATTGCAAACAACTAGTAAAATAATTACTAGTCGCCAACATGACCTTAAGAGATCTTTCCATAGTTCTACTTATAAGGGCCACTATAAACAACAATTTAATTCATTGCGTTGTTAGTAGTTGATGATCCTACTAATCCTATTCTATTCTACTAATATTATAAATGTGAAAGTTTGTGAGGATGGATGGATGGATAGATATTTGTTACTCAATCACGCCAGAACTGCTGAACGGATCTGGATGAAATTTGGCACAGAGATAGATTATAGTCTGGAATAGCACATAGGCTACTTTTTATTCTGGAAAAATATACGCGTTCATAAACCACGCGGGCAAAGCCGCGGGCGGAAGCTAGTAGTTGTTAATTATAAATTACGGCCCTTGTATCAATCTCGTCACTTGTCTTTCGATCCGCCATTTCTTAATTCATGATATAGCAAGTTGATTTTTATATATTTATTATATGTAGTAGGAGATCAAGGGGGAGGCCTTTGCCCAGCAGTGGGAAGTGACAGGCTAGCAGTAACAGTAACAGTATGGTTGTTTTAATGTATACACATGACCAGTATACGATATTTTATTTTGCAGATGAGTTGCGACACATAGTGGGTTCGGACACGGCTCGAAGAGGCTTGCTTACGGTGTTCGATTTGTTTCAAAATCAAGAGATCAATAGACGATTAATATTTGTTCTGCTTGAAAGTAAGTGTAATACAAATAATTGGAGTATTTATGAAACTGTAGAATGAATTAGGGACGACGTTTCCTTGATTTTATTTTTAGTTAAGTTTTGTGTTGTTTTTCTGTATTGGAATGGTTTTTCTATGTACTTATCATAAAAATTGCTTATCTGAGTGTCATTGCAAATTCCATTCTTATAGGATTCGTTCAGATTTTTGATATATTTTTTATTTTACCCACGACGTATGCGGTGATACCAAAAAGAAGCTAAACGTTGTTTTCGAATTGAATATTTATAGGAATATTTTGTTTCTATAATTTCAATTTTCTTTTTCCAGCTATGCTAACGAATTTGTTCCCTGACAACAATATACCGGAGTTGTTCAAGAAAATCTATTCAAATTCACCGCGCGTGCCTACACCCAAGAAATCGGTCAACGTGTAGTTAGACGAAGAAATATTTATGTGAAATTATTCTTGATTTCGATTACATTGTGGCAGTAGAAGCACTTATGCTGATTCTGTGTTGTTTCTCACGCCGTGCTGACGCTTTTGCTCAAGCCGATTTATGTTTTACGCATAATGATGTTTTTTTTTTTTTGGTAAAATAATAGTCCTACCAGAGGTAATCAACTTTTTTGTAGGTTGATGTAATAGATGACGAAATTTCGTCAGTCCCGTCCATATTTAGCCACTTTTTTAAATTTATGTAATATTTGTATTTATTAAAAGCAATCGTGATGATTAGTGGTACCATATTATGAGGTATTTATGAGCAAGAGCGATACAAAAAATGCGTCAGAAATGTCAATTTTTAAAGGATATTGTATTGGCTTTTTTCTGGAAAAGGACAAGCTATGGTGGCGCCATCTGATAAGGATTAAATGTTCAGTTTATACAAAATTGATAACGGTAATGCATTTATATGGATGAGTAACAAAATTGTAATTATTAAAGTGCCAAAGACATTAGTCATTATTTTATTGGCAATGTTATACGAAATTGTGATAAATGAAAATGTACCTAAATCGAAATTCTAAATAATAGATTTTATTCTTTATTAGTTAATCAATTACTTGTTAGTAGAAAAATATACAAATTAAAAAAACAATTTTATTTATTTTTGACGTTGAAATGATGTGGAAAATACGAAATGTATTTTCGGCCGAATTTAAATGCTGTTCAGCTTCACAGTTTTTTTTTGTTAAATAAATAACTTATGAATAATAAAAATAATTTCTATAGTTAGCAAATGTGATAACAATTTTATTGTTAAACCACCAATTGTTTGTTAAGCAACTGTTTCTGTTGCACACAAACTGAACTAAAAAGAAAAGACAAATCCAAAATTTATTTCTATCCTTTTCAATCCGATATTAATAGAAAGAGATGTATGTACACTGGAGACAATTCCGGGTAATGTTTAGTTTGTGTGCAATGAAATCGTGGCCAATATTATCAAATAAATATCAATGTTATTTATCAGAATAAAAACACAATATTTAGACATGGCATGACAGACGGCTGTGAGATCAAACATAGCTCTTTTTAGCGCGTATCTGTCATATAGCGTTTTCTCACTCTGTCATCAAGAAAACCTTGCTTCTGAGTGCCATAGCTAAATAATTGACCTGTTATAAGCTTAGTGTCAATTTTCACGAATAATTCAGTTCATGCTTATATCTTAAATAAAACGTGTAAACATTGCGAAGAGCTTGTCATTAAAGAAACATGCTTGTTCTAGATAATATTACAGACGCTCCGATATTGAGCAATAACTCAGACGAAACGGTCTCAAATTAAGCTTTATATATATATACTATCAATTATTAATGTTTAAAAAAGTCGCGTACATTGGTACATACTTTTAAGCTGTATTCATTATCATTGAAATGGTTTAACATTGGAACTAAAGCAATAAATAGTAACAAATTACATAAAAATATATACATATCATAATTCACAATAATAATAAATACACACAATAGTTGAAAACATTCCATCGATTCAGATTGTATTTTTATTGTAATTGTAATTAAGTACCTAAGTATTTATTTGATTATTAATAAAGCATTTTTATTAAAACATTTTTTAATTATTCATGAATCTCCTAGTACTAGCTTGGAATAGAAAACTGGATATGTAGCACGTATCTATAAAACTATGTGGTGTTATCTATCTAGTAATCAAGAAGCAACCTAAATCAACAAGAACCATTAAAAATAAACTACATGATTAATGGAAAGTTTTATGAAAAAGAGCAAGACGATCGTACCTACTCTGCTACTAACTATAGCTGTACTTCCCAAATAGTATGATGTTTTTAGATATGTAGCGAGTACTACTCGCAAATTGGCAAAAAGTAAAGAGGCATCTATCGGAGTAAAGCTACAACACAAACCCTGAATCGCACTATGAGAGTTTACAACGATTCTAACGCATACGAATGTCTGATATCAATCGTCAATTCGACAAGCCAGGCTAACCACCTTGCCTGATTGGAGGATCCTCCCTTTTTAATGGAGGAACATCATACCTCGTCCCCCATTTATAGGTTCCCGTAATGAAGACGGTGGGCTAATAGACCAATAATAATATTAACCAACGTATAGAGCGTATCTCTCTATTCTAGGAAACTCATGTCTCAGATTTGTTTGAAAATTGGCTGTCGCTACTGATAAATCCAAGAATAAAAGCGACGCGGTGTAACGTTCAGCTCGATCTATATTCATGGCAGACAAAGGTGACACTAAAATATTCAAAACCTGTAATGATGCAACATGAATTGAACGCGCATTACTATGCAGTAAAAGACTGCCAAATGCCGGCGGTAAACGTTGTAACCACTTCTCTCTAAGGGTTGGGAGGGAGCCAGCGGTGCCCCGATGCCAACTCGCTCCCGTAAATGTGCCCATATTCGGACCCGACTAATTACCAACTATAAATTCTTCGATACTTCTCCAATCTGCTTAAAGTGCTTGACCTAATTAGGTTTACGGAGATGGAGATTTTTTAAGCAAAGATATAAAAATATGTGTAGGTACACCACTTTTTTTTCTCTGGCATAAAAATATCTCCGATTCAACATGAAGTACGAGTAGGTAGACTTTCTGCGTGGCCTTAGTGTGTTACAAGTGTGTTTGTAGCTTTTCCTAAAATAATATTTATAATGTGGGTAGTGCGGTCTGCGGGATTTGAATGTATTGAAAACTACCCGCATTGTTTTTGATTATTTTGCTAGTTGCGCATCGCAGGATGTCATGGCAGTCGTTTACCGTCGGTCTTGGAGTTGACAGAGTTCCCATGTCCTTCAATTTTCGGTTTGCTTATTGCGCACACGTTGATCTGTGGACCCTTGTAATGTTTCACGAGAGTTTTTTTTGCGCATAACCCGCGGGGTTTGGTTATATTTGTATTTATGTTGTGTCTAAGAGCAATAGTTACGCGAAGTGTTTAGTGACATGTGTCGCAGTCCAGGTGGTCGCCACGAGGTGGGAGCGTGGCGCTGAGTCCATTGGACATGGACAACACGGTAAGTACTTAATTGTAATCACTCTACGTAATTGTTATGTCTTTTTTAGAAGCCCTCATATCGAGATGTTCTTTTTTTTATTTATGACTTGTTTCGTCATGCCACGGATTTTGTTCGGTACCTACTATCGATGATTATTTAGAAAAAATATGTACCGAATTAATATTAAACCATTATATTGCGGTCACCATACATTTTAGCGTCGAATCGTAATTTATAACAGGGAGTGCTACAATTTGAACACGATTGCTGACGATGGGTTTCATCCGCGGGTACCGTCACCCATTGTCGTGTTCGTTGCCGGACAACTAGACATCCAGACGTGTCCGCAACTTGATGAATTGATGCTGGATAAAAAACCTCAAGGACCACACGGATCTTTCAAGTGAAACTAGATTTGGTAGAACGTATCTGTTGGACATAGTATAAATTGATTGTTTTTTTTATTTTCATCAATATTAGATATATGGGTTTTGTAAAATTTTGATCCTACGAATCGTAATGGGTTATTAGGTTTGCCTTTAAAAATGGTCAAATTTATGTTATTACCTACTTTACTAGGTATTTATATGGTATCTATAATTTATTATACGGCAAAGGTAAAGTGGTATAGCCTCATTGGTCTAGCAGTCGCAAGCTTGGCGGCTGACCGTGAGTTATTGGGTTCCATCCCCAGTTTTTCTGTTAGAAAAATATCAGTACCAGTCCGGAGTCTGGAAATGTGCCCGGTAGATGACAATAGGTTCGCTCATATTACATTGGACGTAAGAACGGCATCGGTGAAGTACAATAGCACATCTCTGTTTTAGTCTTAGAGGAATACAGGCGTGATGCTATGTACGAGTATGTTATGTAAATAATCGTGTTTTCGCCACTGCCGTTTGTCAACTCTTAGGGAGGGCTGGATTTTGATGTACCTACTAAATTATGTTGCTATCTCTCTCTCTTCTGTGTTGATAGACTGAAAGACTGAAGGCTAAAAGGTGCAAGGAAAGAGCCTCCACGAGTAAAGAGTAGATGCTCGCCCCTTATTACATGGGACCCAATAACAGCATCGGCGAAAAGCGGGTGTACAATATTACACCTCTGCTTAACTCTTCTGGGAATACAGCGTGATGCTATGTAATCATAACACGACTGTGTATTAGAAGCTCCCCATCTTATAAAACACTCAAGGACAATATCTGCTATCATAATTTCTCTGCCATTTAAATATCTCTTATTTACTCGTTATAACAAGCAAAATCGTCGTACTGCGTCCGATTCTAAAAGTTCTTTACCTCAAAAGGTAAACAATTTCATGGGCAGTGGTTCAATTTAATTGGGAGATTATCTTTTTTCCGCCTTGGTAGGGACGGACCGTTGTCAAGGGCAACGGCGACAGACGACAAATGATGCATCGCCAATTGTTTAATGTAGGTACAGGCGAACAAAGAGATACGTAACCAGGGTCGCCCGATATTATGTAGATAAAGATTTTTCAAGGAAATTGCCGCTGTGGCTAAGCGATTGGATTTCTGCCCTACGTGTGGCGGGTTTGATCCCCGCACGGAACAAATATTTGTATGGCCTACAGATACTTGTTCCGCATCTGGATGTATATGCATGTGAGATTTAAATTTACAAACTGTACATGCGGTACAGAATAAATCTTAGTGTAAAACGATGTAAAAAAAGTCAGTTGACTTATATTTATGTCAAATTTAAAACTTTGTTTTTTTTTAATCTCGTAACCTACTACCTAGTCACTTAGCCTGTTTGACGCTCAACTTCTAGGTAACTCTTCTCACTATTGTCGTGTTCAGGTGAGCATGGACCTTGATGGTACCGCTGGTCAAATGTTGTGAGTGTACCGACCGAGTATACCGACTGTTGTGAGTTGTGTCGGATTTCTAAGTACCGTCACTCTCCTTTGTAATACCTTGGACCTTAGTAATGTGTTCTGATAATGTCGTGTTATAATGTCTGAATATACATGTGACATTATGGTATCTTTAGGTAGGTAGTTATATAATATATTTGTTACACCATTCGCTTTCATTTGCCTTTCAAATTTATTGGAAGAAATGAGAAAGCCAAATATATAATTAATTATAGCCGAAAACCACATTGCTCGTTTGAATTTTCTTATCAAATAAACATCACTGATCAAAGCTTTTGTAGTGAGCTTTCAAAAGCTGAATAATTGCTTATGTACTATCTACGTAGACACCGTGTGTTATAAAAATAGACAAGCATATTTTCACTTTGACATGTCATCTCTTTATATCACGTTAAACACACAGATATGTAGGTACTTGTTCAACTGAAGCGTTTATAAACAAAGGCGTACACTGTTTTAAAAGGCAAAATTGTTTCCGCCATTACACTGGCCTTCCCAAAGTCCCCGCGCCAATAAATGTAGGTGGGTATTTAGCAGACTATTTACTGCGCGACACTCCGCTCGCCGACTCCACTAATACTCTTAATTATTTTTGCTAGTGTAAGCTGTTTTTCTGACGGGGAAATGCAATTGCAACATTTTGCATCTCGCCTCCCCCCGGCGCGCCGCCTCGCCCCTCTCATTACGTACTCTGCAAGCGTCCGCTACGGCTGAGATCGCAGAATAATTAGACTCTAAATCAAGAGTAGCAAAGCGGTCAACCGCTTGAATGTGGTATGAATAGTCAATCGTCATTAAATTGTTCAGCTTTGGTAGTCTAATGCGTTCGGGCAATAGTCTACTCTCGTCCACTTTCATCTTGAATGTGGGGTGGCGTTATTGCTCTTGAAAAGTAAAAATCTTTCGGATTCGGGTAAAATATTGTGGATTTTTTCGTGAGATTTCTGATAAGTGCTGAGGCGACTTTATCTGTGAAGGCCTAAAGCATAAATATCTTTTTCTTTTTAAGAGAATTGTATCTAAATTGCGAAGGGATTCTGTTTTTGGGGTGATTTAGAGGCGGTCACAGAGCGGCACGTGTGAGCTAGTACAATGGCTGTGTTCCACTAGCAGGGGCGAACAAAATTAAATTAATAACAAGGCCTCAGTGAAGTTCGCTTCAAATTTAAGCAGTGCAAGATTTAAACGACAGCTCACATTTCGTAGGTACGTAATTATGCCGTGGCTCGCCCCCGCCCGCTCTCGGGCGCAATGTGCCAAATCGCTTACTCGCGGCTCCGCACCACTAACATTTGTTTCATACATTTTATGGGGGAATATTGTGAATAAATTAAAAGACTTTTTGAACAAAATGTCGCATGTTTCGATAGAAATGTTTTGGCCATATTAGATAAAAGGAAATCTTAGAAGTGCTAACCCAGTTTCTTGGAAAGATTTGCGCGAAACAGTTCTGTTACAAACAGTTGAGAAACGTTAGGGCAAGTGTTTGAACAATAAAATATTTATACATATGTATTTTATGTATATACCTACGATAAATACTGATACTAATATATATACTGCAAACTTATAATGTAATTGATATTACTGAAAATACTTGCTCACCACGCTGGGTATGTAACTAGTAATTTAATCTCGTACTAAATTCGTTTTGTATCTCTATGTGTATCTCATTCGAGTTCCTACGATAGCGGTATCTCTATCCTGAGTCAGCGGTGCTCGCCGCGCTCCGTTGTACCCCGCTTCCTGTCACCTTTGCTACAGACTTTCAGTTGATTTCATCGTTGTACGTTGTACGTTCAATGTTCTACGCAAATGTCATAGGAAATTGTGATATACTTATTATTCGCACTAGATTTAGTTGTTTGTCGGATTTAATTTGAATTACTGCAGACTGCAGCAAGTTGTATAGAATTGCCAAATATTTAATGAAGGACACGAAGGAAACTAAGACTTCACACATACAAACATTCATACATACGTACACTTTTCAAACTAGGCAACATTATTGGTTCAAGTAAATCTCTAGTTTTCTAAGTTTGCACTTTTGCTACGTCGTAGCTGTAGTCCGAATCATAGTAGTCAATAGTCAACGGTCCTAACCGGTATTTTCCCAAAACTCTTCCCGAGACTTCCCCACGTGTGCGGATTGTTCAATTGACAGTGGAGATTAATGAAAAAGAAACACAAAATATTGATATTAATCGTTTATTTGGTTGAACGCAGATAACTTAATAATAAAGAATATTATGCAGCCTTTAAAAACGTTTTGTAGTATCAGGCAATTTCTAGTCCAACAAACAAAAACCTCTTGTTGTATTAACAAGTATGTTACGATCTGCTTAAAAATGCTACTTGTTCTTTTTAATAAAATGTTGGTTTCCTGGTACCAATGCCGCATTCTGTTTCAAAATTGTGACGGCAACTGATTCACTGTTTCCTCTTCAGCCTGACTGCTGGATATAAGCTCTCTAAAGCTTCTTGATTAAATAGTTAGTAATAATGTTGAATTTAAAATCATATTATACCAAAGTAGTGTAATTATTAGTATCTCTAAAAGTCAAGATATAGCACAATGCATCGAAGCGTACCACTAAAGATTAAGTCGTCGCACCAAACATTAAGGCGTACTTCTGAATCTAGTTGTAGCACCAAATATTGGAGCGTGTTTCTATGTGTCAAGTTGTAGCATCATGCATCGAGGCGTACCACTAAGAAACAAGTCGTAGCACCAAACATTGAGGCGTACTTCTGAGTCTAGTTGTAGCACCAAATATTGGAGCGTACCTCTATGAGTCTAAAAGTAGCATCGAGGTGTACATCTATGAGACAAGATTTAGCACCAAGGATATTGGGCACTTCCTTGAATCATATCGTTGCACCAAGCATCGAAGCGTACTTCTATGAATCAAGTCGTAGCACCAAACATTGGTGCGTACTTCTGACTCATGTTGTAGCATCAAATATTGGGGCGTACCTCTATGAATCTGGTCGTAGCATCGAGGTGTACATCTATGAAACAAGATTTAGCACCAAGGATATTGGGCACTTCCTTGAATCACGTTGTTACACCAAGCATCGAGGCGTACTTCTTGACTAAATATTGACACGCACCAGTAGAGTTGCAGCACCATGTAACGTATGATTGCATAGAAAGAACAAAAGAAAGAAAGAAAATATATTTAGGCATAGAAAGAAAGAAAGAAAGAAATAATATGATTTATTAGACGACACAAACGATACTATATAACAACGCTACAGTTTACAAGGCCAAATTATTAATTTATATATCTTTTATAGTCAATATTTCCTGATTACCTGGTACTGTCAAATAAAGAGATAGGATTTAGATGTCTATCAATTAAATAATAAATATACAACTGTAACATTAATAATTTTCGGAGAAAACTTCATTATGCGGCGGTTCATCTGCGTTCAATCATATTTGTTTAGTAAAGCGGTATTCAAATATAAGACTTATAAATTTTATCACTTAATTACATATTTAAATGCTCTTGAAAACTCATAGCTAAGGAAGGCACACATTGACAAAATACTGAATATGGCCTGATGTCCCCTACTAGTGGGAATAATTCGGTATGGATTTTGGGAATATACTACTTCGTTTTTTTTGGGCTCTTTTTGATTACGATAGTGAGTATCTTTTGACTATAGATTTTATTTAAATTTTAAAACAAGCTATACCTATAATTTTTTAGGAATCTACTTTGTAAATCTTTGTTTCTGTTCTTTTCTTCCTGATCAATCTATGAGTGAGGGATTAAGTGACTGGGTACTTCGCTTTTACATTATAATAATATTAGTCATTTTACATATTAAAATTGTGTTTTTAATTACTAATAGTCAAACAATCTCACTCTACACTACACAAAAATTACCCAACAGCCTATAAGATACTTATGTAATCCTGCATCAAACAGTATGGTACAGTCGGCAGTAAATAATCAAATCAGTTTGATTTATTAGTTTAAGCCCGGTATGCTTATTAAACTGCGCATCGGGATAGCAATTTGATTGTGTTCGCTTGTGGTGGTGTCTAATCACTAGTACAATGCATGTTTAATGTGGAGTGTTTAACTTTTAGAAAGCATACGTTGGAACGATCGATATTGTAGGCTGGAATTAGTATTCTAATAATAATGTATGATCCATTAACGCATGTCAAGGAATACCATAACAACGCCTGTATTACCCGAAGGATTAGGCAGAGGTGTACTATTGTACATGTCATTTCATCGATGCCGTTATTGAGTCCCATGTAATAGGGGGCGAGTCTATTGCCATCTACCGGGCACAGTTCCAGACTTCTTGCTACTGAGAATTTTCGTACAGAAAAAGCCAGTAACTCTTTGCCCGATCTGGGAATAGAACCCAGGGCCTCGCGCTCAGAAATCCACCTGCAGCATCACTAGACCAATGAGGGAGGTAATAAATAATAAAATTAATGATGACTAAACTGCTAAAGTTATAAAGCATCTGCTTGTGTACTGAATCGGATAGTTGGCAAGTTTGATGCCTGATCGCAGTAGAATTTTTGTTTCCAATAAATATTATGACTTCATATAAGTATCATATATTTTCTACTGGATTCAACCTTATAGAAGAATGAATATAGTAACAATGAAAAAATCTCTATCGTTCCATTTAAAGTTTGAACATTTATTACAGCTCTAATTAAAGTTTGGAATTAATACCTTTATCTATAAAAGATTTAGTTTTTATTGATGGACTTTTGGTTCAAAAGTATTAAGAATGTAATACTTGAAATAGCTGCAAGAGATTTTCTCTGCTATAATAAATTCTTATTCGATAAAAAAGTGGAAAATTTGGTTTCTCCTCACCTCCTCACGCCTCACATTCGTATTTCTCTTGTTTCGTGGGTACAATTTACATAAATCTCATACACAAATCTTTACAATTAATTGTAAGTCATGCAATATTTGTTTTGTGCGGGAATGGAACCCGCGATCCATAGGGTAGAAAACCAATCGCTTAGCCACTACGTCAATCGACAAGTCCACTTGTCATGCTTTATTGTTTTTCGGTGATAAATAACTCAGTTGAACTGAGTTTTTGTTTCAGGAAAAAATAGCTATGTATTAATTTTCTACAATATATTGTAAGTCTAGCAATTTTTACTGGGACCAATAAAAAATAGGAAAGATTGTCCTGAATCATCTCGCCCAGATCTGTCCGCAGTTGGTCCATATATTGAACTCTTGCCAAAACAAATGTGTTGTACGTGTGATTCGATTGGTCTGTTCCAATTCAGCTTCAAGCAAGGTTACTAGTTCAGGGCGTTTTGAAATAATATTAGTCTTCACTCAAGCTGTCTGGAGTGGACACTGGATGACTAAAATTATGTCGTGGGGTACACTAGCAAGCGTGTGATATCTTAATTCAATGTTTGGTCACAAGAATTTGGTACTGTCTTTGACTGTACGCATAGACAGTCAAAGACAGACTCAATCTCTAATTTAAGCTAAAATTTGCCCAATAGATATACAGTGTATGTTTATGTAGGTATAATAGATTTTTTTTTGGGATACGTAATGATAACTGGTGGCATTTCGATGTCGGAACTATAGAAAAGTCAATATCATAACATAGCATTACGCCTGTATTCGCCGAAGGGTAACGCAGGAGTATAATATTCCAAATCCACATTTCGCCGATGCCGTTATTAAGTGCCATCTACCGGACACAGTTCCAGACTTCATGCTGCTACTGAGAATTTCAAGTCACAAAAACCCTATAAAACTGCCTGTTCCTGGAGTCGAACTCAGGGGAATCGAATCTAACCCTTACGCTCAGCAGTACCTAGTATTTTACTGTGGCTGAGTTGACGATGTTTGATGATATCATGTTTTTCTTCTTTAATTTAAGAAGTCAGCTCTTGTTGGTGGAGCATCGCATTGCTCTCTATTTTCTGCCCGATATCATATTACTATTCCACTATATGCCTTTAGGTGAAAGTTTGACGACACCATTGGTGCAGTGGTTAAGCGATCGACTGCTATGCTACATGTTGCGGGTTCGATTCCGGCACGGAACGAATATTTGTATGACCTATAGATAGTTGTTCCGGATCTGGATATATGTGCGTCTGAATAAATTTGTGTTTATAAACGCACCCACGATACAGGAATTATTCCTGGTGGTTGCCCCACACTACTCAACGTTTCTTTTTTTTAAAGATAGTTGTTTTTATTTTTGAGTACTTATTTTCTCATGCTATCGTTATAGAAAAAGTCAAAAGTTCTTTCCCATAAATATATTCAACACATGGAAACAAGACCTCATCACTTTCATGTATGGTTGGCCCCAAACGGCATGGTTGACATGGTGTAAACGATTGACTTTCTGCGTTACGTATGCGCTGTTTCGATTCCCGCACGAAACAAATATCTGTATAGATGGTCAGGGTGTAAATGCATCTAGTTTATAAACTGTATCCACAATACAGGCGAAATATGAGCGGGCAACTTTCTTAAAACTAAATAAGATTCATGAGGCATGAAAATTTGTTGAAATCATTTAGAAAAGACAGGTTAAGCCATGCCAGGTCCAGTAAGAAAACCCACCACGTCACGAAACAAAAATATAAGAAACATTTTTGCCAATAAACCCATCAATTAGTTTCACGGTTGAGACACTTGTATCCTAAATTCACACGATGATCCTCGCCTGGCAGTTTGTGGCCGGCGGCTCCGACTTGCCAGTTAATTGTAATCAAGGAGAGGAGGCCAATTTGAGTGGCGTTCGTACTAATGTCTAGTTACTGCTGTGTACGCCTCGACTGGCCTAGGATTGGCTTCTATTAGTTTATTAGCTTCGTAATCGAACATATTGCGTTACGACAGCATTTTGTTTAGTATTCCTTCCTAGTAAAGGTGACTGTGGGTCTTCATGTCTTTAGGGTCAATAAAGTGGGAGTAGTGCGTATTGCGTCATTTCATTTCAAATCATGTAACTGGCTCATTATATCTACAGCCTGACTTTTTTTTTGCTCATCTTTTGCCTTTTCCCAACTACATTGGGGTCAGCTTCTAATCTAACCGGCTGCGGCTGCTTTCTGACCTATGCCACCCAGTAACTGGGAGACACTGATACTCTAAGGTTAGACTGGTTGTCAGACAAAAAGTCTGACAACCAGTCTAACCTTAGGCTACTGATACCCATAACGACTGTCATAGGTATGACACCCGGAACTAACTGCTTAACGTGCACGGAGGGGTCTCGATATGTGAAAGATGGTCACCCATCCAAGAACTGACCGCGTCAAGCGCTGCTCAACCTCGCAGATCGACAGATCTGTGCGGTAACTACTTATGTAGCTACGGGCTCCTCCTGAAGTTATTTTATTTTATTATTTTATCATTAATTTATGATATTACTACATCTTACAGATTTATCCAAAATGAAGGTATAAGCACATATAAACTAAACCATAAATTATATAAGCATAAAATACAACACATAACAATAAATAATAAAAACAAAATTCATCAAATTGATCCTTCAATATATCTCTGCGCTGCTACTACAAACTTCGGCAGGCTATCAAAAATACCTTTCGATATTTTACACTATGATACGTGCGGCTCGCATTGGGGCAAACTTGAGTAGGTTAGTCCTAGCCCTGTTGGATGTAGGCTTTCTAATGCTGGTGCTATTGCCGTTTATTATCCTCTTTCTGCGCATACAATAACTTGTTAATCTTACAGAAGATTTAATAGAAAATCTATTTTAAGTAGAATAATAACACATGGAGCGAAGTGACGCAATGAAATTCACCAAGAAAAAAAACTTATTAAAAATACAAGTCTCTTAATATAAATGTTTTCACGAAGATATAGAACTTTATATTAAGTAAGGAACTAGTATAATAGAACAAAATTGTTTAACACGGTCCAACCTATCATGGAGTAGCGTAGATGGCACGCGGCCATTGCTTATCTGTCTCAAGACTCGCACCAAATATGAACTGTACTATATCATCAAAATTGATTCGTTATATTCTGATAGCATACAAAACATAACATAGCATCACGCCTGTAAAAGAAGGGTTATGCATAGGTAAACATTACTGTATTTATTTTCAGTTATCAAGTCCCATAGTATATGGGGCGATTCCATTGCCATCTAACAGGTACACTGATTTTAAATCGTCTATAATTTCTAAGCCTCATGGAGCCTTTGCTCAAGCAAAGGCTTAATAACTTTTTATACATTTAGTATAGATGTCAGAACCCTTAATCGTAAACTATTATTACATTTATCCAAATCCTCTAGACATTGAGTAAACTCCAAGTCAAGTAATATTGCGGCACAATTTGATAATAGATTCGTGTGGAGCCTACTACTATGATTAAAGCTCTGGGGATTTGACTCTCACAGCACTAGATCAAGTTAGAATATTCCAAATGATATCTAGGATAGGCCCAGTAGTAACACATCTGTTATCTAAGACGTTTATTGTTCATGATTACATTTGAATAGAATAGAATTATCGTGATGCAGAGCGAGTTTTTAATAACGGTTATCATTCGTTCGGAAATTATTTGAGACAATCTTGCGTTGTTAATAAGAAGGCATCTATTACCCTATATGTATTTTGTTGATATGCATAATTACTCATTTGTAGACTCAACATTTCTGTATTATTAAAGCAACTTTTTAACACATTATGAAAAGGTTTTATAAACAAACATGATTTTTTTAAAAACAAATAGCGTTAGAATTTTTCACCAAATTATGACATCATTAGGATGAAAGATAACTATATATTGAGCTGTGTTTGAGAAAATCCATAAAAATATTTTTGCGAAGAATGGGACTGTACTCGTTTCGTCGACGTTATTTACTTCATAAAATCAACAGAAATCTCTGCAAATCGATCGTTCTATTTTTTAAACAATTATTCGTCCAAAAATGGCCAGCAACTGTCTCATTTCATTCACTTTCTCAGTCGCAAATGTTCACAGTTTGTTTTGTACAAAATTAATGCTCCTATTTATCGTGTTAAGACGACTAGTTACGACACGAAGACAGACATGTGTGTATGTAGGTATGTTAATACGGATTATATGGCATGGCTCGACAGTTGAAAGCCGGGACATTGGCTCAGCATTAATTAAATGCAGTGTATGCAACACGTAAATGCACTTTGGTGAACGGTATAGGTGCCTATAGCAGTTATTTGATTTTTTGTTGAGAATGATAGCTGGAATTAAGTAGGGATTTATTTAATACCTCCGGGCCATTCGGAAGCGAATGCGATTAATTGTCTCTCGGTAGCTTAGTAGGTGTATATAGTACGTCAAAATAATTTGTACTAAAAACTGATATTTTGCTCACAGGAACATTGATTTCTGTCTTTTATTACTGTGAGAGTTTACTAAAATATCTCTGATTAGATGGAGTTTTCTTAGAGTTACTAATGTTTTTCAGTTGTGTGGAGTAAAATTATTAAATTGGATTTAATAAAGAGCTCATGGCTAAATTAGTCAGTGTACTGTGGGCAGTAGACCAAAAGAAAAGCAGGATAATGATATAATACAATAATAAAACGAACAAATCACGTGAACACGAAGTAACACAAAGTTAGATAGACACGTCACAAAATATTCGCATTCGCAGGGGCAAAGCTGAAAACGAGATTTAAATACGAAATAAACAAAAACCGTCCCAATATAGTTTGTAAGTTATCGCATAGATGACAACAAACGAATCGACAATTCAATTCAATGTCAGAAGTTGGCGGCGGCGGCGCAGTGCCCGAGAAATTCACAACTAAGTTGAGGCGAATTTTTGAAAAATATGATATAACGGGGCTAGAGGGCGCGGGAGGGTTGGCTACAAGTTTGAAGAGGAATCGGGCCCTCGGGGGCTGTGATGAATCTTTCACGCGTTTTATCGCTTTGCATCGGGAATCGAACCTCGGAATCTTCGCTCCGTCGGACAATGTAGGTATTTACGCGGAATATTTCGGATGAAATGTTAAATTGTATTATTGAATCGCCGAATTTCCATGTCAAGTGAGATTCTGTTTGGTTTCATTAACATTGTTCAGTGTCGAACGGATCGATACTGGAATTTCAAAATTATTCCTTATTGCAATTTTGTAACATTGTTGCTTAAATAATATGTTTGTTTTTAAGACTGCCTCATTGGTCGGGTGAACGCTTGCGCAACTGCTGAGGTCCTGGGTTCGATTCCCGGGTCGGGCAAAATGTTATTGGGTTTTTCTGTATTTTTTATTCTTATTACCAGCATGGAGTCTGGAGCTGTGCCCGGTAGATGTCAATAGGCTTGCTCTCTATTAAATGGGGCATCTGCGAAATGAAGGTGTACAAAAGTAAACCTCTGCCTAACCTTTCGCGGAATACAGGCGTGATACTATGTCATGTTGTTTTTTTATAACTATAATTTAAGAAATTATAACATGTTTTATCGTGAAAATATTCTCATAAGTAAATGTTCTAGGTACATAGGTAACCTGTCAGAACTTAGGACTACCAATCCATCACGGCTTACAAATGCAATCTATAATTCCCATAGATTACTGCTATTCATGACTGTAAATGGTCTACCTATATACCTATAGAGCTCTCGTACATCCGTAAAGTAAATACTTCAGATATATTGACCATATTATCCAGCTTCATATTTTAAATAAAAAAATATTTTTAAAAACAAGCTTTTATTTAAATTTATGTATGCTCTAAAAAGAAAGAAAATAAACTTTAAATTGAATCAAACCCATCAATTTATTACATTACACAATTTATATGATATAAAAACTTGTCGCGAGATTTTTTTTTGTGTAGATAAACAATAATATAATACAACTCGCGTCAAGATTGAATAAATTGATGGGTTTGATACAATTTAAAGTTTATTTTCTTCTTTTTAGAGCATTTAAATAAAAGCTTGTTTTTAAAAATGTTTTTTTAACATTAATTTATGTTGTAAGTTATCGCTTTGTTATTGTATATTCGTATTTTTCTCAGCAAACCCTTTCATTTGATACCCATATCATGGGAATGCAATAAAAAATAACTAGTCCGCCATCTTGGGCCGTCCGCCATATTGGATTTAGAATGACGTTCCTTAGCTAACCATGCATTGTCATCCAAACTAAACGTTTATGCAAAATTTCATCTCAATCGGTTGAGGATAATTGCTTTAAAATTCAGTTGCACGATTCGACCCGAACATACATACTTACATACAAACATTGCAAGTTAAATAAAAGCTTGTAAAAACTTGGCAACAAAGTAACAATTCAAACAAGATTCGTTCCAAAAACGAAAATAATATCCACATTTTAAGTTACAAATTTAAGGATTTCTCAATTAGTTTACCACGTATCCACGTAGTTCATACCTAAAAATATGTCCAATATAAGGTGTATTAGACTTTTGTTTAACAATAATTTTGATAGTTTATCGAATTAAGACCTAAAAATCTACTGTTCATAATGCGTAAATGCAATTTTAGATGGGATTTTAGAGACGCAACTTTCTGTCTATAAAGTTAAGTTAGTAATGCTCGTTCTGTATAATATGAATAGAAACTCTATCAACAAAAATATGACACAGAAACGAATGTCAAAATTATTACAAAAAGTGCTTGTATTATTTAATATACATAAAACTCAATGCTATTATCTCTCTATAAGTTTATTCGTCAGCAGCAATAGGGTTTTCGTTATCAATATTACCTACAAGAATTTATACCTCTGACACTCATAAAACATATACCACAGAAACCAAAAACTTCTATAGAACAATATTTGTTACACTACACAAATTCCTACATTTATTCGAGACAAATAATTCGACTTGTGAGCGCCGCGGTTTGCCGTGCAGGAGTGCAGGACATAGTTGGAACAGCGGAGGTCAGCCGCATGCGGCCCACACTTGAGAAGGACTGCCCAACTTGCCTGTTTACTCCGCGTTTCCTTGTCTAATGAACTTAATGTCTATTTACGTGAGTCTACATTTTCTTGTGTTACGATTTTTAATCGCACTTGGTTCTGGAACGGAATCAATTGTCGTTTATGGATTTATCTTTGGTATTAAAAATATACTTCTTACTATTTAAGTGACTTAGATTCTGCGACAGCACATCTCTGCCACACAATTACTGGGAGCACCTGATAGTCTAAAATTATACTGTCTGTCAGACTTTTTGGGTCGCTGACACTCGAAACGACTTTGATTGATTGATTTGACGGAAAGCACGTTATGCAGTTGAACTTGAGCATGACCTACACCCAAGTTCAACTGCTTAACGTGCTTTTCGAGGCACGGAGAGGTCTCAATGAGTGAAAAACGGTCATCCATTCAAAGATTGACCGCAGCAAGCGCTACTATATTTGCAGATAGACTGATCTGCGTGTTAGCTATGTAGCTACGAATGCCTACAATATACATTCTGTAGTTAATTTCATATACGACGTATGAAAGCAACTAGGTAGACGCTTCTGTCCAGCTGTAGGCTGTGATAGACTGGTTTGATTGATTGGTACAGCGAGTACAACCTTATGTAGGTCACACTAGCACTATGAAATGTCACCGAGGTTCACAAATCAAAACACATTTGGAACGTAACTACAAATTGGAGACAATTTGAAAATGTTATTCCTGATAAAAAAAGTAATACTGACGATTATATTATTGACCATGCAATAAATCCATTCGGTGTCTGATATTAATATTCAATAGTTCTAGTTGAGTTCTTAAGCCGATTAGCTGAATCCGGCGAATATTTGGCATTTTGACGTTATTTTTTTCGTATTTGAATTTTGTTGGCCATTTATAAATGTAGGTAGTTGTTTTGAGTTCCATTCAAGGGGTTATTTGTACTTTACAGTAACAAATGATGAGCATATACCTAATTGACTGAATTTTCGTAAGACTAAGACACTTTTAGGTTGTTGCCTCGTTACCCAAGTTTGAACCTGCCTTACCTTACCGTTTTTTGTAATTTCGATTCATATCTCACCAGCGTTTCGTCTCACAAAGTGGGTGTATAACGAATCATTCTAACGCTCTGATTACGTAATAAAAAGAAACATATCTACAACATATTAGCTGACATCACCCTGCGTATATCGTAAATGTCTATCAACCCTTCCCGTTGTTGTTTTATTAGTTTCGAAAGGGAGAGGGTTGAAAAAATGTCACTAGCTTTACAACTTTTGTGTTATACCTTCAAAAATAGTTGTAACTATTGAATAAGTAAACATTTCAATGTTGCTAGACTGTTTGAAATTTCTATGGCAAATGCTGTCTTTAAAAAACTTAATGTTTAATGCAAATGACAGGGATCAGGTGAAAATCAGTGCTGTGCACTATGCACGGCGAACACTGAGCTGCATCCCTTGCTACGCATATTTCTATTTCTCTTTTCTGTGCTTATAATATGTATAAATCATTATATGTAATATGTGTATCAAAAATAAATGATTTAAATGGTTTATAATTAATTGACGACACGGTTGGCGCAGTGGCTAAGCGATTAGCTTTCTGCACTACGTGTCGCGGGTTCGATCCCCGCACGGAACAAATATTTGTATGATCTACAGATAGTTGTTTCGGGTCTGGTTGTTTGTGCATGTGACATGTATGTTTGTAAACTGTACCCACGATACAGGAGAAATCCTAGTGTGGGGCAATGTTTAAAAAAAAAAAAAAAAAAAAAAAAAAAAAAAAAAAAAAAAAAAATTACTGGCATGAACCGTGAGCCCTCCTGTAGGATAGTAATCAATTTATAGTTTACTCGTGTCTCACTCGTTCACTTATAGTGTACCAAAGTCAGCTTCGATACTACCATGGCTGCCTGGTTAATCTTTTCACTACGGCATGAGTGATTCCCATGAGATACCACTTGCAGACTCGAAAGAAGAAGTGTACCAAATTGCCCTGAAGTATGTACCTGAACATGCGCAAACCGGCAATTGTACCATCTTTTTTTTCAAGAATTCAAGTAGGTATACGTTCTTGTAAGATTAATAGAAATCTCTCTCTGTTAGTACACTGAATAACATAGCGAAAGTCATTATCCTTTAACCCATTTGTTTTCTTCTATTTAGTCTTACAATTTGCACCTGAAGATACGCATCTAATCTACTCCGCTGCTGGGTTTGCATATTTCTTTTGTAGTTGAGAGTCAACGGATCTTCTTTGTTTCTTTAGAAAAAAAGAAAAAACAATTGTGTCGTAATTGAAATAGACTTTTATCAACGAAGTGGGCCGAATATTATCAAATTTTCCTAAGATCGAGGTGAGTTTATTTTTTCCACTATCAAAACAGATGACAGAAACCTTAAGTAAATCACTAAACTAAGTTATTCAAAGCAGACAAGACAGTCCGTAATTCAATAATTTACAACAAAGTTTAGTCAAAGTAACTTATTCAATTTATAAGCAGGTATTTTTAACATTTTTTGGATACAAACAAAAAGAAATGTGTTATTCAGAGAGTTGGCTGCGAGGGTCGGACTAGTTCGTGCCCCGGCTTCTCCCAACTGCAGTAAGTGTCGGGAAACTTTCGCGAAACATCTTTTACTGGAGCTCGATCGCCATGTTAGGTTTTTAGATTTTCACTCGAACGAGCAGCACGGTCTTGGCCCTTAGTTATGGGCAAATGTCTTACTTGTTCGGCCATTTTCATTTTATTTTGTTTTGTTCGACCTTGCTTCATTTGTTTTGTGAGCATTTTTGTAGTGTTTTGTGGTACCCCGACTACGGCCAGAGTAGAATATAATCGTAAATTCTGGTATGAATCATCCGTCTGTTACATAGCATCTCGCCCGTTTTCCCCGAAGGGTAAGGCAGAGGTGTACGCCTACAATTCGCCGATACCATTATTAGGTCCCATATAATAGGGTCCAGCCTTTAACCATGTACCGGACACAATTGCAGACTCCGTGCCGCTAAATCCTAATAAACCATGCCGTGGAACGGCCCGGGAATCAAAGCCTGAACTTCAGGCTCAGCATTCACGTTTACGGCCACTAAGGCAATGATTGCAATGAAAAATCCGCCTGATAAGCGTTAGTCAGAAGTGATATACATACCTTTTTTAAAATAAATAAAACATGATGAATAAGTACAAAAAATACCAATTTTACAAAAAGCTATAAATTAAATGTTTCAATAGCTTTTTGTAAGAGTAGGTTTCGAAGCTTGTTTCAAACTATGATTGAATATCAAACAAAATACTAATTGAATTCCACCCACTGCACGTGACGCGCCACAAACAACTTGCGAGACAAACATCGTTAATTACACTTAAATTACAAATTCATTGAAGGTTTCACACTAACCACATCGAGTTTTATTAAGTGCTATTCACAAACGAAACATCATTGTAAAGCATTCTCAAGTTACTAAGAAACACTGTAGTAACTCAAAACCGTGCTGACAGGAATAACTTAATTCCGATGGAGAGCACTTAAAAAAGAATAGGACTTAAAAGACAAGCGCAATTGTTGCCGCTCTCTAGATGTGCAGACGCCGTGAAAATCTGTAAAATAATACCCCCGCACTAGTAAAGCCAGTCTCTAGCTGACGATACAATAAAATAAGTAGTACTCAGGGACTAAACTACAAATTACGAGAGAGCTTGCTCAGCTTAAAATAATTAAGATTCTTTGTTCCGCCTGATGGCGGTGCTGGATAAATACTGGACTTGTACTGGACTCGGTGTCAAGACAACACTGTCAAATCTTAAAGATTGATTAATTTAAGTACTATATGTATGTCCAATATAATGTTTTACTTATTTACACAAACAGTGCTTATGTAATATGTTACCATCCACTGCTATATTATTTTATATATAGCAATATATATAAGTGTCCTAAATATAGGTCTTGGCTTAGTTTAGGCATGAATCTCCCACAAATTAAGTATTGATAACATCTTAAAAAAAAACGTTTAAAGTCTCATAACGTATAAGTTTTCGTTTAATTTAACCGTTACAATCGCAACGTTTTATCAAATGAGCAGACTTGTTATTTTTTATTAGCGCACAAAGTTTTTTCGACAGATGTTGAAGTACTTCGCTAAGTGAGGGTAGCTGGTACAAGTATAGTTAGTTTCGGTCTCAGTCATATTTTTTGTGCGGACTTATTAAATTTTTAGCGTTATGTAGGTTTGGAAATCATAATGAAGGCGATACGACATTGTATTTTATGATGCTGTTTATAAGATGATCTATATTGTGTGGGGAAGTGAAAAAATGCTGTGTACACCTAAAGATTTTATTCTTTTTAATGCCGATTATTCAATCGTCAGTTAACATATATCTGAAGAATAAATTTAGAATAAATTGCAAAATTCATTCTTCAGATAAAAGTTATGTAAAGATTGAAAAACCAGCCATTATTGAATTTTGACCGAATGTTTTGTCAAATAAATGTAAAAACAATTAAAATATCAAGAAGCGTAGTATATTAACAATATTGTGGAGTAAACAGTTGACAACATATTCGCTAGTCGAAATGTGCCAAAAAGTTAGTGGAATTTCTCACAAGGTAAGTTTGAGAGGTGTCAGGACGCAGGCGTCGAGTGGTCGCGGCGTGCAAACTATGTCTTTGTTCCGAGTGTCTGCTTTCTGTGGCGATGTGTTTATTTGATGACACCTATAAGAATTTAACAATAACACTTGCATAGAATCGGGTGACAGAGTTATGGTTTAGAGAAGAGTTGTTTGTTGGGCGTGTGAAATGTTTTATAAAGCTTATAAGTACAATGCCTGTATATTGTCAATATATTTCAAGTTACTTTTATATTTGACATTGCATTTATGGATTACACCGGTCCAAGTTTTAGGCCTCAAGGGTGCAAAAAGTCAGTCAGCGAATATAGTGTTGCAGATGTGCAAATGATCCGCAAGCTTTTGCCCCCATGTATGTATATACATACTCCTTATTCTTATATCATAAAAAGAAATTGGCAGTCAATGCGACGTCTATTTTGGAACTTATCTGAACTGTATATGTATAATCAATACAACATTACATCAATAAAATCTGACCAGGTAGAGGCTCCAAGAAAATTGTACAGTTGCAACAAAATTAAAATTATCAAAGCGGGTTTGCTTTGTATGAATACAAAATTTTCCTATTTTTGACAACCTCTCGATTTCTTCAAGTGTCATTTTCCTATCGCCATACTTCCCGATCGAGGGACACTTGTTATCAACACAGTCAATTCATAACGCCGCGTCCTAAAAACGTGATAGCACAAAGAGTATCGCTCTCGCTAGAGGACCGAGGTCACGCCAGCCGCGGAGGGCCCTTCGCTTTGTTCCACTGGCAACAATGCCTCACCAAGGGTCCACTCGAGCACACTTGTATCGGATGCAAGCGATGTTTCGTTGGCGAGGATTAGGGCTTGCGGCCAGGACTGTACTTAACAACGAGACTTTAATGCGAAGGAAACGTTTCAAAGGGTCCCTTGAATGTCGAGAGGGAAAATTGACGTTTCGGGATTCCGGGGATAAGATGCTGATGTTGGATTTTAGTGATTTATTTATATTGTTTTTTTCGTGATGTGATTCTGATCATGAAGGTATCTTTTGGTCACGTAATAGTTTCTAACTAAAACATAATTCGTAATAGCAAATGTTTAAGACACAGCTCCGCACACACATCATTCAATTTTTATATCCTTCAACGAGTTTTAGGTGTTGTAAAATTATGATGTGTCTATTGTGATTGTCAATACTCTGAGCGAAACATCTTATACCATAAATGACACATGGATTATAAACTTTACGGTTGCTGCAGTGGTTGATCGCTCGAATGCTGCGCTTCGTGTCGCGGGTTCGATTCCCGCACGGAACAAATATTTGTATGGCTTACAGATACTTGTTGGTCCGGGTGTTTGTGCATATGAATATTCATGTTTGTAAACGCACCTAGGATACAGAAATTCTTTCTAGTATGGAGCAAAAATATAAAAAAAAACTTCTTTTCGAAATGTATTGCACCATTACGATACTTTCTGCTTCTTGACATTATAGTAACAGCTCAGTTTCTAAGTCCGTCCCTGTTCCCAAAGAGTAGTAATTATACGATATTTATGCGAGTTGCCCCTCCCCCACTCTTGTCTTGAGAGCTTGCTAAGAAGAAAAGCGATATGAGTGTCGAAACTTATGAGCCATAATTCTCTTTTAGCGAGCGAATTTTTGTCAACTTAGGAAATTAATCTTTGAACCAACCAACTATAAAAGAACTTCAATTCAAATGCGATCAAGGCTTGTGAGTTAGAGGCTGTAATAATGTTATAAAGAATCTCTGTCTTTCACCTCGCTATTAATAAAACGACGCCATAAGCTTCGTTCGTACATTCAGTGGTTATCGCTTCCAGTTAAAATTGCAAAAAGTTTAATATATTACAAAAAATATAAATCACTGCGTGAATCGTAAAATTCTTTGTAAAAAAAAGTGGAGAAACAAAAATTACGAAGTTACGGCGTAGTGTAAAAGTTTTCATAAAATTTAATTAATCTCACACGTAGGTGTCCCGCACATTTTTACATGGAACGTTTAAATATATCGCCGCGCTGCAGCACGCCGAGAAATAGGCACACATTATACACTGCGTATAAGTACAAAGTCCAGCTAAATACCGGAAGACGTGCGCCCTCCTCGCTTTGTTACTGTGACAATGAAAAGGAAATGTCTTTTCCATTTTTCCAAGGTTCATACCATTGAATACCTGCCCATTTGATAATACAAAGCGGCCTTAGTAAAACACGGCGCGGATTTTCGGGATTATTAACGGCAAACAGTAAGAATTATTTATTACCAGGTTCACTTCCGAAGTGCTTAACAATAAAACCGCGTAATCTACGTAATTAACCGTTGCGAACACACGTGCACACCACCTTACTTATATGTGACGTGTGAACGTAATTAAACTACGTGCTTATAGGTTTTAACCCAATGTTAGAGTTAATTATTACTTTCTTGGCCACAAGCTATATGAAAGGAATGAGACTTTTGGAAAACCACGTGTTTGTGGGTTGGTCGTGTGCAATTGTGCAGGACCGAGCACCTTTATTGCAATGCCCACTATTTTCTGTGCAACGGGTGCACGGCAAGAAATAAAGGAGTTCGAACAAAAAGGACATTCTTTTAAAGTTCTTTATTTCAAGGGATTGTAGCAGTAAAGTGCGGTTTAATTGCATGGTAGAACTTTCACAGTTCCACACTTTTATTTGTATTCGATGAATTTAGATTCGATTTCTTTTAGTTCGCGGATCGCGCGCGCCTCGCGTTCGCCGAGAAATATAGAAATAGCTGCAAGTTTCTCGGCATCTCTACTTTTACTGTAACAATAATAAAACTACGGCACTTAATGGAAACTCGTTTGTTTTTTTCTCGATAAATGGATTCTGGTACGATAGGTGAATTCGATTTTGCGATTGCGTCACTAGGCAGGTGAAGGGCGATTTTTGAGAAGTTGGCGTGTGCTCGGCTTTGTTCGAGAAGAGGGTCATGTCGCAAAAATTATCAAAGTTTCTTGTGTCCAGTGAGAAGCGAGTTCGTTGGAAGTTAGTGGTCGTTGGAAGACGGTCGCATCCGTCCCCGATACGCTACGCGCTGGGGTGCTGCGCCGCGCCGCGCCCGCTCACCTATGCCGCGAGACAATAGCGAGCTAGTAAAACTTTTATTGTGCGCTATGATTTTGGAAACATTTTCCGAGATGAGTTCTATAAAATTCGTAATTTATTCAAGCCAATTTGGATGTTACTTCCACTTTATTGACGTTCATGAACAAAGTTCTACGTTTTTTTATTTTTTTTCTCGGCCGCCTCTGTTTGATGTTACTCTTTTTATAAGTATTTTTCTTGTTATTATATAAATAATACAACGATATTTTATCAATAGGTACCAAACTTGCTATCATAATTTATTAAATGCTATCAATTCTTGTAGTAATAGTATAGTCATGTTTATGCAACTTGTTATAGGTTTTTGTTGTTTGATTTGTTTTGGGGCGAGCGATAATTAAACTCATAAAATAACGTTGAAGATTGTTTTAATATCTATCTGTATTCCTATTCAGTGAAGAGACTATGGACATTTTTGTTTAGTTGGAGACTTTATCGAATTTTCGTTGTAAACTAAAAGTACGTCACAAAATTTCCTGTATCTATTTGAAAAAAGATAGACGATTTTGTCTTTGAAATGGACTTTTTCTTTACAAAGAAAACATTTTACCTGTTTATATTTTGGATGTTTGTGGGGTTGGTCGGGGTTGGGGATAGTGGTGGGAGTGTGTGCGGGGGTCGGGGGGATGAGATAAGAATCAAATAGATGTTGTTTCGCTGCATGGCGCTCCGTCGCACGGGCCATATGCACGTGCTGACATGTGGCCGCCACGTCTTGACACTTGCGCTAAGATATAGTTATAGTGGATTATACTTGAGCTGCAACTAGGTATATGTTTGTGCTACGAACAAAATTGTTTAGTTATTTTAACCCTTTTTGCTTACCGGTTAGCATAAGTAGAACTATTTATAAATACGTTTTGATTTCTATAAAATCGTTTTATCACACATAACTACGAAATCTAAAATCGTAAAAATTTACATGTAGGAAAAAATTTGAATGTTTGTAAATTCAAAAGAATTTGGAACTTTAATAAAACTGTAAACGTAAGTGTTTTTCGGTCTCAGTTATGTATTAGTACTGGTTATTATTTTATGAATATTGAAGTTGAGAAGAAACATACCTAGCAAGCATAAACTATGTAACGTGAAATAGTCTCGTCTCCAGTGATCTCAAGATATTTATTTGTCTGACAGACAGACAAATGAGTCTTGTGATAAAAGCTACGTTTAGAAATATGAACCGTAAAAGTCTTAGTAAATATAATACAATAATTTACGGGCGCGTTTTGCAACAAAAATGTGAAAAGCAAAATAACTTATTTGATGGTAAAAATAAACTGCAAACTGTTATAAAATGGAATAATGTAAAATATGAGGGTGAGTGCGATGGGCTCGTAACAACATAAAATATTTCTGGTAATATTGTGGTTACCTGCGACAAGCACTTGTGCGGTGTTCAAAGAGATTTTTATAAATAATAGCTTTTTGTGCGTACTATGTTTTCACGGAATATTTAACAAAAACAACGCGTTAGCAGATGTGAACATTATTTTTATACCAACTTTCCGCAATTGTTTCCGCTTTTATAATAATATGTACTTACATAAAGTTGCGGTAAAAATATTTGTCGCTAGTAACTGTGTGCGTGTTCTTTAGTGTAGAAATTTGTCTATTCTATGAAGAAACTTTATAAACTACCTGACTGTGGAGTTGTTATATTCATAGAAAAAGTCGTTCATGTGCAAAATTCTCACGTACAATGAATAAACTTTTGTTTCCATGAAATTATTATAATTAACGATAATTCAGTGTATAAAAGCATCAAAACTACGTATTCGCACTATATTTTTCACCTGAAGTATGTTTCGGCTGACGTAACAGTCATGAAACGTATTTTGGCAGAGCGATAAGGAAATGACACAAAGAAAACAAACTACAGTCCGCTTCGGCCGAAAATTTGTGAGGGCGGGGGGAGAGGCGGGCGCGGGCGCGGGAGAGGTAGCGATAGCGTGGCCGTGTCAAACAAACTTATTGGAACGGTGTCAGAGATCGCTCGCACTATCTACCTTTCCACACTTTTTGTTAATGTACAGGCAGTATAGCTTATAGCCTCTCAAACAAAGAGCGCTCTAATTAATTTCGAGTTTTTAATATCGGTAGGTATTCGTATTCTGTCTTACTGCGACTCAATTAGCGCGGTATTTCTAAATAGTTTGAAAGCTTTTTAATTAAATGTTCGCCGGAGGACGCATTAAATAACGCGCTAACTCAACAATTTGGTACCGTTTGAAAAATGTTGAACATATTCAATCAGTTATTGAAATTATCCTTAGGTAACTACTTATTAAGAAGGAAACGCTGATAAATAATTAAAGTTTAATTAAGGATTCCATACATTTTTCCAAGCATTTATCATTTCATATAGCGAAAGAGAAAATCCTAAAGACGGAAAATAGTTTTTATAAAAATCCATCAAGCTACAACGGTCAGCTACGGAAAACCGCTAAAGCTCCGTTCACTAAGCCTTTGTCCAGTATAAGGCTGTTAAAGAAAGAGCTATAATAGGACAGACATTTGTAAGATTGCCTCCACTCGTAACTCAGATCGATATATCGCAGGCATTGTATATTCACCAGCCTATTTCAGGTTAGAAATGTTAGAATTGAACGGACACGCCACGCGAACACGATTGACGTATTATAGTTTTGTCTCGGAATAGCCTTCGTAGAAACGATTTCAATAGCCGTCGACCCATTTAATTTAACAGACAATGTATACTGAGTGCAGAGCGGCGATTTGTCAAGGGAATGAATCACACAAAGGGCATATTCATTTGAATGGCAACTTGTTGTAGGAGCCCGTTTTAATTTCATAAGTCGTTTATCATAATCAAGGCAGGGGGTGGTAGGAGCAACCCATGTCAGTGTCTGAAGGAAATGTCACATACCTGCTCGGACAACGCGGACATTTTGTGGACACGGCTTTGTCATACTAGTTTTAGGGCATTTAGATTTGGTTTAAATGATTTAAGTGGTTATTTTTTTAAGTTTACGCTGAAGCCGGATTATCGTTGGGATTTCGCACAGAAACGTGTGACCGAGATATTTGTCAACTCGCTTGGGTGATTATAGGCACCGGCGGAGTCGGGCGCTGAATTTATGTCGAGACATTATAGCCTACGGTGGAAATAGATTATCTGTTTTACCTACTTACGTACGACAGTGATATAAAGCCGAGTCAGTTTCTTTTTCACGGCTAAAACTTGAGTAAAATTTATTTGGGAACCTGTAGTCTATACGTATCAATTAACATAAATAAACGAAGAAACCGAAAGCCGAAATGTATCTCAAGTTCTTACTAAACAGAATTCATCGAGTTCGTTCAAATTCAGTCGACTGTTTTGTACTAAAATAAAACAAGTTTTTATTGAAGAAGCCGCTTCCACAATATTCAATCATCGAAACATCGCCCGGATTCAAGTAGATCGCTAAATAGTTGGTGCCAGCCGACATCCCTAATCTAATATGCCCGATTCGGGACTCGACGGGTCGGCACTGCAATCTTCGACCTACTGTGGTGGGAACTGCGTCGTTCGCCTCTCTATTACCTCCGTAACGGCACACTTGGACCTTCGCTGACACAGACTAACTATCTATATGAGTTTCGACCTGTTTCAAATGTATCCACGTCACTGTTTTGGTAGAATTTAAATTGAATCCCGCTGTACCTGCTTACTTAACCCACTCCTTCAATACTGTAGCTACGTAATCAATACCTATTAATTATTACCCAGCAGGTGTAATTGAAGCAAGTTTTACCACGTAATCTGTTCCATCGGCTTGATTTTATTTCTGCGAATTCTTCTTCGTGTTATCGTCAACAAATAGATTAAATTTACTTCCGTCGTTACTAATTGGAGTTGTGAGCGGGGTTTAATGTGTACGTACATGTTCTAGGGGTAATTTTGAACATTATAAATGTAATTTGCATCCTAATATTAGAGTGGCTTATAAAACATTTATGACAGGATCTTTTCATGAGCGTAATAGACTGGATTTAGTATGAAAAACATGTTATATGCATAAAGTATGATAACAATAGAGGTATATTCAAATCCGACGTATATTTACAGTATGTCGAGTCAGATTGTTGACTTGAGACGGTCTCAACGCTATTGTGAAGTACGCCATTGGGGATACCCATGGTACTGCGCGCTGGTAAACGATCGAAATCTAAATAATAAAGATCGCGAACCATCCCCCTAGCTGGATAGGCTTAGTCGTACAAAATTGGAGTAATAAAAGAGGAATGCTCGCAAAAGTTTCGCAATAAAGCCAACGAGTATCGACTGTTAAGAAGTAAAGAGTTCTCCGGTACAGCTACACGAGGGTACGTTGTTGCGTGTTATCAGACCAACAATTTCACGTGTAATATGTGTAAGCTGAAAAATTATGGACTTTTGTTTGAAAAAAATGTGCTATGATTTTTTTATGAACATCGTGAATTGTTTGGCAACTTGTCCTCGATATTCAATAGTATACGAGTATGTCATAAAACAAAGCATTAAAGTGTTTCTGTCTGTTTCAATTTCAGTGTATATTTTGTAACGACGGGCAGATTTTGATACAGTATGCTTAATTAGGTATGCACAGGTGCGAAGAGATTAGCAATATTTGGTTATTAGTTATATTGTAAACTCATATGGAAACCATTTTTTATCGATATATATACTTTTATGTCTGAACAATTTTGGTTCTTTAATAAAATATTACCTTTGAAAAATGTATGCCATCTTTAGAATATATGTAAGTAAAAGTTCATTTCGCGAGAAACATCCAGACAGTTTGATCTTATTCCTATTTTTGGCTTACTTTCAGAATATAGGACACATCAGAAATAAATAGGTAGAGTGAGTCTTGAACCGGGCAGATGCATCAACGAAATTACAATGATCGTCGGTGAGAATTTTATACGGGTTTCAGATGAAATATACAGGGTGGCGTTTTAAACGACAGACATATTCAACTCTGCCTAACCCTTCGGGGACTACATCCATATTTTGCCGGATCCGTTATTGAGTCCCATGTAATAGGGGAGAGCCTTTTGTTACCTACCAGGCACGGTTCCAGAATCCGTGCTTCTACTGAGAATTTCCATACAGTAAAACCCAATAACACTTCGCTCGGCCCGGGAATCGAACTCAGGACCTCACGCTCATCGGTCGCGCTTGCGACCACTACAAAGAAAACTATTATTTGCAAAGTGTGGAAAAAACTATTGCATACGCGACAGCACGGTGAATTTAGGTTTGATCTACTTCAAACCTGAGCTTAAAAACTATATGTTGTATTAGTTAATTGGATGAAAGATTCGAATACCTAAATTCCCATCCTTCTTCAATACGTCTATCGTACTCGCGTTAACCAGTCATCTTGTATAACGAATACTTGCAGGAATACAGACATAAATACTTTCAAAGTATTTTTTCCATAACCTCGGGCACAGAAAAAAATATTTTTATGCGTGCGTAAATAAAATGTAAACATATTTTATTTTAAAATCACTCCATGTTCAGTTTATTCTCGGCTAGGAATAAGGCACCCCTTTACCTCTTGGTTGTTGTTAGAGGCATCTAAAGGATAAGCAGCGATATCTTTTAGTTTAATAACATCATATAGATTTCCAAACCAACCAACAAAATTTGATGAGCGTCAATAATACAGTGTTATTCTGTGTTCTATTTTTTTATCGTTATTAATTTGATTTTGATGATTAATTTGATTGATCATAGTTTAATACAAACACCGTCCACTCTCCTACCTCTCGATAAAACACATCGCCAAATCAGCTCATCCGCTCGAAATCACCCCCACCCATATTTGAGCACGCCCTTTGTAAGTATGCCCTAATGAAGGCGAATAGATAAATTAAACAGAGCCCATAGAGTAACGAGACTCGTTCCAAAGACGCTCTAACGTTTTTCGTGTGTTTCACGTGGAAAATAATTACATGGTAGCTGTGACGTATGGGTGCTATTTAAGCCGGGCCCAAAGACTAATAGCGACGATAAACAGAAGCAATTAAAACATTGCCACCCGACGCAGGCCTTTCTTTACGCCTTCAGTAATAGAGATTTGTTGGTAGCCCGTTTAGTTCTACAATTGCTATGTAGAATTTGTTTTGTTGTTAGTACGCAATAATGATTGTGGAGATAAAGTAGGAATTTATGTATAACGTGTTGGTCTAGGTTTCTTTTGTCTTTTCATCTCATACAAGTTACTAATATTATACTTGGACGAAATACCAATAAGGCTGAAGACAGCTAACTGCCAAGAGCACAGAAATCTAAATAATAATTCAATAGAAATGCTATCTACTAGATTTTACTACCGTGGCATACGTCGCTCGGTTCGTAGTACACATCTTGCATCCAATGCAATGTAAATTAAACTGAATTCTGTGCAAATAAGTCACATTTTTACATGCACGCACTCGATGTTTTGTTGTGTTGAAATACTCATAATTTGCTCGAACGCGGTGACAAGGCCACGATTACCACTTCTATTGACTTATATTTTAGATTTATGTACCAAATAGTAGATATTTACATAAAAAATAGGAAATTGAGCGAAAAATGGTTTTGATAGGGCAACATTTGCAAAACGTAGTGTTTGGACACGAAACCTAATCCTAACCTGTCAGAGCTAATAATCATAATTTTCTGTATAGGTATATTCTGTTCTATGTACATTCGTTCATGTTTTCATACCCTTGCGCTAAGCAATGACAGTTAATTGAGTGTCGATCATATTCAATGTCTGACAGTCTCATTTGAACGTATTAAGTGTCACGCACACGTAGCTTATCCCTACATGACAGGCTGTGTTGTTTTACTAAGAACAGCTTAACACAGAAATCCGTATTTATAATCACTGACGTAAATTGTGACGTAGGCAAATTCGTTTTTGCAAAATTGCGCTCAGCCCCGGCTTTCACGTGTGACGAGTTCGAAATCATTAAGATGTTCTAAATTAAGATATTCGTTTCTTATTTTTTGTTCTTTATAGTCTTGTAGTTTTACAGTAAATTAATTCTTCTGATGTAATTATTTCTTCGCAAATTGACGATATTCTTCACTACTCAGTTATATTTCACCTCTTTTCGATGTCCATGACCTTAAAATCATTTTATTTCAAGTAATATTTACAGTATTCAGCAAACTAGAAATAGATCAAACGAAAAAGTGAATTGAAAATCGATTGTGCCTACTGGCTACATTATTTAGTCTGTGGCGACAGGTTACGCGTGATAGGGGAGAGTTTGAATCTATGAGTACTGCATGCAGACGCGTCGTACTTGTATAAAAAGTATAACTAGACTGGTTGCCAGTCTGGAACAGTCTGTCTGGGTCTGTACTCGAAATTATTGGATATGTTGCTCAATGGCGTGTTAGTTTACCAATATGGGAAGCGTGTTTTTATTCGAGGAAGTGTGTTGTTACGTGTTGACTTCTAGATTTTGATTTTAAAATTAGACAAAAAAAAAAACACGAATATAAGTATTTTTCGAACGTGATTCTTGTGGCTTAAGGTTTTTCTTTGTTATTCATATTTAACACAAGATTTTATATACGAATATCAGTATGCTATAAGGTTTAGGAAATTAAATAAATTTTTGCTTGGACTTTTGGCTATCAATTTGGTTAGATTATTTTTTTTTTTGTTTTTATTTGGACTAACAGGGACCTCTTATTGGTCTTACTGAATGTTATAATTATATGTACGTAATACAAGACACAAGTAAATAAATAATACGCGATGAGATATCTCATCATAGAGAGGGTTTCATATCAGTCGTATAAAGTGAAGTTAAGAAAATTTGATAAAACCTGAAAAATGAATAGGTACGATATAAATTGAAACGATTTTACATATCCCTAGAGTTGTTATTCGGTTGTTACTCTATATAATATCGAGAAACGTACGGCAAGCGCAGTTATTGGTTGCTTACAATTTCCAGCAAACTTAAGGTAACTGGAATCTGGCAGTTTATAGTTGTACACTTAGTTCGCTTCTAATACATGTTCTTGATATAGAAAACTTTAGATGGAAGTACATCTAAAATGTTTGGGGAAATTAAACATCGTGCTCTATCGTGTTTATTTTTTCAATCATCATCATCATCAGCCAGAAGACGTCCACTGCTGAACGAAGGCCTCCCTCGAGGGGGGTTTGCCATAATCCCCACGCTTGGCAGGCGGCTTGGGGATCGCAGTGGCTCACCGATTAGTGAGAGGACGCTGCTGCCCGTCCTCCGGTGTCTGGCCGCAGTTATAAGACGTACCCGGGTCACAGACTTTTTTAAATAGCACCGTGTTATTGGTATCATTGGTTTATGTCATTGATGACTATCAAAAGCTAAGTGTATTTCGGATTGTAGTCTTGCAGTAGTAATATTATTTATCTCGCATAACCTACGCAAGTCAGTTCAGTGAATAATGTGAACAAAATATCGAAAAACTATAGGTACAGGTAAAGACCCGGACAAAAGAATGGTGGTGTCCCCTCCATAATCATTTTTATTATCAAAGTCTTTTTGTCTCTTGCTCGCAAATTCACTTTAAACCATTATCATCTTAGTGTGCCTCATTGTACTAGTGAATGATGACTTGTCCAGTGAGCCCTGAGACCTTAGAGAGGTCTTGAGTTCGAGCCCGAGTGGGGTCCCGCAGTTTAGAATTACGCCTTATAGATGGCAATAAGCTCACTCCCTATTATATGGGATTCATTGACGACACTGGCAAATTGTGGGTGTTCCTCGTAACCAAACGCCGTCGCAATCTTTATGGAGCCCTATCAGATTTGCAGGTATCATGATGTTTCTAGCACATCAATTAAAAACTGATCCGCAAATGAATTCTTAAAGTCAGCGATCCAGGCCGGTTCCAAACTCGGACCCTCGTGCATGAGTAAGGTTGGTAAGAATAATCAGAAGATTCCAGGTTTGGATCCTGGCAGGGTCGCCATGTAAGGTTGGGAGTTGAGATGTTAAATGAAACGATCTGACTGCCGAATAATAACTAACTTTAATTCCAATAAACATTGTTATATATTAAGAGGGATACAATATAAGTCTATGCATATATACATACTACACTTACACTACACATGGAACCACTAACGGCTAGACTATCATTGCTTCTATTAGAGCTAACAATACAAACGCAAATTAGAAAAACACTCAACAGTTACTTAATTTCTGACTACTCGCTTTATTAATCAGCACCAGTTAATCCCAGCAAATGATACATGGAATATTCGAGGATACCGCGGCCTGTTCACATAATTACCGCAAGTGCCTCGATGATGAACCGTTAATCCGGTAACTAGAATAAATTTACATTGTTAAACGCGTTTGCACGCATTCACCGTGCACAAGTGCGTTCAACTAATATAAATTCGCTAACGGAACCCGTTCCGTACGTATGTATAGAGTTGTTATGGGTAAATACAGAGGAATGCTCACAAATATTATGTGAGGGTTGTTGTTAGGCATAAACATGTCGTGTTGGCAATTTGTTCTCTAATAGACAAATGTATGGCGGAGGTTATGGAGCAAAAATTGCACCAACAAAATGTATTTTGAATAATATAACTACGATGCGATTCATGTGTCTGTATTTACTGTCTCTTTACAGGCGAATGCAAGTTGTCTATCTGTGGATAGACATTGAAAATGTAGGCTGAAATATGGACCCTATTTCACCTTTATGTGCATAACAAGTGGGGAGTTAACTACATTTAAAACTCAGTTGAATAAAGTATTAACCAATTTACAGCAATTACGCGACTTTTTAACATATTATATTGTCATACGGATTGGCGGACTTTGTGCGAGTTACAGAGCTACCTAATTAAATTGTGCATGCAAAGTTCTCAACTGGGCTCGCTCGTTTGTCAGCATACGGTACGGTAAAGTACCTTTACGGTTCACTGGGAAGCCGTAGAAAAAAGTATTTTTCATATGTGACGTCATAACGTGGACAATGGCGTCATGTACTGCTTCGCTTAGTGAAGTTGTTACATTGTTTTGGCTAAAATTATGGTGTACAATTTTGTCACCCTGTATAATTTTTTGCGTGTCTATTTGTTTTAATTTAAAGTTATTTTTTCTTCTCAGTATATGTTTAGTTGTTAGCAGTAATAGAAGTGTAGAGTCATTGAAATATACATGCCTATAAATATACTTCTTCCAAGCTAAACTCACCGAGACAGTATAATATGACAGACACACGATTAATCTCAACCCTGCAAAGGACAGCGATGTTTAATTTAATATTTTCGTCAATACACAAACATGAAAGTTAAAAGGCCGACGGCTTCATAACGCCAAACATCCTAATAAACCGCGTCCCATATATTGTAGTGTTGCCGCAAAAACATTTTCATTTAACATTTTATTGAGCTTGTTGTAACTGATTTACGTGCTGTCCGTTCCGGCCGTTTTTAACCTTTCCGAGAGCCGCATCATAAACGGTTTAGTGCCGGTTATGGAGCTCAAATTACGAAGAATGGAAGTATAGCTCTCTCCCTCATTGTCTGCCCTTTATGAAGGGTTCGAGTTTATAAAGGAATACAGGCGAAATGGCCCGTAATTCGAATAACATTTCTGTGACCTATAAAAACTTGGTGAGTAGCAAAATTGTTTTTAGACTACATATACACAGTATACACATACTGGACAGAATAAATGTGTTTCGTGATGTAAGTAACTTTTCTATCTTTTGTTGAGCAAAGGGTAAAGGCTTCCTTTCTCTTGAAGTTTGTACGAGCTTAAAGGGAGGTCACAATAGATTTGTATCTGAAAGTCTTACGGTTACGTTCCAAGAATTTTTACGAACCTTTTTTGTAATTACTCTGTCGAAACTAGGTTGAGTACGTTGAGTGCTTCGCTGGACATGTCCAGAAGAAATTAATCAAGAGTATCGTAAGAAAGGCCAGTTAATCGCGTCGGACATCGGCAACAAACAAATGGAGTTGTCCTAAATAGCGCGCTACTTGAATGCGTTAATAAAAATCGTTGGGAGTCGAAATTAAGGCTCCTATACGAAGCGTCGTCATTAGGGCTGAAATAGGGTTGTATCCTGGTGGTCGTAATAAGTCATGTCTGCCGCAGGACCCCCGCCGCCGCCGCCCCGCGCCCTCCGACCGCCCCGGACGATCCCGCACCATTTCTCGCCCTACCCTGAAGATTATCGCGCACTAAGTATGATCAATAGTCAATTTAACGGGCAAGTGGCTAAAACTGGTCAGATTAATCAGTGACGAGGCAAGACTTTTAGTTAGTTGTCATTAATTAGTGCTGTGCTTAATGATATGTTACTTACATTAGTGTCATTTCGCTTTGATTACTTTTGATTGAGCGTGTGCCCCAAATCGTTTCGTCGATTCTATTCGAATCTTTTTCTATCACATCTGATCTAGGCTATAAAAGCAAGTTAAGATAATGTTTAATGGCGGGCATTATCGGCATGATTTCTGGAACTTTTTGCAGCACACTAGCATAAAAAACCAGTACGTGGCGTGGTTGCAATAATTTTGGCACGCATTTTATCAAACAAAATTCCATGTAAATTCGTCGCGCACACAAATCCTAAGCGTAAGCTTGGGGCACTTCCCTGGGTCCCCGGTATCAGTTCAGTCCATAAACTACCATTCCCTCCCCCTCGCGTCCCCCTGCCGCATCCTCGGTAGCTCTTCCGCTCGCTTCCGCTCTCTCGCTCGGGAACATAAGCTGTGCCATTTTTTAAAATGCGTGCCTCGGACCTAGTACTTCTATGTTTTATCGACGTTTTGAACTTACTTTTATTTTCTTCATGTAGTTCGTTTTGTGCACTCACTGATAGCGAACGTAGCAGTTATTCAAAGTCTGTCAGGTGTAAAGGATGAGTTTATTTTCTAGATAGCACGTTGTAGTTGTGTATTGATGTAGACACGGCACTATTGTTGCGGTTTACAAGGAGGTCAATCTTCAGTTCAGAATGTTTATGGGCTGAAAATGAAGATCTTTTATGGTTTCATAAAGGATTAATTAATATAGTAGATAGATATGTTGAGAACAGTTAAAGAGAATTTAAAATTTGGCTTTGCTGAACTATAGTGAAATGAAATGAAATCTGATGATTTTGAATACAACGTACTTAATCTGGTTAATTTATAAGTGAAATAGAACTTAGAGTTAGTTGTATAGCTATGTAGGCTAAATTAAGCTTTAACTTGAAACAATACAAAACTTAAATGACACGGCACGCCAGAGGTCGTGTCGTCATTATTTTTTTTGTAGTATTTCTAGATGTTAAGAGAAATTTACATAAGCTAGTTATGCGTGTGGGGAGCGAGCTGACTTCAAAATATACAGTCAGTATATTTAAGTCAGCACTGACGTGGCAGCGTATGTTTACACGATACCGAGATCAAGTCAGCACTGTACTGACTTCTCTTGAATTTGAAGTCGGCGACTGACTCAACGTAAATCCACCTTTAACGACTATAATAATCTTTCCCGGTGAAGTGATCAGAAAAGTCAAGTTTACAATTATGACAGCGTCTGGTGACGTCACGTATTATAATGTTGTACTAAAGTATTCAATCAGGTGAGGTGTTCCTCTACACATCATACCCGATAAGCGGTTTCAAGCGGCACTAAAACCCTTGATAGCACCTGTTATTAATTTGCTTACCGTCGTTAAACTTGTTCCTTCCTTATGCACTAACATTACCGTTAATCCAAATGGTATTTACTATAAGTTGCAGAGATAAGGCTCTTGGGTAGACTATTGATGGTAGCTTTAAAGTCTGCTTCGGATGTCGGAAAAATTATGGTCCATATGAATATAAAAACCCCTTGCCTTCGATGGAGGATGGTCTGAGTTCAAACCTGACTGCGCTTCTGACTTTAATGACTGAATAACTTGTACTGTATTACCACATTCTGCAATGTAACGTTTGATAAGTTTGTTTTACCTTACATAACACATGTTAAATATAAAATTATTAAATGATTTTTTTTTTTTAAATTATTCATGGAATTTCTTGCCGGTCTGTTCTCCTACTACTTATAGGAGCTACTCCCTATTGGAACCGTGTTGATAAGTTTTAGTTCACCGAGTTGACATAAAAAACTTTGACTTTGACTTTTTGTACTCTTGGGCCGAGCCTATTGCTATCTACCGGGCACAGTTCCAGATTCCGTTCTGTTACTGAGTATTTCCCAGAATAACCCAATAACACTTTGCCCGATCCGGGAATCGAACCTGGGACCTCGGCTAAGCAGTCGCGCTTGCGACCAATGATACAGTCAATATCAATGTGTTCTAATACAAAATCCTAGCACCTATTATACATGAGACACAAACAGTGATAACCCAAATCTCAGTACTAACAGCATATTTGCGGCTCTCTACAGGGTGTTTACAACTAAAACGTGTACATGTTGTAGTTTTTGCGAGAGCTTAGTCGTCGTGACGGGTCGACCACTCAAACCGCTCTGCAACCGCCAAGTGTGGCAATTAAAACTTGCGAATGTCAAGTGTCGCGGTTGCCAGACCGGGCTTTATTATTTTTTATTTTATGCTAACAAATAAAGGTGGGTAACTTATCTAAGAGAGTTGATTCAGTTTGATACTTGTTAACTGAGTTATGATATCTCGGGTATGAGTTATGTTGGTGCTGTTTGAGTCATAGATATGAGTTTTGTGGGTGTTTGAGAGGTCGTAGACAATGTAATTATAATAGTATTCTGTAATTCATTCAGAAGGTTTAGTTTCACAACTAAAATATGTTTTTTGATTGATAGGCAATTTTATAATGAAGAATAGACCATGATACTGATGTTGTACTGCTTCCTGAGTCTAGTACTTCCAAATGCTGCTATATATCGTGAGGTCCTCGGTTTAGTCTTCGGGACGAGCAAAGATTTAATGGGTACTTCTTAAAGAAAAATTCTCAGTTACATTCCGGAGTTGTATAGATGTAGACGTCATTAGATTTATTTACGCAATCGATCACAGCAGTTTTGTCATCAAACAGTTAGTGTCCAGTTTGAAAAGTATTTGTTTCGCTGTTACTTGTACAGAAAATATGTAGATTCAAAGCTTAGTTTATTGACGAAATATAAAATGCGACACAGAAATATATACTATTTCCAACTGGCACCAATCGGGGGCTTATTCAATTATGTTTATGCTAATCAGGCCCGATAAACACGGCCTAGCTGTTCAAAGCAGTCGCACAAATAATTAAAACGTTAGCTCTTACAATCCAGTCATAAATTGTAAACTGTTTGTAACAAATCAACTTAACAATCTTAATATACCTTATAGGTATATTAAGATTGTTACAATTACTAATAATTACAGAATATATATAACGTTCACGCATCGATATTGTATTTATATACCCAGTAAAACACATATTCACGTTAAATTCACATCCAATAAGATCGGTGCGCACTATAAACGCACCAACATGTTGAACACTCAACGAAATATACACTCAATTTGCCACGTAAGTACGAGAATGAATCCCCAATGTGGCAACAACACTTAGAAACGCATACAAAAATCGTGTTATAGTACGAAAAAAGCTCATTGTGGCCCATTAAGTAGGTCATTAACGATTTCATAAAAGGCTTACGGGGCTCGGTTCCCTCTCCCGTGTCATATTTTTCATGGGCTCGACCATTTCCGTAGCGCTTATGTTATACCTGGGGTTACGTCGTGCCGCGAATCGATTCGCTACGTCTTTAATATGTTGGGAGGATACTTCACATTTCACCTTTCAGTTTATGTGTTTTTCAGTCGAGAATCTTTCTTGTTATTTTGTATTTTTATACACAATAACTTGAGCTCTTAAGCGTACTTGTGTACTGTATGAAGATATGTAAAATTGTACTCGTTATTTTTGTGGATTCAATATTTGTATTTCAGAGAAAGGTAGATATGTATTGTTTGTTCAATGACCTCGCATGAAGCCTACTTCTCGGAAGGGTCACTGACGGGTAATTTTGCTGTCTTAACTGATATTCTACTGATACTTAATATTTCTAGTCATTATCGACGTTGGTTTATGTAAATATGAAAAAAGTTAGGTTTAGGTATAATTTAAATTTGATTATAAAAATATGACCCGTATTTTTAAGCTTAGAACGTCGTAGAGGGCACGTTTCAAAATATTATAATCAGATTACACAATATTCGTGACGATTTAAAAATTAAATATAATATTATAGCACACAAAAATTTAATAAAGAGGCGGTCACGATATGTGTAGCTTTGTTAGTTTTCACCTTAGGCATAAAAAGGTTGTTTTAATTTAAAAATAAAGAGAAGAAAATTCTCCCATTTAAACTGATATAATTTCGAAAAGCTAGAATTCTTGAAAAAGTTAATTGGTGGCTCATAGGTACATTGTTCTTTATAAATTATCTTAACAATATTAATTAAAATAATTATGGTATGATTGACTAGCCCAGTCAATCATTTATCATATTCCAGTCAATTTTAATTAATTAAACTCGATCGCTCAATTTTTCAGCCATACATTAAAACGTCAGCTTTCCTCCCAGTTAAATCTTATAACTTATGCTAGCTCTAGGAACTAATACCTAGTCTTTTTCTTTTACGTCTACACCAGATTGCAAACTAAATCTCATTCAGAACAACACTAAGCAATTCCTTTCTTTCATCACAGAAGTGCTTTGCAAACAATCAAGAGAAAATTGCAACAATTTGTATAACCGCAAGACAAGCTTGCAGCGAATAACCATGGTACCTGTAATTGACAGTATAAAGTATGATAATATTCAAAAGTGGAGGTTTATCCGAGATCTGGGTTGTGGAGCAGTTGAATCAATTGCGCGCGTGGCTAACGGGCCACGAAAGGCGATAAGCTTAACTTACGACGTCTTTTGTATTCACTATACTTTATTGTGATCTTTGGATTCTGGATTTTTAGATGGTATGTATGTAACGGAGAATTCGTGTTATATAAACAAATATAATACCTAATCTTAGGTTTTCATATACATAGCGTTAATGATGTTCCTTAGATAGTACCTACATAAAAAAAGACATAATGTTGTGTGTGACGGGTTTATATGTCTGAAATTGATAAAGAAAGTTGTCACCCTATAGATAGTCATAACACTAAAGAATAAAAGAGATATGTATAGATAGATATATGCATGTTGTGTTAGCCTGTAAGTAATTGTTGCACTTATAAATGTATTCAGAAGGAATTGAATGCAAATGTACTGTGTAAACAATTGTAGGCTAACCTAAATAAATAAATAGATATACTCTGTATTTTTCTTAGGCATCCCATCGTCATACAATAGGTATAAAATGTTCTCCTGCCCGTGTTATCCTGAATTATCAGTGGTTACTAAGTAAATAGAGATTTTTTGAAAAACGTCTAATCATTTTATATTTAAAAATATATTTTGTACATTTTACGTTTCCCAGTTGAAGAAAAAGAGTCGGTTATTCCATGCCCGGCTACACTGCAGAATGTATTAACTGTTTGATATCCGTGTTTCTTATTCCAGACCCGACCGAAGGACGGTATTTCGATAATAATTTGAATATTATGATGTAATGCTGCCAGGTATCGATCACGCAATCGCGTACCCTTTTCAAGCAAACCATAAGACGTAAAGTATATTTATACTAGTCACGGAAACCAATAACATATTGGTTTGGATGTTAGCAGAAATTCACAAATTACGACAATTGTAATAAGCTTACACGCTACTAAAAGAACGTTGTACCTACTGAAAATATTTCGTAATATGTAAATGAATATCAATTTAGAAACCTACATTATTGGTAAAAATTTTAATAGAAATATGTACGAGGATATTTTGATCATAAATGAAACTTTGTATACCCACGCATTTTCTTTGAAAAGGGGTTGGGATCGCGTATGGCAAAGGGATTCTCGTAGTGATAAACTTGATAAAGTTACTTTAAATATCTAAATCTTAGAATCTCTTTATAATATAATATATTTATTTGCGTAAAAACATGGTATACAAAGGTGTTATATAATAATTTGAGATCATACATGTTTTGCTTTAAATTAAAGCATGCAAATTTATAAACATTACTGTTTATGTTCAAAAAATTCCTTAATTGTATAGAAATTATTTTCATTCAGCCATTCACACAATTTAATTTTGAATAGTCTGTAGTTTAGTGTTTTTAATGTATTAGGTAATTTATTAAATATACGCACACACATAGCAAGACAGCTTTTGTTATATTTTGTTAGCCTTGGGAGCTCCTCTAGTACAAGTCTGTATTTATCACGGCGACTGCGAGAACTTATATCTTACTTTACTGATTAAGTGCTAGTTTTTTTATATTAATCGTTGCCCCTCCCTTTCCTGTATCGTGGGTGCGTTTACAAACACAAATATTCACATAGGCGTATACTCAGATCCAAAACAAATATTTGTAGATTATAAAAATATTTGTTCCGTATAGGAATCGAACCCGCGACACGTAGCGCAGCAGACGATCGCTCAACCACTAAGCCCACCGTGTCGCCATAATGCTTTGTTACTAGACCTTATAAAATCTCTATTTGCCTTACGACAATATCGGACATGAAATTACATGCCAACACACGTCTAAATCCTAAAAAAGGTTAACAAAAAATACACCTATGAAAACGTGTTCCCTAATCCTTTACCTTTGCCATAAACATACACGAAAATCCACAATAATGGCCTTACCAACGACCGGTTATCAACTCCGCATTAGAGCATAGTATTTCATTGCGCAGCTTTATAACTATTCACCATAATGCGTGAAAGGCCAACCTTCCGAGGGCGCGGGTATCGGCAGGAAGACCCGCCCGCCCCACACGGGGTCATTAGCCAAAAAATAAACGATCACACTTTGAGAGATGGTGGAAATTTTAGCTTATGTTTTTTACGTTTTTTTGTGGTTAAGCTGATTTAGGGAAGCTTTTGGAATGTCGGAAGGTCGATACTGAACTTTTATACGTGTATGCAAATGAGGAAATGTTTAATTCATACATTGATTTTGGTGTTGGGATTATATTGGCGTTTTTTGCCTCTAACTTAGAGTTCTTTGAAGGCTTGATCATTAAATCTTAAGCTTGATGTGTACTAATAGGATATGTTGATCCGTTTGTAATCTTCAGATTACTTTGCGTCATGATCTGCAGAAATAGTTTGATAATTTATAAAAAAATTAGTAGTGCTCGGAAAACAGAAATATAGTATAAGTTAAATTTAATCAAATAAAATAGTTTACATGTCGAATGGTCGATGATTGAGGTTGAAAAGTGAACAGTCTTCCAGAAACTGGGAATTAATATGTTCTAGGGCTCAGTTTGATTTAAGATAAACATCTCTCTTGTGTGTTGAATAAAGTTTAAGCACATAGAACGCATAGTATCTAATTATGGTTACTATACAAACAACTACATTCAACATTGAAACTCGAACAAAGTTAAAACTCAAAATTACGACCCATAGTGCGCATGCCGTATGATATAAACGCAGCCACGTCATTATAACATACCATTTTCTCCATTTGAACGCGAAGATAAAAGCTGACTCATTCGTTTCTCTCCGTTCCTATCAGCAAATACATACATAATTATAACATTTTATATTTAAGTTGTTCTATTCCTTACGAACTTGCTTTCCAAATAGTTTTTTTTTGACGTTTTGCAGTAAAGAACACGGCAAGTTTCAATTGTTATTGTTTTAGTTTCTGGCATCGCATAACGTTATTCATGTTCAGATATAAGTTCGTGCGCTCACAATAGTCGAGGCTAGCATTGGTCAGTAAGTCTCATAAAAACGAGTCTGACCAGCGGTTAGTCTAAAAAGAAGACGTATATTAACGACGTCTTTACTGTATGCCGAACATTTCGGACAGTTTCGGCTAAACGTAAGACAATTTCGATGGCACGGTTGGCGAAGTGGCTAAGTGATTAACCTTTTATGCTTCGTGTCGCGTAGTCGATTCCCGATAGTAGTCCGGGTTTGGTTGTTTGTGCATGTGAGATGCATGTTTGTAAACTGTACCCACAACACAGAAGAAAAAATAAACATTCGCGTTTATAAACGCAACCACGATACAGGAATCATCAATAAGTTGTGGCAAAGTTACAAAAAAAGTCTTTTTCCAAGGTTGCGTTTCATTGCTATCTTGAGGCAGTAGTCTGTCTACCTACAGTTTATACTACAGTCTGCGCATGCCCTTATGGTGCAGGTTTTTCCATTATGCAATGTGTTGTGTTACTTCCCTCTACGTATATGTATTATTCAAATTAATTTTCTTTAGAAGTTAGGACGCCGACGTTTTGGATTCGTAATATCTTGGAATCTTTTTGACGTTATGTAAATTTGCCTGAATATAATTCACGTGATATAAATATGTTGTTTGGTGTTTGACTCGGAGGAAAGCGCGACATAACAGATAAGAGAAAATTGTATGTAAATAATGAACATTTTGAATTATGATTTCATTCTATTTAATTCCACAAAGCACTATTTTTGTAGTATTAAAATGGTTCACACGGATTACTTCAACTCACTTGGTCGTTAAGCAATAAACTCATGAGTCACGAGGTAAATAGCTTGTCAAACACATACTAGTAATTTCGAGTATATTATAACTGAGTAATATCGACTTAATCATGAATAAGTCCGATATATTTAATCGCATTTATTTCAAAGCTTATTAATTAATCCTATAAACCTTAATCTCTCGAAATTACAAATATATTTCGAAAACGAACTTACCAGATTATCAGGGATCTGAATTAAACCACATTATATGTATTATATTTCGGAGTATAATTTTGGCTTACTATCTTTGGTCTGAATAAATATTGTTTTTAAAACTGGCTGTGTTTTCGGTGGAGTTGAAGTAACAAAGTAGCGGAGGCTTTGTCCACGTTGGTACATATATCATTTTTATCGGTCGCACTCGGGCCGACCGTTTATTCATTGCTTACCTATTGCACACGAGGTTCAGTGACGACTGGTACTACTATTTGTTCGAGTTTTTGTAATGGTCCATTATTTTCCGGTAAAGACTTGAGAGCTGTAAATATTTTGTCCGTGTTATCGTCAGCGTGATATTGAACTTTGAAAAAAAAAAAAAATGGTGGAAAAAAAAATGTATCTTCTAGGCTCAGTGGTTTGGACTGTACACTGATATATCAATTATATTATTTTGCCCGCCTGTCAGTTTCCGTTTTAATATTTATCCTACACATAATTTTCTTTTGAGTGTCGTGTAAGTGTAAGTGAAAATTTGCTTTCCCGTCGGCTGCTAGTACTACTACTATATTATTCCCCAGATTTTTATATTCCCATTATATTCAAGGAAAGCCCACCCTGGCTATAGTCCAGAAAGCCGAGACAATGAAGAAAACACTCAGCCGTATGAAAAACCAAAGACAAGGCGTACGTCATAATGATAATAACGCACGCTTCATCTTTAGGTCTTTAAATATTCTACGAAGGAAAAATATGCTACGCTTTTCGTAGCACCAGGTGCTACGAGTCTTAAATGAGATTAAGGACTTAAACATTAAGTCCAATAATTAAAGCACTTCCCGTTATACGCCATACTAAGTTTCTAGACTATATATACCAAGTTAGTATAATCCAACTTGGAACAAACCCGTATTAGTAACTCCTTACAACTTCGTAGCAAACCGCTACGCGGGCGACGTAGCACGCTGTTTCTTTCTCTTTGTAAACGAACGGTTTTATACAGCTTAGGATTAGTTTTGGTGACATATTTTTTAACATTCACATTACAGATTGTGTTATCCTGTGTTCCATAGCTATCGTAAGGTTTTAAGGCCTATATAGTTGATCGAAGGAAATTATAGAGCGTTTGGATAGATTATGATCTGGAGTTTTCAAGAAAATTTTGGCCTTAGAAATTTTGGTTTTAGAAAATGTGAGAAGTTTTATGTTATCAATACAAGGTTATATATTATCAATGTTAGAAGTAGTAACACCTAAATTTTTCTTCTTCTTCGACTACTTGAATAACTACAGACGTAGACGTGTGCGTACACGGTCAGTATACATATTGTACGACATGTAGTATACTCATTTTGAACTCGCTTCAATACTGCTGTCATATCTATGGTAAGGCCTAAACTGGGTACCAATCGCACGTTCAAGTGGGACCGTATTTCTTTTTTTAGAAACGCCATTTAGTCAACTATGTATTGAAGATGAATGTTTATCGGTTTAACATTCGTTCGGAAAAAGGTAGCGTAGTGATTTATTGATTACTAACAACAGTTGTTGAGATATTGTGCCTTCACAAATTACACCGTATTTCTTACTGTGACCGCATGTTGAAATATCGTTCGAAGTACTGAACGGTTGGAATTACATAAATTAATTCTGTTTTAGTCTTATTACAGTGTGTGTGATTTATTTACTTGAGATATATAAGCAGTGTAACGGGCATATTGAAAAGTTAGTTTTTTCTAAGCTTGGGTAGGCCACACTGTATTTACATAACATAGCATCACACCCGTATTCCTTGAAGGATTTGGCAGAGGTGTACTGTTGTATAACCACATTTTATTATAGTATTCCACGTAATAAATAAGGGGCGAGTGTTACTTATTAATAATGATAGGTTTTTCCTTTGAGTAAAACTCACTTACGCCAATATTTGAGGTTGTTTCCTCAATGTATCGTTCGTTTTGCCATTGCCACCTTGTATAAGATGTCAATATGCCAATCTATATTCTATTTTAAGGTAAGGTTAAAATACAAAGACACTTTTAAAAAAGGGTTAACAGTCAGTAAAGTCCACTGCACCTACAGGATTTTAATCGTGTTAAGGAAAACCGTAATAGAACATCGCGTGCGCATTATAAACTCAATTTGTTCCAAGCAGTGCGGTGTATAAATAGACAGTTCCCTTCAATAAATAATGATTACCAGTAAGCAATCGATTGCATTGAAAATGGCGTCGTAGGCTGTGATTACAAACTTTCAAATGAATACTGAAAACTGTTGGTAGTAATTAGTTTTAGTTCACGGTGTTGAACTAGAAATAGCACTGGCAATAATATTATTTTAAAAGCAATAATTCTACGTTTAATATTTTAATGTCTTTTGAATTTTGTTTATTTATCATCTTGCGTATCGTCGTTGAAGTTCTAACACGACGTATATCAAAAATAGCAACTTTTCAGAAGAGTGAAAATACTGGATAATTTTACATAGACACGAGTACAATACCATTTTATATTCATTTCATTTTACGAGTTTCTATTGAACGATAGTTATTTCTGATTGACTGAAATAATGCGTCTTCCGATCCTCTAGGAAATGCCATCAAAATGCCAAAACCGCCAAAAATGACTTACATGGTGTTAGAACTTCAACGACGATATGTTTAGTATTGTTTACGTAATGAAGCTATGCTTAGTCTTGTAGAATCTACTCTATAGATTGTAACTTATTTCATTGAAGAGTAAATTAGAACTGACAATAAAGCCCCTTTTCCCAGGAAATGTCACTTTGCTTCATTCTCATAGCTATGAATGTCATACTCTGATCACCATACAAAATGGTTTCATACAGAGGTAATAAGAAAAACATCCCGACCTCATTTCTAGGTGACATTTTGTCAACAAAAAACACGACGCATGCTAAATATAACTTAGCTTGCGTCGTACTGCAGTACTTTACATATATATACCTCGTACATATGTATGTGCGGGGAAATTCAAAGCGTGAACTATTTAATCAACTCATGAAATATGCATTCGCCGAAATTCTGGCTGGGCCCGTCCATCAGCAGACGGCCTTATCGACGACGGCGCTTATCATCAACAGGTTCCACTACCAACTCGTGTGCTGTTATCTCTTGCTACAAATAGTCACGAGTATATTACCAACAAGAAGCCTTAACTATTTAGGAAACTTATTACGAATTTCAACTGTATGAGTTGGTCTTTAAGGTTTATTTTTGTGTAGTGTGAGGTCAGTGGTGTGGTGCATAATCACGGATAAACGCATTGTCACAGTGTATTACGGGGCCGGTCGCCTAATGCGCCTAATTCACGACAATGTAGACAAGTCGTTTGCAACTATACTTGTTATTATTTCAATTTGGTGTGTTTACTTAATTTTGTTGGGCCACCTGCCGTAATGGCGGCCGTACGGTTGGTTTTAATGACGTAATTTCAAGTGTTTTTCACATTTTTGGGGTTAAAACAATGCTTTGTTGTTCGGAATAATGAGGTTTTAGGTTGGTAATGAATGGAGAAATGGTATATTGTACAATCATGTGAACATAGGGCCAGATATTAAATCGCGGTGTTTGCGGACAGAAGCTAGCCTCCGTATTTGCCTGCTGCGTTTTTTCTATTCGATATTTTACGATAATATAATTCGGCCAACCAGCAGTGTATGAGAATATCCTAGAATACCATTATGTCGAAATGTAGTACGCGTGTACTATGAAATCCTACATTTCAGTAAGTATACGTAATTGAGACATGAAGTCAAATTGACATATCACCTTTAATTTTTATGTAAATCCGAACAATTGACGGGCATTAAGTCAATTTAATTTTTATTTATCGAAATCTAGTGTTCCTTTACTTTGAAAATGTGTCGCGATAGACAGCAATAGGCTCGCTCCCTAATACATAAACCTCAATAGCGACCTCGGTGAAATGTGGGTAAATAATACACCTCTGCTTCTAACTAACCCGAATAAAAGCGTGTTGCTATGTTATATCATGTATGTATTACTATTGACTTGTAAATGCAATGGGTGCCTAAGACCACGGACCACACTACAGTGTTCACCGCAGCATCCATCCAAGTAATTAGTATCCCAATAATAGACGTGGACATTGAATGTGCTCAATCTCACATTGACTACATTCAATGTCCAACCCTATATATACTGTCGACTACAATAGTATTTAATTAGTAAATTGAATACCAGTCTACTCGTAGTTCATTTCCAAGGTATAGAGTCCTTGTGTTCCAGGATTTCTCGAAAGCCTTGGAGTCCACGTGATTAACGACGAATATACGTCCTTCTGCCAACGGAGCGGAGAAATTAATTGAGTTCAAGAAATGGGCGACCTCTAATTGGTGTCCGCTCAGACTATAACTTAACCGCACATTACAAATTACTTGTTTTGGGTTTCCTTTAATATTCGAAATGCTGATCAAGGTTTATAAATCTTACGTTACGTTTATATATAAGGGTTTTTTTTTTAAACATTCCCGATTAAAATTTCTCCTCTATGTGTGGGCAATTATTATATAACATACATGTTACCTGCACACATACAAAAATCCGGAACAACTATCTGTAACCCATACAAATATTTCTTATATACTTAGTCATATTTACCACTGAATACTCAAACGTTTCACAATTTTAAGTATTCATTAAGTATCGTGGTTTAAGTTTTATTTTAAAATGGAGCTGTAGCAACAATGAGTTTAAAGAGCGCCTTAAAGTTGCATTTGAGTATTCAGCGCTTAAACGCACTAATCACATAGATAAAGTTAAAGACACACACACACACACATAGTGACGGCAAATAAACATTTGTATTTAACTGTTTGTTGTTTTACTACACTGTATGTAGTTCTCAGACTGCATGTTGACTGCAAACAGGTGACTTGAAATCAAAATGTTGATCAAGAGAAACTCCATTCTTCTTTTTAAAAGCTCTGCACTAAAATTTCACCAGTATCTTGGGTATAGTTTACAAACATACATGTCACATGAACACACATTATAACACGCATTATTTAATCTATGCTAACTAGTAGTTATTTGTGAGATTCTTTTTTTTTTAATAAAAAAAAAATGTTATGTCATTCATTGTCAATCGATTTTTTAATACTCATCGGTGGAGGCTTGTCATTAGCAATCTGAGAAAATTATGCTACCATATTTAATTCTTATTAGTCTGAATAAATTATTGAGAAATAAAAAAATAAAAACAGTTGTACGTCTGCCGGCGCCCATACGATTTTCTTTTGTTTGCTGCGCATCACTTTACGGGTTAAAAGTACATACATAATTATCGATCTATGACTGATATTTAAACGTGTCAAACATCCTATTCAGTATGCGTAACAGCTCAAAGATTTATTACGCCGTACATATCTCACAAACGGAATCACTGTACCTATGTAAAGCGTTTACTCTAACATAACATTCAATGGTGTACGTGTAATTACAATACAATGTCCTAGATATATGAGGGTTTGCGACAGTCATGTATTTGACAAATGTTCAAGCTATCCACCGATGTGTCACCGGCAGAGTTAATGAATTTCTCCAATGCGGTTTGTCAGGTAATAAAGGGTGGATAGGAGAGGCCATAAATTTTTAATGTCATTCTAATGGGTGACATAAATTATTGGTAAATGATGTAAGTAATTAGGTTTAGTATTTTTCGCTGTGGTTATGGGTTTCTGATTGATTTTAGGTTATTTTTACTGTTAAATGGAAAATAGCTAGCAAATGATGTTTTGTTTAAAATGTTGTCCGATGAGGTTAAAAAAATCATGATTTTTGTATAATTGCTGTAGAGAACTCTTAATTTTGTAGTCCTAATTATGTTTGCAGATTTTAAATTATTTAAGTACGACTGTTTTTGGATCTTGGCTTACGTTTTCTTGCATCAAAAATTAATCCTAAAGATCCTTTTCATAAGATACTTTCAAGAATCCCAGTGACAAAGACATGCCATATAGCCATCCTTACACCCACATCAATCTTTTACGCCGTAACAAAAGCGCAACAAAAATGATCGCGACACTTAACCGACAAAGTAAGACACAATTGAAGAGTTGTTACAGTTTATACGCTAACAGAAGCTTTAATTACATTCTGCCGAAGTCGCTGTTACGTAGCGCGTAAAACTGCGACGAAACGCTGCGACGCGCGACGCGACGGCGGTAAAACGCTCGGTTTATGATTATTTGCTCAACAAGTAGATAGTTTTGATGGCAACGTGTTACAATTACATAAAATGAGGTTATTGCAGCATGTGCAGGTAATGAGAACATTAAAATGTATATTATTGCGTTAAATTGTATCATATACAGGGTGACTTGAAATGATCGAGATGTTGAAATTATTTATCTCCTATATAAGTTCTGAACTCCTATCCTAGTATTAGGTTTTTGTCGTGTATAGTCCGTTAACTTGGACCAAGCGAGCGTAGTGGACTAAGGCCTAACCCTTCCCGTTATAAGTTGCCTTTGAAAGGGGATTATTATTATATTGAAAGGTGGTCCATAATTATTTTTTATAATTTTTCGCTCAATAGTACATTGTTTCTACGTGGGAAAAATATGTGCATTTAAATATCAGCCATCACCTGTGGTAACTGAGAGTGTATACCCCTTTTAGAATTTTAACATCCCGACAGACACAAGATCTTTGGTTCTAATATTTCTATTATTTTTATTCGTCGAAGGTAAACAAACTTCAAGAGTAAAAAAGTAGATCGTTCAAAAAGTCACCCTAAAGAAATTTATACCTAGCCGTTTACTGATTTCCGTGCTAAACATAATTTTAGCCTTAGATTTTTGACCTAATCTTGGTCTGGGCATCTGTCAATAAGTATACATAATAGTAGATCTCAGTAAGATTGTTATCCGTTTAATTACTATACTTTCAAAGCTTTGTATCTGTAATGTTCATAGACTAATGAAGAACAATACAATAGGGTAGGTTTATACCTACAAAGTAATAGATACATCAAAGTTTAATAAATTCATTAAAGTTCTCCAGGCTCTTTTCATATTATGATGTAACATCATACCATGAAACCGTGGTTTCCCCTTTTTGCGGTACATAGAAAGCAATTATAATTTTAATTATGGTCAATAGATCGCGCACGTATCAATACATCCAGGTCTTCAAGAAAAGCAGAGTCTACAACAAGACTGGGTGAACGGCACCTGTTTTTTTAATAAGACATTTAAAATTGTCAAGTAATAATAGTAATAAGTTTGTTCATTGTCAGTATTGAATAATGCCTTTAATTTTTTTTTTGGCTGAAATTTGAATAAGTCTCTTAAAACTACCATTATGCAAATCACAAGTCACGTTTCAAAATGCCAGTCCTAAGCGGTTTATCATTGGCATTGTGTGGGCCTGCCCTAACATGACCATAATTCAGGATACCTCGCTAAGTTATCGCCAGTCTTTGAACCCATGTCCCGTACGCTAATCGACCCACTGTCAGAAGCACTTGCCCCTTCCGAACGATCACACAGACAGCCACATATCCTAAAACTTTTGGCACCGACCTGAACGAAAATGAACCTTAGGTTTCAGTAGTAAGGTGTTTAGGGAAAGTTGTTTTGGTTAACGTAGGCTGTCAATAACTTGAGTAAATAATATAGTTAGGTATATAGATAGATGTTTTGGAATACCTCTGTACTTTCAATATTGAAAGTTTTTTCTGATTTGGAGCTTTTAGGGTACCGGAAAAATACAATATTATGACTACGAAATAACTAAGGTTATTTATGATTTTTAAACCCTTTATATGAACAAAAATTAACTTTGACTTCCTTCAACAATGTAATCCCACGATAATTTCATTACAATCAATAAAATACAATGTAATTTTAACATTAAATCACTTTATCATCAAAATTACTCAACACGAACATTACGTCATGAAATATCGCCTCTTATAACTATAATAGTTACATTAATATCCTCTTTAATAGTACGTAGAGCGGCAGCAGTCGGCAACAATCGGCGTGTAAAAATACGACCTATTAACTACACCCTGTACATTATATTTTATACAGGTGAAGTACCCACACTTAGATGAGCTATAAATACGGCAAACAGCGTGCAAGATACAATAAAAATGAATTATTATCACAAAATGTATTCGTACGTAGCGTATTTATTTTTATGGTATTCCTCTGTTATCTTTACTTGATATAAGTAGGCAAAGTTGTTTTTTTAGGCGTTCTCAGGGCTGCTAAAGCGATTTGCGTTGCTCTCTCGATGTTTAGAGGCTTTCTGTCTCCGAGTGATATAAGAAAAATATTATTATGACGTGGTTAATGTGGAATGAAGAGGAATGTGTATTCAAATGTTTTAGTAGGTTTGTAGATAATATAATACTATTTAATTTCTAAAAAAAATCTAAACTGCTTGTTTGATTTGATGTTCGTAAATGCGGCTTACAAAGGTCGAACCTGGGTTCGATTCTTAGGTTAAGAAAAGTGTTATTGAGTTTTTATATTAGTACTTTTGAAAAGTAATCCGAAGTTCGTTCCATCGATTACCTACTGGCTTCAATTAACTTTCTATACAGTATGAGCAAATCCCTTGTCAAAGCTTAAGTCACACATCGACACGACAGAAGATAATAAACATAACTGTTATAGTATCTTCATTTCCTAATGGTGTTACGGCTATAATCAATAATAGGATAAAACTATTATAGTAGACGGAACCCCATCAATGATAAGGTGCCATCATTTCGTTATCAAATGGCTAACCATATTACGATATTACGTATCATCATCGATCATCAATCGTCCTGCCAAGCGTCATTATGGCAAAATTACGCTATGACAGTATCGTTCACTATAGTGGCGAGTTCCCAGTTTAGCAGTAGACATTTACTGCTAGGGCAAATTGCTAGAGAAATTAATTTCCGTGAGGCGGCGAGGCGTTAACTAAGTATGTCACATAGGAAAATAAATTAAATTTTAATGGACTGTTGAACGTATCAGACTTGGGTAAGATTTAGTACATAGTTAGCAGATTACTTGAGCAGACACGCTTAGCATTAGGCCTGGATTCAGAGCTTTATATAGTTGGAAAAATGTGCCATCGGTGACGTCGTTACGTGTTCATTCTATTGTTTTCTCTTGTAATAAAACTAACGAACCCTTACGATACTATTTTCCTCTCTTCTTCTGCTATCCGTGCGGCAGCCTAATTGCTGATGTAGGAATAATTTGTAATAGGCGTAGATCGCGCGATAGCTTCTGTCAAAGGTCATTTTTGTGTCATATAATTGTATTGGCCAACAGTGAGGTTACTGTGCTGTGGCTATCGCTATTTTTACTTTTGAATTAGGTTGCCTATGACACTAAACTGTAATCGGCAGCCTAATTATGTAAAAAAGCGACAGTAACGCGACAGCCACGCGACAGCAATCTCACTGTCAGCCAATACATTATATATCATAAAAATGATGTTTGACAGAGGATATCGCGCGATCTAGGTTTGTCGCTACATCGGTAATTAGGCTGCCGATAATATTCAAATCGGTTGTTAGACTTTCAGGGTTCTAACTACTCGTAACGACAAATATAAAAATAAGGTATTCGTATGACCTGACACTAAGTTTCGATATATTTGTCGCCATCTTGACAGTGAAAACCGTGGCTTTCCGCCGAATACCCGCAGCCTAATTACCGATGTAGCGACAGGCTTAGATCGCACAATACCTTCTGTCAAACGTCATTTTTGTGTCATATAATGTATTGGCTGACAGTGAGATTGCTGTCGTGTGGCTATCGCGTCGCTATCGCTTTTTTACGTAATTAGGCTACCGAACACCACTTAATTATTTTTAAACCGTTAAGTTTCACGCGTTTGCGTTACCAATTTTCTATGAATATATTTTAACTTCATTCGTATGCGGGGTTTAACCTCGCACAACTATTGATCTCAATTAAATACAACTCTCGTCCCAACTTTGCCTATAACTCTTAAAACTGTACAGTCAAAACAATTTCTAAAAACCTTTCCACTGTAATTTATTCGTAGCTATATCTACCAAAACACTCCAACACAACAATAGAGTGATTAACCTCTCAGCTGGCTCTTAGAACAAAGAGTTCTCTTCCCGACGAACACTATCTGGTACTAAAGGTACCACTCGGGCTACGTACACGCGTACCATTAACATGTAAATGAAGGTCCCAAGTCTTCGCTGAATATGTTGTACATATACGCTGAATAATCGATGGTGGAAGCATAAATTTTAACGCTTATATTCTTGAGCGTAAGTAGGTTTTGTACTGAGCGTTTGCGTTAAATAGTTGAACACTTACGTGTTCGTGTACGGTTAAAAACTTAGACTGTACATATGTTGAGAAACTGGAGCTACCTGTATAATACGTGTATATATTGTTAATACGTCCTTTGGTAGCAAATTAAGAAAATATTTTCGCGTGCGTAGAGTATCTCTACTCTAGAATATGATAACATTTGATTTACATTGATAAAATTACAAATAAAACTCGGTCTCTACTCTCCTAGCTGTACTGCAAAATATTACATCAACTATGAATTGAAAACTTGGATTTGATTTTCTGCTTTTACACAATAGGTAATTATTATAGCAGTGATTTTAATGCAAGAAACCATTTCTGGGGATATATAAGAATAGGTCATAAAACTCATAACAGATCATTTTAAAGTAGAAATAAGAGTGAAGTGTTTTATCTTATGTGGACATCAAAAAGAACAATGATTAGTATATTTTGTTCTAGCTATGCCTATGCCTTCATCATCACTTCATTTTTTTAATATTTTTAGCGATAGCGTCATGATACATACTTTTTATTATTAGCGCTAGACCTATCAAAATCGGTCCATTCGATTTTTAAGTTATAAGTGCTAAACTATACCGAAGGGCAATTTTAAGAGGTTTATTATAAGTACAAGAGAAGATATAGAAAAATAAAGAAGATGAATAAATATCATATCTATAACTAGCATGTATGTAGCATGAACGAAACACCAAACAATTATATTTAAAGCTTTATTGATCACGATAACAAAGACAAAACTACCTAAGTAGGCTATTTCGTATACATGTATTGACATGTAATAAATCGCGGACTCTATTAAGTTATAACATTTATTATTTTATAATAATTACTTTAAAGTACCACGATGTTTTAGTATAGATTTATCCCTACAATTGATTTTAACATTGAAAGTCGTACCAACCATTATCCTACTTACCTTATTAAAATAAGGTCTAAATTTGCGTACATTATTTTACTTTATATGTCATTTACATTCGTTATTACTATTAAGGCATTGACCCAGACATAAATTATTATTTGGGTAATATTTTAAAAATCTATTACTATAAGTAACCAGTTCTACAAACAAATAGCTTGTTTAAACCTGAGAAATCAGTTGCAATTATTTTTTATCCACGAAAAGCAATAGAAATCGCACTGTGTCACTAGTCGTATATATTTTCTTCCGATTAAAACCTAGACGTCAGTCGACTAATCTTGGAAGTTTGTGTCGCGGCAAGGTGGGCGCAGTGGCTATACGATTGACGCGTTTTCTGCGCTAGAGGGGTTCGATACAGATAGTTGACTGGCTCCGGGTACCACATAAACACAAGCCCGGAGTGTTTGTGTCTGTAAACAGTAGAAATGGTAACGGTCAGGCAACATTTAAAATATATATACATATATCTATATGTACTTATGTGCAAAATATTATCAAACCTTTACTTATATACTCGTATATAGGTGATAACACAATCTTTTATTTTACGAAGCAATCAGAGCTTCGAACGACATCAACACAGAGTATTTTGGCACAGCTTGAACATGTCCGTACATTTCATGCTATCGCTACGTTCAAGGATCTTTATAGTGTACAAGCAGCCTAGTTATATTAATAGTATTAATTAACCTATTTCTACCAGTTGATACAATTTGTACGTAATATGGTTTTCCGAGAACTACGTTTCATTGGCATCGCTTATGTAAAACGGCCTCAATTTATTTTTACCTAAAGTCAATATCAAATATAACTGATGAACAGATATTGACGGCACGGTTGGCGCAGTGGTTGAGAGATCGACTGCTGCGCTATGTGTCGCGGGTTCGATTCCCGCACGGATCAAATATTTGCGTGATCTACAGATAATATTGTTTCGGGTCTGGGTCTTTGTGTATGCGAATATATGTGTTTGCAAACGCACCCACAATACAGGAATTATTCTTAGTGTGGGGCAACGTTTTTTGTAAAAAAAAGAAAGATATTATAATAAAATATATAAAATCATATATAAAATATAAAATCGTTTTGGTAAGTCAGGAATTACATCAACTTTTATGAATAGTTAAGCAATTACGAAATTCGACCACCACACAAAAAAAATATGTTACATAACATAACATAGCATCACGCCTGTATTCCCCGAAGAGTTAGGCAGAGGTGTACTATTGTACACTCACATAGCGCCGATGCAGTTATTGAGTCCGATGTAATAGGAGGCGAGCCTATTACATCGGACACAGTTCCAGACTCCGTGCTGCTACTGAGAATTTCCATACAGAAAAATCCAATAAAACTTTGTCCGATCCGGGAATCGAACCTCGGACTTCACGCCCAGCAGTCGTCACTAGACTAATGAGGCGGTCAAAAAAAAAAGACTACTTAAATATTGCTGCTTACTTCTGCGTCAGAATACAATGTTAAAAACATATTTGGCCTAGTGGCAGAAATCACGCAACAGTTTTAACAATTAAAAAAATAAACACGAAAATGATTGAATCCGTGAAATGTACACCTTGTCTTCATTAATATATCTTCAATTCATATTCCACATATTCTAAACACATCACTACTCTACCAACTCCACCGTGCAGCGCCGTCTGCGTGCGGTCGTGGTAATTTAGACAATAAAGCAATCAAACATGGGCGTGGTGAATTACAGGGTGAGCAGGAACCTAGTGGAGTTCGTGGGGACTTTATAATGACGTCATGACAGAACTGCTGATAGTGATGAGTAAAAAGCTTACAAAGATTTATAGGTAGTTGCTTAAAATTCTTACGTTTTGTTCTTGATTTTCTTCTTTAATAGTAGCTTATATAATTTTAATTAAAATAATTATACTGAGTTATTTTGTTAGGTTAGAAAACTGATTGCAATGTTTAGGATTAAGAGCGATAAAAGGATTTTTGTGTGATCTAACAATGAAAAAAATCGTTCGTTTTTATTTTTATTGTATTTTCATAGGGTCACTCATATTTCACGACCCGGGTACGTCTTAAAACTGCGACCGGACACCGGAGGACGGGCAGCAGCGTCCTCTCACTAATCGGTGAGCCACTGCGATTCCCAAGCCGCCTGCCAAGCGTGGGGATTATGGCAACCCCCCCCCCACTTGGGGGAGGCCTTCGTTCAGCAGTGGACGTCTTCTGGCTGATGATGACTCATATTTCACGTCCTTTTCTTTGATTTTATAACTCAAACAAGTCAGTTTCTCTGTCTATGTTTGGTCAGTTTGATAGTTTTGCTCTAGTATGAATTTTGATCGACTTTGATGAAGATGATGTAGTCACTGTTAAGCCAAAAATATATGAAAAAATAGTGCGTGAACTCGTATCGTAAACGCGCGCACATTAAGTATCTCTATATATTTTTGGCTCACGTTAATAATGGTCGCGACTGCAGAAAACCCCTCGTTCTAAAACCCCTGATGAAAACATTCACTTCCATAAAACTAATATTCATTCAATTACCGAAAGTGGAAAACTAAGGTTTTTTAAGAGCTACTATTTTGTGTTGTTAATTAAATCAAGATTTTTCAGTTTTTCTAACTCCTTGCAACTTGAAAGTACGGCTAGTTTGAATGCACCTTTAGAATTTGTTTGGCCCGTGTTTGAGCCAAGTTCGTATCAAGTTTGGAGTCCATGTGAACAAAATGACAACTATTTCTCATTACTCTTGCAATTTGCGTCCTGCATGCTATTATAAAACGCTTTAAACTCTTTTAGTTTTCGTAGTTAGTGCTTTTACAGAAAAGCACTGACCTTTATTTTTTACCTGAGTGATATTAGTTTAGAGTATATGTTTAAGTAAATTTTTTTTGGATTCGGGTAACCATTTTTTTTGTCTGCCTCATTGGTTTAGTGGTTGTAAGAGCGACTGCTGAGCGTGAGGTTCTGGGTTCGATTCCCGGATCGAGCAAAATTTTAGCCCAGATTATAGCACAGAGTTTGGAACTGTGTCCGGTTGATGGCAATAGGTTCGCTCCCTGGGTTCCCTACATGGGACTTAATAACGGCACTGGCGAAATGTGGGTGTAATAGTACACCTCTGCCTAACTCTTCAAGGAATGCAGGCGTAATGACGACACGGTTGGCGCAGTGGCTAAGCGATTAGCTTTCTGCGCTGTCGCTGGTTCCATTCCCGCATGGAACAAAAATTTGTATGATCTACAGATAGTTGTTTCTGCATCTGGTTGTGTGTGCATGTGACATGTATGTTTATAAACTGTACCCACGAATGATGACATAAAAATATATGGTCATTAAAATTTAATGATTTTAACCAATAAGCGTTTTACTTTCGCTACGTGTACATACATCTTTTTGATGCTGACTGTATATGATTAAGTACCTATACAAAACAAATATATAGACGACATAATAAAGTTTTTTAGAATAACATAATAGTGTGGGTAACAGAAAAAAAACAGGTTCCGGTATTACGTATCGGTTACTGTTAGCAACTCAATAGCAATTAGGTAAAGACATGAAACACAAAGTAGATTATATGATAGAAATAATGACAAATAAAACGTAGATTATATGATAGAAATAATGACAATAATGACAAATAAATGGTTATAAAATCAGAACATAAATTAAAATTACTAGCGTTATTGATGAACTGTAGTTCGTCAATCAGTTTCAGTATCTGAAGAATTCTTTTAAGATGTGATATTTGAGTGTTTTTTTGTATAAAGTGTAGGATTGTATTTCTTTAATATTGTTAGGTAGTTTATTATATAGTTGTAGTGTCCGAAAGAATTTTAAGACCGGCACAATTACTTTTTATCTTCAGTAAAGTGGATAAAGTAACGAGGTTATATATCCATATGAACCTCTCTGCACTAAAGTACCGAAGTACCAGTAGCGATATACCTTTGATGTTGACAGTTGCAGCCATGGTGGATTCATAGTAATCCGATTAGCAACGCTGTTGGATGGACTGGCTCAAACGGGTCTAAAAGGTACATAGTTTCCAGCCGTTCAATATTTTGGTGTGCCTAACGATCTATGAACGGTTTTTGGTATCGTGGACAAAGCGCCGGTTATAATCGCCACTTTAATTGGCAAATCTAGCTGTACACGTTGTTAGTTGGTGTTTTTGGGCTATTTTGGATGTTTGTGTTTGCGCGTTCATGTGGGTGAAGTGTTTTGTATACTAGGTGTTATAATTGAGGCCACGAAAACCATAGTGGCCTAACTACATTTTTTACAATAGATTTTATGATTTCTTACAGTTAAAATTGATCATTTTTGTTTCTACGGCCACTATGGTTCTCATGGCCTCAATTGTAACTATACTCGGCAGTATGTGATTGGTTTTAAAAAATAAAACAAAAGACAAATCATAGTATTTACATAACTCTCTTTATCATGATGTGAACAGATCGACGGATACAGAATTCAGGATGTATAATTTTATTTCTTGTTAATTCATAATTTTGTTAGTTTTTTTTTTTATTTAAACTTAACCCCATACTAGGAATAGTACCTGTATCGTGAGTGCGTTTAAAAATACATTTATTCACATACACAAAGATCAAAACCCGAAACAAATATCTGTAGATCATACAAATATTTTTCGGAGCGGGAATCGAAACCACGATACGTATCGCAGCTGTCGATCTCTCAACCACTGCGCCGACCTTTCCGTCAGATGGTTCTTGTACTTCTGTTTTGGCTGGTGAGAGTGAGATAGGGTTCGATTTTCAGATCGGAAAAAGTGTAAATAGGTTATTCCGAATAATCATTCTTAGTACCAGCTCGTAATTGCGTCCAGGCTCACACCTATTACATAGAACTTATAAAGCAATCAAATTTTCCTCCTCTCCTAACCTAGAAACATCTTCCACCTCTAACCAGGAGTTAATAAACCGAGTGTTCAATTTTTAAAATGTATATTGAAACTATCTAAATTCAATAATAAATGTGTACGAAGCTATAGTGAAAGCATCTGCTTCATTTTAGTTTAAACTAATTTTTGAAAAGCATATCGCTAAGCATAAGCGTATTGACGTAGATATAATTAAAATTAAAACCTCAGACCATATTAAAACATAAAGTTTTAATATGGTCTGAGGTTTTAATTTTCGACACAATTTGTGACAGTTATGTTGTGTTAGAATAGAATAGAAGAGAATAATACTTTATTTGCACAGAAAGTAGGTACAAATGACAGATGTTAAGTTTAAAATGATCCTTATACTAATTACCTTAACTAAGGTATGCAAACAGTTTAAGCTATATAATAATAAAGACTAATTCAATATACCAATACCATGTCAAGATGAAATTCAGTAAATGATTTTAAATGCTAAAGTGTTAAAGCTTTAACGCCTCATAATGATGGCTAGCTACCTGTTACTAGTGCACAATTAAATTTTTAAACCTGTTTCATTACAACTAAACTTGTTTAAAGTAGCACTAACACACCTCGCCACGGTTTAGTTATGTGCTACTAATAGTAAAGGCTAAACACACGCCATATTCGTCAGCGTAAACTTTGAGTATCGTGTAGCCTAGATTTATTTGACGGAGAAAGATTAGTACAAGAGCGTGGTAGAAATTATTTATAATATGTTTCTTGGTTTGAAGTAATCCGTCTATATCTATTTGTGGTTGTTACAACCTATTCTCTAGTTTTAAGGTACAGTCAGCGAAAAAAGATGCTAAGAAATGAACAAAACTTTTGAGTTATTTATGAATGAAATTTTGCCAATTTCTTGACTTTTTGTATATAATTATTTACTTTATTACACAAAAATCATGACAGTGATTTTTGGCTATGAGAAACTGGCGACGTATCCTATAAACTAGCTGTTCCGATGACTCGTGTTCGAAAGATTTTGATATAAATTTTGAATCCCTATTTCACTTCTATACCTAGTAGTGACATTTCGCTTTTATATATATATATGAATAGTATAAATCAGTTAACACAAACGGTTTTAATAAATAACGCGTACATTGTAACATCGGTGTTACATCAAATATATCGTCGTTATTAACGTAACTAAACTGTACACATTTGTTTTGCCACATGTGCTAGCCCGCGACACTTCTAACGTTTACTGTACCACGTTCTAGATGTAACAATAATTGTAATTATAACAGATTACTCATTAATAAGTTAGTATTTCAAGTTAATGGCCACAAACAGCAGCCCGGAGGGTGGAGGGAACATTTATCAACAAAAAGTGGTAATTTTCGTCGAACGTTATTTCGGAGCGTCAGTAATGACGACCGGCGCGTAATACTACAATTGTTAAAACTTTTACTTTGTACGTTTAGTGGTTTGTTCACTCGATCAGTTTCACAATTAATCTATAAAATACATAAAGGGTACAGCTTGAGGAGAATAATAACTAATAACAGGTTTATAATAAGTTTATAAAAACAAGCAGTGATAGCCTTGTGGTTGAGTGCTTGTCTTCCATGCAGGGGTCTGAGTGTAAACCCAGAATTAGATTATCACTTGGGTTAACGATGAAGGAAAACATCGCGAGGAAACCTGCACACCTGAGAGTGCTCCATAAAGCTCTAGACGGTGTGTGTGATCCGCTAACCCTTCTTATTCTGAGAAGTCCTTGCCCAGCTGTGGGATAGTATTGGGTTGAATTTATTAGTATAAATTTTTATTATCGTTATTTGTATGTGAGTAAAACGGAGGTTTTTTATTTTCATAAATAATGTCCATTTGGTGATTTTATGTATTTTTTTGTGACCGTTATAAAGTGATAATTTTTGGTAATGAACAGTTAGTGGTGTGTAATGACTTATGTATTTTAAACATATTAAATGCCTCATTGGTTTAGTGGTAGTTAGCAAGCGTGGTTGCTAATGTATTCAGGGTTTGATCTCTCAAAAATGGGAAAATTCTCAGCAGAAGCTCGGGGTTTGAAATTGGACCTAGAAGATAGCAAGAGGCTCGCTCCATCCTACATGGGATTTATAATCGGAAATGTTGGTATGCTACAGTAGATACTCATCTGTCTTACCCATCGGTGAATACAGCCGGGATTAAATATATATGTATGGTACATACAATAGGTATGATATTGAAACCGTATGCGGCTTATTGTCTTCCCTGTTGCAATATTACTCGTACAACCTTTATGAGAAAAGATGATTTCTTACCTATTTTGTTTAGTTGGGAATCAGTCATCCAAATCTATTTTCTTCCATCTATTTTCTATACTAAAATCTATATATCTATTACTATATGGTACTAAAATTATACAGTTGTCTTTCTGAAATTTAAAACTTTCAGTATCCTACTAATATTATAAATGCGAAAGTTTGTGAGGATGGATGAATGGATGAATCTTTGTTACTCTTTCACGTCAGAACGGCTGAACGGATCTGGATGAAATTTGGTACAGAGATAGATTATAGTCTGGGATAGCACATAGGCAACTTTTTATCGCAGGAAAATGTACGGGTTCGTAAACCACGCGGGCGAAGCCGCGCGCGTTCGCTAGTATAGTATATAGAGGACTAGCAGTGGACGTATTTTTCTTTTATCCGTCTACTTTTCTTTTCTTCTATCCATCTATAATGGAACCTTGATCACGATCCTTACAAGATGAGCAAGCTATTAACGTATTAAGCGATGCATTGATAGCTGCCAAAGCCACGTATGGCAATAATGTGTTGGATTAATGACGGCAATAATGCATTGCTGGTGACAGGCGGAATCCATCGACTGGCAACACATATTTTATACTATATTGTTCTATTATTAGCGGCTTTCTATATTATTAGGGATTCTTTTTCCTCTATCAAATTGAACGGTGGAAATGTTACAGATAAAATTAGGATACGGGTGGTGTAGTGTGTAAGCGATTGGCTTTCTGTGCTACGGGTCGTGGGTGTGATTTCTGCACGGAACAATTATTTGTATGGTATTTTGTTTACTATTGGTAATGGCAATACAAATGATTGTATGCATGAGTATACATTTATTTGTATGGCCTACAAATACCTGGATATTCCGGGTCTGGACGTCTATATACCTGACATGTATGTATTTAAACTGAGAAACAACAATGGTAGGCGTCACACGTTCGCACAGGTTTTATTTCTCCTACAGCATACTATTAACTTACCCTACCTACTTCCATAAGTAGGTAGGGTAAGTTAATAGTATGCTGTAGGAGATGGAGCCCATGCTAATAGCTTATAAAATATAACGTGTTTTGAAAATAATCAAGCCAAAGAATTCCTTCACAGATCTAAAGAACGTTCGTACAATCATGACGTTTTCTTTCACGACTATTGAAAAATAAGCATTATTTATCTTCTAATAAAAAATAGTTTTTATCGGTAACTACACAAGATGACTTTCACTCTTAAATTTGAATCTCTGTTTTAAAAAGCACATCAAATAATTAATGTACTAAGCAAATGATACGAGTTTGCTGCAAAGTAAAATTTTATGAGCCCATAACACACTCTTAAATATTTACACTATTAAATATTTATCTACATTTAGAGATCATAAAATAATGTTAACTATATACAATGTGTTTCATTTTCTACTCAAAGCAACGATTGGAAATTGAAACCAATTTATAACTGTCACAACGCAGTACAAGGAACATGCAGGTCGCATTCATGTTAGACGACGAAAATAGATCCTCAATCGATATCCATACGACGGACAGTTTCCAGAATGGTTATAACGGTGCCTGTACACAGTGCACATAACTGACATGTACAGGGAACATGTTCCTTTGGACAATATATAGATAGAATTGTTCTTTTTTTCAAATAAACCTATACAGGCACTTATGAAACGTTATAGGACTCGAGTTGCACGGTTCCAAAAAGTTGGTCCTATGAAGAAGAACCGGCAATACAAGTCACTAGTCACATACAAGTCGTGAGCTACATATTTTTGTGTAGTTAGAACAGCTAAGGTGTACAAAAAGACCGAAACTACTCAGATACTCACTTTGGTATAATAAGGGACATTTTTCCAAATGTTTTTATGATATGAGCAGTTTGACTGTAACAGCTAATATGATTATTACATTCGTTCCTCTATATTTGAATATTTTCTGCTGAGCGTAAATAATGACTCCGTGAGATGTTCAAGTTTATTATTGCATTCATGTGTTACATAGGTGTAACATCTTCTATACAAATAAATAAAATTGAAGTGTCTGTTTGTAATGTCAGAATAAAAGCTTTTTACTAAATGCATATGAAAGTATATACGGTAATTATAACAAAAAAAAATTGTCTGTTTGTCCCGGCTAATCTTCGAAACAGCTGGACCATTTTTCACTGGCACATATATGATGAGTAACTTAGGCTACTTTTATTTTATAAAAAGAATTAGGGATGTGCGAAAAAAAAATGCACGGGTTCGTAATCCATGCGGGCGAAGTTGCGGGCGAAAGCTAGATTATAATAAGGTTTAACATATAACCCGGTAAGGGTACAGCAATATATTAAATTAAGGTATACAAAAATAGGTAAGTAATACAATCTAACTGGTAAGTACTAAAGATTACATTTTATGTAATACTAGCTTCCGCGCGCGGCTTCACCCGCGTGGTTTACAAACCCGTAGATTTTCCGTAATAAAAAGAAGCCTATGTGCTATGCCAGACTATAATCTATCTCTGTGCCAAATTTCATTCAGATCCATGCTGCTGTTCTGGCGTGAAAGAGTAACAAAGATCCATCCATCCATCCATCCTCACCAACTTTCACATTTATAATATTAGTAAGATAGGATTAGTACGATTTTTATTTATCTGTTTCGTTCTATTTGGACACATTAGCCATTAGCTCGATGTAAAGTAAGCGTTAGTGTACATTTTTTTTGATTAGCATGGTGAGAACCCATTATGGGCTATCCTGCGCCATGGGGATGGTGTGCCGGACTCCTACCGGCTAAACTTGTCACGGTGGTCCGCCTCGACACCATATGGTGGGCCTCGGGAACTCTTATAAGAAGCGGTAGTGTACCTGAAGCTTACTGTATCCCAAAAGCATTAACATTTAAATATTACGTAACGTTATCGTAGGATAGTTATATTCTCATCGATATACAAGCGTTGTCACAAGATCTGCGAATTTGTTTACACATTACATATATTTGTGAGAGGTCCCTGAATATGCGCATATTGTATGCGTGTACAAGCTACTTATATTAAATTGTGCCTTAATTAATGGCTTGGTTCGATCGATATAAAGCCTTCAGGTCCGCTAAGTATAGGACTTGTTTACCGTCTATCATTAGGTGTTATTGGAAAAGGTGACTTAAAGAAACTCTGTTTACTTTGTTTTGTTCAGTTAGTCGGAAATCATTACAGGTAAAAAATAAAATAATTTGGTTCTAGATGAATAAATAAAAAAATTGGAGCCTCTGTAAATGTCAACATTTGCGGTCTGTTTGATAGGAATAATAGCTAGAATTCATACTTCATCTAATAAAATTATTCTTCGATACTACGCTTTCTGGGTATACATATCTATTTAATTATAAACAATTAAACAGCAAGCGAGATAAGCAAGTTTATCAAGTGTCTATCAAAATTCGGCGTTTTATGTTAGTCACTAACTAAGTCGTTCCACTTCGGCAAAAAGTCAATCATTTAGCGAGAGTACTGTCCATGGAAGGAAACAATGCGCATAATAATCAGACAATCTGAATAGCGACGCTAATTAGGTCTGACAGTGACAGAACGAACAGTGTTTGCGTAGTGCAGGCCGCACTCATTGTTCCGCCGCCATTGTGCCCGCCGCTTTGTACGGAATACACTGTTTGTTACTATTGACTGTTTAGTTGCGGATTTGTTTGTGGATATTAAGCTTTACGCTCGATGGATAACGATTTTTTTGGCGTTCGAAATTTATATCCATTTCAACATTTATATTGATAGCAGTATTGACGCTTGATCTGGTTTCATGACGTCAGCCATCGCAAAATTAATGCGTCGATCCCCTCTAATGTAACTAACATCCGAATAAAATAATGAAGATAAACCAATATTATTCGTAGGCGTCACTGAGCTCACACCAACTTACTCAAGCGTTCGCTCGCGGAAAATTATGATTTATATCTTTGTTATAGAGAATATAATCGTGCAGCTTTTATTTTGATAATAGTACTATTATGTTTGCATGTGTGTGATGTTCACCGCTTAGTGTAACTCTGTCAGTGTCAGGCCTAATTAGAGCCATTGAAATTGGCTGATTAATATGCGTAATGCCAACGTGGTGTATGTGCGTTGCTCCATTGTGGAAGCGGCCGAGTGAATTATGCACATGGAGTGAAATGACGTGATTATATCCGATATTATCGTTACATATTGTCGACGCATAATTATAAAGTAGGTGCTGATGTGGTTGCTAAAGGTTAAATATCAAGTGAGTGCAGCTGACCTTTTGGATTGACCTTTATTTTGATGTAGGAACTTGGTTATCTATTTAGGCTATAGGAATCAAATTTTGAACTACACTGTACTAAGTTCGATTCTAAATTATTAGGGATGTCGTTAATCCTTCATCCTTTTGAACTGAATGTCGTAATTAAAAAAAAAACCTTGCCACACACCAGGCAAAATTCCTGTAACGTGGGTGCGTTTACAAATACATGTATTCACATACACAAAGACCTAGACCCGAAACAACTATTTTTAGATCATAAAAATATTAGTTCCGTGCGGGAATCGAACCCGTGACATGTAGCACAGCAGTCGATCTCTCAACCACTGCACCCACCGTGCCGTCTTTGACTGAGCTTTGTTCATTACACTGCTGTATATATCCTCCCCTTCTTTTGTTTATAACGAGCTAAAAAGCCTAGTAATGCTTGTGTCAATGCAACAAAATGGTGTCAATAACAATTAGCAGTTCCGAGTACGGGTTTATAAAATTTGGTCACACTTATGTTCACGGAATTCTAGGATTCATGATTTCATCAACAGCGTTAAATTAAACTGGTGAAGATAATCTGATTTAAAAAGTAGAATAGGAACATAAAATAAACATATCTGGGGGAATTTCTCGTGCTATTAGAGTCAATGACAAAATCGAGATCTATAGAAAGAACAGAACAAAAGATAGCATTACGTCTGTATTACCCGAAGGGTTAGGCAGAGGTGTATCTACCATTGTACATCCACATTTCGCCGATGCCGATATTGAGTCCCATGTAATAGGAGACTCCGTGCCGCAACTGAGAATTTCCATACGGAAAACCCAATAACACCCGACCCGGGATTCGAACCCAGGACCTTAAGTTCAGCAGTCCAATCGTACTAGAGCAATTAGGCAGTAAATAGTCGTTATCGAAAAAATATGGTGGATATCGCTCGCCTAACGTATTTTTCGATTTTTCACACTTTGTATTTTAAAGATTTACTTTAAACGCTTGACATGCTACTATTGCTATTGACCTCTAATAGTGAGAGGGACATTTCTAATAGAGATGTACACATATCGAACTCCGATGGCTGAGATCACCATCTCAAACAAGATTCATCTTAATCAAAAACTTTGGAAATTGGGTTGGTGTCGTGTGCAGTCTCATATATACTAAAATATTACAACTAAACTGTTGTATCAGTAATCAGTCAGCTGTCTACTGGAGCCCTAATACTGATGAATTAATATCAAGACTCTTCCCAGTTCTTCTTCTTAGCGAGTCGATGGCAAACTATATAGTCCCAGCATAGAAGTTAGCTACAAGGACTAGTGATGAAATATGAGAATCTTTACAACCTGTATAATCACACAAGACCCGGGTACGTCTTAAAACTGCGGCCAGACACCGGAGGACGGGCAGCAGCGTCCTCTCACTAATCGGTGAGCCACTGCGATCCCCAAGCCGCCTGCCAAGCGTGGGGATTATGGCAAACCTTGGGGGAGGCCTTTGTTCAGCAGTGGACGTCTTCTGGCTGACGATGAATCACTAGTAAGCAGCCGGCATGCACAGAGTTTTTAGACAGGGTAGGCAGAATTTTTTTAAAAGCTTACTTACCAAAAAACCTACTGCATGTTGGTTTTGGTTCGTCGTTTTGTCGATTAAATAATGATGTATATGATTTGCCACCTCAAATATATTATAATAAATATTTATCTAAGTCATGTAGGGTAGGTCTTTTTGTCTTTATGAACCGCACGCCACTGCTAGTAAGCCCAGCTTGGCAGTTCTCGCTGTATTTGCTCACCTTTAATGTAGGCTGACCAGAAATATTTTGTTAAGCTGTGATTTGCTCTCAAATATGTGTCGCATGTTATAGTTATTTTTTTATTTCTATAATTACCAATATAGTATACCATGTATAGAAGACCGAAAGTTCTAAAGCCTTCGAACTGTGTCTAAGATCTAATTCTTGTAGGATAGTCTACCTACAGGCTTTACAATATATTCAACCGTGCAATTTTCTTCGTAAACATAGAATTTAGGGCACAAGTTCTTACGTTGCTTAGTCTTTTGAGTTTAAATCCCTGTGTTGTCACACGAGAATATTAAAAAGGGTATAAATATAATTCCTACATAATTTTATCATCCAAAATTGTAAAGCAACACAAAAACAAATCCGTCTAATTTCCAGACCCGCATCAAGCCCGACTTAAAACCCTCCAAAAACAAGGAGTCCACACGTCAAACTAATCCAAATATTACAAACGCTTGAGCGTCGCGAACAATGGGATAACCATCTGTCATCCGGACATAACGAACTTAAACTGTGCCTGCCTGTACAATGGTACAGCGCTGTCGGACCCAGGCCTCGCACGCGGATTGATTTGTCAGTCCCATTGTTTAAACGGTATGTTACATTGATAGTTTTAATTGTTTAGCTTATTTGCGTTCTTTGAATTGTTTTGGTTGTGTGTGAGGATTTTGTGGTGGAGTGTACTATGACGCTTGTTTCTTGATTAAGATTTCATGTCTGGAATTAGTTTATGTCATTGACGGTACGTGTCTATATTTGCATTATGAATCCACACTATTATAAAACCGAAAGTAACACTGTCTGTCTGTTTGTTACCTCATCACGACTAAATCACTGAACCTCTCGTTATGAAATTTTTGAAAGAGATAGCCTTTGTCTTTGAAAAGGATACAGGCTTATTAGATAATAAATACGATATACACTCAGATCCATAACGGTTTTTGCCAATTTGTTTCTGATATCTTGTAAATATTAGTATTGTGTAGGAACAGCCACTTATTTAGCAGCGAAAAATAAATACTAGTCTCATATAATAAAACAGAATTTTATACAGCGACAACGAATAGCGAACTTTATTGAGCAGAGGAAGTGACACAGACAACGTTTTTATGTTGACTGGTTAATAAAAGAACTAATCAAATGTTCAAGCTACTCAATCAAGCGCCGGTGGCCTGTTCAATTTTCTTTAATAAAATTTGAGTAAAACCTTTGATGGCGAGAAAACTAGGTACTGAGAAATCATATTTTGCTATTAGTTTGAAGTAACAAACGATCTCAATCAACCGCGAACTCTTAAACAATAAGCATTTCTCATTGAGAGTAAACTTCAATCAATTTAAGATCAATTTTCACGAGAGCTTGTGGCTGCTGGCTATTAGTTGGCGGGGTGTTGTTTCTATTAAAATTAGAGGTTGCAATCGCGGCAGGCACCTCATTCAGAAGCGGAGCTTGATTACACCTTTAATTAACAACAAAACTTGGAAACACGGTCATTAAAAATTGAAGAGCTCTTTTGAACTAATTAAAAATGGGCGCGTCTCCGACACAATTTAGACTATTTAAGTGCTTACGCGGCCCGTTTCTGTCCAAGTCCAAGTTGTTTCGAATGAAGAATTAATTATGAAGAGAAGAAGGCCAACTTGGCGGGCGGGAACGGGCGACTTGCGAGTTGAAACCGGTTACAATTTGTGGGAAAGTAGCAGGTGTGACACAGGCCCGGAAAACTTGGGTCGCTCCTACACACGCTTTGTTGCCTTCTCGGATGATAAAGTTGATTTGAATCGCAGATTGTACGGTAGGTGTTTTAAATATAGCTTCGCGGTGACATTTTGTTGCTGTACTTTGCGTTAAATTGTGGATTATTTGCAACTAGCACGCTTGCGGTTTCGTAAGGCTGGAATTATTACACTTGAACTCGCCTCTATTAATGTTTTGAATAATATGTAGTTAAAACCGCATTCAGGAGTTTTAGAGATAAGGTTGTATGTATAAAAAACTGACAAACATACACGGAAACTTTGTTTTGTAACTTAAAATTGAATCCTATAGCATAATTTTGTTTGAAAGTTTAACGAAGGGCGTGATGAACCAATTTAAAATAGTAGTGGGCGTTTATATGGGCGGACAGTTTAGATAAAGGAAAGTATACACAAGTCAAGTTCTAAAAATATCATAGACACACAACATGTATTTTAATGTGGTAAAAAGTAAGTAAAAATTATTCTAATTATTTTGAGTGTGTGGTACCTATTTATTTTCTTTTCAAGCTTATTGCGTGATTGTAAAATAATTTACTTAGATTATTTGATGTACTGATATCAAATATTTGAAGAACACAAAATATAAGTAACAATTTTATCTTGTACATTTCACCAATATTTATTTTATTTTTTATTGTGTCAATAAACGCAGTTTCTTTCTTTCTTCTTTCAATAAAAAGATATTCTGGTGTACGGTAACTGATATTTTTGTGTGGTGGTGAGCACATGTGTATTCCGTCGAAGAGCTTATACACCCATCTTATCTGCACCCGACTGTACTGATTGCACACAGGTTTGTATGAACGTACTCGTACCAATGCCGGTGCCAGATAAGGAAACTTTCTGTTTCTCTTCCGGTGTTCGTGCGATCATAGACAATCAGTTTTCGTACACTTTGTTACTAGATTTATGTAAAAGTATCGTAATGCCTGTACTAAATTTTAATTGTCAGAAATATTTATATAGAATGGTTTACTGAACTCAGAAATTACATTTAATTAAACTTGAAGTAGGTTTTCGCGTTTGATTTACTTGTTGTAAAATTATGCTAAAATGAATATAGTACAAAAGGACTGTGACCTTTTTACTAGATTGAAATTCAAGTAGGAAGTACAAATGAAATTCAAAACTGCTCTTTCAATTACTGATCTAAGAAAATTTTCAGAATGATTTTTTTTTATTGTTTTCCTCTATTTATTTTTCAAAACTGATGTTCTGTTTTACATACTTAATAAGTCTTTACAATTTTGCTGTTAATTAAAAACATGAGTGTATTCTACATGTAACCCGTTATCTTTACATCTTTATTTTTTATGTGCCGCGCTAAACAAATTGCCGACACAGGTGCCCCACACTGGAGCCCCAATTTGTGTCGCGGTCCAAATGCAGCTGACTCGAGATAATTTGATTATATAATTGCTAGAATTATAATTTTAATTCAGTCTCACAAAGTTGAATACGAGAAAACATAATTTGCTTACGTTTTTATTAGTATACACAATTTCTATTTTATTTCGTTGCTTTAATTATTCTTTGAATCGGAAGTGTTCTGGCATTCAAAAAGAAGTTTTGATTTTAATATAGCATCACGCCTATATTCCTTGAAGGGTAAGGCAAAGGTGCAGTTTTGTACACCAAAATTTCATCAATGATATTATTAACTCCATTGTAATAGAGGGCCATTGCCAACTGCCAGGCACAACCTCAATCTCTGGGTATTTACTGAGAACTTTTTTAACAAAAGAATTCACTAACACTGATTTTAGTATAACATGAATTGCGACACAAGTATCAGACACAAACCTATCTTAAAATATCAACCAGGAATACCTTTTCTTGTATAGCAGCGCGTTTTTCGCAAAATCATCTTAATTTTGCTGTAGCAGTTACCCTACAGAATACTAAGTAACCTCATGTCCTCCACTGACATAACTATTCCCTTCAAACACTTAATGAGAAGCGACTCCGAGTGATACAGTATAGTCCTTTAATTGTTTACCCGTTAAACACAATAAAGGTAATTGCTACTGACAACCCAGTTTATATTACTATTGTGGAGCATCATTATTTCAATGTGACAATCTAAACAATGCATATCCGATGTCGTTGCGATTAATTCCCTGTTAAACACTCCAGTGTTGTTGTATCGTTTTACGCGTATTAATATGTTATGATGTCATTCGTTGTTATGGCAAATATACGAGAAACAAACACATAGCATCACGCATGTACTCTTCGAAGGGTAAGTCATTTAGCAACTACCGGGAACTACCTTAACTCCTGCATACGAATTTACTAATAGAAAATCTTAATTATCTATTTTATCAACCCAGGGATCGAACCCGGTATCTTAAATTCGGCAGCCGCGCTTGTTACTCGTAGCCCAATGCTGCAGCTAGCATTATGGGAATACACGTTATGAAAATATCAATATAGGCATTTAAATATATTGCACATAACAGAAGAAAATTAGTTGTCCTGAAACAAAATGTTTCAGATTGCTATCTCTTCGTGCATAATCAAAAAGTCACATAGTTATGAATTAAGTTATTACACATATGTTTACTTAAATGCGAAATACATATACTAAGAAAGCCATCAAGCAAAGCCAATTCTTAAAACAGACCGACAACTATTGAAGAGAGACGAAGTATTTATTACTGTAAATAAAAGGCTTTACAATATTCGTAAGTCGCTTAATTTCCCAAATTCCAAGACAGATTACGGTACCAGTAAAAACAAAAGTCTGTTCTCTCGACTATATTTTTAGGAAAATCTACTTCGACTAGGGCGTCACTATTTTCCCTATCACCGGCTTTAGACACGGGCTAAAACATTTTTTCCCAGGAATAAATTCCAAATTTTCTTTTTTCCGATCCATCGCTCTGAATACCTAAAGAGATAAAGTGCTTTTAATGGCAGGTATAAGTACCTGGCCACGTAATTGATTTTGACTGTAATTCCGCAAGAGGCCCCTAAGCACGGGCGAAGCGAGAGCGGATTGTAGTATAGACTTATGTTGTCTATTATTAATAGCGTGGTGTATTATGTGATTATAAACGTACAGGGTTGGGTAGGGGTGTTAATTTGAACATCAGTTAATATTAACCTTGCTCTATCATTTACGTGTGTGGTTCTGTGCGGTATATATAGGTATCGAAAACTTACTGAGACATGACGTGACGTTATACATATTTTATCCTTCCACTGCATCTCATGAAACTCGGGGAGGGCTCATTGAAACAGGCGCTCGGTAATAATTCGGTTTCGGAAATGGTGTCGAGTATTGTCCATTGACATTGTACCGAAACAGCTCTCAACTGTGTTGAGAACAACTTAATTTTCAGTCTGATAAAGAATATAATTTTAGAGCATTGTTTGGGCAATACATATGTATATCAATCAAAATCGAATAATAATAGATATAACTATGGAGCGAATATATTGGAAAGATAGGTTCCAGTTAGAGTAATTTTAAATCGCATAGGTTTATTTAGAGTCTTTAATATGTAGTTTCTCTATAGATGTAAATTCAAGAATTCATTCATACCTATAAGCAGAGTTATCTGATTCTTTAAGGAACAAAAAAATGATGTGACACGAAGATGACTGGCATAAATGCATCATCTATCTATATATGGGTGTACAATAGTACACCTCTGCCTAACCCTTCGGGGAATACAGGCGTGATGCTATGTTATGATGCTATCTATATATACATATGTATGTCTGTATGTCTGTCCTTATGAACTTCAAAACGGCTGGAGCGATTTAAATAATATAAACGTGTGGTAATCTTCAGATTAGCCCAGCGGGTGATCCTGTGAAGTTTGGTAGCGATCGGAACAAAAAAAATATTTTTCGACTTTTTGGTAATTTTGTGCGCTACCCGTGCAAAGCCGGGGCAGGTCGTATATTATAAATTTAATTTAGTCCGTCTATGTTTCAAAACGAAATATCTTGAGAACACAATTTATTTTCATTAAGTACAAATTCAAAACCTTAATATGTTTATTTTTTACCCATTCCCGCTATCTGTCGAACCTCGCTGTTCACCGTACTTAGGGGGTATGGGAATACATATCTCTAATACATAATTACCAGTAGGGATCCGATGTCCGCACAAAAACAATAACCTTTTGCTGGTACAATTTGGGGCCCTCACCTAGGGGCGAAGGAATCAGGGGTAATAACAATATGTATTATATTCCACGGTGGAGCCGGTCCATTAAAATATTAAGTGAGAGAGGGAAATCAATTTAAAAATGTAGATATTATATTTAACAGAGGTGCTACATTATTCGAATTGAACTATAATGTGTGTATTTATTTTGGAAGTTCTCGGATTTATGTATATCTCAAATGTACCACAATATAGCATCACGCCCGTCTTCCCCGTATGGTTAGGCAGAGGTGTATTACTATTGCTATCTGCCGGATACAGTTCCAAACCCCGTGTTTTTATACAGAAAACTTCAATAATATTTTGCCCGACCCGGGAATCGAACCCAAGATCTTACGCTCAGTAGTCACGCTTGCAACCACTAGAGTCTAGACCAATGAGGCAATTATATCTTGAATATACATAATTTAAATGGGTATAATGATAATTCATTTTAATTGAATACGGATATTTGACTTAAAAATATTACGAATCGGTTTACTTGAATCCCTATAATGAATTTTTCTTTCAGTCGATTTCGTTTACCTGCTCGTGGTGATAAGGTACTATTAAATTTTTATATATAAATATACTATATTATTTAAGTACTCATCATATATTATAATATTTAATGTTACTTTAATCATAACAATAAGTTTGATATCACTCAGGTACCCGTCAAAATGTACACGTCATCTGAATTTTCATACATATTAAGCCAGACCATAAAGAGGGGATTGTAATTATAACTTAAGACACGTTTAATCAAATCAGGATCTCAAGAGTTGTCAAAAGTATATAATTAATTTCGGCCTGTGACATGAGAACGGTATACAAATATGGGCAAGTAAATATGTAATGGTGGAGTGTCCAATCAATTTATTAGAGATCTGTCAGCTAGGACACGGTAAGGATTCATTGGAGGGTTTCACTGTTCTGTCGGACGATCGGCTCGCCTGCAATTAATTCACTTAATTGCTTGTCATCTGTTGATTGTGCAGCCTTGCACATGTCATTAGTCAAAACGAGCGCTATGTACGCCGATATGTTCGCCTAAATACAAGTCTAACTGATATAATTAGGTACTAATAGGTGAGGCGTGATCTAGAGATTAATAGCCCGAGAGTAATGCATGATTGATGGCCACGTCAAGGGTTATAGATATTAAAATAATTTGGGGGCACTGGTAAATTACGATGACGTAGACGAAACTGGGTATAATCTAAGATTACCAGACATCATCTGCCTAGCCTTTTCTCTAGGTTGGGGTCGGCTGCCAGTCTAATGGGTATTATGAGACTTAACTAAGATAAGCTCTTAACATTGAAGATCCAATCGGATTGTCAGTCTTTAAGTCGTCTCTATGAAAAGTTTATTTCTAGCAACAAGACAAATATTTAATAGACCTATTTAAAAGATGTACATTTTTTTCCGTATCTGTATACTTCTAATTAAATTATTGATGTGTTAAGAAATTTTTCATGAGAGGCAAGAATTTCGCTAGTCAGACTAATCTTACAAAAACGTGTCTATCCACGTAGACGGTGTACCAAATTGCACACACATAAGACAATTTTGTATTCAAATAATTTTGTCCATAAGACATCTTGTTCCAAATAGATCTTCATTGTTTCTTAGAGTGGTAGTCTAACTACAGTCATGAGTATAATCTGCGCAGGCCCTAAAGGCACCCACACAAAGTTGTGTAGGTGCTGAGAGTCCCGAATATTTATTAAGCGTTCTTAGAAGAAAGTATTAATTAATATATTGCTTAGTTAATAGATTCGAGTAAACAGAATCTGTTTTTCTGAATCAGTTGCCAAATAATCCGTTGCTTTTGCAAGAAAGTTAGGAGCTAATTTGGTACCTATCTCCTACACGTTTCTTGGTAGAAATATGTTATTAAAAAATAAACATTATGGTGGTATCGGGTAGAAATTAAATTCAAACTGCTTCATTAGTTAGGGATCAGAAGGGAGGTTAGCGTGAGATCCTGAGTTCGATCCCCGGGCCGGACAAATAGGGTTTTTCAGTTCATAAATTCTCAGCAGCAGGCCAAAGCTTGAATTTCTGGCAGGTAATTAAAAACAGCATTAGTGAAATGTGAGTGTAAAATAGTACCCATCTGTTTAACTCCACGAAAAATACAGGCGTGAAGCTATACTGATAGATTCGTTTTATGATATCGAAAATGTTATTACACATCACCAAAACGAAATTTAGACCCACTGACATACACAATCTCGGCCGATAATCCTAGTACTCAAACAGTGCATCACATGCACTCGTACACATCAAAGCGTAGGTATAACATGTGTAATCACAACCTGTCACCACTTTAAAATCTATAAAATCTATTTACTCAATTGTAGCGGCTATGTCGAAAACAATTTTAGCAGGTTGCGTAAACGTGGATCAAGCAGGACAGTAAAGCGAGGACACACGATTACGGCTGACAAGGCAATTAATAAGGGCAGATGGCGATTGAGCACGAGTCACCCGGTGGCTCGGAATTAATCATAGACACGACGTTATTGCGTGTAGACAGACACTATTGCTATTGAGTGGCCTTACAGTCAGCATCAATAAGATGTATACACTTATACTTATAGCATCTACGAATACATAAAAATACATAGTCATTTAAATTTTACGATTTTAACCAATAGTTTTCCAAGAATAAGCGTTTGAATTTCGCTACGTGTATACATATTTTTGATGCTGACTGTACATAAATGTCATACATTAGGTACCTATGGGAGCGAAATAATTGTTGGATTCTAATTTCCAGTCCTTGAGGATGATGATGCCATTCAGCCTAATTCGGCCTAATTTATTTTAAAACGTTGCCTCACACTAGTATTTCTCCTGTGTCAGTGGTACAGTTTACAAACATACATGTCACATATACACTCAATCAGACCCGAAACAACTATCTGTAGATCATACAAATATTTGTTCACATTATAGGTCTTACGGTCATAGTGGTTTGAGAGCTTTCATGAGACTAACATATTCTATGACAATCCTTACAATTATTGTCAAATACGCTACTACAAATAATTTTCTTTCAGCTTTCCTACTCACGCGTCACTAAAATTTCATTATGGGATCATTATGTCCTAATTTAATCATAACTATGATACTGCTATAAATAGCAGTGGCATAGAAGCCATAAAAATTAAAGGTGATGAAAAACATCGTGGCTATGTTTAAAAAATGTTTAACTTAAAAAAACTACAGGGCTAACCCTTCGAAGAATTTAAACAAGCATTTAACTGTTCCAAAAAAACTGCAGTTCAATCGAATGTAGCTGAAAGTTTATTTTGCTTTTTTTTTGCAAGCATTTTTTGTTGTTTGATTGTGGTTTCCATGTAAACACAGACAGTATGCACGTTTGAGTAAATTTAGCTGCAACAGAGTCGCGGACTAGAAATATTGAAGTCGATACGGGTATGTAACTATTACGGGGAACAGCTCCATCGTACCTACGTGTGGGTTATTTAATGGGATCGATATATTCCTGTGAAGAGGTTTAGCTGTAAAGCTAACACGAGCGTTGCGACTGAATTTATCGTCATGACAAGACGAGATAATGATTTAAAAACCTGTTTCTGTACGTAATGTGACGTCCAAATTATATTGTTGCGCATGCGCCGAATCTTGTTAGTTTGTGTTATTATTAAATAAGGAATTAACCTGATGCTTCTTGGGCTCAATTTCAAATTTCGGGGTTCTACTGAGAATGATGTAACAAAAAAGCTTTATAACACTGCCTGATATAGCAATAAAAAGAGATGCTCTACTTGGGAATCGAACTTATTCCCTTATTAGACCAATAAGGTGATGTAAGCGTATGCACATAGTTATATTCACATTTTTTCTACAATTTCTATTAGCATAGCAACTGCACACGTAATAAGGTGTACGTATCAGTCTTCGTAATGACGTTTTACTTGCGTGATTGTTGCTGTCAGTGCGTCGATGTGGAGGTACCCTCATTCAAACTTCTTGTTATAGCAGGTCATGCATGTTTCTGTAGAAGGACTTGTTAGCTGGTAATTGCTATCGGTGATATGAGGGTGATTGCATTGACTTTGCTATATGTACGTATACTGTTATTAGGGTTAAAGAATGCTAAGAATGATAAATATAGTTAACTCATATTAATCAATCAATCATTTATTTTTTGTCAAACATAGTCTCATACACTTGATGAAATTCAAAAGCGATTTTTAGAGGAAATACTGATTGAAAACTTAACCAATTTTAAATATAGTATCTGCGGATACATAAAAATACATAAACATTTAAATTTTATGATTCTAACCAATAGTATTTTAAGAATACGCGTTTGAATTTCGCTACGTGTATCTGGGGGCACGGTAGTGTACCCGTAGTACCCGCCAAGACGAGCCAAGCGAAGCGCAAGGGCACTACACTACACTACTACTTTTGAACCCTCATAGAGTTGTTTTCCGATGTACCAGATAGTTCATATTCTCAGGATATAATGTCAATAATAGACTAATTAAACATACAAAGTCTCAATTGAATAGCTCTAATACTTTAGATTTTATTGATATCTAAAATACATCGATTTCGTCACTGACACACTCACTGATACACTGACACACTGATGATCATCAAAATGTTTGGCTACTTCCTGAAGTGCTAGAAAGCTGAAATTTGGTATGTAATCTAAGTTTAGTATACAACCAACAAAAAAAATCATAAACTTATAACTTTCGCCCCCCATCCCCTAAAATGGGGGGGTGGAAGTTTGTATGAGACTTCAAAATGTTAGGGTACTTCCTGAAGTGCTAGAAAGCCGAAATTTGGTATGTAAACGCGCCCGGTTTCTAAAAAGACACTGCTGATGTGCAAGAAATACACCCCAAAAAAAGAAGAAAAAAATAAATACTAAAACGACTGCCTAGCAACTTACAAAAAGAACTGAAATCTCACCAAATACATTTCATGTAAAATGTTGCCAAGACGACCACATAAGGTTTGCCCTGTGAAAAAGATATCAGATCTCATGTAGAGCCAAGCTTCTGAATCTACATGGCCTAACTCTACCGACCCTAACTTCACAAATTCTACATATCAGTAAAAATGTATGGCTTGGCTGTTTCGTTACTTACTTCAGAAACTAAATATTCGCATCACCTACGCCACGACGGTAGCGAAACGACATCCACGCGAACGAAGTCGCGGGCACAGCTAGTTTATAAATATAAAGGATTTGGTAGCACTTATTCGTGGACAAATACGAAACTATGAAGCTATGAAACTCTTTATAGATAAATTTTATCACGAGCGACTTTGGGAATTGGATTATTTTTATTATCTATGCATACTTGGTTACTTCATGTGTAGATTTATTTTCCGCCTAGGCTTTTTTCTTCTTCTCTGAAATACTGGCATTAATGGTAACATAGTAATCACATCACAAATCACTAAGTACTGCTGTTCTGCTACGAAGTATGTACATAGGTAGCATCACTAATTGATGATTAAGGCATTTTACTTTCTCCCGAAGACGAAAAAGAATCGCGTATATTATATATTTTGTCATTTCAAAATATTCAAAACTTAATAAAATACATTCCTACGCGGTTCTACAAGAATCCTACCTATTTAAAACCTTAAAATAAACTGCATTATGTTATACGGAGCGAATATAAACAAAAGAAAAATCTAGAAACGAAATAAACACATGTAGGTCAAAAGCGAGTTTACGTTGGATGGTATTATGCACAATGCAAGCAAGACAGCAATTCCATCAAGTACAGAACGGGCGGGTGATCTCAGCGGCGCTTATCGGGCACCTGTGGACTCTCTGAATAAAGCCGTCCATTTGACGAATGGGAATCTTCACGTCCGTACGGATACATACGTCAGTTATTGTTGGTGTAATGCGTTTTGATAGGATGAAAAATGTTGTAATATTTACTGAGTTCGGTTTACAAAAGAAAATAGTAGATAGTGGTATTGTGCTGCTGATATTATGTTACTGAAGAAATTATTGTTTTCTATTTAAGTGCGAAAATGCGCGTTGTAGGAAAATAGAAACCGGCGCCATCTAATATATAAAAAAAAAAAAACATCATTACAAAATAAAAATTGTTTGCGGTCGCTTATGTCCGGGTGTTGCTAGGGTGCGTTAATTATCTTTTTAATTGGAAAAGACATTTGCATTACAATCAATTATTATAACCTTACCAGTAATCAATAATAAAGAAATTTAGATTATTCGGCCTAACCGTCCATCGGGGCCACACGGACCCTTTGTGGTCTTTTCGAGTTAGTCGCAGCGAGTATTGTTGGTTTCAAGTTGGAATATGGAACCTAGGACCAGGACCATTAAACTAATGAGTTGGTGATCAATAGGAGTCGCTTCTCAAAGAGAACAGATAATATTGCTCTATGATCGAACATAATTTCGGTACTCCATTCAAAATTACAGCCAATGCAAAGAGAACAAATGATAAACAATTCAGTTGATACAACGGCGATAAGCCGACGGGAACGCAGTTTGTTGCGTGGCTAACGATTATAACTCTGGTCCAAATTAGCTCTGTGCCAACACCACTCCATCAATGCATTGGCAAACATTACTGTTGACTACATAAACCGAACTATTTATTAAGTATTTTTGAAATACATATTCGTTAATGTTGTGGTGTTTTTGTTCATGAATTATTATTAAAATGATACTTGAATGTATCATAGGTGTAGTGGTTGCTAGCGTGACTGCTGAGCGTGAGGTCTTGGGTTCGATTCCCGTGTCGTGCAATATGTTATTTCGTTTTTCTGGAATTTCACAGTAACAGCTCGGAGTCTGAAACTGAGTCCGGTAGATAGCGTATGTAGATTCAATCCGTATGCATGGAACGCATTAAGGGCATTTTTAAAAATGGGTGTATAATAGTAGGAGTACACCTCTGCCTAGTACTCTGGAAATATAGGATATATATATATGATATGATACTATGTTATATGTTATGATACTTGTATCCTCATATTGCTGATGCGTAGTACTTAAGTCTGCGCTATGAATCACAGGTTCAAACACACGGAACAGTAACGTGTATAGCCATTAAGAGTTAGACTATGAGAAAATTAATGCCTTCACGGGATTTCATCATTGATTAACTGATGGTCTATTTGCACTAAAGGTTTTAGGTTCTATTCCCTTTACGTCCGTCATTATTTTATAGAAGTCTAGAAGACTGAGACAGCGAAATGTGTAAAAGAAAAAAAAAAACGAAAACATTCCAACACTATCTAAATACGATCGATTCAAAAAGAAACTGTGTTTTTATAAGAGTAGCTACTAATACGCAACACGCAAACAAAAATAAAAACGAATTGGATAAAATCCGATTTATAGCATTTCATGAAATTGAAGTGGATTTGATTGTGCCATATATTCGTACGTAGTTGCAAACAAATCTACTTCTGTTTACCATAAAATTCAATGAAGCCGAAATAAAACTTATTTTTTCACCATCCTCTATGTAAACGTATTTGACTTGTTTGCGCGAAATTCCCGATTCATTTGGCATACACGGAAAATAACAGGAATTTTGACGATCCACACCAAGTACCAAGTATTCGAAGGCAGGCCAGGTGGTAGCTTCATCTCAATTTCTACCCTTACAATACCACGAAATCTGTCGACGTCGGCCGCCGTCCGTGTTCGAGCTGCACTGCAAATTAATACACGTAGCGACCCTGGTTTTAATTTCGGTAGGCGCCTCTGATTTACGATGTCCATATGAAAGAGCAGGCCGTGCGTGCGTCCTGTCAATTTGGAGCTTCAAATTAATATGACGCTCCCCTCTCACGTCCTTCGACAGTAAACCCGCGGGAGGCAGGGTAGTTTACAAGTCGGTGGAACTATAACTACGCCTTTTCATGTTGGTAACGTAGAATTCGTTCGTGGCTATTCATTACGCGTCGGAACGCGGTGTGATGTTGATTGCTTATTGAAGTTGTTAATAGTTCCGAATCGGTGCAAGCGTGGAATTTTAGTTTATATAATTACTCAATAAACAATTTTGTGTGTTTAATAATATGTTTTTGTAATTTAGAACAATATTTTTAATTTTAGAATATTGGCTACCCGTATCTGTTTAGACTGGAAGACGACTTCAACATACTGGGATAAGGCTAGTCAGATGATGATTTGTAATACGAAAGCAATTTCAAGGTGTGTGGAAAATTAGAATGAAAAGTACCTACTTACCTTACAATTTTTCCGCTTAAATATGTTAGATGCGATTAAACATGGTATGTACCTACCGATCTATTTATCTGTACTGTAATTAATATTGTTGATGAATCTTTTTTTTTTAAACTTAGCCCCACACTATGATTTCTCCTGTATCGTGGGTACAGTTTAAAAACATACATGTCACATGCACAGACAACCAGACCCGAAACAACAATCTGTAGATCATACAAATATTTGTTCCATGCGGGGATCGAACCCGCAACACGTAGCGCAGAAAGCTAATCGTTTAGCCACTGCGCCAACCGTGTTTCATTGGTACTAGAGTTTTATGTTAAAGGTTCGACTGTAAACTAGCTTGCAAATTTTTAAGGGCGGTAATCGCTTTCAAGCGGCCCGTTTGTCACTTAGGTACCATTTTTTACTATAAAAATTCATATACGAACTCTACAAAATATGAATATATTTTTTTTTTACTTATTCGTTTTCTGTCTGAGACAATTTCATTCAGTATGATTTCAACTTTGATATTTTTACGAAATTGAATGTGATTGCAAACTTTATATGTATACCTACGATATATGTATATGTATGTATATCTCGTCCACATATAAAAAGTTCAGATAGTTACGTTGTACAAAGGTGCAGGTTGGCACATACGCTGCACAGTCGGCATATTTCGATATTGGACGTCCGACTTTAATGCAATCTTATCCCGAGAGCTACTGGCAATCTGCTTGATATATACTCTATGTAATATGTATTGAGAACTTGTAGATAGTTTGATCTCTCAGCGTTTTGCGTTAGATTAAACGCAATTAGATTATCGGCTTTTACCTCAGTAGTGGCTTTATACGACCTAATTTCTAGGTCTTGTTTACAAGATCGAAAGGTATGTTTATGTGTAAGTATTAAATGAATACTTACTTAATATTAATATAAGGAAGTCAGGTTAGGAGCTATAGTTTCTTCTAGAACTCATAGCAGTTTTAAGAATAAGTACTATACTATTATTTTTATCCGGCAGAAGGAAGTAAAATAGAAATACATTTTATCTAGAGTCGGCGGTATGAAACAAGAGATTTAAACACCAGGTGTTACACAATTTTATGTAAAATATTAAAATGGAACCAGGTTTGTTGGAAAGTTACAAATTAGAGTCTCGAATGACCTTTGTCGTTTAGAGTTTTATGGTCAGCGACCATTTTCAATTATGTTATGTACCAAAAATGTATTATATATTATTCGTTTTTGTAGCGAAAATATGGCCTTCGATCCATGATGATGATACCTCGAAAGCAAATTCATATACATGTTTGAACCTAAAAATAATCACGCTTGTATTGTCCGAAGGGTTAGGCAGAGGTGTACTATTGTACATCCATATTTCGCCGATGCTGTTCTTGAGTCCCATGTAATAGGGGCCGACCCTATTGCCGTCTACCGGACATAGTTTCAGACTCTGTGCTGCTACTGAGAATTTCCACACACAAAAACTCAATAACACTTTGCCCGACCCGGGAATCGAACCCAGGATCTCACGTTCAGCAGTCGCGTTTGCGACCACTGGACCAATAATGCAGTCAAATATTATTCGTTAGTAGTTCGTTCGTCGTGTATGTTAGGAAACTGAACCAAAGATACTAGAGAAATCCAACTGTGAGGAAAAGTTAAAAAAAAAGTTCAGGAAAAAGAATCAGGCGTTGTTCGCCATCTGAAGGCACGGTTGGCGCAGTGGTTGAGCGATTGACCGCTGCGCTACGTGTCGCGGGTTCGATTCCCGCACGAAGCAAATATTTGTATGATCTACAGATAGTTGTTTCGGGTCTGGTTGTGTGTATGTGACATGTATGTTTGTAAACTGTACCCACGATACAGGAGAAATCCTAGGGTAGGGCAATGTTTTTTTTTTAAAAGAAAAAAAATAACAAATAAGAAGGCAGATAATATGTAGACGGCCTCTATCCCTGAGAAGTGAGAAGACCTGGCTAGCTTATGACTATGATGACTATGATTACGTTCGTATTCACGGTTCAAGTATCGTAAGTAATGTTAGAAAAAGTATTCAAATTACACTGAGCTGTACTCTTCTAGTACTATCGTATATCTTAAATAAATCTGTGTACCAAAGTTCTAAGAGCCCTAAGCTTCACTTAGTTGTTTGAGAACAAATAAATAAAACTTACTTGCCTCAAACTTCGAAAGAACTGATTTTGGACTTTATGGATGTGTTTTGTAATGTTAGAGTAAGTTACACACTCTAATGTATTGGAATAATAGGGTGTATATGTGTGTATACAATTTGGTTTCTAACGAATTAATCTAAAAGTATTTAATATAATATTTTTAATCAATAAAGCTCCAATATTCTCTTTCTATAGTTTAGTAATTTATACGCTTATGCATTACCTAGTTTAAAAAATCTGTCGTTAATCAATCGTAATAAGCGACAATTCAGCGGGCTATCGCAGTTCGTAAATTGTTACAAAAATGAATCTTCCTAACACGCATCTTATAATACATTTTGGCTCGATGTGCGCACGATAAAATATGTGAACAGGTGCTTTATCATATTGCAAAGCCTCGTGTCACGCGGGAGCGCCCGCATGATGTACAGGCTCCTTACGGGCTTACCCTCCACCCCAGCTTGTACTGCATCTCCAGGGGAAATTAGAACCGCCATAATAGATTTTTCGGAACCCTCAACTCACTTAACAAACTCCCCAACATTTGTTCTTAGAAACTCTTTTAAAACTCAACTGTCAGCTGCTAACTTTTATTATTATTTATTTAACGCTGCATTTTCCCCTTTACGCCTGTTTTGTAAAGCTCCGCGATGAAAACTTAACGCAATTTGTTACTCCACAATAATTAGCGAATTACATGGGGCTACTTTGCAAGCCGTTCCTAATCAAAGGAGAGCTACAAAAGAGAATAACTTATTCGATTTATCCGCTAATAGACCTAGGTATAAACAAACAAGATTAAGTTGGAGTAAACGGGCTTTATAAATTTATGGAGAGAATCCCTTAATTCCCGAAACTGATGTTAGAATTTTAAGTTGCCCGTTCGGGAAGATTGCGAGGAAGTTGGTTAATCCACCAGAGTGCGCAGCGTTCGCCAACTTGTCTGGACCAGTCAGCTTGCACCTACTTCAATAGTTTTGTGCATTATAAAGCGTATTACTTGGGAACAGCCTGTGTTAGTAAATCTTGCAACGGTTTACTGAGAAGGGCTCAACTCTAGATGTTTATTGATCCCTAATTGTGGAAAAAGTTAATGTTCTGTGTTTTCTCTGATTTTCTGAGAATTTGGCACTGGATATTTTGTTTTGACAGATTTAAAAATTTGGCGGAATATAATTTACTTAACAAATATTTAAATCGAATTCAAATAACTTATTGAACAGCACTAAATTGTTATTGGACATGTAAATAAGATGTACATATATTTGTCATAATATGTTTGTGGTGTAAAATAACCTATCTACATATTCCAACTGGGCCTTAATAATTCTACTCCGTTCTTCAAAACTTTTTTTTTGAGATATTATGTTAATTTTCATATCATATCACATTGATAATAACATTATATATCAACATAGCATCACGCCTATATTCCTCGAAGGGTAAGGTGTTGTACTATTCTACACCCGTATTTCATCGTCAGTTATTGAGTCTCGTGTAACAAGGGGTGAGCCTATTGCCATATATCGGGCACAGTTCTAGACTCCATGCTGTTTCTGCGAGATTTCCATACATCAATAACTGTTTTTCCGACCCAACTCAATACTCGCGCCAGTAACCACCATGTATTGTAAAAAGTCAGAGCAATTTGTCGAATATCTAATTCCTATAAATTCCTATCTAATTTCTATTACCTATACACCAACTATCTCTAACATTTCCGTATTCAAACTCTACTAAAAGCGATATATCCACGCATTACTTATAAGTACATATTTGTTCGAATTAGTTTAAGACTTAACTTTAGATAACACACTCTCACGCGTCGTAATGAATAGCTAAACTAATATAACTTATGGAACAGAACTGGGATAGTAGTTATAGCACCAGAAAACCATGGCCTACCCCGTCCCTTTCACTTACCTATAAAATATATTTTACAGGGGTAAATTGGAGATGTTATCCGGGCCTTTATAAGCTGGTGGCATTCCCAGCTCTTTCATATGGACCTCATAAATCAACGACACCTAGTGAAATTAAAATATTCCTTCAGATTTGAGCAGCTACTTATTGTGTTATAATTTGAATGGTCTTCGCAATCTTGGTATTTAATATAATTTAGGTTATAAATTATTATTAATTGCGAGTAATTTCTTGTCTCGGGTCAGGTTATTGTTGCAATATATTACTGTTAAGAACATTTATAATATTGTTTGTATTGAATTTGTAAGGCAGGTGGAAAATGTATAGCTTCTTTAATTTTAAAATTCGCTTTTATACTTTTTGTTTTTAAAAGAGTTTGTATTTAAAGGTACTTAAATAACTACAAAGATTTCAAGTCTTGAATTTAACTTTAGATGGCTTAGAAAAGTCTAGTCAAAAAAATCGTATTCAGATAAAAAAAAACGTAATCTGTGTTTGTTCATTATCCTAGCAAAATCAATAATTCAAATGCAGAACACCATATCATAATCATTTAAAAATTATTTCTCTTTCTTTGGAAAAGGGTAGAAAATATTTAGGATTGTAAAACTAGTCTATGCCCTTGGCATATACCTATTGCAGTGGCACTTCAGTTAAAAGTAAGTGAACATATTTGACTGGACTAAATGCCTTTCATTATTGTCCCATATTTTTATAAGAAATAGACACAGTGAGACAAAAATGAGGTTGCTATGGATGGATACATATCTATTAAATATTTTTTGTTGTCTATTCATAAATATTTGTACATAATCATTTTTGGAAAAGCAAGCTTGTGTCTTCAGCTTTAATGTACATTATTAATTTAACTAACACAATGACATATTATAGTTTAAAAAAAAAGTGACGAACCTCCTCATAATACGACCTGTGTTCAAGAAAACCGTTTTCTCTATCAGTCTGGTTCAGCCTTTCAACGAGAATCTCCAAGATGTAATTGAAACAGACTTGATTTGAGCATGTGATGTTCCCATTCGGACGTTGTAAGCTTCTGCAATATTCGGACAGCTCCAAACTAACTCAGACTATCGACCAAAAGCCCTTTAGATAAAGGTGACCTATCATCTAAAGTTTCTCAAGTCATTAAGGATAGATTACCAAGATAAGAACACACTCGCTTAGCCTAACACAGTCCTAAGTAGAAGATAATTCGAGTAACACATATATTCGTAGATTACGGCACGTTCGCACACATAAAGTTGTGCTCAAACTCAAACCGGAAGTCGGGCCCACATCAATCTGACGTTAATGTGTTGGCATATTATGTAACTTATACATGGATGTTATACACCAAAAACTAGAAACTTAACTGTTGTTACTGCTCATCGCGTTGATCTAGTCGTCATCGTCGCAAGAATGGCTTCCAAGCGTGAGTCGCTTGCTTGATTGAAGTCCTAGGTTTGATTCCCAGGGTGAGCAAAATGCTATTGAGTTTTTCTTAGCACCTCGGATTTCCAAATTATGGCTGGCGTATAGCAAAAGGCTGGCTTAAAATCATCGACGAAATGTACGTCGTACACCTCTGCCTAACCCTTCTAAAAACATAACGAGCAACAAACATACAATTCTGTTATTATATATCGCCGGATTATCCTCGATATAACGTAATGCAAGTTCAGTTATTATTGCAATAACATTTTGTTTTAACCGGATAACTGCGACTCGACGATACACGGCGGGAAGGAGATTATCTTGGATTTACCGGAACAATTCCGCCGACCGATAGATAAGAGTACAATCGATTAAATTCACTTGTACGTACAGACTTAATGGAGGTAATTTATTTTGCGGTTTTATGTTAAGCTGTTTGTTGTATTATAATGGTGATAATTTATGTAGAACTTTTCATTTTCCAAGTTACTTTGGGTTCTCATATAGAGGAAGCATCTCTTACATTCTTATAGGTAGTAGGAGGGAAGGTAAGGAGGTAAATTATGCAGCAGAAAATTAACACTTTTTGTGACGAAAAACTAACTCTTGCAACACAAATGTGATGGGATTAGATATAAATTTGGACAGCTGATATCATGAACACGCTAGCTAATAATATCATTATTGTCTTATAATTATATAATTTTATTTCTTACCAGACATTAGGAAAGCATAAAAGTGTTGTGTAGGTACACCTATTGACATTCGTTTCTAACATCTTCTGTACCAAAACCTCATACATAACATTCTTATTCTTGAGCAATTCATCATATTTTAATAAGATAACAAATCTCTCTAGAACTAGGAAGATCCCTAGGTCCTTACAATAACTAACACTCCTAAAAACAGCTTATATGTGATAAAGATTCTCACTAGGCATTACTAATACCAACAAGAGCAGCTCCAGAAATAACACATTTGTAGGCATAATTAGGACGCAAAACCTATTACCTAAAGATAACATATTACACTGTATAATTATTATCTATAATAGCCCCGGAATCCGCAGAATCCTAATAGCTTGATAGGATTATGAAACACATTAATGTTATTTCATTTAGATTTAAATTACCATTGCAACTGGTCGCATAATACACGGCATTTGATTAGATTTATATTAATGCTTAGGAAGCTTAATTGAATAAACCAGATATTGTTGTTCAGTTCAAATATTTTATGTCTCAGTATTCGAATTGTTTGTATATCGAATGTGGTTTGAATTTGTGTTGGAATAGATTTTGTTTTTATGCGATGTTTTTGTTTAATGGATTAACTTAATCAAAGATTTTTTTTTCTATTTATTGTTTTGGAATTCGAACAACAGAAGAAACTTATAAACTTTTTGTAGCTTAAAGTTGAATGTTATTGGTCTCCGATGTGTATTGGATGATATACACAAACTTGAACCATTGCGGTATGCAAACTTAAAGCGTTACTCATCGTTTTAAGTTTGTCTATCCCATCTCCTATCTTTTTTGGGTCGACTCAAGGGTTTGAGATTTGGGTTGATGGGTAGCAGAATTTATTATCCTTGAATACAACTTCTAAGATCATTTCCAAAACCTGATGTCCCTTAAGAATAACGTAGGAACTTCTTCAGTAGCATTATTTTTTCTTAAAAAGAGTTTTTACAGTGTCAAAGACTTTTTGAACAAAAGCTCATGTCGATTTGGCACCCATTAAAATACTGTGTTGTTCTGTGATTTGTGATTTGTTGTAGTATAATAATTTAAAAGTGTCGTGATTACTATATTTTGCATACCCTATACTGGGGTGAAATATGACCTGTACTTTACCTACATAAATTTACCATCCTATGTACCACCATATTTCGGCAAATAAATGATTTGATTTGATTTGATTTGATTTGATTGGTTAGCTGGACAAACACACGTTTTATGGCGAACCGTGCTATTGGGCTTCCTACTGAGCTTATCGTACGTCCACCTGTATTAGCCTAAATCAAACATGTTTATTTAATCTTAAGAGATAATAGACATTGTAGAGACTCTTTGAGATTCTAATCCAATGTTTTGCGCTAAAAAAAACCCATTCTGTCATCTGACATCTTGAAACTGACTGCAGAACGTGCTAGAGCGTTTGCCCAGATCATAAAATTACTAAATACACCATACTTCATCCACAACAAAAACAACTCCCCACCCAATACACTGTAGGTAAGGTAACTATAACACACACCTTAATCCGGACAAGCGTACTGTAGGGTAATTGCCAACTTATGTCGCCAAACCAATCGCTTTAATTATCCGCCGAGCTCACCCGACTGCGAAGATTATTTCGGCTGCCAAATGCAGTGTATTCGTTTTAATATAGCAGTGCGAACCGACAATGCGAATCGCGAATTGCGAAATCAGATTACTTTATTGAACAGGAACAGATCATGAATGAAATTGATAAAATCGTCTGCGGTGCGAATCGTGCGATCTGTACGAGTTTTCAATGATATTTCGTATGGTAGGAATGTTAGATTGATATTTTAGATTGGATTGTTATTTTGTTATTGGTATGCGGATTTATATTATTGGTATTAGTTTTAAGTAGATATTTACTCGTTTGGATGACCCTATATGACCGAACAGCGACTAGAAGTAAACTAATCATAAGTCTAAATCTACGATACGTTTCTCTCGTTTCTCTCTCTCTAACATATTTTTCATCGAACTTTATAATAAAATCTTTTTGCAAAATTAATCATCATATTTCAAATGTTCATTACTGAACATAGCATAAATAACTGCCACAAAAAACGACATTAAGAAAAAAAAAATGCTTCATAAACCACAAATTCACTAAAATACTTTTTTCAAATCAATATTCCTTTTTCAATTACAGTACGGCTACATATAATAAGCCCACATCTATACCAATAAGTCATACAATATCAGGAGCTCTGCTTATTCACGTTATATAAAACCCGAGCGATATATTTCTACAGCTTCCGATATTTTTGAGCGACGACACGGATCTATTGAAATTGAATCTAATAGTCAGCTACTTCCCCATATCCACGTTTTGTATAGAAATTCTTAATAATTGGACGTCTGACCCTAGATGTATCCAATTTAATTCCCTCTCGATTCATACTCGAATAATACTTAAAGTAATTGCTAGTACTCAATCCCTGATTTTCGACAAACCACTTTAGTTAACATTGCACAAATTGTATATGGTCGCACAATGCTCTAACAGATTGGTCCATTTTAGTTGGGCGGAGGTAAATTGCTAGAAAGAGGTCGGTTGCTTTCTAAATAGAGTCACGTAACGTATAAGAAGGTTCTGTATTACAGGCAAAGGTGACTCCGTTAACAGGCGTGGGCTGGCTCGAATAAAAGGCTAGTAGGCTGCACGAATGAACGAAATTGCCTTTACGAACGGAAACACATGTCTGGAAACTGAATTTCAATTTCAACTTATGAGATTTTCTTTTTGTTGTTTATGCGTGATTGTTGCTTTTTTGTTTTGTCACGCTTCTCGCGGAGTTAAAACTCGAAGTTGTATTGTTACATTATAAAGGGTAGCGATGCCAGTATGACATTAAATGAAACCTCGTGTTTGACATCAGGTTTTGATGGAGAAACAAAAAAATATATATCGATGTTAATAAAACATATTTTTAGTAAGAAGAGTTTAGAGACTATTCAAGTCAACCCCCTTAGTAAAATGGAAAAAGGCTTGTTAAGTTCGTTGTTTATTTTAAATTATCCGTTCTCCCTAGTAGTTATTCAAATGTGTTGTATATACAATGTAACGTGAGAGTACATGTATTTACGACAGTTACTTAGGTAAACGATATGCCGTTTGATCCCTGCCTTAGAATGTCGCTCTTCACAAGTGGAATGTAAGCAGCGACTTAAACATTATATTAAGTAGGTAGTCAGCTTCTGTTTGTTTTTTGTCACGTTGAAAAGGCTGCAAGGAAAAATCCTGCATGAGTGACGAAATCTGAAATTATCGGGACCACACTCGGTCAGCCTTTAGTCCAACATACCTAGCTGATTGACTTGTTTGGACAAAAAATTATCCAGATAATGTTCGTAATGGGTAGAATACCCAGGGTGTGTCAGAGATACTTAGGTTTCTTCATTGTTTAAGCATTATTTATCGCAGATTATGGATATGATTGATGTCTGGTACTCTTTTTGGATTCGACAGGTTCGGGGACACTCATTTGTTCACTGATAACATATCACAGCATCACGCGTCTATTTCCCGAAGAGTTAGGCAGAGGTGTACTATTGTACACCCACATTTCGCCGATGCCGTTATTAAGTTCCATTTAATAGGGAGCGAGCCTATTGCCATCCACACGGCACAGTTACAGATTTCGTGCTGCTACTGAGAATTTTCATACTAAAAAACTCGATAAGACTTAGCTCGACCCAGGATCGAACCCAGGACCTCACGCTCAGTAGTCGCACTTGCGACCACTGGACCAATGTACAGTCACAGTTACTGATATACAAGATTAGTCGGAATAAATTTTGTTGAGTGATATTCAATTGTTTGTTGATTAGCTGATTCATTTGGCGATTTAAGGATTGGTCCTATAGTAAAACTTGTTCATAATGATATGTATAATAACCGTTTCTTTTCAGACTTATCACTCATGTTCTGATTAACCTTGTATAAAAATAACTTGTATTCTCCTCTCGCTATCGAGAACTTACGTTTCGGAATATCGTTCGAAAGAACCTATTGTATATTCGTTTTTATTCCTATTTCGCTCTTCATATCAGTGTCAAATGATCTGTGGTTGAAATATTGAACAAATTGTTGGTATAACCCGCTAATATTCAAGTACATATTTAGTAACAGGACGCTTATCGCCTCGAACAACACGGTAACCCTTACATATTTGTTTTATATATTTATTCAGTATTACCTCGATTTGTAACACCTGTTGGTTAGTGCTCGTTTGTACAAGGTCGTTTTGAGGCATATTGGCTTGGATATTTTTTTTTTTTGGAAAGGTTATGGAAGTTAAGCTATTTTTATTACAGCTCGTCGTTTTTAAAAGTGGATTAAAGGTAAAAAAACTAAGTTATTAGTATTTTTTAAGAGACAAACAAAGAGGTTCTCAGAAAATTGTTGATGTGTTCGATTAAAATAGTATTTAATTCTTTTTTCGACTCGGCATGAGTTTTTTATTACATGGGAATCTCTCATACGGTATTGAAAAGATTAGCCAGTCAGCAATGATGTTATCCAGACTGACTGTAGAAGGTGTGACAGTCTATCTCATATCTCATTTTAAAACAAGTAGGTATATAAAGTGATCCTATAGGGCTATTTCTTTGTTGGACAGTACAAGTAGTGGTTTACGATGGCAACTTGTCCTTCCTTACTCCACTTGTGTCATCCAATCTACCACAGTTCGACATTTAAACAAGTATTTTGACCTCATTGGAACATTTTTTATAAAAATAGTTTCATTAAAAAAAATCACTTTGCAAAGTCTAAGATAGTGTCTCTCAAGAGATTATCTCTGTTAAATTAATTTATAAAGACTGCAACAAGTATGGAAAGAATTTTCTCTTTGCGAAATCTATTCTCAATCTTAGATTTTAGGTTATACTTACAAAACCTTCTTGTTAATACTTACGAATATACAAAGAACTAGTAGGCCTTATGTTTCTCTTCATTCTGCCCGACGAGGAGGACAGTTTTTCTCCCGTAGAATTTATCTCGTTCATAGAACCAACTTGGCCATCGCGTGAAGATTATTTTTTAAACTTTGTGTCATAGTAGATCTGTTTGTGTGTTTTGTCTTCAGTAGTGTGACTTTTGAAACCATTTGATTATTGAGAATCAATTATTTTTTGATAGGATGCATCATTTAGGAGTGCTATTCAGGCAATTTAAATAACAGTTTATGCACTTGCAATTATTTTATCCTATGATGTGATTCTATTATAAACAAAAACATCATTATAAATTAGTATTTCCTGAATGCTTTATGATGTGATTACAAACTGATTTATTATTAATTAATTAATTACCATGTACACAGTGGGAGTGGGTGGGTTTAGATTATTAACAGTAGTAAATAAAACAACTGGTTATTGTTTGAACAATGTCCATATTATATTTATTACCACATACACACGGCACGATGTGAACCTTGTCTTAAATCATTGTATTATATAAGGTATATGTACATTGCACAATGTGTATACATACATCGCCATACACGCGCGCCCCGAAAGGCTGTATGATTATATATCTCATAGTATTATGTACGTTATATAATGTAATATTCCAATAAGAAAGTGCATTGGTGCACGAAATCGGGGCGGCGGACATACCCACCGCTTTTTACAAAACGTTTTGATATTATCATTATTTTAATAAAGAGATGCCGTAAAAACTAATTTTATTCATCATTACGATTTATATCCATATTGTATACAGATTCATGTAACATATTATACACGAAGAAATGACGAAAATAATGCGCCGACGCCGCGACGGGACAGTCGCGGATCGTTCGCCTATCGTTATCTCCTTTCTCTAATATTTTAAATGTACATGACACCAAATTCGAACGTATATAAATCCAAATTTATTTTAATGTAAAATCTTAGGTAATTGATTTTTATTGCTATAGAAAATCAGTCAGCACGCGAAGCACGCAATCGAGAAGTAACCGCGAGAACGAAACCAAGCGGGCGGCATTGCGCGGGGGTGGGGGCCGGGAGCGGGACGGGGTGCGCGGGCGCAGGCCCGGTGCTCTCTGCTGTTGACCGATCGGCCGCTCGGCTCAGGTCGGCTGGAGTTCGTGCGGAGCCAATGCGCCTCCGGTTCTACGCGAATTAGTATACCTTTGGTCCAAGAAACTCTTAGTTGGCCATCGCCGAATATGCAAAGCTACTTGATCTATGGCCGCCGCGGCGACTCTACGAACTTTACCAGTCTGTCATTATTAGATTAAAATTAATTATTATCTTTAATATAAAGTAGATCGAGTGTAAATAAACGTAGAATGTTATACAAAATATAATAAATTATCTTTTTAATTTTATTACATATATACGATAAGTCGCAATATTAGGATTACACAACGAATTTTAAAATAAATTTGAGATCTCGCTTATTATTACGTAGTCTTTATTCTGATATAGAACTCGTCTAAATGGTGACTGAAGTAACTCAACTATCGCGTACACGAACAAGCGAGAGGGAACGCGCGGCGTTTGCGGAGTCGGTGTGATGACCGCGAGGTGACCGTACCGGCACCACAACCCACCGCGCTTCGGTGGACTGGCTTCCAAAGCACGGGCCATATTAGCGACCAAATAATACTAAAGATAATTCAAAATATTGAGTACATTTGTATAAATTAATAAAAAAAAAATGTCTTTTAAAGGAATTTAATATAAATGATCTAAATCTGAAACTAATGATAACTCTAAACAAAAAAGCAACAACTTATTGGCGTTTAAAAGTACTTAAAGTACACAATGATATAACAACCGGCACACAACATGGCCCGCAATCAGAAGCCCTAAGGGTGGTACTAACGAAACTCACAAACTTTACAACTTAACAACAATAATGAAACTAATATCCGTCAGCTAATCCTGGCTGCTGAATGAATCTAATATCGACCAGATGGTATCAACTCAGTGCGTCCCCAACTTAATATTATGACGATATTTTTAACACTCGCCCGAAAAGCTTTAGCATTAACGCAATGTCTTTCGAAATATGCGTGAAATATGCAAGATTTTAAATCAATTTTTTGCATTTGGGAAACATAGTTTTCAAATGTTAATTCTGATTTTTTTAAGGTGGTGATGTCGTCGTTAAGCTATTTTTTAGGTGTTAAAAAATATCGTATAATATAAAGGCGGTGGCACACTTGTCGGCTCGATGGTCAGCGCGGTGGTATACTGCGCTTATGCATCATCTGTCGCATACAATTACACGCCACACTTCGGCGTCTACCTAAACGTCTTTTTACACATGCGGCTAACTATGTATATACAATAATTGTCATTATGTATCGTCTCGATGCAATCGCGGCGAACCGATGGCTTCTCACGAACGCGAAACGAACGTCTCTCACTATATGTTTGTTTGTATGTTTGTACTCGTACTCGCACGGGGACAAGCGGCCGTGTGCGCTTCTCCTACATTAAAAAGGTCGGTAAGAAAATATAATTATAGTGAGGATGTGAGAGTGAATGAGACGGCCGACGGCGGTGAGGTGCGCACGCGCCACTCCGCCGCCGGCCCGGGCCTAACAATTATAACATCTCATCGTAATAATTAAATATTCTAAGAAAAAATGTCTTAAATACCTATAACACCGTAAATATAAAACAAATAATTACGTTAATTTGTTAGGTATGATATCGATATTCCGACCGTCCTATAGACTCACACCATTCGATTTCATTATCAATTTCCTAGCTAACGTTTTAACAACTTAATCGCGGTCGCGTCTCCTGCGGTGTGTGCGGCGCGGCGCGGGCGCGGCTTGGCCTCGGCTCGGCCTCGGTACGACGCCTGCCGCACGTGACGTCATCTCAGCGAACGAATTCGGCACGAACGAACATAAAACGCGAAGCGAGCGCGCCGCTCGGCGACGAACGCACTCCATCTAACACTCCATTATTCAATTAACTACATACTCATAAGTAATAAATTACCTTTAAAAAGAATATTGATTTATTTCGTATCATTTTCAATATTTTTTTTTGTAACAGGAAACATTTATATTTATAACGTATTTATATAATAATAGCTTTAAAAGATTGTTTATTATTATTACCTAAAATTTAATACCTAGATTTATAATATTAATGTTTAATTGATGTAGGTAATGAGTAATAATAATAGTAAATAACGAATGAATGCAACCGAGTGCATGTATATAGCGAGCGGCGAACGCATGCGCGGTTTGGGCGTCTAGCAGCCGGTCGTAGCGCGGTACTACGTCGTAGCCGTGCGCTACAGCAACTGCTACGCGCGCTGTCCGCGTAGCTCCCTAACTGCTGCAACCTAGACGAAGTGGTCGATAAAAATGTTTCCAGTACCTAACGAATATGATTAATGAATTGACTTCATATTTTAATCTATTACCTCAAACCTGCGCCTTTGGCTGTAATTTTTTAATATCCCTGTCTTTATTTTATTGAAATGTTTGTGTCGTGTAGCTATACTGTCTGTACGAAACATTACTGATTATAATTATTATTTTGATTAAAATTTTAAATACAACTAAGTACGGTGTGACTCCTCATTCCAAGTAGAGCCTCGAATTTCTTCAACAGTGGTCTTATATTACGGTAAATACAATGTAAGAAACAATGAAATATTATTACGTAATGCACAAAATTGTTATTTATTATAATTACAATACCTACGTTCAAAGGTACAAGATAGAAACGAATTATCTTAACGCGATGAGAGATATTTTGAAATGTTCCGACTTAGCTTTCCAAACGTCCTTATGAATCGTAAATATGATCATATTATCCTTAGGATAAAATTTTATATCATAATACATAATATTAGAAAGTATGTATACGCGTAACTAACGTAGTCTTATACGGAAGTAATCGAGAAACTTGATCGCTACTGAAACAGAACAGCCGTTCAAAGAGGTGATTTTATACAATTCGAATTAGGCGAAAATAATTACATTCATAGGTAAAATATGCGTAATATAATTATAGTAGTATAATAATTATGTTAATATTTGACATTAATATTAAAAATAGATAGAATAAAATATGTGTAGGTGGACGAGCGGGGAGGCGCGCGGCGGTCGCGTTATTGTCACCGGCATCGTGCGCGCATGCGCGGGGCCCCCGTCTGCGCCGGCGCAGTCACACACACACACGCGCGCTGAGCCCACCCAACGATACGAATACAATGCACAAAGAAATAACACCTTCCACTACTAAGTCCCGCGCGTCGAGGACCATTTACACCTTACGCTGTAATTCAACTATGAATAATAAAATATTTTAAGATATACCTCCCTGCAATAAAATCGTCTAGATGCACTTTATATAATTATGAAATGTATTTTTTTTTGTAGTTTAAATCGTTTATTACTCTGACAACACATCTACGGTACAGTCGAAAGCGAGAAAAATTTGAAAAAATACCTGTTCAATCGATAGACTATCTCTCGTTCACACGACAAAAAGTAGATTATCGTTATTTACAATAGACGGGGTCACGAGACCGAGTCGGTGGGGGGAGAGTGTGGGGGAGGGGGAGAATGAGGATGAGGATGAGGAGAGATTGGGATTTGGGGGAAGGTGAGACGCCGCGGTTGACGGAGTGGTGTTGAAGGGAGGGTCCGGTGGTGTCCGGGGGCTCCGTCGGTGGCGCGGGGCTGGAGGTGCGCGGGCGGGCAGCGCGGCGGCGGGGGCCAGGAGAGTGGCGCACGCGGCGCCGAACACTCGGAGGACGCTATGCGCCGCCACACCGCTCGCCACCTGCGCCAATACCAACTCATGTTAGTCATTTAAGACGAAGATAATTAAAAAGTGTCCCGAAAATATTTAATTGGTTCAGAGAGAAATGAGCGTTTATTTTATCAAAAAATCTCCTAATGTAAGTATTTAAAAAAAATTGAATATGACAAGAATAATTTTTATCTGACCTGAAGATTCTGGTGCTCGATTACCGATGAACACTTTAATTAATTGTTTGTTAAGTAACTACATATGTAATTTGAAAACAGTCCACAAATATTTAGTCGTAAGTCTTTCGAGACCATTTAAAAAACATTTTGTGTAATTGTCGTACAAGTATTCATTTTTGTGGCGTTATGAACACACGTCGACGATTTTATTCAGCGTAACGACATTTTAATAGAGTGAAACGCAGAAGCACATTAAAACACTGTAATACTCACGTAAAATATTTGTGCTATAACACTTTCAATGATATCCGTTGGTAAAAGCCGCAGGAATCAGGGGTCCCTGAAATAAGAAAAATAAACAACAGTCAGTATTAGATAACACAAGTGTTCAGCCCAAAATTATTGGCATGCAGTCGAGGTTATAATTGAATGGAAGTATAAAGCGTTCAGGCGAACATTAACCTCTCCGGGGGCAGATTTAAAGGCAGTAAGTTTGGTGTTTGCAGTCGATAGAGTGGTAGCCGGCTCGGTGGCCAACAAAATAAAAACAGTGAGTGGATGAGTTAGAGCAACGCGCGCGACCGCTCGGCAACGGTAATTACACCGCTTGTTCTCCTTGATTTACGGTTATTGCCCGTGGGGGCATTCCCGTTACCTAATAAGACCGTTTTACACCCGGGAACCACATGCGCCGCCGGTCCAGGCCGGCCGACGGCTGGACCGTTCATTCTCTCATTAGCGACGTATTTGTTTTGCCCCGGCGATTACGGACGATTGAGTTAATATCCCGTTTGATATATGACGCGCCTGAAACGGAAGGGTAGCTCAGTAGCGCCGCGAGCGAATGACTCAAATTAAGCCTCGGGTAACAATTAGGTAGCTCGCCCGCATCCAATACCTGTTCTACATTTAATTACACTACGGCCCTTGTAAATTGACTGTATCCCGATTATTTAATCAACGGAGAACGGACACTTTGAAATTGTCCATGTTCTATCAAAAATAGGAGCGGGTTCACATTCTCGTTTATAAGTTCATATGACCGTATAATAAGTTGGCAAAGGCCAGCGTTGTGATAGTGTAAAAATTAAAGCAGCTTTCGAGTACAGTTTGAAAAATGTCTCAAGATAGCACGACGTGAGGAGTTAAGATCTCGGCGGCGGTGGCTGCGCGGTGGCTGGCGGGCGTCGACAAGCAATGAAGACTGATGGCGTCTCAGGGAAGCAGTTATGGAGCGCGGTCGCAGTTTTAAAAAGCCATTACCCGCGGCAGTGCACCGCGTAGATTGCGCCGCCCCCGCCCCCCTCACCGCGCTCATATTTCGGAACACTTTATAATCGCATCTCTCACGCTTCACTCGCTCGCTAACTTATGGTGATTACGCTTTAAGAGCGACAAGGAAGATCGGTTCCATAATGAGATTGGACCGTCTCGCTAAAATTTTAGAGTGTCGTCGGCTGCTAATTGCGTCTGAGTCTGGAGGCTCGAGCGCCGCGGACGCCGCCGCCGCCGCCGCGCCGACACCGCCGCGCACTTAGTGCCTTATCCCGCGATGACTAACTGCTAATGAAATTCTTACACCGGCTAGACACACCAAATTTACTACAGCGCCCGAGAAATAAGATCGTGTAAACACACAGTTATTTTTCTTTCCTGTTACCATGAATAATGCAAAAATGAATTTTAACATCACAGAACGCAAATCAAACGTCCTGGAGAAAAACAAAACAGAACAAACATTAATTTGAATGCTGTGACAGTTGAAAGTTCTCGAACAAGGACAATTTTGGGAATTGCCTTCATTTGGGCGTTACTGAAGGCATTTTGAACATGACGTAATAAATGAAAAAAGTTAGAATCAAAAGTTATTAAGTTTATACCATTCATCATGAAATAAAATAAGTATGAAAAACTTTTCTTATATTCTTTCTATTAATACTTTTCATCTATATAATTTATTTCGTAAAATCTTTTTCTAGATTATAATTCTTATAATTGTTAATGAAAAATAATAAAACATCAAACGTATTGCCGTAGCACGACTCGTAGCTGCGTAGCTCTGTGCTACGCGGTTACGAGCATACCATTCGTGTTGTCTTGAGTTTCGCAAGATGTAAAGGCTTCCATCAAAAAGAGGTTGATTATATAAGTATAACTGCATAACATAATTTACCTGTGTGTTAATTTGATATCATACAATAATCATCAAAACTGCACAAGTATGACTCGGTAACTTAAAGAATAAGAACATTGCATCACGCCTGTATTCGCTTAAAAGTTAGGCAGAGGTGTGTTGTACAGTACGGTAATACCGTTATGAAGACTAACGTAATAGGGGGCGACCCTATTACTATCTTAAACTCCAGACTACGTACAGACTACTTTAGTATGTCAACTCAAAATCCAAAAGAATCGAATCCAGGAATCCACATTCAGAAGTCACTTGTGACTGCTTGAACAATAGCCAGTCCGATATGAAATCATTAACTTATATTTCGACTTACTGGGGTGTAATTGAGAGGCGCGCGGCTGACGGCAATCGCCGGGAATCCAGAGGGTTGCGGGCTAGCGGCTTGCACGTAGCCAACGCTGTCGGCGGCCGAGCCGTACACGTCAAGCGCCGGGCCCGGAGAGCTCGCTGCCGGGAATCCCGCCCGTCCACCAGCACCGTGCGGCGATGCCGGCGGTCCAAATCCAGCCGCTGCTGCTTGATAATTGTTCATCACTGGGGACATGACATAGCCTAAACTTAGGGTGTGTTACGTCTTCATCTTTAGCCTATCTGTCTGTTGAAATAACGCTGGACATACTGCCTCAAACATCTTTGTTGGTACTGTCTCCTCGTAGGAATACGCCTCTCCCTATAATTAGGTATCTTCTTGGTCATAGATTAAGGGATTAGTCTCCGTGTGAAACTATGACAGTCCAGAAAATATTGTTTCATTTAATATTTTTTTTATAAACATTTCAGGCATTTTCGTGTAAATCTCTAACAAACGAACAATAAATTCCTCTTCATGAAACAAACATAAAATTTCACTCGGATTCAGTGAAAAATTCCATCTGCAAAACACCGCATATGCGATTTTAAGACTAAAAATCGTTTAAGTCAAGCCTGCCATCCGCTGGGCAAAGCTCAGTGGCTTGCAGTGACGGAAGCGAGATAGACAGTGAGCCACGTGTTTATTCAGCCAGAAAAAATGCGAAACATTGTGCTTCGTACTGGCCTTTTTCGTATCACTGTGCGACGCTTTTCCAATTCCAAGGTGTAATTTTAACTCTGTTGCTGTATTGTTTGGAATTTGGGTTTTAAAAATGTGCATCTTTTTAAAAGGATTTTTTTAAAATAATTCATTAAAATCAACATGAAAATGGCTTTATGAAGGCGACATTCATTTGTTTAAGGGTTGTTTTATTGTAAACTTATCACTATTTTATAATTACATGTAAGGGACATCCATACCATACCAGAAGGCCGGATAGGAATAAAAAGGAGCACATAAAGCAGTAGGTAAATAAAAGCGCTTATTTTCGTAAATAATGTTATGATGACTTGTCACCGGATGAGTGATGAATGATGTTGGTGTCAAGTACAGTCAGTGTGAAATATGTACAGTTGTGTAGGTCCCTTGCCAAGGTTGAAGCTCTGTGGAATGATAAAAAGTGTGTCCTGTCAGGGAAAAATGTTAATGGGCCAAGAGGGTTCACCATAAAGAGCTGCTAAAAAACTACCCGTTTATTCGTACCATGTAGCCGGTTTTATAGGGCCAATTTTTCAATTTATGCATGGAAACAGAACTGCACGGTTCTCGAATGGAATTTAAAGTTTATGGTAGAGCCTCGAGTTTATGTACACCCTCAATGTGTAGTGATGTGCAGATGTAATGGCATGTCGGCGTCCTCACCTGAGAGCGCCTGCGCGAGCAGCGGTGTGTTGTTGTTCGGTGTCAGTTGGCCGTTGGTCAGGTCAACTGCAAACATACACACGGTTCGCATCCGCTCCACATACACGAGTGACGCACACACTCGTTAGTGATAGCACACACACACATTTATGACTGAACCATCGAAATTTTTCAAATTCAAAAACTCCCTCCGCCGCCTCGGCTACACCTCATCTTTCCTCAATTTACCATATTGAACGGTAAAGTGACTATCAATGTAATCCCAACTCAATATTAAAGTTTTCTAGCGTGGATAAAGTTGAAGCGCGTAAATGCATGAATAATTTAACCGTTGGAGACAGATGCGGAGCTGACGAATGAGGACACAGAAGACTGCCCGGGCTCAGATTATGTCGGAACAAAAAAATATCACGTATGTCACGTGCATTCAAATGAAAAAGAGAGCTCGAAGTTTCGCGGGCATAAATCACAGAGGGCGAAAAAACTTTTACAAAATATCCAGTAAATTATCCGACGTGAGTTCTCCGTGGCACGCGGCGGTCTGCTTATTGAATAGGAAAGGACATTAGCATACGGCGCACGTCGCAGCGTCTTGTGACTTGCGACGCGCAACGCCTGGCCGACGACGCTCGGCCGCTGCGAGACGCTCACAGCACGCAGCGTTCACGCGTGTATTTAACCGCCCTAAACCATAGAATAAATAACAATGAGGACGTACATGAGATACACTAACTTTTGCCTTTAATCGCAAATTTCCATGCGCACATACCTACCTACCCCGTTTAAAAAGATCTGTGCCAACTCATTACAACTCTAAATTTCAGTGATAATTCAAAGAAATTTAGGCTGTAGATTCATTATAAACGTAACCCGACGTCTCAACAATAACTAGATTAATATTCGTCCCACATTTTTGCTTGCTCACAGTGTCACCATTTACCCCTATTGGCTTGTACGACAAATTTTATTTTTGTCAGATGCGCGAGTTATGATTTAGTGTGAAAAATGGAGGTCCGCGGTCGCACCAGGTGATTACCGGCCTGCGAGTGACTTTGCGAAAAAAGTACAATATAAGTAATGGAGGATGAATGATAGATGGCGCGCGGGTGCCCACTCCCGCGCTCGCGAGCGCGCCTGCGCCCGCTCGCGCCCGGCCGACTAAAATGCTGACACATTTTAATAACATTACTTTGCGATGTGAGAGGCTATTTATTTGAGGGCCCAGTGTAATAAATAAGAATTCGAGTGTTGGCGCAGACACGTCTCGGGATCATTAATATGTCGATCGGTCTTAGTTCATTCTTTTCCCATTACAGCGGGGCGTTCGACTACTTATACTCATTAATTTAAACAAGTATGATATATGTATATTTAATAGTTCTTTTTGGAGAATTAAGCGTGCTATTGTTGATGATAAGGAAGTCTTCAATAATTTGTGAGTTCTAAGTAAAAGTGTCATCAGTTAACCTGTGAAAGCGTGGCGGCGGCGGATTTATTGTTATAAAATGTTGTTTATCGCTTCAATCATACTTCACGGGTCGGTTCACAGCAAACAAAGTCACAAACAGGCTCAACTAAGTTGGGTGCGAAGCGTGTTCCTGACCTCAAATAATTTACGACTTAAACAATTCAGTTTACATGCGAACAACGGGAGGCGAGTTATCTACAGCGGTCATATCTGTGTCGGACGTAGCTCCCAGCTAATAGATAGTTTGTACAGACATGTTAACGCGTGTTCATCGTGTAATTTGTGCGTATAATAGTTAAAGTTTCCTAACGCTTTGAACGTAACCGAGAAGGTAGAAACGAAGACGCCAACAACAAAGTTTTAAGTTCAAAAAGTTGATGCACGTGTAATTACCGAGTTTTGTTCGTTGATAAACTTTTGGCTATCAAGCTTGGTATTCCAAATCGCTGGCATACTCTTTGTTCGCTCACCTAATTGCAAGTTACTTTTTGTAGTTAATATCTTGCGGGCAAAGTGGTTCATCTAAATTATCTTTAACGTCGGCGAATAAGTTGGTGTAAGGTATGTCTCACCTTGTTTAGCGCGGGGGAGCACACATTCATCTATAAATTCAGAGGCCGTCTGGCGAGAGCTATTCGAACTTTCATAATTGCGAAGTTCGGCCAAACTTAATAATTCTTCTTCAGAAGTAGGATGACGGCCGAACGAAATATTCACGGAGCGTAGTACCGACGTAACACCCGCCCTTGAATCCACTATATTACGCGGGACTTTTTATGTGTTACAATGTCCCCGTTCGAAAGTCGGCACCGAATTTTAAGGAACGAATAGGTAAGTATTTTATTAGCTTTACTCATGGAAGTAATAACAAAAAAATGGAAAAGTTGGAATCAATATTCTTTGTGTGGATATTAAAGCTTTCCCATATTTCGTTTTTGTTTTGTAATGGGTGTAATGTATTTATGAAAGTATACAGATTTCCGATATAATATGTTTGATGTTTGTTTCTGTTGTTATAATCAACTAATGTTCGTTTGCCTTTGATATTGTATACTATTGCCAAAATTGAAAACGTGCTACTCAGGCGTGCTTTAAAAGTTTGATTTGCTAAAAAAACAGTATCAGTGTAAAAATAAGACGGTAACTAAAAATAGAAAGTTCGCATCCTTCACCTACAAGATCGTAATACTTCATTTCCCACTTGGCGCGATTGAAATGTTTTATTTGAGCGTTTACCGGGAACCTCGCACACGTCTCGTCCAAAACGTATATTTAATAGGTGCCATCAATAACTCACCGTGAAGATGATACGCTTTTGCGGGTTTTCGATCGTTTAGCCGCTGGGACTTATCTCAATTGCAAATTAATCGAATTTCTATGCTGGTTGTTGTCGGGCAGCACGCACGCGCCGCGCACATTTGTAATTCAAAGAAGGAGCCGCGTGTCCTTTCTCTAAATCTCAGGAGTCGTCGAGTTTACCTTTTATGGCGGTTCGCAGCCTCATTCAATACGATGTTTACCCTATAACGGTAACCATTACACGCGCTTCCGTGGTTCAGCCATAGAATGGGATTAGTCGGAGATAACACGTAAAGCGACATTAAAGAAGCGAAAAGAAACTCGAGTAATATGAATCTTCGTAAAACACAGATTATGAATTAGAAAAAATCCAAATTATCTCTCTCTACGAATGACTAAAAATCTTCAATTAAAATTACTACCCATGTAGTCAAATTATAATTTACCTACTAGCAGATTAGTTCCGCTTACAACTACAAAATCTACTGCTTAAATAATTACACAATGTTTCTTCTATTCTATGATCAAAGATATTTTCTTTTCTATTCTATCTGCATTTTATCTTAGGAATTTTAACACTTCAATTTGAAACTATATCGTACATACACTCTGCCTAAGGCAAAAAATGACAAAATTACAATAATAATACTATTCTAGATAAAAGATCTTAAAACTAAACAACAATAAATACATCTAAGTATAGAAAGTTTGCACCACCAATCACATTATTTTGTTTTACCACCAATTACTATTCTAGTCGCTTACATTTTACATTTCTACCTTTTTTTACAAAGAAAAAGCAATATAATTTTCCAGCTTTAAAAATGTTATTCTTTTCACAGAGACCTTGTAAGTCGACACTAATTTGAAGCTCTTCTAATATACAATAAGTAATAAAAATCGCCCGCAATAATTTAAAGTAGCTAGTCTAGACTATCGGGAATTTTTCTAGTTGTAATTTTATTAGACGGCCAGAAAGTTCTACGGAGATAGCCTACGCGGTCCTGCTTCTGTTTTGTCTAATTCTTATTCTAATCTAGAGTCTATTTAACATTTCGACTACTGTTGTACTAATTTACTTCTTAACTCTGAAAACACTATGAAATGTCTACCACACTTCAGTCTTTACTTTTATTTAAAGTTCTTCCAAATGTTACACACTGTTACGTACACTATTCTAAAGTTCAACGATAGTGACCAAACTGTAATGTTCAATAACAAAATTACTCGCCCTAGAGATGTAGAGGACGTCACACTCCTTTGGCGAACTGCTGTTCTCTTGGTAATCACAAACTTGCTTGTCCGCACAAAGTGCGTAGGTAGGAATAGGTTCTAGGTAGGTATTTACACGATTTGTGTGTATGTAAATCCCTTATCCCCGTTCGGAGCAGTTTAGAGTGTGTATTGGCTCGTTGGTGAATGCGGACATGGACTATAGGGCTATTAGAGTAGCCGAGCAGCTAACGCGCGCAGCGCTCTCCATGCAGGGGAGAAAGGACTTACTATGCGTACACCGGACACATTGCGCAGGATTTGTGCGCTCAATACGACACTAACTAGAAGAGATTAGTATGCTAATAGTGCCCATTATGGACTCACGGACACACTCCAATTCGGTGGAATTCTACAATAAAAATTTATGGACGATGGAGCTCGCTAGACTAGCGCATTTATAGTCAAAATCTATGGCATCCATAAAACAAAATCTATCTAAAATAAATAAAAGTAAAGAAATAAAAATTTCTGACCCATCCAAACACAGCACTCGCAATGCTAAATCAGCGTGGGGCCGCTGAGCGCTATGGAGGTACACTATCAACTAGGTATTTACATGAGTATCTAAACAAGTGCTGTAGAGGTTAGTGCGGAACGAGGTCGCACTCAACTCCGACCTAAGCAACAAGCACTAAACGTAACAGTTACTAACACAATTAACGGTCAAATATCTTAAATTACAAATGGAGTTGGCACAGTTCGCGACGCGCGGCCACTCGCCGCCTCGCCAGCTAATTATTTGGATTCGAACCGACGGCCGTGTGACCCTTCAAGGAATTTCGTTTCAAGGCGCTAATTTGTCGTAACGTCGTTTCCTTATTTTTGTTTTGGACTTTGTGTTGGACGAGCTGCTAATTTAACTCGATACCGTTTTAAACGGTAAATTGGACTAGGAGGGCGATTCGGTCTTGTTTAAAATGTTCCCGGTAAGAGTGCAAGTGAGGATCGAACTATGCAAAATAGTTATGTGGGTGTGTCTGGTTCGCGGGCTGCATTCTGAGGGCGAGCGTGTTGAATGTGCGGAATGTTGGCGATGCGGCGGCGGCGCGCGGGCGGCCGCGGTCGCGCGTGCCGGCCTCCCGGGGGCAGCACCACCCGCGCGGGCGCCGGTGGTGCCGGCCCCCGCTCCACATGCTCGCTTACCGGCTTGCTGGGCAGGGCCGCGGCGCGGGCACCACGCTGCATGTGCCGCATTGGATGAGTCAGAAAAACGAAATGCCAACGTTAAAATTCGATTGCGTCCCGACAGTGACGGCCTACCGACTCCTTGAGACAATATAATCAAAGTTCACCGCACGCTAGCCAACTCCACGGTTACACACTATCTCTTCCAGTTTATTTTGGTCGCAATCGATATGCGAACGAATGGTAAATAACTGAGGCACTGATCGACCTCGATTTATAAACGATCAATTGGACAATAAACGATAAAACGTTTTGCTTATACAACGGCAATTTCCTTTATTTTAAAATATAGCGGCTTCACAATATCATAAACTTACGAATAATGATATAAGACGATATGTCGGAACAGCAATAAGAACAGTAAGTACTATTAACTTATGATTATAAAATAGACTTAATTATTATTATAAAGAATTTGACACATGGGTTACAATAATTAATACAATCATGAAAGATTTGTGCATTATGAACGACACCTAACTAATTAAATTACGTATTTAATTTAATTTAAATATATTGGAATTACTTCCTGAGGGATACCGCAACTCAGTGAATGAAATGTTTAAATATAAAACTGTTTACATCTGAGTATAATAGTATCGTGCTATATGGGCAAACCTAGTCGGGCGATTGTGACACGCATCTGCGAAATCGGGCCTTACTTTACAAAAACATTTGTTTTTGCGACATTGCATTCCTTGATTCGAGAGGGAAACGTGGGGCGTTAATACCAAAGAGCTATTCGCTTGAGAAAAGATTTATTTATGTTCGTAAGAATTTCCGGGAGCCGTTTAGCGGGTGTTCCGGGTTAGAGAGGTGTAAAGGCGTGGCGTGGCTCGGCGGAGAGCGGCGGCGGCGCACGCGTCTACGAGCTCTGCCCGAGCACGCCCGCGTTTACGTACTCCGCACCGACCAACAGACGACTTTCCGGTGGTATAACTCCCACTACACCTGCGGCAACAAAATAAAAAAAGCTACAAAGCCGGCTACGAAGCTACGAGGGTTCCGCCAACAGAACCGCGCTTAAATAAACAAACACTCCACATGAAAGGAAAAACGTTACGCGGAACCCTGATAAGAACTCATAGTCTAATTCAAAAATTAACATGAAGGGGAAAAACAAAAGATATAAAAAATATCATTACAGCGAGGAGTAAAGGAGGAAGAATATCGCCCTGAGCTCCACTCATCGAATCTTTATGGGGAAACTTGGAATTGATAGTTTCCTGTTTACTGTTTTCGGGCTATTTAAAATTGTTTGCACGCACGGAATGATGGACTGGCTTTATTAATGTTGTTGGAGGCCTGCTTGCACGCACGGGCGCGGGCACCGCGCCGCCTCGGGCGCGGTGCAGCCCCGTGTGCCCCATGTGCCCGCGGTCATTACGTGTTGCCTACGTATCGATTCGATCATCAAAACTGTATCAAGAACATGGTGTTATTCACTGAGTAATACATTCTGTATTAGTATATTTAAACACGCAATGGATCACGTAAAGAGGGAAACGTCAATTTTAATGCCCGAACACTATAAATAACGATTACAGTTCCGCACTGAACGTACGGTCATTTGCTCAATGAAGATATAGAAACGAAACGAGTTCGTTGGAGTAATTGGTGTAATGGTGACTTAAGTGGCCGTGGTCACACACTAAGGGTACACTTACACGACGCGATATAATATTTCAAGCTTACTTAAAGTATGACTAGTTTAGAGGATGGCGATAAGGACGGTCGCACACGTAGCGATTTAATGATCGAATGTTAACTTATAGTTACGTAATAATTTCGATAAAATACCTTAATTTTGACAAATAATTATTGCGAGGTGTGGTGATTTATAAAGCAATGGTTTATTGCTATAAAACTTCGATGATTACTTAGATCGACCGTTTGGAGACAAGAGAGTCCCGTAAGGTTGCACCTTTATTCAAATACACTGAACCGCTTTACAATAACGATAACACGAAGAAGGTAGCGTAAAATAGATGCATCCAAAAATATTATACAACAACAACAATAAATATTAGTATCAATAACATTATCATTTAAGCAGTGTAAATATTTAAAATATAATAGAGAAATAACTTTAAAATTAAAATCAAATACATACATATATTACAATATAATTATAGCGAATATTCAATAAACTATTAAAATAACACTTTTCAAGCTCGATGTATTGTTTATTTTATTATTATAATGAGTAAATAATAATTACGAATCTAAACTAAGCTAAACTGGTGAAAAGCTATGCAAATAAAGACCTAAATGTCGTTTAGTTTTCATCCTCTAAACTTAGTAATTTTCAAAATTAATTGCACTACAATTCTTATCTGTCTAATATTGATTAAGTTTACTCTTAGATATAATAAAGTTACTATGATGTAACGACTGAACACAACGCTAGGTTCTGTTCATCCATCCATCCATCTGTTCATCCATTTTCAATTATTCATTGCTTTCGAACAACAAATATTAAATAACTACGTTATTTTTCAGTACAGTGAATATGTATGAATAAATAACATACTTATAGGTTGAAATGCGTCAGTTTTGTTGTCACACGTAAAAGTTTTATTAATTATTTATACTTGTTATTACTATTATTGGAACTACTTGAATGTACTGTCAGGCACAATTTGTAGGTGGTTGAAAGGCAGGCAATACATTACTTGTTATTTATTGTTATATACGATGTGAGTTCTGACTCATTGCGTATGTATGGGGATATAGAAGGGAGGCGTCCCTACTATGAGTTCTAGTTCTGTAGTATAATGCGATAAAGTAACATTATTATGCTTTTTATTGCCGCGGATAGTATGTTAGTTTTTTTTTACTTGAACTTGAAACAAAATATCTTAATAGGTGGAATGTATGGTATAGTTTTGAAAGCGTTGTGTCCAGTCCGTACCTACCTATGTCCTATAGAAATCCAAACGCTACACACTACAGCATGCTATGTAGAGGATATCGATATATGATTACTGATGCTAATAAAGTACTACATCTATTTGCCGCTATTATTGTTACACCTAATACAATAGAGAGGAAGAAGTTAAAACATCTACACGAGTCTAATATTACACGTCTATCACCGAGATTACTATAATTTAGTCCGGACTACGATTTTCAATAAATATGCAAATTACATTATGATCTTAGTTGTTTCAGCTTGTAAAGCTTAAATGGTTTGATTATCTTGGCCATCACGGCACTTGTTATTGAGTCTCACAAAATGAAGGTACGCCTTTTTCTCGAACGGCCCTCGTTCTATGAGTTCCAAGTACCGGGTGAAAATGTTTGTTGAGTTATTTGCCCGCATACTAGAACTATGTGTAAACTATGCCCTAGCGGCTTCATCTTTTCTCGACACGCGGTTAACGAGGTTGTCTTCCGAATTTTGTAAACAAATATGTCTTCAGAAAAGTGTATTCAAGTTCTCGTACTGCCCCGTAACTACAGTGCCACAAATTATTTGACATTAATTCCGTCCCATTAGAGACTAACAAAGTTGTTTATACGTTCGAAACTGTCTTTGTCGGAGCCGTACGTGCAGTCGTTTCCAAGTTGGAGGAAACGACTAGTTCATATTAAAGGCGCGCGACGAAGTTGTGGATCGCAGCGGCGGCGGCGCGGCACTTTGTCATAGCATCTGCTGCATCAAAGGACGTAACCGCGTTTTACTCCATAATACAATTATATTAAGGGCGAGCGATGCGATGCCTGTGCCGTCAAGATATTTACATTAAAATCGTGAAATTTAATTAACCCACTCCTGACCGGATATCTGCGGTTAGATAATTTATGGTCGACTTAATATTGGTGATGTAGATGACGTTACCAATAAGCCGGTAGCGTCGGCTGAGGAATGCTAATGGGCAAAGCGGCACACATTAATTGTGGGCGGCCGCGCCGGCGCACATTGCACGCACGTACGCATTTACCGCAGATGCTGATTTTGTGTAATACAAAATTACACATATTCCTATACAAAATAGACTCAATAGACTGAAAGGTTCTTTCTAAAACTCCTAATTTTGGTAAGTACATTACTTTGGCACGTTGCAGTTGATTGTTTAGCTTGGCGGTTTTAATTTGAGAACAAATTCTGACATAGTAATTGTGTTCTTCGGCTATCTAATTATATTTACAGTTCAACGACTATCCAGTAATGTTTATTTAACGACAAGACAGCGAGATGAGACTGTCTCGCGTGTCGTAAAACGACGGTTGAAAAGTAATTAACGCGGAACGATTTGTACATCGTTGAAGAAAAAGTTGACCGGTTGCGGGGGTTCCGCTGCGATAACATCAATCGTTGTTCACCGACTGAGGCGAGAGTCTGACCTCACCCGCGTCCTACGCTCAATTAGAATTTCCAATAGTGCTCGCGTTTCTAGATTCTGTCTGCGTCCAACCGAAAAATTCTCTCGGTGTGCGCTCCGGCCGGGAAAAAGTAGAAAGCGAAGGTTAGTGGCGTAATTATGGCGGAGCGGAGGCAGCTCAAACACGGAGTGTGGACAAATAACGAGAAGAGTATTTGTGCAGCTGCGCTCCGCACTCACCTATGGCAGCCCGCGCACGCGCCCGCGCCCGCACTCCACCGCACGGCCTATCCTCTAGTGTTATTTCTCCCCGAGCACGCGACCAACTAATCCCGAAAGAACAATAAGAACCGCATAAAAATTAACATTCTGGTCTCATTCGGCGGGATCGACTGGAAGTCCGTGGACTACTTTTAATTAGTGGGAATTCTTTTTCGTCCGTCCCGAGATTTACATAGAAGTCACCACAAAAAGGACGTCACTTTTTCAGTACTTTTGTTTGAATCTGTTTAAATCTCTTTTAAAAGCTTTTGCTGTTAATGAGGAGCGGGCGATGGTGCGATACTAGTAGCGGGCGAGGTGCGGGGGTACGGGGGGCCGCTCCCGAGTCGGCTCAGCGAAGGCGAGCTGGTATTTGCGCTAGTGTTTGTTTGCCCGACGCGTAGCATTTGAGAATCGTTAGGGCGAATCGTCTGTAAACATAGAACGACGCGCTCGCAATTGGCCGGATTGTCTCGACAAAATTCTGGAGATAAACAATAAATAGTATTTCTCAAAACATGGACGTTTTGTAATTGACGGCGTGGCAGATTTATCTAGATGGTTCAGTCATTGTTAGGGGTGTTAACTTGTTAGTAAAGTTGTTAGTGAGAGTTCACACGAACTTTTGCCTCGGCGAGTTAGTTGAAATGGGAAGTTAGGACATAGTCACCACAGCAGATTACGAAAATTAGCGTATGCGTAGTTAAGTTTGTAAATGAGCAGCATGTCAGTAGTAAGCGGGTCGTGCCGACTGCAATAGAGTTAGCGGTTAGTGGAATGCATTGTCGCGGCGCGAGTTCACAGATGCATGGCGTGTACATTGTAAACCCCGCTGAGCTCGAGCGGGTGGTATGGCAGGAGAGTCGCCAGGTGGTGGTAGTGATTGCCGGATAGTTGGTGGTGCAAGCTCGCCAGGGGATTACCTGCAGGGTATGGCAGCCCGAAGCTAGGATAGCCCGAATAGCTACGTCCTGCCGCGTAGGCGGCGTATGCTGCGGGGAAACCTGCACAACAAAAATTTATAAGTTATTACACTGTTACACTCCACTGCCAGTAGTTGAGGTGAGAAGCGGAGGTTAATCGTTGAATCGCATGCTTTCATTCGGCGTTTTGTCGGTTTAAACGCCTCTTTTTGAATACTGCGTCGCCGATAGTGATTCATTGGGCGATATAAACATTCGGTATGTAACACGTGTCCCGGTGGCCCAATTCTAAAATAGAGCCGTCACATAAAAGGTAGGCAAGTATATCGTACATGCTCGGTACGACATTGCTTTGGACAATGTCCAGCGAATGATATTTTGTAAACATCGTTTAATGTAGCACAGTATAAGTGGACTAACGACGGCTTCATACTGCCGTAACAGATACCTAGTGTGTTTAATTAACAAACTTACTGAATTATCAACAAAAAATATCTACTCTATACCAAAACAATCATTAACTCTAATATGAAACATATAGTACAGCGGACGGTTCAGCGTGCCGTGTACTATGAGTTTCGTTAACAAAATGAAGTCCGTTATAAAATGTAAAATGAATGATGGCCGGACGGTCCTCGGCTGATATGATTACTATACCGGATCGTTTATCATATTATTGCCAATCAAAATAGTGTATCTGTCAGGCGCCGCGATCCATCAACCGGCAGATGGACGGCCGCGCAGCGAGCGCGACTACCATTGATTGAATCTACACCGCCAACCAACACTTTAACTGAATTAGAGAGTTAATTAATTACTGCCATGATCCGTTTTGGCATGTACCCCCGATTAGCACTTCAATAGTCCGCTTACGAATGTTGTTTACAAGCATAGTACGCTCCACAGTGAGAAATGGTCTGACAGATGCAGGGTTTAGCAGATATGAAGTGACTGTTGAAAATATAATGTGAATCAACTTACCGTCAGGAAGAGCACCCAATGACCACATGAAATCTAGAAATGTAAAAACATTTACATAAATCGATCGATCCTTACACCTTACATTTATATATGTGTGTATTTGTTATATAAGTATTATAAATTGATAGTAGTGAGTATTGTGCCTTGAGACACTATTTTGCTTGGCGAAAAATTTTGAACTTACAAGTACTGAGTATATATGGTGAAATATAATGTCTATATCTAATTAATATTTTATATAAAGAGCATTCTATATTTCTAGATGGCAGTCTACTTTCAAACATTTTCTAAAGTGGCTCCAAATAATGGGGTATGTTAGTAAACTTTATCATCATACTTGATGTTGTTATACCATCACTTGACAATGTTAATCTATTCTACACATTGTTAGTCTAAAACTAAACATGTTAAACAAACAGACATTTTTAAATATTTTAGAAATGAATTTATTAATTCTAAATGCTACCAAAATTACCTACTTAATAAGTTAATAAGTACAATTAATACTATTAGTTTACGAGAGCTATGTATCATAATACAAATATTGGGAGTATCAAGATATAGATGTTACTGTTAAACCAGTAACAGTCAATCGTGAAGAGTCGGAAGGTATACAACTAAAGTATAAACTAATAGTGAACATATGTTTAGTCGTAGTTTGCATTGCACAATAATATAAATAAATATGTAAAGAGTAAGGATTCAAATTAAATAGATTACCTAATTATATCACAAGTACTATGGACACACAATAAATTTAATGGAAATTTGGATTTACCTAAATTTCTTTACAAAACAATTGTAAATAAATCAACAAAAATAAATAAAATGTCTAATGATCTCCATAAAACTGATAAGAAAACATCCACATAATAGGTACCTCTTTCCTTCCACTGAAAACATTTTTGAAAAGCCGACATCAAGCTGTAAATCTAGTCATGGTAGAGCTAAAGAGTTTAATATATCATTTATGAAAATATTGTCAAACATCATCGTCAAGTCGCAATTCATGACATTACTATGCTCTGGTGCTAAAGGTTAGTTACTTCATGGATGGATGTGTAGCAAAACTGGCAAGAATCATCGAGCCCATAAAGGTTCTCGTAAATATTTCGTATTAAAAAGCTACTCAGAAATCAGAAAAATACCAGGCCCAATACTATATCTTCTAACTATGAAAGTATGTGTATTGTAAAACAAATTGAATTAAGCACCTACAACCTGGTAGAAAAATATTGTTCTCTATCAACCCTACATAAAATTGTTCCAGTTTTTCATTCTACTATTCCTCAAAATTTATGAATATTTATATAAATTATTGTATAAGAACTGATTCTATAGCTCTTCTAAATTATTTTGGTACACATTTCGAAAATCTGCTAACTAACTGATTCTCTAATGGCAATTACTAAAAATAAGACACTTTGGATATTATCAGTTTCCTTAAAGTACATTAAAATTGTCACTTTGGCTTGGTAGGAGAAGAGAGTAGGAATGTAAGAAAGAGCTAGGAATGGACAGGAAAGCTGAAACAGCGTAGAGGAATGCAATAAAGAATTATTATTTGAAGGTTCTGATCAGAGTAGCCCTAGCGGGTAAAAAATTAGAAAGGATGATGCGGGTGTTGCTGAAAGAGGATTGCGGATCAGAGGGGCAGAGGAGTCGGGATAGTGGTGTGAGTAAGGGGGGAGTAGAGGGTCTGGATGTCGAGGGCATGGGCGTTGAGGAGTTCAGAGACGGAATAAGTGAGAGGTGGTAGTGCAAGGGGCGCGAGCGCAGGGCGCGGGGGGCGCGGGGACGGGCGGAGTGCGGCAAGTGCGCGACGGTAGGCGGCCGCGGCGGCCCCGGGCGCGCCCGCGCCTGCGCTCGCGCCAATCAGCAGCTGCGCGGGGGCATGAACCGGGTACGGCGCGTACCGCACGCCGCCCGCGCCGGCCACGCTGCTACCTAGCAACTCACCGTACGCGCCGCGGCCGGCGGCTCTCGTCTTCGCCAAGTTCGCTGGGAGCATGACTTCTTTCGGTTGTGCTTTTTTGCATTCCACCTGTAACAAAAGAATTAAATATTAATACGTAAATATTCATGAAGTTTTTAAGAAAGACTTTAAGTTCTTTTAAGGAGACTGGCTGAATTTTGAGCACGTCCGCAAGTTTTGATAAAACTCGTTTGTAGGACTATAAGCGCGCAAGTGCGGTGCGGCCCACACTAATGTAAAGATAACTGTAGATTATTTTTTCATTAATCTGTTGTTGATGTTTATGTAAGTCTTCGTTGATCATAGGCGCGTGAGTAACCGTAAATACTCAATAAGAAAATTACTCCATAATTTGAAAAATATTTCGTCAGCTTCATCATTGTATCAACCGACCCACCAAAGCCCAAGGGAAGATAATTTGAAATATTTTTCAATCAGAGATTTTCTTTTTTAATTTATCATCTTTTTTCTTTTCCTTTTTGTCCTATTTCATTCATTGTTTGTATTCAGCTATAACTGGAGTCAGCAGAATGAAGCAAATATCTTCTTCAAGATCGGGTGACTCGCAAAATTATGGAAGAAAAGGGGCGACGAAATCGGTCGACAATCCGTTATGCTTCACGGTTCGAAGAACAAATTGAATTTTAATTTGCTTTACCAAGTCAAGGAGCTTATCATTGAATACTTATTATACAGCAAGACAAATTTTACGAGCTTCGATGTAATTATTCGCTATCATTATGTCGAATCTTACAACTTGTTTGCTAACGAAACCTGAGACGAGACCTGTTGATGTCGAATTTCAAAAATATACACATTTTTCACCGAAAAGTGGATTAAGCTGTGAAAAATATCGGCAAGTTTAAGCGGGGCTATAAATAAATGAAGCATCAACGTAATCCCGGCGCTCTGCCACGGACTACGAAAACCAAAGTAAATTAATGTACCTCATAATTAAACCCTACGTTTAATCGATCCATTAAGTAATTTTAACGAACAGTATGGCTCTCTTCAGTGCTTGTATCCTCCCGCGCCCCGCACGGGAGGGTTGGAGGCAAGTATAAATTACCCAATCTACGCTAACCTAAACCTCTAGCAATAGAATTTTCGCTACAGAGCGCCAACATTACAGAAAAATATATAGGCTTAAATTAAAGCTGGTCGAATGAATGACTCGGGCGTTGTTCATTTTTCAGAGAAGATTTAAAGTATGATGAGGTAAGAACAGATCGGAACATTTAAAGTGTCGCCAGAGTTTCTAGTTACATTTTTCATAGTGGTGCATAATCGCGACGTGTCCCCGTTCGGTGCGGGGAGGGAACATAAACTCGCGTCCACATTTGTCACGCGGCCGTCACAAGCCGACAAATGAAGGCTTTGCCACGCCGTTCGCGCACTTTGTGCACTTTGCACAACTTTCTGCGTCGACATGGAACTACGTGCCTTTGCATTAACGTGGGGAAGTGAGTGAGCGAGGCTTTACTGCGCTGAGTGTCTTTCCACCAAGTTTTATGCCTAGATAAGGCTGAATAATCAACACGTAATATTAAAGTTGGGGACCGAGATTACGACGGCACGTAATAAAGCACGTTCTAAGCCATATGGCGAAAAGTTGGGATGTTACACTAAAACGAATAGTCACACAATGTTTTAATGTAATGTTGTTGCGCCAAAAATACAGTGGAAATTGTGTTAGGAATATCGGTGCTAAATCGTCCCGCAGCTTGGACGGTATTCTTCGATCGTCCGCGACATAAAAATAGTGAGTGTCGCATTTGTCAGGAGCGATAAAGCTTTACAAATGAACAGGCGCCTACGCCAGCAGCGGCCGCCAACGCCGTGGCCACCCCCAATTTGTTCGGCAACACGCAACCAAGGGGACATGCCAGATAAATACCAGCCTAACTTAAAACTCAGATAGGAAACATCGTTTGTTATACTGTCACATGCACCTCCGTGTAACACGGTCTATCTAATTGAATGGAGAAGTCGAGACGAAACACGAAAACACAATCTGTTCTGTGTAATCAGCAGCGGAAAATGATTTCGTTTTAAATCTACCTACAATAATACGAACAGCCATGAAGAAAATTCAGCGAGGGGATCCGACGTTAATTGATGTCGCGTCGCTGGCGAGCGGAGTGGGAAACAAAAGCTCACAAACAATTCGCATCGGAGTTCGCAATCCCGATCAAGCGTTCGAGATCGCGACGCAGTTTAATGACACGAAAAATAACAAAGGTAAATTGTATTTAGCCCCCGCTAGGTAGGCGCGCCCTCCCGTCGATATATCGATCCGGCTAGGATCCAGTAGTGTTCGACACCGAAGATCTCGGTTAAACCGAGCGGACTTAAGATGTGCTTCAGGGCGGCGTGGCTTAATGCGGCCCGGGCGAACCACCTCGCGGAAACCCGCTCCTAATCCCATCGATGTATGAGGAATTTAATTGTTTCGCGAGAAAACACAGCGTTTTATGCTCCACCACCTCGGCTGAACATTCGCACGTAAACGTGAATTAATACGAATCTGAAAGCAGTCATTAAATTTTCGCTCGATTGATTTTGAGTGAAAACCTTTTAAGGTAAAACAGTAATGTCAATAAATTTGACGTAGAAGAATCGTGCCTACCTTTTAAGAACATTGATTTTGTATTTTATTGGAAGTAACGGAGTGTTTATACATTAATAAATTATAAAGATCCTTACAATCAACCTAATTTTTCTCGTTACTGTTGCAAAGGAATGTAAACATTTTTAATTCACGTTAACCTTACTTTGATCGAACATAAAAATGTACGATGAGTTTAATAAAATGTTAGATCCTTTGGGTAAAATTCGGAAATATCAAGAGATTAAAGACGAAATAACCATTTTATTCATTTGTATAGGCATTGTTGTTTGTAATATTGCGGGAACGGATGAGTTATGATCGGGTGGGACCTGACGGGACCCTTCAGACGCTCAGATTAAGCGATGGTGTTGTAAGCCGATACAGTATACAGGATGTTCGTAGTGCGGCAAGCGACGTATGTTGCGGACTGCCGGTGCCACACACAAAATTACAGTGAGAACACTATTCCAAATTCCAGACGCTTCCTTCCTATCTCAAGAAACTACAAAATAAAGACAGTTCTAAAGTACACGCTTTTCGGAACGACTCGCATGTGTGTTGACGTTAAATGCATTTTATAAGATTCTGCGTTTGTTTCTTTGCGTCTTTATTTCTTTTTACTTTGAAATACTTGTGGAGGACTACGGGCAACCAGCCAAATAGACAACTTTATAAAAGGATAAAATATCTCAGCTTTTCCTAAACGAATATAAATTGGCGCTATGAACGAGTGGCATTTTGATTTGAATTTGGAAACGAGCTTGATAAAACGAGGCAAGAGACTTTCTTCTAAAAATGTGGGATGATTTTCATATTAGCGGCCTAACGCAGTAGATATAAAAAGTCAAGAAAGTACTAAGCAAGCAACTTTGCTGGAGAGTAATGCGGTGCGGGTGTAGCGTACGAACATACGTGAGAGATAAACGGAGACGACAGGGGGAAGGGTTAGGGGGAAGGGGGGTGTGCTCGCTAGATAAGTTTATCAGGGAAACCTCTCGCCTTCGTATTGACAGAGCGTCGCAAGCCTGGCCCTGATTGCCGCTAAGCGGAAGCCGGAGCGTGGGAACCGGAGGCAAGGTAAGAGCTCCAGAATTACATATTTACCGAGATAAAATTGTAAGAGTACGTTCACGTGAAGCTAACTCAATAGAATAACTAGAATTTACTTTTGAAAAATTTTTCGTACTAGAGGTGTGAGATTTTGAAGATCCTAAAAACTGGTATGCTAAGACATTGTGCGTTAGCATTATAGAGACTGTTGGAAAAATATCTAGTACACAATACATTCAAGATAACTAGATAGCTCTAAAGAAAAATCCTAGTAGCGAACGTACGACGTTACGTAAAGGAGATGAGTCACAAATCTTGCGCTCAACAGGTCACGGATAATGAAATACTCTGCCGCACCCCGGGAGCTCTTTCCATATTTACGTAACTGTTGTTCGAAGAAATAAGATAAGCGCGAGTCGACGTTTTCCGTTGAATTTCGGCACGGTTACTTAAAGTGTTGGAGTGTTTACTGAGAGGGTGAAGAGGAGGAGGGACGCGCCTTGATGGGCCGTAATGCGCGAAATTCAAATCAGATATAAGCGATCGAGTCGTCGCGTCGCGTCGATAAGCGGTAACGTTACCTGCAGCGTTACCTCGCCCCAACCGCCGCCGTATTGCACACGCTATAACGATACGATATTCTCAAATGTAAAGCAAAATTCGCGCCCCGATGCCCTTTAAAATATTCGATAAAACGTGTCGGCGACATAGAAAATATGTTTCTGTTTATCAATATTTACGATATTCTGCAGTCATACTTTACGACGCAAACCATAAATAGACTATAATTTACTGTCATCGACAATGCTTTTCAATAAATACCTAATTATATATTCACTTTCACAAATCAACTGTAAAGACATGAAATGGAGCGTATAAAGTTTGCTTGTACAGATATCGAGTGCATACATCGTAAGCCAAGACACAGGAAATAATACTCCGTGTCACATTCACGTTGAATTTTTAATGGGAGCCGCACATTCACCGTCATAGAAATGTTAGTTAGACATTAAATATTAAGGGGTGGCATACACAGGCGACGCGGCTTGCAACATTCATTGCGCCGTGGAAGCCTGTCAAACGCCCACGGCTATTTCTGGGAAATCGATTGCAGTCGATGGCAACGACGAGTTTGTTATGCGAAACCACCAAGACGTTTTACATCGTACGCTTTATTGCATAATATAATATCTACACCTGTTTGTTAATGTTTTGCTGTATTTAACATTTTAAACTCAATTTTCTCTAACGTGAAACTACTCGATATTAGAATCTACAGTGCAAAATTAAAAAGTAAAACTATGTAAACTTTTAAACAGTTCCGCTAGCCGTTGCAGCGGAGAACGACAAACAACTTGGATAACTTCTAACATAATCCAATTTAATAGTTGAACAAACAAAATACCAATTAAATTGAAAGCAAAACGAGCAAAGTGTATATTGGCAGATACTCAGCGGTATTAGCGGCGTTTGCAATTGTAAGCAAACACACGATTACCGACCACTCGCTGCTTAACTAATTCGTATCACGCTTAAGAGTCCTCCCGAACACGGCGAAAAGAATATTACGATCGTGAAGGTCCGGCGACCGCGCAGTTTGCCCAATTGAAACGTATTAACAAAATTTGTGTATTAGCTCAGAAATGGCCAGACACAAAACCTTGTAAAAGTGTTTCCATGTACGAATTGAAACACCCGGAAAATTCCTATACGAAATTCAAATAAAATTGCAAACGATGTATTGGCTCTGCGAGAGGGACGTTAGAGGCGTATGAGTGCAGTTTGCATTAAAGTAATTGTTGAGTGTCGGCCGTTTGTGGTCGCGCTTTGTTCACGCAGCTTCAATTTGCAAAATTAGATGCTGTTATACACAGCGAAGTGGCTATTTTTATTCATCAAACAGCATTGCTTTCTTAATTAAAAATCTACATGTCTTTTGAATAGATACATGTTGAATATGGATGAAGATTTGCTTTTGATTTTTTTAACTCCTCTTTGAGTCTCGTTAAAGCAACGATATAATTTAACGACGAGATATTTTGCTTAGTTTGAGATGTTAAGCGCGATAGTAATAACAAATGAACATAAATCAGAAACTTGCTCATCAGGGCACGGAAAGATAAACCAAAACGTACAAGACAAATTCAGGTGATATTCAGAATTAATAACAGCCCGCGAGAAAGTTTATGACGCACGTACATGCATAAGCTGTAGCAATTAGTTGTAATTAAGTAGGTTGGAGGTCGGGCGCCGCTTGCCTTGTCACACTACCGACTAGATTAAGGTCTCCGGCACGCGGTCCCGCCGCTCGTAACTTGTTTTGCATGAATCTGTACGCGACTTTCATATGACTCTCAGGAGGAGACTCAGTTCAGCACCTCTAATGTAAATGAAATTGTGTGCAAGAAATAAAGCAGGGCTTCTCGGCCGCTATTTATCGCCGCTCGCGTCTCCTAACTCCCCCGTAATGGGAATGTGGAGACGACGCGCCGAGCGCAGTAATGAACCGGCCTGCCTTAACGTATGGCCTTTATTGATGATACCCGCGCCCTCAACACAGTTACTACTTTATTGTCACCCTACGCAGGCATAGTTTCAATTACACGACGCTTCTTACGATACTTTACGGCGGTCGGGGCGTCTGAACACATGCTCCGATGAAAATCCTAGCCTCTCTCGTATTCCTTTGTTAGGTTTAATTACTATCCAAAGAGGTCTGGTGAATAGGTAATTAATCACGGAATAAGATGGATTACGAACTGGTTGATATTGGATATGAGTGATTAATGTAGGCAGGTATTAATTTCGTCACTCTATCTACGTTAAATTAGGTTAAAAATATGAATTCTTCAATATTTTTGGTCGCAGTTACTATGACATGAATAGAACATTATTTTTATGTTCATCAATTAATCCAATCAATAGTTGAAATTAGGGATGTTTCGGTAGATAGTTAGATAGATTGGAACATTTTGGTTGTATAAGTAATTATAACATGATTGCCCAGATTATTGGTGTGTATAGAGAGGGGGAAGGGTGTGGGAGGGGGGTATTGTGCGGGCCCTCGCTAAAGGCGAGTGTACACGGTTCAAACACAAATTCTGTCGATCGTTAGCCGGTACCACGTGTGATTAATTAAATTTCTTTCACGCTTCGAATTTAAGTTCGAGTAGAAATCGTTAACGGCCGGAAAGGCCTGTTGAGCCGTAATTTACGTCTTTTCGTTCGACTTTGGGTATTTGCGTCATTTGAGAGTTGCGTGCTGTGTGCCTTATAACCATTAAATTTATATACGTACATAGGAAATTAGGTAGTTGTTCAAATAGTGATTGCTGTCAGATAACGATCGTAACTTGTAAATTTTACCTTAGAAAATATTAAGCTTTATTATTTTTTTATTTTACTAGTGTTATTAATGTAAAATTAATCTGTTATCCGTGTGGGATCGAAATAGGGAAACAGAATTTACGCTAATACGTCCTTACATTAATATGTTACAAAAAAAAACATTCGATGGAATGGTGATGGTAAAAAAATATTTCTGAAACGAACATTGACTGCAACCTCGGGACTAATAATAAAACTTCGACACATAATCTAGATACTTTGTCAAACAGATAGAAAGTCTCATATCATACCAACGATCAAAACTTTCCTTTCCACAATAAAACGATTATATCGCACGATAGTTTATGTCGCTCACTTCCCGTAACACCTTATTCGAACAAGTAAGTTAAATTAATTCAGGAGTAGGTACCTCAGGGTACAAAATGTCGTTAACAACAGTACTGCATCTAGAATGTTCTACCATGTGTATGTGTATTATTAATGACAGGACGACACATGTGCCGGATACTCTATATACGTTGGATCTCAATTTGTGGTACAAGTTTTTTAGATTTTTTGTTAAACATATCAGATAGGATTTCCTGAATGATCCACACATTTTGTCGATGCTATTTATTATGTTCATGTAACAGGCGGCGAGGCTATTGTCATTTACTTATCATTATTCTAAATTGCGGGCTATCAGTAAAACGTTTTCCAATACTGCCCGACGAGAGTCAAACTCAGAACTCACGCTCATATGCCATGCTTGAGACCACGCATGAGGTAGTCGTTTTTTGTAATCGAAGCATTGAATTGATTCGCTGATCTCGGTATAGAAAAAGCTAAAATGTATTAGCCTCTTATCATAATTTAATTAAAGTCCACAACGAAAAAGAAATGAATTACTACAAATTAAAAGTTATATAAAGGCAGAGCCGGCAATCATAATCCAAATTCTAAAGCTATTCTTTAAATTGAAACAATCTAAATTTCATCAAAGAAAAGTCAAGAAGCAGACAATAGGTACGCAAGTAGAGAATGAAATAGATTTCAATCTTTTCTACTTACTCCACAAAAGACAAAAAGTGAAAACGTTCATTTCAAAATATCAATCCGGTGCCTTATATTCAAGTTTCGGCATTCAAACGAGGTCCTTTTTATACTTCAATCATTACATTCTTTTTGAATAAAAAGGTTAGAAAAGGACTAGACAAAATCCATCCAAATCTTGGGCCCACAACTTGCCAATTGCAAGTTTCAATGAAAAAGGACGGTCGCACGGAACGACTGATATATAGAAGGCGCAAAAATGGCCGCGGACGAATCGATAAAGCTTAGAAGAAGCGCGCTGGGTCCTGCTAAAACGGGAAGTTTATGGTAATCACTGTTGCGGAGGAACTCGTGATTGATTGTTGTACGCGGCCCACTGCGGGCCGCTCCCACACCCACTTCTACCTACTACTATGTACTTACACACATGTTTTCCGTTGTTGTACAAAGATAATTTACGTTAGCGAACCTTTTCGCGAACGTGCCCGCCGAAACTATTTATTAATGGTACCCGTGACTGGGTGCAATAGAAAACCCTCTTATCTGTCTATCTATCGACGCGTCCGTTACGCATGGGTGTGCTACGGCGTAGCCATTCTTTAATGCGGCAGTAACGACAAGGGTGCGACTAGCAGCCCTACGGCCTGTTAAGACGCTAAGAGAAATGGCGATTGAGGATCCCAAGATTTAAGTGGCAGTTTCAAATGTGCCTACTTTTAGTGTTATTTCCTAAACGGAAACCATTTGTTTGCCTCATGCACGATCGAGGAGAAAAATTTACGCAATACTCGAGTATTCCTCAGAAGTGTTTACGAGGAGATTGCTCCGAGGGAAGTGCATTTGCGCCATTATATTCGTTTGTATCGTTTTGTAAAATGTATCTGAAAGTTGAAAATATACTTCGAAAATATTAAAACGTGTATTTTTGCGAGTGCGTGCGCCTAAAAAAGAGAAGTTGGCTATGAATCATCGAGTCCTACTGTCACGTTGTTTTGGGAAACCATTAGTAAAACGTTCAATAAAATTGCGTATAGCTCGTGGAATAAACTGTATCGGGCGTGTTCACTAGTCTCGTTTACGTTACAACACTCGGTTATACGCGGAACTTGGGTATTCTACACCAACTTGTAACTCGCCAGTAATAGCCACTGAAATTTCCTCCGCATATAAAAAAATAAATTCTCAGACAGATATGACGCGGAATTGGGGAATTCTTATTTTATAAATATCGCTGTCCCAACTTTAAGCGATATGTTTCAAGAAACTTATGGTTTTACTTTTCTATTCCACCTTTTTCGTGGTGTAGGCTCATCTTGTATGAAACTTTAGCACCACCGAACCTAAATATTCAACGGTATTCGTGACAAAGCAGTGTTATGATGAAACTTACTATCGGGACATTGAGTAGAAAATATCTGGAGCCCAAACTTGATGCGTACACCCTCATATATCGTGTAGCAATATGACTTTAACAGGTGTGACCTCGTAAAGAAGCACAGGTGTACGCGTCCCAGGGACGGTTAAATCCGGCAAATAGAAATTGATGTTAGTAGGTGAAATCTAAACTACACTATATTTTAGCCATTTCGAGGCGCGTCGGTGCTTTGTTGTTAAAATTCATGGTAAGCGGAAGCAATTAAGGGAGTAATATGTAAGGACGTAATGGAGTGACGGGAATTTGTTGCCAGCGTTTTAATGGACTCCTGTATTTATGTTTCAAAATGCAGCACCGCGAGTCCTCCTGCCTCTTCGCATTAATAATTATCACAATCATTTATAACGCAATTTTATCCAACTCATTACGTATTTAGTCGCTGTCGTCTATGTCCTATTGAAAGCTTTTAATGATACTTGACAACAACAGTATTAGCGATCTAAAAGCACTGTCTACTTTGTATATTGATATTTAGAAGTGCTGACAATTTAAAACAAAATTACAATTCAGCTTCGCCGTTTAAATCTGTGTCATTTACTCCTCGGTCATTAAACACAAAAACCGTCAAAGAAATAAAGATATTTTTTATTATTCAAAGTGAGCCGCGGTATCACCCTATCACTTCGTGCGGGAAGGCGGAGCAGCTATTAGCTTAACGACCATTTTAATATAAGAGATGACATATTAAATTTACGAGGGCGAGCTACCCGTAGCGTAAACGTCGACGCTGACGTGACGCCTCTGTCTTCTTTATTGCGTACGTAAATATAACTATTAGATGTGTTTATGATATGCTAAGGCGAATTTTTGATGGCCGGAACCGTTTACGAGTCACGTACACTCTGTATAACCGATGGTCGTAACATTAATACTCTGACTGTCAAGTGTGCGTTAAACAAACACTGTCGTCTCTTTACTTTGTGACTCAAGTCGCACTTTGTTTGCGAAAACGTGTTAAAACCGAGCCCGTTACATTGATCATTTTCGCCGACACGCAACAAAAAAGGGAAGAAATAATAAGCGATTAGTTTCTCGCTCTGCCGTATATACATTACGCGGATCGCAGGGAGAAAAGCTTGCTTCATGCACACCTCTCGTTTCGCACGGAAGCGAACCGTAATTACTCTAAAACACTACCCATTTGTTTGATGTCTTTGTTCGTTGTTTGCTCCACTTAGGGCGAGCATCACCCTTGCGATTTCGCCCGACACATGCCGTGAGTTTCGTACAGCCATTAGGTGCGAGACAATAGGGCAAGACACAAAAAACAAGCATTAATAATCAGGAATATGCATCGACAACGGGAAAGGGTGGTATCTGTTCTCCAGCCCTTTCAACGGGGACGAAAGATAATGGCGATGGAAACTTCAAGCGACAAAGACAATGGTAATGGCTCGAATAGGTATAGGCATCGTGGCGCCGATTTTTCGTACTCTTTCTGCCTACTCTGTTCTACGTATAGAGTAGAGTATGTAGGGACCCATTGTGTTGCGAGAAAGCGAGAGTGATTGAATTGTTTAATATCACTCGTATTCACAGACAAAAGAATTGTTAACGTGACAACGTCTCATTATAATAATTAACAAGCGTTAAGTTTATTATCACAATTTGTATCAACACTTCAAAGTCAGGAAACGCGCTCACTAAATTTCATGTTAAGTACAAACATTTCGTTAAATTATAAACATTGATATTCAGAGTCGACTAGCTTATGTTTGCTTAATTATTCCTTATTGTGCTATCAAACGTCGCGTGGATGACCACAGTAATTTGATTATGTCCAGAAATTTACATTAAAATAATAAAGTGGCGTTAGAACAAGACAATAGGTATGTTCTGTGCGTGTTGTAGCTGGCTACAAGTTAATCGGGGGCAAGCTTTATGGGCGCACATGATTGTAATAGTCTTGTAAAGGGTGACTGGTAATGTATTACGACAAATGGACGACGCTAAACGATACGGAGCAAGCCAAATAAAACGACACATTTTTGTTTCAAACTTTTCCTCAATTCATTTTTATTTCTCATGAGAACTTACTTTTACTAATAGATTTAATGATATTAAAAATCGAACGAATAAAATGCATTGTTAAAAGTTTAAATTCGCCTAACGTAATTTTAAAGCGAATAGACGGACAAACCGGACGGGCTAAAGCGCTAACTACTGCAATTAAGCCGTTAATCTATCCTGTGTTAGCAAAGTTCATGGCTACATCTGGAATACACATGTCACAGTGCCGCCCCCTCCCGCATGGTGGGGAAAAATCTAAACACAGTAAAAGCCGGCTTTAGTGGCATTTTATTGGCTCCATTTGGAGCCCCGCCAGCTCTGTTCCTTCGTCTCTAATTGATATCTGACCAAAAACGTTCACTTTACGTACGTAGATTTCTTGTAGACAAGTGTTTTGCGTATAGTTTAATCAGTCGGCTAAGATTTCGTGGAAATGAGATTAGTTCTAGACTTTAAAGTTGCTTGAAAATTATGTTTAGCTTTCAATGTACAAATGCAGGAATAGCGACGAATAGTTGCAAAGTAATTTACGTAATTCAACTGTAATATTTGGATCTGGTTTCCACTTGATAAACACATTTGAATTAGTATTTCATGAAAGTAATATTTCTAAGTCGGTTTTAAATTAAATGGATACTGCAGAAGGAAACTGCTTGCTACGTGATTGCATACAAATAAAAGGAAGATTTGCTTCATTCAATTGAGGAATACCTACAGTTAAGGAAAATTGCCATATTGATTGAAATCTATAGAATTATTATTTGTTTGAACTTAAAGTTCGCCTTTCAATAACTTTGGCTAACGAATGAATTTTTAACGAAGTGAATTTATTGAACCAAAAGCTTTCAAATCAATTGAGGATTGATTAATAAAATTATTGTTTGTTTTCATAGAATCTAATAGAAGTTGGTTTAGCAGTTGATGATGTACCACAACACAGACAAAGACCATAGAGACACAGATCATTCTATTTCTTCTCTGTAGTGTCATTAGAAGTGATTGAGGAACTAATGGCTGGAACTAGAATCAGGCTGGAAACAGGCTATTTGGAATCTAGTTGCGGACAAGTTTTTAATAAGATGGTGATAAGCCATTTTTGACATTTCGTTAATCCTAGGACGACCTGACCTTTTACCTGATATTTTTGCATTCTGTGTATTTTTTATATGTATTACTTAAGTCGAACCAATAGTAGTAATCAAAAATGGTTTATTACAATACTCCATTATGTTGTAACTAAATTATAGTTATTTGTACTTACCATTTTGTTGTTGATTTCGTGAAAATGTATTTCGCACACTTTATCTACTATGTCTTCACTTTGAAACGTGACGAAACCGAATCCTGAAACAAAAGAAAGTTTGTATTAGTTAGTGAACGTAATTACAATTGGTACTATTGAATTTATTTGATAAATAAATAATATATCCATGATACATGAAATGAAACAAGATTCCTAAAAATACTTAATAATTTACTCCGGGCTTTTTACATTAATTATGATGAAGTTTTATTTGAATTTAGAATACGGCTAAACCTCAGAATAATCAGTCCGAAAACTTTTCGAATTTACCGTCGTTTCAAGTTATTAGAACCTTAAAAGTCTTGGCTTTGATATCCTTTTGATTAAAGGCAATTGGCGTCAAGGTAATTTCAAAAGGCGCTTCAATCAGTTTTCGACAACACCTATCAGTGTATTGTAGTGAGTTGGCTCGGGCAGGGAACGCGCGACCTCTTTGTGTTCGACAATTTAATAAAACGTGCTCCCCCGCGCCGCTCCGCGCCGTACCGACGACAAACCAAACAATACCTACACCCTCCTTTAAACGCTCCTAGACATTCACGTGGCGGCACTGACGACCAACTTCGCCGATATGTTCTCCGTCCGACTCAAAAGATCGTTCAAGTTCGCCCTCGCACAATTCATGAATTACAAATCGCAATTTTGAGTTTCGCACTCGAATCGCTTTCCAATATTTTATACGATTCCATGCGACAACTTACGTCCTAGCTTACAATTTGTCGTACAAATAAATCCTTAGAGTTCGAAACACAGCTCTCAGCGCGTCGTGTTCCCCGATCCGTAATCACCTGACGTACACCAAGTTTCTGCTTAAAGTGGCAAACAAAACAAGGCGATGAGCAGGCGTGTTTCTGTCTGTTAACGATTAAGACACACATACGTGACGTATCCACCCACTACGACAAATAGCATTAGCGAGCCGCTCCGCAAACAGTCGGTGGCGCCGCGATTATGCTGACACGTACACGAACACAGGTCCCGTATCACAGCAAAGTTTCGACTCGTACCGTGTCCACGTGTTGATATGGGCACGTGTGAGCGACATACATCTTCATGACACGGGATCAACGTCGCCAATCCCAAAAGTTATACTGAACTGTTTCAAAATTGAAGTTGTACGCCAATAGCCCTCAGCGACGCAGGTCTAATCGATACCCTTGTAAATGTTACGGCCGAGCCGATACTTATAATCTGACAGTGCGGCTCTTTGTTCATATTTAGTTCATCACCTTTCACGACTTCGGCTGCCCTAAACAAACAGCACGATCCGGCCGCCGAAACTAGGGCGTACTTGGTATTTCACGCGCGACCGGGTGGCTTTGCGTAGGAATCGAGGCAAAGATAGTAACACCCCGAAAAGGCAAATAGGGGTTCAATCGAGTTCCGTTAGATGACCGTATTTTCTTTATGCATTATAAGGTCGGTGCGGTATATCAAGTGAATCGTTTCTGCGTTATTGCTTTCCCAATAAAAACGATTGGAAACAATCCCCACTTACATAAAACATGGTGTCGGGAAAGTAGTTCGGGACTTGATAAAGCATTGTTTTGATGCTTAGATTATAAGCAATGCAGAGAGCCGACTCGTAACGTGGGACAGATATTATGTAGCTGCGTGCCGAGTGGAGCCGATTCCCCCTTATTTATGCGGGTCTGCAAACTGAATAAAGTGGGAAGCAAGCAACATCGACGGCCGCCGAGTAAAGTTATCTGCGGGCGAGATGGCTTAGCAAATATGAAATCAGACCACACGATCAAACTAATAGAACTTCTTCTAAATGGATTAGCGATGTTAAAATCGTCGATGGTTTGTTGCGATACACTTAAACTGTACAAATAAATACAATACCCGTAAAGTTTGGAGATGAAACGTTAAGAGAAAAGGGAGAAATAGCATTGTCACTGACCACGTAAAAAGTTTTGGGTTTCGTGTTGCCTTTGTGTGCTCACTCTAGATAAATGGGGTATTTTCGTGAAATTCGTCCGCGTCACTTCTCGTAACAATAGCGAAGATAAATAATCTCTGCGTAAGAAAAGGATTCCGTAAACATAATTATTTGAACTCGCAATTGTAGCTGTGAAACGCTAATGAAAGTTCTCCTGGGTCGCTTCAGGAATTAACTTTATTTTTCTCCGACTTCAATTACACCGGGTACCTTTACTTTTTAAGCGGAATACTTTAATTAAATCTGGCGGCTTATAGGTGATCCGCGTCCCTCTACACTGATTGGTCCTTTACTTTGTTTAGTAAATTAAAGTCACATCGCTTCGTATAGCTTTACGTGTAAATTGTAAATATTTTTCGTTAAGATGTTATTCAATAGAAAGGCACCTTTACACATTTCCAACATACTCTAAATGGTAAGATTTCTTTGAGTGTGTTACTAATAGAATTTATATACAAAAATATTTCCATTTCATTATCAATATGCGATATCAATAGGCCTATTTCCTTACCCTCAGCCTGTCAATAACGTAACGCTCACTACTATAGCTATGTAAACGGCGAACGATTTTTATTAATTCCCATCGAGTTCGCACCTGGCGATAGCGGCGCTCGTTATTTTAATATAAGGAGCGAGAGGTTGAAGCAAAGATTATGAATGTGTCTCCCGATATCGGATATCTCGACACATCTGTCGGGCGGCACGTGGAGCTGACAGTGGGCGGCCCGCCCCCGCCCCGCTGCACCCCCGCCCTGCCGAACGCTCCCCCGCCCCCGAATCGGGGCCATAGGCAGTATAATCTGCCCCGCCACTGTATGAAACACCGGCCGGTGGCGTTTATGGCGCTATAATAACCGTATAAAACGCGACTTATTGTAGGCGTCGATAACGGACGTTATACAACCTTAGGCCTCCACTTTGTGCCACGCCGACGCTCCGGGCTCTGCCACATTTTTTCGATGTTACCTTCGCACTCCCCAATAATGGAATTTATTGCGATATCTCCCACTAATGTAATTCCAGCAGTATTCATTTGTCTAATTGAATATTACATTAGCACATACATTATGCACAAGGTACTCCAAGGTATAGACTAAATAAGAACGCGCTGGTTCGAGCGATTCGTATTTTTGTTGGCACACTAATGCAGAATTTTCTCTCCAACATGCAGATTTTCTCAAGATGTTTTCCTTTACTGAAAATAAATATTTACCTGCGCTGCGAAAAATTCAATGGTGCAAAACGTGGATAGAACGTGGCTCACGTACAAGATTAATTCTCCATCGATCCTATCAATATATACATATGTACTAGTATTTAGGATCGCACTGTATTCTGTGTTTCTATATATTATATTTACTACTTGTCATTGTCACAACAACAACTGTACACAAGTTAATAAAACAGTATCTTGTTACAGAGAAAGTGAGTCAACAGGACTCATTGTAGCGTCAATTTTGCTTGTTTTTGTACAGAATAAAAGTAATGTAGTATGTCGGCGATAACTAGCAAGTTTTCATTAGGAGCGCGCTCAACAAGCTCTCAAATGATCAGCGGAGTTGGCCGGTGGCCGCGGCGCTCGACGTCACAACTTTTGTTATTGTTTCGCTTCATTATTGTAATACGAAATACGCGGCACAATAATTAAGAGATCCTCGTCTATCGCCCCCTCTGACGTAATAGTTGGCCGAAACTTTTATCAACGAGCTCTCATCGTGACAGAATGTTTGCTACGTAAATAATTGCCGGATTGCTTCTGAGCTCAGCTAATAATAACAAGTTAATCGCAAATAGTTATTATAGTGTATAAGACTAGGTTATAAGAAAACGGGATTGCCTCCATCGAGTGTCGTTATGCGATCAATGTTTATAAGAAACCTATTAGCTAAACGTTTGTTTCTATGTAGGCTCGCCCAAGTACCTACCTTTGTATGAAAAATCATTCTTTGCTTAATATATTGACATCTGAAAGCAAAAGGTGATGGCCTCGATTCACGCCTATTTGATATTGAACCGTTGCCAATCAGTTTTTTCACCTTTACGTTCAATTAATCACAGAAATATCACGCCACGTCGCGTAGATGAGGTAAAAAAAATAAAATAAGTAACACATAAAAAGTCTCAAGCACCTAATACAATTTTGATGTCTATAAATCACACTTAAAGTGATACTGCAGAACGAAACGATTCTTTTCAAGTTATTTTCTTATCAACGTTACAGTAGAGTATTACACTCTACTTTGTACTAATGGGTGATTGATCGCACTTTCATTGAAGTTTTTATTAGATATTTATTTCCGTTACAAATACTGATCAGCATGTAGGTAAGAACAACAGTCATACATTACGCTGCTCTATGATAAAGTAATCTATCGAGGATTCAAATAGTTGATCGTAATAGCCGCATCAAAATAATACGCGAACTCAGTGCCAATACAAATACGCTGCGATTCTAATGCATTCGCAATGAGGTGCAAAGTCTAAATGTAAACTTTCGGCAAGCTAAGAAATGGGAAATAAAAGCTGGAAAGAATTGGCTCATCCTCATTTTCTCTATTGTTAAGTTGAATGGGACACGAACTATCAACTTGCTAGACGCGCTGATTGTGTGGAGACACCTTTATTGTCTACGTTCAGGTAAGTAAAACAGAAACACTGTTCCTACGGTGCTTTTTCCGTCAAGATGTTCAACTTTTAAAATCCCAAAGTTTGTCCAACTTGTTTTATTGCTTCAGAAACGTTTTAAAGCTTGTGACACAAAAGAATTTTCGGACTCGTCTCCTAGTATTTGGTGAGGAATGCGCAACATGATTTCTTATAAGAATGGACACCTTTGTGACGTTTTTATAGTAAGCAGCTTATCTAAAGCTTCACAAAAATTCTGTGGACGTGTTAATTTGAGAAAAACTCTAGAAAATTATCAGAGGCTTGAAGGAAATTATGCAATTAATCAAACACAACGGAAAAAAATTTAGAGCGATCAGTAACACGAGAAATATTTGGGAGAGTGACCGATAGACCGCAAGCGACAGGACTCAGGACAATTTATCAAGGGTGGCGGTACCCTCGTCCAATCGGTTGATAGCAATGCCATAAATATTTACTTTAATAAGATTCCGTCCTTTTTATTCGCGTGTGTTTTACGACACAGTTTGGCCCGTGATGTCAACCTGGGAGCAGCGTAAGCGCATTGTTTTTTATAGTGCCGGAATTTGTAGCGGAGTAAGTGAATATTCCTGACCCTGTCGTAATAGATTGTAAAGCTGTGAATGTCGCAATCGAGTATCGACTGTGTAAGTCTGGGACGCTACGTAAGCTGAGTGAGGTTGGAGAGTTGTATTTATTTTGTTAAAAGCAATGTTGTTGACCGAGTGGTATTACATATACGTAATTATAGATTTCTTGCACGTACTTTAAAAGTGTATGTGAGGTGCATTCATTTGTACAGTTGAACACTGATACATATAAGTGTATGGCGTCACAAAAGTGTCTAAGCGATTAGTTTTTTGGGCTACGTGTCGTAGGTTCGATCCACGCACGGAACAAATATTTGTATGATCTACAGATATTTGTTTCGGTTCTGGTTGTCTGTGTATGTGACATGTATGTTTGTTAACAGTATCCACGATACAGGAGAAATCCTAGTGTGGGGCAATATATTTAAAAAGAAAAAAAAAATAGATGAAATTAACTTTCATATGAAATTATACATGCATTCCAGTAATATATTATTTAATTTATAGATATAGTTGAACTACATAAAACTGTTAGTTCGACCGTCTCAATAACACTGTGTGTGATTTCTATTACTAAGCAATCTACTAGAGCAGTGTTCCGCAAAGAGTGTGCCGCGGCACAGTAGTGTACCGTGGTCATTAGTTGGTGTGCCTCGGAAAAATAAGGTTAATTACTAATAAATATTGGTTTGTTGATTATTAATAAATATCGTTTTGTTGATTTATAATATATGTTGGTTAATATAATGTAAAAATTGATCTTGATTTATGGTGTACCTCCAAAATTTTCCGATTTTTAGATTTACCTTAAACACAAAAAGTTTGCGGAACACTGTACTAGAGCATAAAAGCGATTCATCCCTAGAATCATTTATTGCAATGTCCGTAAAGGTGATTCATGTTCCACTCTATAACAGGTTGACATTGAACTAGATTGAAATGTTGTTCTCAGGTATAAAAACAGCAGTTCAGTGCAGATCATAAATATAAAGAAACAGCCAAGGTTATGAGGTTTCAGTATGTAAAACTACAATAGTGCTGCCTACTATTTGAGGCACAAAAATATAGTACGGAAAATTGTAAAGTCGTTTGTCGCACGGAATGAAGCAATAAGAATTTGATGAATTTATACAAAACCATAAACCGAATTTGCGATTTATAGCACATAATAATGTAAAGGGTACATTGTTGAACGGAGAACAATTTTTCTATGAACGTCATAAACATTGTTTTACGATGGGTTGGTAAATTCTAGGTAAAACAATTTAGTAAGTATGCTATTTATTGCAACCATTACAAGGGGAGTGTCTTGTTCTTAAAACTTTTTAGTTTTAACAAGTATTTATTACGCAATACATTGTTTGCAATTATGCGCAGTGATGCAATAAATTGTTTTTAACATTTGTATGTGATATACATAATATATATGAATTGTATTTTATTTTAAATTGCCAGTCAAACGTAGCGACTTGATTCGCGCCCCTACGTGCGTAGAACCCTGGGCACTCGTGTAGCACCACGACTACGCGAGCTACATGTCAAAAATACAAAATTTTTGTTATTATTATTTTAACAAGTTTTCTTACTTACTAACTTGTGATTGGAGCCTTCTTTTAAGTAATGTCATACTGTACAACCAATAAAAGTTTTGTATATATCGAAAACAGATAGTTATTAACACTGAAGCATGAATGAACATTTAATTGCATTTTAACTCAAATTCGTAACACGCCTTATTAGAATGCAATGGGGAATTTTACTCTGTATTGTCAGTTTTTACTTTACTCCGCTGGATTATTCGGATAAATGATTCCACTTCCCAATTAACATAAATTCGGTAAGTGCCATTGATTTTCACTATTGAACGTATGTGATCGAAAACGAAAAACCATATCAATATAGATTACTCATGCTGTGAAAGTAGTGCCTATGAAAGTTTAGAGTTTGACCTACTCTTAAAGAGTGATACAGTATGCTACAGATACCCTTTAAATCAGTCTCTTTGTTCCCAAATTATTTACAAAGTCAAAACATTCGATTATCCGGATCGATTATTTTTAATTTACCAAGATTACATAGAAGATATCCGAGGTAGTCCGGCATGATTGTTGCGGTCATTCGGCATCGCGACAAGATCGTCCCGTGAGCGCGTAATCCCGGAGGGCGACGTGCCCGAGACGCGAGGGACGGGATTTGCGGGATCATCGGACACAAGACGGGAATACCCTTGTTGTGGTTACAACACTACTCGATGTTCTCCGCTATTGTCCATGGAACATTCCGTTTATTTGCAGACAGATACTCGTGTTATTAAAATCTATCTCGTGTCTCTATAATGATGAAGGTTGGTTAAACTTCAAATATCGCAAACGGAGAAAATTATAGAATAACAAAGAGCTATCTCCACTCGTACAAAGTTGATAATATTCTATATTGGATTGCTCTGAGAAAAAAGTCCAATGTAAAAGTTATGATGGGGGCGAGTGCATGACTCTGATAATATCGTTTTAATTGCGAATAGGAGTGAATCGAGCGGGGGGCGGGAGAGGCAACATTATGATGCGAGCGGCGCGGCCGGGACTTGCGCAGATTGAGAATGAAGAGGCCGCACGTACGCCACGGTTCACTTGTTAAGAAGACCGCAGCGAGAAAACCAAATATTTACAATTGCATCCGAAATACAAAACTTTGCACTCGAAAAAGAGCCATCTTGAAGTTGGTGGTTAAAGTTACGAGGGGTGTATTTCGAGCTGTCCCCGCTTGAGCTCTCGAGTGACCAGTCTCGCACCGGTTCGGGTTATTGCGGGACCGACCTTGTTTGCACAGCACTACAGAACTGTTGCCGTGGTGATTTTGGCAATATTTCTTGTTCAACGGCACAGTGCGGTTGCAACTATAATACTATTGTTGCGCACTTTTTACTGTTATTATCTCGTGAAATGAAATGTTTTCAGATTGTATTTTTGCACTATCGCAATATTCTTTACCTTATTCAAATATTTACTATCTGATAGTAGATTTGTTTTAAACTACTGTAATGCGGGGGGATATATTTACTTGGAAAGAAATTCCATATAAAATTAAGCCTGAAGCAGAATACGAATTGTATTGTCAACGAAGTCTGTAAATCTAGTAATAAAAGCGTCCACTCAACGTGGCAATTCACAACATTTCTTCAAGCAGCGGCGGGCGGCGACGGAGTTGGGAAGCCTTAATTTGTCTCTTTCCAACCAGAGTCAAAGTATATTTGTTAGCCTTGTCTATAGCCGGATCGCGGTGGTCCATGCCATCATGGACTTAGTCTAAACGATGCACTTTCTTGTTATCTCAATGCTGGATTATTGAGGTTTATCCTTTCGCTAATAAATAGATGTAACAGATGCGACGCCGATGATGAGCTCCCTTTGGAGGGAGACCTAATGATGGCGAATATATTCGTCGATAAAGTACGAGACGTATCATTTAAGTTTCTTTTTCTGTTGCTTTTTATGTCTGTCGTTTATTAAATTATGTCTGGATGGCAGTCGTTAGGGAGGCACACCGACTTACGTACAAGGTGACCTAACTTCAACGTGCTCTATATTTATCGACAATTTATGGATCATATCTTACATACGGGTGCTATAAAATCTACTTTCAAGGCTGAAACAATGCTTTCACTAAGGTTGGTAGAATATTTTATACAAATGGGAAAATTGAGGATAAATTTTACGTTAAGAGTAAAAATTTATAAGTTGCGTTGAAATATTCCCCTCATCGTTCACAGATTAAGTAAAAAAACTTTTTAGGCACTTCAATGCCTTCCACATCTCGTTCAAACGTCCATCAGAAATACTAACGAAAAATCGTTCACCGGTATAAAGGGTTAAGTCGATTCTCAACACATCAACGCTTCATCCGGCGCTTTGTTCGCGATAAGGACTTGAACACACACAGAGCACCTGTTTCGAGTGGCGAGCAATAAGTGCTGAACGTATTTGCGTAGCGCGATTACGCGTCGCTCGAGCTGAGCGAAAATTGAGCGTTGAGCTGAAGCACGTAATGATTTTAACGACTGTTCCGATTACACGATAAAAAAGTTACACTTTTGTTTAAAAACTATTGTGTTAAAAAGGTTTGTGCAAGTCGTGACTGTAGTCCGATTGAAGCACGATGTTATTACTATTTAAATGTTATGCTAATCGTGAAAAAGTTCAATCTGATTCACGGTCTACTAAAAGCTCGTAAAGCTCATCTAATCAAAGCCGTTAAAAGGGCATCAGATTACAAATTTACAGGTAGGTCGGCCAATAAAGATGAACGTAAGAGAGAGTTAACTGCGCGAAGTAATCGCGGGCCGAAACGTTGTTTTACGAGTCCGACTTTGCATATCCCGACAGATGTTAGAACAATAAACCCGAAAGAGACGCGCGGGTATTGTGCCGAGTTGTTACTTGTTATTCTGTCGAAATCTATGTTTTAAAGGTTTAGAGACGTGTTCAACTAGAATTTTATGAAACAACTGTGCACCGGTAGGGTTACATTTTGATTTTTAATGCTCTTGGTGTGGCACAGTTTGTGACTGCGAACTTTGTTATGTATATTTTATGGCAATCATCAACAATGTTATGACTAAATTTATGAGTTACATCTCCACTGCGAGTGTATATTAGATGTTACTGAAATTCATTATAAACACCCAAATTGCGGCCTGTATACCGTAGTTTCATATTTTCGATAGTTTACAAAACATACAATTTTAAACACTCAAAATATCAAAAGACTACAGTTCGAACATTCATAAATTATTTTTATAGCTCAAAATTGTAAATATTTTATACGAATGGTGAAAATCTCATCCACTACACGTCGAATAAAATCAAACATCTATCACATTTAAAATGGCCGCTGTTTCATTTAAAAATCGAATCCTCTTTCACATTTAAATTTGAAAAGTTGTCGGTGAGCGTCCGACCCGTTCGGTAAAAGGGTATTACTTATGAATCAATAGTTAATGAGTATCAATGGGAGGCTTTTGAAACTCGCCAGCCTCTGTGTGCATTCTCGGCGCATCATTAATATTGAAAGTTACTCGCCCGTCCATTGTCTCTGGAGTGGCCGCCTCTTTGTATATTATGCGTCTACTTCTGTACGGAAACGAACAACTCATTTCCTTTACACAAAAGTTTTACTTGCAAAAATATTGCATCGTCCCATTTTCTCAGGCGTTACTTGATTTTGTTTGTTTTGGGCCATTTCCCGTTCACATCAGTAAGTATCAAAATTAAGGATAATATCAAATTTTATGAACGCTAAAGATGTTTGTTAATATAAAGGGGCATCTCCACTTGAACGGTACGGCTCATAACGCGCGTTAGGTTTTGGTTACATTTAGGCTTTATGCGCAATATACATAATAATTAAAACGGCTGCGTAAGCACAGATAATAATCATATGAGCGGAGGCATAACCGAATTGCACAGTCGGCATATGCGATTGTGGTCGTGTGGATCCGTTCTATTCGCGTCGTTTCACTCCAAACTAGTTCCAATCAAATGCGAGTACCGATCGTATGCGTTCCGCTGTTGTAATAATGTTTATAAACTTAGGCCGGGATCTAGGGAACGGCCAGCAATATAGATAGCCGAGGCCCGAAAGAACATAATAGACATCCGTAAAAATACTGTCTGGAAAAATTCGACGGCTGAGAATAAATGAAGTTAGCCTCTTACTACTTTTCCCGTGAAACTATTTTAATTAAAGCTGCTCGAATGGAAGGAGTTTATAGAGGGACAAATCGGTCGGCGGCCGATAGATTGGGAATGTTCAATTTCGGGGGCGGCCTCTCGATGAAGCTAGGAGGTCGCCAGTAATTGTCGTCGTCATTAACATTTACGATAATGACTAGGATAGGATTGACGTGGCTGGTTATCGCCGCATCCGATATGGCGGAGACGTCGTATAATCCACACTAGGGCACGTTACGTTGCGAGATCTAGTTTAGACACAGATTGTAATTCGCTATTTGGTTATACGCGGTTAATAAATTGATCTGAAGATTTCTTTGTCTATATTGTGACGAAAATCGCTTAGAAAATATGATTTTATCAAACCTAACACGCGTCCTGCATTATAATCACTACCAAGTGATTTTAATAACGTAACGTAAACGTAGGTACAGTAAAATACACAAGTGTTTTCATATATTTATACGCTCGAATAAACCTGTAGAGGTGACCTAGTTAAATTATCTAAAACATCGTTGTAACATATCAAATGTGAAAATAATTCGCATTACAATTGTACATTTGTTCACGAGCGTACCTACTTCCAACACGTGAAACATGTTTAGACGGGGAAATAATGGAATTAAATTTTCAGACGGATGTATAACAAAATTGGAAGATACATAATGTCGTGTCTCATTATTTTAGGTCAAGATTTACTCAAGGAACTTTATAAGGAAAATTTCTGAAGAAATTTCTTTGAATTTTCGACGGTATTAGGCGCCGTTAAGTAGATTTTGATGTCAATACCCATTTAATTTGTTATTGCAACATAATATGTTTTACGTAACTACTAATATGGTTTTTTTTGCTTACAAATGAAATAAAAAATACATATTTAACGGTACCTAAACTAAGTGCACCCAAGTTAATCAGTTTCCAAATTCCAATTAATTAAATCTGGTATATAAGTCAATTATAATTATATATGAAGCTTATTATAAAATATGAGAAAAAAAATGACGATCTTTGTGTAGGCACCTCTGTCATACTTTATAACAATTACGTCGTCCCGCAAAATGTATCTTAAATCAGGTCACATTAGATAAGTGTCCTGAAAAACCTAACAAACCCTTTCATCCCACACAATAGCTTCCAGTATTACATTACTCCACTTAGTCACACACTGTCAAGCCAGCAGTATTATGTGCTTGTTTCAAGTCACGGACGAGTCATTATGGCTTTGGGGCTGCCTCTCGTCTCGAAGAAGCCATCTGCATGATTTGCGCATATTAATAACGCGGAGCTTGCATGTAAGAGCATGGCTACACAGTATAACGAGGAACATGTTATAAGTTGGCGATGAGCGCTCCAGTTTAATTTAGACAGGGTTTCTGCATTTTCATTTCGGAGATTTACATGTAACAGGTTGGGTTCTATACTTAAGTTATTGAAATGGGTGATGGTAATTTGTTTTAGGATGGTGTTTTGTTGGTGCGAGTCGACTATTTTGTGACGGTCTAAAGGCAGGTTTTTTAATTGTCAGATAACTTTTATCTATGGAATGAATTTTGCGATTTAAAAATCGAAAATATGTTGGATCGTCATATTTATTCTTTGGATATACGTTATCTGACGATTTAAAAATCGGCTCTAAGTCATAAATCCATTTCATGTTAATTGGATTTTTACGCATTATTATGATAATACCTAATATAATAACCTATACTAGGTATTATCATACTATATGGTAAAGCACATAGTACCCTAGATTAGGTATTATCATAATACTGGGTAGCGAAACTATGATTTACTTCGTATTTACGGCTTAACAGGTGTAAATAAGGTCAAATAAGTCATTTCAACATAGCCTTGAAGAGGTGAAAACGTAGGAAAAGTACCAAAACAACTGCTCACGAAACAATGAAATAGTGCGACCTCAAAGTATAGAAATAATTTGGGCAAGTTTTTGTATGTATGCCTGACTTGCGCCAATAACACGTGAAATACATAAATCTTTAAACACTACGCATAGAATTTCGTAAAAGGTGCCTTTTTTTAAAGAAGTGTATAATCTTCGTATTCAAAAAACTTTTTTCAAAACCTTTATGCCAAGACGTGGCGTGTATGCACTTCGGCAAAGACGTAGCCTCGCGATGAGTAGGTACACTGTGTAAACACACCTTTAAATGAGATGTAAGGCTATGGTAACACTAACAGCGGAGAGCGGGGGACTTTTTAAAACACCCTTATAATCAAGCGAACTCTGTCTTTATAAAACTACTAGATGTAATTAATTTCTTTTCACCGCATAACACAAACTTAATTAGATTTTCAAATAACAAACTGCGTTAAGTTAAAATTAATGAGCGCTAATTAAACTAAAAACAAACCAGAGTAAAATAATAACGAACTCGCATAATGTCTTGCTCTAATGGCTTTAATTTATTTCATGTAATATTGTGTGATAAATAACAACTAGACTATGTTTTCTAATCAAGATAAAGCATAGTTTACCTATATTTCGGTGAAAATGTTTATGCTCTATTTTGCTTTCATGTAAATTGTTCATCATTTAGTGTCAAATTAGATGTTATACAAGGTTAGATTTCAACCTTATAATGGAAAATTACGATAAAAACTTTCGGAACGAAACTTATGTTAAAATTATTTTCGTATATCTATCGCTATCGCTTCTGCCGTGTCTGTGACTCAGCCCTAGCCCAACCACTCAACTCTCCGCGGCACGCCACACCCCCATAATGATGCATCTCGGGAGATACAGCATAAGGCTTTACAGATTTTAACTACGCCACAATATTTATCTTTCTTTTTACGCGTGGTCACGCACACATTTCTGCTTTTTCTTCAAGCCTTTTTATTTATAAGTCTTAGGGGAGGGCTCGTACAAAAAACGCTTTGTAAAAAATAACACAGAGAATCACCTCTGTATTTTATGTAGCCAGACATTTTCGAGAGGTTTTGTTTCTGAGTTTGATGCAGACTAACGCCTAGATAAAAAAAATGAAAATATGATAAAGTAGGTACATTTAGGTACCTACTGCTAAAATATTGGGATGTTTTGTGTAGGTAGTATTCGATTTGTTTGTGTCACTGATATTTCCCTGTCACTATTTCTCAGGCAGTGTATTGAAAAAGGTAATCACAGAGTTGTAATAAGAAGGGTTTATTGTCGGAACTCGAAAACATCACTGTGATAGCTTATAGTACTCAGATACAACACACGACATTTACAGGAATAACTCTCGCATATTTGGTTTTATATATGAAGAGTACGATGTGTACGGATGAAACATTGCAAGTTAAATAACATCTACACTCAGTGTCTATACGTGCCTGGTACAAGTATGAGCTATGAACGAACAGCTATAAAGTAATATTCAGTTGTCTTTGACTTGCGCGTCGACACTGCACTTACCTAATTAGCAGTACGATACTTAAACAAAACTTTGTTTGACTAATGAAACACGGTTTTTCTGTCCATACTGCAAGTTATATGACTTCCTGTTCAGACTTTTTCCAAGATATTTATGGACGGCAAGTTGTATTTACGACGAATAAGATTGTATTTCATGCAACAACACTGAGACGGTAACATTATTTTCAGTTTCAAATTTAGTATTCTCGTAAAATTCCACTTCAGAGTTTAAATACTTTTCTAAACCTAATAACTACGTCACAACGACGTATTTAACGATACAACAATGTATTCGTATTGTTAATATCATTTTTGCGTTCCAGTGGCGGGTCCAATTCCCTCCTCGGGAGGAGTGACGTTGCATTCCCTCGGTGCTCGATGGTCGCTCCTAATGAAGTCTCGTGCGGCCACAAAGCCTCCCTGCCCCTCCCTGTCACTCCCTCCGCTTTTAAGAATGCACCCTCTAAAATGTGTGATGTCGATCTCTTTATGGTATTATGGTACATATTAAGTTTAAGTGGAATGATTTAGGAAATGTCTTGAGAATGAATTGTCGATTAAAATGGGTACCTACATAATTTACTAAGTTGGTTTTTACAAAGTAACTTGTGTGTGTTGGTCAATTTAGTAAGAGTGAATTGATATGAAGTGTAAAATTTTAATTAGCGAGATATATGAGCATCAAATTTACCAAGCATTTATAACCTAAAGCAAAATCTCAACGAATTTTAACCAAGAAAACTCAAAGAAAACGTTGCAATGTTAACAATATCAAGCGAAACATCCATTTACGCTCGTATTTTCTTTTTGAATTATATCTCTGGTAACAACGGTACATTTTAAATTTTTATTTTAAGCACGAAAATATATCATAAGATAAAACATGACCGCTCGAATGGTACGCAGATGCGACGAGTCCAACTGATCCCGCCCGGGGGAGTGAGAAACAAACATCGTAAAAACTTGTGAATATTGCCAACAATTCGCAAAACTTGTAGGTAAGTGAGCATTTTTCTCGTTTGCAACATTTTTGCGTAGCTCGTGAATTTGGCTGTCTGGTTGAGGACCCGTATGAATAAGTAGCCTCTGCAGACCATAGACAATAGCACGAAAAAAATGCGTACTTGAAACAAGAAATCTAATAGGCTTCTTGTTTTTTAAAAGTTAATCAAAGCGTGCAACAGCTCAAATCTCATGTCAGGTTTTGTGATTGACTTTTATCAAGAATCAATTTAACAAACAATCATATTAGTTGACATTCAATTTTACGACTGGTTAGATATGAACAGTCTGTCAAAAACTGGGTGTAAATTGTCTTACTTCATTTCGAAACTATATCAAGCTTGCGTTATTTGGTAGAAAAGACGTCTACTTTTGTAAAACTAGTCTCGCTAACTACAGTCTAATCTATGATGTGCGCACGCTCTTACTAATGAAACAAAAATGAGCCGCCCAACGCCAACAGAAGCAACACGAACTCTCAATAGCTTCCGACACGATCTGGTGTTTATTTTGCATATTATAGCTTCATAAAGTTTTATTGAGATATTTTGGAAAATCTACGTTATTCTACAATATTTTGGTTATTGAAAACGGAAGCTTAGGATATTTTAATACTTCGTTTCGGAAGGATTGATTTAATTTGGTAGAGTTGCTTTCTTAATTTATACATTGACTTTGATGCCTGACCCTTAGAAGCTATGATTGGGAGCATATCTTCAAGTAAAAGTAGATAAAGTCACTCGTTTATCCATATAAGTACTAGGTACTTATCAGTGTACAAATTTCCTCCTTACTTGTTGTAAAATCAATTACTTTACTCACTGTGTAACTAAGGTTTTTCTGTCTATTAAAAAGGCAAATTTTATTGCTGTCATGTCAAAGGATGACCACTAACTCGATCCTTGAAAAGGCAAGTTTTTGGGCTTATCAACCGCGCTAGTACAAAAACTAATCAAATCATTAAGATAGAACCGTCTAGTATCTGTAAAACATGAAAACTTTGCAACCTCTTTTCAATATCGAGTTGAAATCATTTGACGATGGCGTCGCTTGCCAACAACTTAAACTTTAGTATTTGTTACTCAGTCGAAGCTCTGAAATTGGTGCTAAAATGTCTATCTAACGGAAAATATTCTGTATCACGACGTGTTTACGATTTCTAAGTTATATGTAAGTATATTTTGACAACAAAGTATGAGAGCTTAGCAAACATTTTTATCCATTGGTCGATTTTAAAATTGCGTCATTTGTTTCATAACACAGCATAGTCTCATGCCTGTATTTCTTTAAGGATTAGTTAGGCGAAATCCTATTTCGCCGATCCTGTTTAAATAACAGCATTGGCGAAATATGTCGCACACGCTCGTGCCATCAGACGTGAACAATTCCAAACTTTATACTGGTACTGAGCTAACAGAAAAAGCCAAAAACCCTTTTCCCAATCAGGGAGCCGAACCCAACTACACTTAACACATAATTTCATCCAGTCACAGATACATTTAATATAGAACCAACATGACAAATCTAAATCAATGGCGGAAATATTACATTTGCATAGCAGTTTTACGTTATTCCCGTTATTACAAAAGACAGTGTAGAAAAGTAACTATAATTGAGTACCAAGAAATTATGGTATTATTACGACACGTCAATAACACCTCTATTTACTCACAGTGTGGAAACCAAGACATCTGCTGTCCCCACCTATGACGTGTTGCATGAATAACATAAATTATATGGTATATTATAGTACAACGCGTATATTTCTTAAACTTTGGGTGATGTGTGGGAAGGTGCATATGTACTGAACTTGAATTACATAGGCAAAGATTGAGAAAATTGCATATTTTACTTTTTAAGAATACTGTAAGGTTGCTTCGTCTCAATTCGGTTTTTTTAAAGATGAAACTGGTATATTGGTTTTTCTTCCGTCATAATCGTAATGATTATATCGTGTAGTAACAGTATTATTTTGTTACTTTTATTATTTTGTATCATGCTTTAAGAGTGACATTAGAAAATGAATTTGAAAACGTCCAAAACGTTTGACCTTCCTAGAAAAAGTTAAGAAACCTACTTAAGTATAAATTATTGTAGAAATTTCACTCAATTTCTTATCTATTTTGCTACACTGAAGGTAAACATATATACAGATCTACAATTAATCAATCCTCAACAAACTGCCGAGTTCATAAACCAAGAATATATTTACGGTAGTCAGCAAGCCCTCAGTCTTCGTCTTACAAATTGTCGCCTTGCCCCGGGCTACGCCGTGTTATGAAGACTCCGGGGCAGGTAGACGCCTGCAATTTGTTCACCGCTTACGCTCTGTATAAACATCTCTTATCCATGTAACAGATACCGCTATTTTATGCTTTCCTAGTATTTGAGTTCGTTAGGCTTGTTGCTTGTTCATGTTGTGTATTTTCCGGGTGGATGTTTTTTTTTTTTTGGGAAAATTAAGTGGCAATATTTGTGTAGGGATAACTGTTATCTAGTAGAATACTTTGTTAGTTTGGTATTTTGTGCAATATTGAGATATTCCTTACAAGTCCTACGTATGCAGTTGTTGCGTGTTAAATGTAGTGTTTTGTTTTAATGTACATTATTTTTTTTATTAGAGCGTTTTCGGTAAAATATTAGGCACTGTGAAGGTTTTACACAAATCCTCCGTGGTGAAGGCTAGCTGGTGATTAAAAAGTTTTTTTGTCGTTTGAACTAAAATTCTATCACATTATAATTCCCTATTGTTTGCGGTCTTTTCACAAACATCCTGTAAACCGCTTGGGTACCGTATTTATTAGGCACCAAGTACCTACCCATCACAATGTACACACAATAATTTCCAATATAACTTTAATTAAAATAACACATACCTACATTTTAACAAACAGTGGCTTAACAATATCGATTGTAAAGTGTGAATGAACACTAATTTCTAACGCCTTGTGTACCGTGTAAATACAAAACTCGTAACACAAAATTATACGATACAATTTTCATTAACACTTAAAACAATGACAATAATAATTATGTGTCACATGCCACGTGGCTTTAAACGCCGTCTTAATGATTAGCGCCATCAAAACAATTACATTAACGGCTACGCAAACGGCGCGGGCGCCTCCACTCAATATTTCTACCGTTATTGGCGAATCCGTGTATTTATGTAAACAATTATTTTCCCTAATTGCTAGACCGGGATACCGGATCCCATTACAACACTAATGAACATAATAACGTAATAGATATTTTCTGACCTCCCATAATAACGATATATAAATCGTTATTGTTTCAAAGGAAGGTACGAAGGTAAGTAAACATCTTAATTATTTGTAATGAAAATTATATCAATTTACTCTTATATTATTTACTAATAAGATGACAGAAGATTGTTATGATGTTCAATAAAATAATGAGGAATATTCCTGTGTTATTGGAAAATCTGATATCCGATTGTTAATAATGGAATAAGTTATAAATGATTCGGAATTTGTGTTCTCTTTTTATGTGCCGATATTGTGACTACGGCGGACGGTAAATACAGACCGAGCACCCACCAAGTAGCCACTGGCTGATATAACTCTAGAAGGAGAAACATAATAACTACGGTAATTATATCACAATCATTTAAATTCTTCATTATTAATAAATCAAAGAAATTTAAAATAAAAAAAAAAAAAAAAAACCGCCACCTAGAATCGAATCTTCAACTATCTAGTTCAGTTCACCAGTCGATTCTCACACAATGTCATCATCAAAAGTCTATTATCAACCATTTTTGTCAGTATAGGCTTTTTCTCTTTGTGTCAATGTCCATTTTGTGCCCATCGTTTGACTTTTCTTTATTATCGTCATAGTCGTAAGTGTGATTGCTAAGTGTGAGTGAGGTCCTGGGTTCGATTCCCAGGTTGAGCACTTTGCTCAACCTGGGCTGGTTATTGGGTTTTTTTGTCTGGAAATTATCAGTATCAGCGGAGTTCGGATCTGTGCCCGGTTGATGGCCATAGGCTCACGCTCTATCATACGGGACTTAATAACAGCATCGGCGGAATTTGCCTGACTTCTGCCTAACCCTTCGGTGAATAAATGAGTGATGCTATGTTATGTTATGTAATATTATTGTGAGACGGCACGGTTGGCGCAGTGGTTGAGAGATCGACTGCTGCGCTACGTGTTGCGGGTTCGATTCCCGCACGGAAAAAATATTTGTATGGTCTACAGATAGTTGTTTCGGGTCTGGGTCTTCGTGTATGTGAATACACACCGTGCCTCGGAAAGCACGTAAAGCCGTTGGTCCTGCGCCTGATCTCTCTCCGGTCGTGTCGGATTGCCGTCCCATCGGACTATGAGAGTGAAGGAACAGAGAGAGCACCTGTGTTTGCGCATACACTTGTACCCTATAATATCTCTTGCGTAGTTTGCTAATCTCCGGTGAGATTGGCCGCCGTGTCCGAAATCGGTCAGAAGGACATTATTATAAAGTTATTGTGACATCGATTTTTCTGCTGTACAGAAAATCTATGGCACGTAGGGTGTCTACATACAGCTATTTCAACTCCAGATAAGCCAAACAATAAAAGTAAAATCAGCGTTCGCGTGCCACTGTCTCATACATGACCCTGAGCGACCTATTCGCCCCCATTCCGCTACGCCGCAATGATACCATCTACGATACGCCGTTAGTGATTTGTTGAAGCGTTAATTACAGTTCGTTGGTGGATTAATGATGTTACACGGGATTTTTTATCTACCATCTAGATATTTGTAAGGGGTGTAGGGGAACACAGTCTGTTATGAGCGCAAAGCACGCCGATAATTGCCGGTCTGCGGGAACCGGATGTTAGATAAAATATGTTCACGCACGCCCGATACGGCGCGGAACATCGCAGTTCCGGGCGTTTACGCGCAAACGGCCTTAAATATGCCCCAGTATAATATACCTTTAGATTATGTGCACCTATTTTATAGTGTCCTGAATTACCGTACCGAGATTTTTTGTATAAAATAATGCATCAGTAAGAAAGGTGGGGGAGGCGAATAGGCTTGATAGAGGCCTAAGCCGAATTGATTAATTTCGCGAAAGTTTTCAAGGAAATTTCCTAATTTTTTTAATCACATATTTTTGTCTAGATGTTTGATGCAACAGGCTAACAGTAGCCATGCATTTTGCCCATCGATATATCACAAAAGTCTTGTATGTGGTGTTCAGTTGAATGTGTAATCTAATTTACCTTTTCAGGTTGTTGATCTGTTTTCAATAATACCTTCGGGTTCTAAACGATATCTTTGTCAGTATGTGTCCTTTGTTTACTGGTACAAAATCAGTGAATCAATATTGGTGTATTTCCACATGAAGTACTGAGGTATACCTGTGAAATACCAATCAGAAACAATTAGGATATGTCTTGGGATTGTAGATGAATTAATTAATGTAGAATTTCAATCCTTTATAGTGTGTTTTCAGTGATTGGAATGGGCAAATTCCTTTGAAGGAATTTCTTTTATCACGAATTAACGTAAATATATGATTACCATTCTTATGTGTACGCAGTAAAATTATTGAAAAGTTCATTAACTAATTCTTCTAAAATTCTTAAACGTGCTCTTTATTTAGATATAAATATATATAATAGGCAAAATGTTGGTTTAGAATTAAATAGTACACCTCTGCCTAACCCTTCGGGGATACAGACGTGATGCTGTTTGTGTTATGTTATACAGTTTTATTAAGCTTGATTGTAAAACATATGTCAGTCTCATTGGAAAGTATGTTACTATTCGGGGAACGAAAGATACTAAGGCCCATCGTCTCGATGTAATCCACTATACGGCTTCAACGACACCCACACGCTAAGGACGCACGGGACCAGGTATCAATAATTCATAGTTCTATTTTGTGGTTCGATCCCATGATTTCGAAATCCCATCACACCCTATATATAATCCTATTTTAAAACCACTCTATCAACATAATAGTTACACAGTAAGTTTAAAATGACGCCGGGATCCAAGAATCCAGAACTCATGAATGAATAAGAAAGTGGTTGGTGTTTACTTCGCAAGCGATAACTATGCTTTTAAGTGCCAGTACTAGAATTGCTAAAAAGTTTCGCCAAGTTACGTGAATACTTCTAATCTTGGAGTCGAGTCGAGTAACACGCAAGTTTCGGGACCTCGGTGCACACTGACTTGGTGCACTGAACAAACTTCAACTTGTGATTACCGTCTTCAGGCTTTATTCAACTTTTTAGCCTAATGCTAACATTGTGGCTTCAAAAAAGAGTGCTTGCTACCAACAGTTTATGGTAATACAGCTATAGCTTTGTTTAAAACTGTGCAATGTTTGGCTACAACCGTGGTTGACAAACTTGCCATTGTGTAAAGACCTAAGTCTTTACACAATGGCAAGTTTGTGAATCTTCGTTTGGTTAACTGATAATGTTTTTAAGTTGTATTTTTTGTAATGTTGCAATCAAGTTTCTTTTTCTTAATTTTTTGTATGGTTTTGTTTTTAATGCAACGGTTTAAGTACAATGTTTAGATTTTAATCGGAGTTTTCATTTAAGTAGGTGTTAAGATTAGGGTAGTGCCGTAGTAGGTACCTATTTGATCTTCTTGTAAGCGCATAGCACCCAACCATGTCAATTAGTGGTGATAATGACTTTACAACCTTAATTTAGAAGGCATATATGTGCAGTAGTGTAAATCCACGAGCTAATAGGGAATTGAAAATTTTGATATAAAACTTGGCTTACATACCGTCCGCAATTTTATTTTATTCTAAAACTGCCGTCCTCTGGTAAAATTTGTTCAAATAGATAACTGTCAATACAAACAAGGAAAAAATAGCAGAACATTTGCACAACTAAAATCTTCAGAAAATATCTCTCTAGCGAGAATGTAACATCCCAAATACAAATTAATAAAATTGCAAGAACCTTCACTGCTAATTTTACATTTCAAACGAAACTATATTATTTATCAAAGCAACATTAAATTGTACCGAAATTCAAGTGTTAAGGTGAAGTGTGAAAGCAATATGGGGCAACAGCAGATAGCTCGGGGCCGTCGCTGGCGGGTTCCGGCGCTTATCACGGCGATAACACCGCACGCTGCCGTACGACCGGCGACCGGCGCGTCGTATGGATAGTGTAACCCACTTATGTGTTTGTTAATACGAGGAGAATTGTAGTAATGTGTTAGAAGTACAAGTTTATTTGAATATACTGGTAGATTAAGAGTGTCTATCGAAGATAAGAGAAATCTATTTAAAATCATTCGATGAAAATTTTAATATTTTGTTTGAGACTTCGCATTTGAATTTAAAAACAGTCTTATTATTGAAAATTAAATTCATGTGAATATTAATAATTCATTTTTTTAAATGTATGGCTATAACCTTTAATTTTCATATGCAGTTCGCGAAAATTGAATGTTGCAAAAAAATAACAGCCGTATATGAATTTTCATAAATCATCATATCTGATGAGCATTCTAAGATCATGATCCCGCCGTAACGGACCTAATGAACCGTCCACAAACTCGTTTATATTTACACAGAAAGAATACAGCCTCCCCTTGGCGCCACGGACGCCTTATCTACTAATCTTGTTAAAGAACATTGATCCCCTTTTTATAAGGCGATCGAGTAGAAACCGAGATAACTACGCTTATTTCCCAAATTAGTTTCCAACTAGGGTGTTATCGAAACTTGTATACGGCTCGATTGGCCCAATCTGCGTAATATTACACAAGTTCTTGATTAAATTTAATAAAACCAAGACGGTTACCTAATTGCGCGCGCGAAGTTTCATTAACGACCGTTCGATTCGCACTGTTCCGGCAGATCCGATCGATCTGTCGTTTTGCGCCCCTTCAGACTGCCCGAACAAAAGATACGCCAGGCTATTATGTGTCTTACTTCCGACCAACTGGGATTGCGTTGCCCGGTATTGAAATTTTCAACTAAAAGTTTTGCAAGTTTTGTGAAGGAATTTTGATTTTCATACTTATTAAATTGGAATTGGAATTTATTTTTAAATTTAAGACGGAAACTTCATTAATATTTAAAATATAATTTCTAAAAAATAACATAATCTGACTTTTATACTTCAGTAAAGTGCTCTTTCTTAAACCGCAATGCATACAAAATAACTTTGGTTAACATAATATCCCACACTAGTAATAAACACGAATCTAAAAATAAACTTTATACTGAACATCTTAAAGAACTTTTTAATCAATCAAAAGCACCTATCTCCAACACGTCATTTGAAGCCCAAAAAGTCTTTCAACAGTCGTCCAACAATAGCAATTTACGTAATAGCCTTGCTCAGAATTTTAATTCTAGGTACATCTCATCGTGTGATTGAATCATTTTGAAACGTGGGAAATGAAATCGAGGACGCCAACTGCGCCAGTAGGTACTCCCCCTTAATGAGATTTATAAACGTGGTTGATTCCACAATTACCCAACGTCGTAAGATTTGATTCTCTTTAGATATCCTTCAAATGGCTCTACAAATCACAGGAAGTTAGGGATTTAATTAAAAAAAAAAATGTGATTTCGGAAGATTTTTCTGTCTATTGGTTTTTGGGAAGTGATATTTTAATATTCAATTTACTTAGTGAAGATAGCTGGATTTTAGCAAAACTTATTTAATTTGACGGTATGGTTAGCGCGGTTGCTATTATGTGGTACGCAGTCGCGGGATCGACTCCCGCACGGAACAAATATTTGTATGAACTTGAATAGTTGTTTCGTGTTTGGGTTTTATGGTCTTGTAACGCATCCATATTACAGAAAAATACCATAGTATTTCTTAAAAACAAAAGCTTAGGTTTCCTAGGAAATGACAGACAGTATTAGGTTATACATATAACAACGCTACGGCGAATAAACAAATTAAAATTAATTACCCATTACAAAATACCCGTTAATTAAACCGTCAATACAGGATGTACTAAAACTATTCCACCAACTAAACGCTTAATATACACGAATAACACCAATATTAATATTAACAATGTTAGTTTAAACGATAACAGTGTTACGGATAACTCTATCGCGTTAACAGCAGTTGAAAACATGCCGTGTTGCACATTACCTCGTTAACTCCAGTCAAACTTAACATGAACGCGGAATATCGGCGGTTAGTGCTTATTAAACTTCGTTTTACCTTGAAATTAAACCGCGTTTGCATCTTGCGGCTCTGTTGTACTTCACTGTTATTTTGATAGCGAAGTGATAGTAATGAGAATTTCATTAGAACTTTGATCGTTTGGGTATTAACTGACGTGTTTCGTGAATAGGTTCTAGACCGTATTTGGAAGTTGATAAGCCTGCTATACATCTTGTAGTCTATGGTCATGAGTGCACATAATGTTTCCCCCAGTAAAAATACCTAAATATGTAGGAGTGCCCTCAGGGAGCTAGCCCCGTTGCTAATCTTGCTGCCGGGCTAATCCTCCGCCACAGTCATGAGCAATTGTTTTAACACGACAATTTAAAAAAGGAGATGATTCTAGGAGGATCTGCTTTGCATGATATACAAAATCACCTACTTTTTGAAGTAATTGGTGGATTGCCAATAATATAACCATAATTTTACCGATAAAATACCACCACGATGTACGATACATAAATATTGACTGAACTGTCGTATTTCACTGACAAAACGACATAATTATTTAGTAAAAACTGCACATAAAATTTGAATTGCAGTTGTTAGTTGCATTATTTTAAATTCAAAAGGTTTATTATCCATGACATACGCTCGCATGGTTTGTAAATGATGCAATTACAGCCACCAATATGTTGTTTGTTTGATTTGTTAATTTGTATTGGAAAAAGTGTTGTATGCGGGCACAATGTATCATTGATTTTGTGTTAATTATCACGTTTAATTGCATTTATTGTCTTTTTGTTCGTAATGACAATGTGTTTTAATGTTGAGTTTGGTTAAATGGTTTTATAAATGCATTTACATAGATCAAAATATTCAGAGGGAGTGTTTTAAAAGATGTTAGAGACTATGCACAATTTCTTTAAGTAAACATCCACGAGGATGTTTGGACACACATGTATGCAAAAGTACAATTATTCCATCACACAATATATCTTTAATCCAGTGAAAGGGTATTTATGCAACACGTAAATAAATCGTGTAAAACGAACTCTTTGCAACAGGTTATATACATTCCCACAAGAGACTGCAGTTGCAGAAACTACCTCTTCATACAACTTCCACTAAACATAGACAAAGTTATTCAACGCAACCATACCTGTTATTCGAATAGGAAACTAAAGCAAAACTATCGATATAAATTCGAGATGAAAAAGTGCAATCGAAACACAACAGCAAATCGGACATAATGAAGCGTATTTATCAATTATAGTTATGAAACGTTCAACGAGTGACCGACGAAAAAAACCTCCCACATCCGAGTCCATCGGCAGGAATAAAAACTGGAAATAAAACGTATTAATTTAATCGAAACTCCTCTTCATTAGTTTCAGTCGTGTGGTTGAATGGGCAAACAAATAAAAATGTTTGATCTCGCCGCGTTATGCAGCTGAACGATATTCGAATCATTACAAACGGATCGCCGCGCCATCTGTTATATTTGCGGTGAGTTCTGCAAGTGTAGGTTTCGATTTTTATTGTCTTTTATGAGTTGTGTTTGAGATTGAGTTTCTTTGATTGGTTTTAGAATGTAGTGGAATTTACCATCTCATTGCGTTTTGATTATGTATTATTCTGTTACATAAATAAATAAACGATTCTTGGCCCGCTCTCTTATCATCTCTTAGTACCTGGATTTCCCTTTGAAGCATTTTTGACGGATAAAACTTTTTAGCACTGTGTCAACAATGACACTGCACTGAAAATGCAAAATCAAATACTGAATCTAAATTAATATTTATTCAATTCGCAAATTAGTCGCCCACCATTGCCAGATTGTATCTCTTTTATTATTTCAACCAAGCATTCTAAACACTAATCTGGTTTAAAAACACCAGATGTTTCTGAAATGCAAATGTACCTCGATTCCATCTAAAAGTGTTTGACCAAATAGGCGAATACGGTACCTAATATGTGCGAGTTCACAGCTCAACATTTTTGCTGTACACTCAGGTGAGATTATCAGACGAAATTACGTAAATGCGATTGAATTGATAAGGGGTGTTTTTGTTTATTAAAAAGTTGGTGCTTTTTGGGTGAAATTTTTGTGTGCGTTCTTTTTCACTTACATGGTTATTTTCCTCTTCAAAATGGCGTTTTCATAAGTATTTATAAAATTTGGTTAATGACGACGGAATTAAGAATTTTGGGAAGTTATATAAGATTTAGAAAAAAAGTGTGATTGATTACGTAGCGATCGCTGCAACCTCTAGAGCAATATGAATTAGTTAAGAGTCATTTTAAATTTCACATCAAATTTATTTAGTTTTATAATAAAACAAGGATTTTCGCTTCTATTTTCAGAGCACTAAAAACTAAATAATAGGTACCTACACAAATAAAGAACGTTGCTTAGTACGTTATACGTTGCAAGTTAACTACAAATTTCAGTTAGTCGTGACTTGTGTTATAAATACTACGTATATCTTGTAGTAAAACCTTTTTAAGGTAAACGTTTTGAGATAAACTATGTACCGTAAGTAATGGAGATGAGGGGAATTTATTCTCTCAATTGCATTTTTTTAAAGTTCAACCTAGAAAATATGTCTACGTTTTTATAGAGGAGATATAAAATTTGTATTAGACGAGCTATCTAGTACGTGTTGTTGAGTGAAGTTCGGGCTGTAAGGTCTGCATAACATCACGTTAGGCAGAGGCGTACTATTGTACACCATATTTCACCGATGCTTTTAATAAGTCTCATGTAAGAGGAGGCGAGTTTATTGCATCTAGCGGCCACAATTTCAAACTCCGGGTTGCCACTGAGGATTTTTCCAAAAAACACAATAACCCGATACACAATAACACAATAACAAAATGATTCCCGAGTTGGGCGTTTGCCCAACACGGGAATCAACCCCAGGATCTCACGCCCAGTATTCACGCTTGCTACTACTGGACCGATGAGGTAATCCGGTTTATTCCAGTATTTTTTTGGAAAAACCGTTGCTCCTAGACAAATTTTATTTTTTGGATATTTTCATATTTAATGCGTATGAATTTTTTTATGTTATTGAATTTTATGATACTAAAAGTTTGTGCTGTTCGTCATAAAAAACTGAAAATTTTTATGCAAACATTTGACCCAACATTTCGGCCTAACAAAACCTAAAGCCGAGCAAAATTTGCGTCTATTTCGATCTTCCTGTAGGTTCGCACTAATAAGCCGAGCGCTGGCTCACGTCTGCGACCACTCGAGGCGAGTCGAGTGCCCCACCGCGTTCGTTAGCGGCCGCGTGACGAGCCCCTGTGTCCCACTCCTAGCCTCTTTTCATTAGGAAGTAATTCCAAGTACCTGCCACTCTTCCACCTCATTCCTCCACGTTTGTGTGTAGAGAGTACTCGTGGCTGCTGAATCAGGTGACGCTTTTGTCACTAGATTAAAGAGAACACGCTTTCTTGGCGCGGCCCGACGCCATTCTTCGCGAGCTATATTCGGAATTAAGGTCTTGGTTAAGAGGAATTGTGAATGTATGCGCGGTTTTGATATTTGTGTGCTTTACATTGTATGCGTGTCAAGTCTTATTTAAAATTTATTCGGGTTTGTTGAGATAATTGATTTAAATATGTGTTGGTGTAAAAATAAGGAATTTCACAAACATTCTCATATTTGCTAAAGCTCAAAACAAACAAACAAAATGCAATTGCAGAAATCTACATATTTATGTGAGATTCAATAAAACTGCAAACATTTGGCGTCACATAAAAAGCGCGCGTGTCACACATTTTGGCAAATATTTCATAAAACTCAGGTGTGTTATTGTATTTCGTAAATGACTCTCGAGCCGTCATCCTGTGACGTCGCTAACGGGCTGTGAAAGCAATTTGGTAATGCACTTTTCTCTTAGATATTACTACGCGTATTTGTATCGAAAGTTGGAATTCTAACAAGGAAAGATTTTCGTTAGTGTTTTGCTTTTGCTTAACTTGCAAAATATGGATAATTCTTGCCTACATTCTGTATATTTAAAAACAGTTCACCTATGTAACATATATCGTAGGTAAAGTAATTGTCTAGTAGTCTAGTCTAGTCTATTTAGCAGGCAGCGTACAAAAATTTATGTATTTGTTGTAACGGCATCCGCACGCTCCATTTACTACACTATTATCCGCTGTCGCAAATTGAACCGAGGACTTAGCCGGCACACTCGAAGGAGTCCGAGCCTAATCGCAAAAGGCTCTATATGAGAGAAAACTTAATCCCAACAATTACACTAATGATTACATAACACTGGGGACGCAAAGTATAAACAAAAGCATCTAGTGTCGCACCACTGACCCCGCGCCTAGAGGACGACTATTAAGTAGGGTCGGTTCACTTAAAACGACCTCCGGGATTTCAAACCCCGATTTACTGGACATAGAATGAGCAATAAAAATATAATTACATTGTTTTACTCCGAATTAACGAATAATGTAAGGAAAAAAGCCAAGTAAATTAGGTATTTAGCATGGAAAATCGGTACTAAATTACACTTTTGGGAGCTTTATAACAAAATAGCGTATTATTTAAAACACTTCGAAGCGACAGTTTTGGGTATTTACAGGCACTTATTTATTTTGATACTCCACAACCTTATTATAATTATTTTAAGATACCTATTTGTTACTTTATTGCGTTTGAATATAATTGCTTTTCATATTTCTGGCGATGATATGTGGGTCGTTCAAACAATTAAGGTTATTAGAATTCTATGTGGTGTAATGTATATTGATATTTTAATGTAGGGCTGCGGGAGTTGTATGCGGCCTGGTGTGGTGAATACAAAGCCTTCGCGGGCTGCATAAAACTTGCTTGGATATTTACGCAAAAAGCGTATCGCGGGGATCAATCGGTGTTTATCGGCGGACGAGATCTGTTGCGCGTGTGTAGGGCACGTAGCGCGCGTATTATCGCGCTCGGCGATCGCGAAGCGAACGATATTAGTACCATTCGTCTTTGTCGTACCGTTACCTAATTTGAATAATCGTTGGTGAGAATGCAGAGTGATTTGCCGCAGCGCGCCACCGCTCTCAGAGAACTTGAAGCACTACTAATGCCTTTAAGATTCATGTAGGTTTTATCTGAATTTAAAAACAACGACTAAATTTGTTCCACATTAAAAGTTATTATAAGGAAAAAAAATAAAAAAATATCAGAGCATTACAAAGGGAGGAGGGAAAAATTGCCAAGTGAGAATTTTCTCATTACGCCACAAATCAACTGTTAAAACAAATATTTAAAAAGAGAAAGGAATCTGCGGACTACAAAACGTTGCTCACCCTGGCTACTGGCAAATGCGAAATCCGATTTAATTTATTTTTATCGCGGGGCTTTATAATTTCATTTTCGCACTTTCCATTTGGAGAGGAGGCCCGCGCCCGCGGACTGGCGCTCTATCCGAATGAGATCTCCACGAAATCAGGTACAAAAGAACGATAATGAACGCTCACTGCTTGCTACGTAATCTAAATTATTATACGAGTCGAAATTCTTACTTGGCAGCGAAAGAAATCTACTTTATCTCGGGCACCGGGAGATGTTTAATAAAATTAAAACGTCAGAGTAGGGCCCTTTTCAATGTTTACTGTGGCTAGGTAACAAGTATTTTGATTCTTATTTTCTTTTGCCTCAAAAACTTGTGATCGTCTTTATCAATTGATACTATTTATTAGATATTTGATACCATTAGATACTATTTACAAGAAAATAAAGCAAGTTCAGAAGTTGTGAAGATAATTCTACGGAAAGTTGTGACGTGAGATCACTAAAATCACTTTAAGTTCCAACAGCGAAGTGAGTTAAACGTTAAAACTCAAACTGTGTTGTAAGAGTGAATTTATTTACGTTGTGTCTCGGGGTTTATTCGATTGTTGTGTCGGTTCGATTGGGACGTAAATATCAGGCGGGCCTGTCTCGGGGAGTTAGAGAAATGCGGGGCACCTCGAGTGCGGCGGCGGTAGGCGTCGCGTCACTCAACGTCGAGGAATGCATCGGTCGGGACGCGCCAAACTTTTCGCTGTTTCCCAAAATACACGGGAACACAGAGGAGGCTCCGCCGCCACCGCGGCGCCGCTATTCGATTCCTCCCTTTGCACTAACTCTATTTTTCGACTTCCTTTTCCCTTCCAACCGTAAGACTGACTTATATTAACTTCATAACTTGTTAAACACAACTTTTAGAAATATGAGATAAGTAAGTAAGAGCCCTGGAGAGATTCGAAAGAAATGTTTCAGACTGATGATACCTATATGACGTGCCGGACTTACTTTAACATTATTTTGTTGACTGCATATCGTATTACCCTCGCCGACGAAACAAAATCGGTTTGTCTTTCGGTATTGTATTTAATAAGAAAGGTCGAGCCATAATGCCGGATGATGTCTGAGCCATTCCATAAAACGTAATCCGAATAGAGTGGATGTCTTCCGAAATAACCGTTTCGGTAATCACGAATTGTCACACCAGTGAACTGAGCTGTAATTAGGCAAATGCACCATGTAACGCGAAGTCGGCAGCGGGACGCGCGCCGCTCCGCTGCCGTATTGTTCACCGTAATTATTATATAACCGTACTTTTACTACACAATTAAAATTTAAGCGTTCCTAAAATTGTACGGAAGATTGTACGGTACTCTATTTCATCTCGACAGAGCGTGGCGAGCACCCTAAAAGGATGTTCCTAAAATCAGAAGTAAATGTTACAACCGAGAATAAATATTAAGGAAAGAGGAGCAAATATTTGCCTTAATATCAGTCCCTAGCAGACGTTAAACCTAGGTAAAACATAAAGCCATTAGAGAATGAAACCCGATGCTAGCTACAAAACAGAGTGAATTAAGTATTGTCAAGGCGACGGAATATGAAAAAGCGACATTCTGTAAAGACGAATCCGACAGAAAGGTTAAAATGTTCTCGGCGGCAAGTTCACCGGCGCACTCAGAGTTTATAAAGCACCTTATTCGAAATAACAACGCGAACCGCCGCGGATGTCTAACTTAAATAAGATTTAATATTCCTATCCGGTAGGAAACTTCTTGAAGGAGCGTGTGTAATCAAAATCTGCACTGGGAAACTTTCTACGGGAATCTCCGAGCAATTGCAGTACCGGCTCGCCGGTAAAAAACTGAAATGAAGTTGTCGCTTAAAACTAATTTCATTCCAAACTTTCGTGTTAGAATAGTTTTTTTATCATGTTTCGCGCTTTTTTCCGTCTTAACTTGTGCACAGTTTAAAAATCAATTTCTTACAACTCGCCAAAAGGGCAAGTTGCGAGGTGTTTACTCTGGCCCGCCGACTGCGGGCCGATGTGAACGAAAACTTAAACCTCTTCTCGCTCGCTGCCAGAGAATTTTCTTTTCGAAATTAACCAACTTTTGGAAAAATATTTGCAAACAAGTTTCCTCTACACAAAAACGAGTCTACCCTCACGAAATCTTTTCACAGGTTACACGAAGAATATTAAAAACAAAACTATTTTTAAATAAAAAGCAAAAATTTCGTTCGTCTTATATTTATTTATTGAAGTTTCGGTTGCACGACGTTCGTCCCTATATTTCTGTTTACCGGCCTCTCCCCTATTTGTCCTTTGTGTCGCATTTTCCTTATTATGTTCATACATTTTATTTTGCATGTAGTAGTCGGAACGTGAAATCAATGAGATAGGGCGTATCAATTTGTGCCTTCAATATGAATTGATTGGGATTACATTGAGTGCAATACAGCGGAGCTAGCGTGCCTCTGGAGAAATCCTTGGAAGACAGAAAAACTATTAAACGTGACTAAGTACATTTGCGACAGAGCGCTCGGAGTGGTCCTTGTCCTTCAAGAGCGCAATTAGTCCGGTTTTTGCTGCACTCGAATGCTTTGAGTAATGATTGGACGCTGAGCGCGACCGGGTTGCGGTTGTTTACGCTCGCAACAAACGCTGATTTATCGCCCAGCACGGTTCGACCACTGCCTCCACATTTAGCTACATAAAATCATAATTATGCCACCGTTTAATATTAATTTGAGTTGATTTGACACGCGAATCACGATAAGGACTTTGTGATATAAATTATAGTAATGTGTCACAGTTCTGCTTTTGGTAGTTACAGTAAATGAATCGTACAGATACATTTGGAGAGGTACATATATGGGCGGGTATGTATGTGCAGTGTATGATGCAAATGTGTAGGCGTGGCACAAGAAACTTGGCAGCGAACGCGCGGTCGCGCGATCCTGCAAATCTGCGCGCCATGCTTATCAGCTGTGATTCATACTTATGCCGTATACACAACGACAATGTAGCTCTACGTATCTAAGTATGTACTCGTACATTCACTACGTACAAACATACCAGAGTATGTGGCGACGCTATTTAGTAACTGCGCGCCACCAGACTTCATTTTATTTTGTGGATAAGCATGTTCATATGTTCCTAGGATTCACTAACGCTTTGTCGACGGAGAAAAGAATGGATCGTGATGAGAAATGTTCTGGAATAATTTATCTTTGGGTTAGTTTAGGGAACTAAGCTTGTCTCTAGCAAGAGCGGATGACGAGTTATTTCTAATTCAGGGACGCCTTTTAGAAGAAGAGATAAACCGTTGTGGAAAAATAATGGAATGAAAACGATGACTCGCAAAGTAACGTGGAGGAGAGCCAAAATATCGTTGTCCAACACTAAACAATACCTGTGTCGCGGTGAAACAATAGCGGAACAAAAACACCAACGTTAACAACATTCTTTCACTTGCAGGTCGTTACAAAAATACAGATAACAGCGCACGTGCCGTTTATGGCTGAAGATGTTGAGGGAGAGACGGCACAAAGCGGCTGAGATTTATTGGCCGCCGTAAACGCGCGTAAGAGGAAGTTTGTACACTGGCGCTCGACGAATCGCAATATTTAACGTTCAACTATTTCCATCAATTTGTTCTATCAAGAAAGGAAAAACTTAAATTGGAGCGATTAAAGCGCGCCCGATCGTGATTGATTTCTTGTGCTAGTGAGGAGCGCCCGCGCCGCCCTCTGCGCCCATTGTGCTCCCAGATTTATTTCTGTTTCACCGTTTTTATTGCGTACTCGGAACTTATAACGAAATAGTTACGGCTGTTAAAAGGTTTTATTGGTTAACCTTCGGCGTGTGCGGTCATAAAATAGATTCGTAACCAAAGAAGCGTACGCATACAGCTAGATTTATAACTGTATCACGTGAAAAAGAAACAAATTTGCCCTGCAGAAGGATATAAAACAGGAGATATAGCACGAATTTATCGGTAAATTGTGGAAATCTCAGTATAATAAAATATCTTCTATTGAATATTGTATGAAAAGAGTTTTACGGGTCTCACTCATTTCACTCCATTTTACTACCTACCTTTTTATGCAGGACCTGTATATCGGAATACAAAATAGCGTTTACGGTGGATGTAAATTGTGTTATTAGTGATGTCATTCCAGTTTGTTTCTTACCTGTAACAAAGGAATACGAGTATGAGCGACGAGCGATGGAAAACAAAATGACTGACTGCAATTAAAATTGTTAATATCGCGGTGATCAGGTTGAGAGCGGCGCGGGCTGCGCGGGCGGCGCGGCGTCCTCCCCTCGAGCCTACGAGCAAATTCACTTAATTTACCGCTCGTGTTGAAGCCCCGCTAAAACTTTACGCACTTAATAAACTCTGAGACGAATTAAAATTCCGTCGGTTTAGTAACAATCGTGTCGGAACGCCGTTAACTCTTTCGCCCGGCGCCGAGTTATTAATAAGGGACACGCCTCGGTCGCAGTGATTTATCTACAAAAATAATGACAGCGGGCTGTGGCTAATCAGAATTAACAAGTTTATGGGCGGCCGGCGGATTAGCGCAAGTTGTCGTGTCGCTTCTTTATTTAAATATGCAAATTATTTTTGAGTGTGCGCCGTTCGAGTTCGGTTGCAGGTTGTTTAGCATAAACAAATCGGCGGCGCCTCGGCGTATGCGGCGCGCCCGCAGCCGCGAGCCCGTCGGCTTAGTGTGAGACAAGCGGCGGGAATAAATAATCTCTCTGTTAGATGCTCCTTCCTCGAGGGCCGATCGTAAATCAGGACGAGACGAAATTTCCGTCTAATGTGAATGTAAAATTTTGAGAACAATGCCGCTGTGTAGTTGCAGAACGAGCTCTGTTTGAGACGCTTGTGAGCGTTAGTTTAGAGGTGGTTTAAGGCTGATTAACTTAAATTTATGAGCCCAACTCACTTACAACATTATACGAATATCAAAGACATTCTTGGTCGTATTAAATAACACCTTCAGTCTCAACGTTGTAGTCTATCATTAAATTTTCGAGAAATTACCGGATTGCTTTGAAATTAACTGACATAATCTGACGAAATGATGTTATTTAATAAAAATAGCAGTAATACCCACCCAGTGAGCAGGATTGACCAAATCCAGGCACAGTTTTTGAGAATTTGTCATTGTTGTCAAGGATTTTACAACAAGTGAAAAACAAGTGTCAATAAGTAATTTCTTCGGTATTAATATACTTTTAAAGATACACATTTACCTACTACACACCCACAAGTTTATTAAAGCTTACTAATTTGTTTAATTATGTACTATTTGTTTTCTAAATAAAAAAAAGACATTCTTCTGAGAATTGTCAAACTTAGACACACTTTTAATTAATACCTTTAATTTTCACGTTTATATATATATATACAAGCGATTCGCCCCGGCTTCGCACGGGTGTCGTAGTGTCGTATCACCCTGTTACGTCGAGCATTTACTCGGCGCATGCCAGTAAAGCTTTCAGTCGGCATGATTTTTTCCGACATCTTCAACTATCATCGCCATATTTCAGACAATTTACACAAAACTCTAACGATTTATACACGTAAACCTTCCATAAATCACTCTGTCTATTGATGAAAACCGCATGAAAATCCGTGAAGTAGTTTTTGAGTTTATCGCGTATAAACAGACAGACGCGGCGGGGGACTTTGTTTTATAATATGTAGTGATATACAGGTAGCATGTTATATCACTTTACCTCAGTATTTTGGGACAATATCTTGAATATTCTAGTTCATTGAGGCCTAACGCGTGGCTTTATCGGTGTCTCAATACGAGCTATTACGTCGGAACCCAGGATTAAGAGGTACATCTGACCCTTCCCAGGACCATAGTGTTATAATCCAAATGGAGAAACTCCTCTCACTTACTGCGACCCTGGTAATTCCAATGTAGTATTATTCTGCAATCCCTTTTATATTATATATGTATACCATTTAAACATGTCTATATATTGTGGTTTTCTTAAATTAAATGTACCTAATAAAGATTGCGTTTTAGTCAATGTAATACTATAAATATACGAGTACCTACTTTGTTAAGAATTGTATTACAATGAGTAAATAAAACTATAGCCTCAGAATATCCATTGTAAAATCGAATACGAACTAGACTGGGTAGTAGCTCGTTATCCGACGGTTAAAGATGTATCTGACAGAAGACTTCATCTGCGTTGAATGAGACCATGACTATAAATATTAACTGAACCTCGAGATTACTATTAGCTTTGGTTTTAAAAATTGCACTGTGGTTGTTATATTTTCATTTTCTATTATTACTGCTGGCATAGTGGTAAGCGTGACTGTTAAGTTTTTGGGTTCGATCCTCGGATCTGACAAAACATTATTGGGACTTTTGTTAGAACATTAGTTAGCAGGTCGGAGTTTGAAATGGTGGCCGGTAGATGGCAATAAACTCACCTTATTTTACATTGGACTTAAAAACAGGATCCGTGAAAGGTGCACAACAGTATACTTCTGCCTAACCCTAAGGGGAACACAGGCGTGATGTTATGTATTTATTGAATATGAATAATTAAATTTTATAACTTAGAAATCTCTGTAATATCTATTTCATGAGGGACTCTAAATGAAAAAATAATTTGTGTTCTAATAAACTATAATACAGTTTTATTTCATAGTAGTTGATTTGTAGAAGAATAGTTCAGTCTCATTAAAATTACTTAATTACTAACTACACAGATAATAATTGGGAAATTTGTCCCTTTTTATTTGAAAGCTATTTATAGTTTCTTTTTTCTAACGTGAATAAAAATATGCTCAATCCAAACAATCATAATATTTTATCATTATTTAACACAATATTTTTCAGAAGAAAATATAAAATAAATAGAAAAAGTTTAATACAAGTTATTCGGTTCAGCCCGTATTTAGAGACTTTTAAGTGGCGATAAACAACATAGCATGCCAAATTCGCTCGTATCGGTACTTTTAGTGTATTTGGCAATATCTTGAGAGGTACCAAGAACTTGTAAGAGAATCCCTGTAATCCTCAAGTGAGATTTATACGAGCCGCGTAGGTAACGCAGTGCGGCTACGGCTTGTAGCTTGTAGCTACACGCTACGCCACGTAGCTACGTAGCACTTCGTAGACGTGTAAGCTTTAAGTGATTCTGGCTGGAATATCATTTTGTACGTACACTAGTTTTGAGAAGTTTTAATTTTATTTTACTGTTTTAGTACTTTGAAATATGAATTTGGGTTTTAATGGTACAATTTTGTGGTTTCCTTTTAATGTTTTTTGTGCTGCTAATAAATCTACTTTAATGTTTTTAATTAGTATGGTCAAATAAATGCTATGAATTAAAATAGCCACTGGACTATTTTTTAACTAGCACAATTTTTAACGGTGTAGATATATTAGTCAATAATAAACAAAATAATAAAAATCCGCCAAGTCAGTTCATCGCTTCCAATCCGCGATCATTCTACAGACATTATTACACCGAGCATTCCGAGAACTCAGCCATCGTACTTCGTAATCGAAAAAAGGACTTAATATTTCAGGATACGCGGATAAAATAATGGTTTATTCGACAAAAGCGTGTTTCGCTTGAGTACATCGTACATTGCTTGTTGTGAGAGATTATAGTATCTAAGCGCGAGTAAGCAAATAAAGTAATGCGTCGATGTATCACCTGCACGCGATATGTCCTTCCCACGCGTTTTAGCGTTCTCTCGTAGGTATAACGCTAATTTGCTTTGTTCTTACATTTACCAATTTACTCGAGCTATTTTGGTTTCTCGTACATTTGAATGAATACGTTACAAGGATTAGCTAGTGTGCGTAAGAACAGAGTGAATACGTAATGTTAAAATTCGTAAATATTAGGGTAATTTCTCTTTCTCAAATGTACACGGAGAAAAGCTTCAGCGTGACACATCACAATTTATACGGATCTTAGAAGTGAATAATTATTATGTATGTTATCATGTGACATGTGACAAAATATGTGAATCGTATCCAAAGCATTTATGAAATGAATAAAATAGACTGGCTCTTTAATCTAGTAGTCGCAAGTGCGGCTGCTGGACATTAGGTCCTAGATTCGATCCTCAGGTCCGGGAAAGTGTTTCAGTTATTTGAATTGAACCCCTAGTTTTATTTTTAATATTATATAAACCAACAATAAACTTAACTATTGTATCACCAAGATACTTTGCTACTAGCAACGAAAACAGATATCATAACACTCAACCAATCCAAACTTTGAACAAACTTACAATCTAAACCATAAAAGCAAAAGGACCAAACCCGTATCATTGCAACGTATCTTCCATTGCAAACAAATTGAAGTTATAACTTAATTTTCGAAGAGTTTAACTGCGTATCGATTAGAAATACCTTCAACGGAACTTGAACGCGGTTAATCAACAAGCGAGAAAGATAAAACTTAAAGTTTAATCGTAACTCACGTTATGATTACGGATCCACCCGCCATCAAAGTTGTCGAAACGCTGAAGGGAAGCGTGAAATCATTAAGGCTTGAGATAATACGGTTGGGCTAATGAAGCGACGGCCCCAGTACTACGAGTACTCGGTGACATTCATGTAACATACATTGCTTTCGAGTTTGGTGAATATCTTCCATAAACTTACGTTTTCAGCCCAATTTGGGTGAATGAACTCGACTTGTGCTCATTAGTAAATGAAAAAACATTTCTTTTAAAAGTGACGGTCTTCTTTTGTTTTATAGTTTTTAAATTAGGAAACATATCTACGCTGGCTTGATTTGTGTCAAATGCAGTACTAACCATGTGAGCTAAATATTATATACGTGTCGAAATACGTGGTTAAAAGAATACCGGGTTTTTCGAATTCGTTATTATAGAAAAATATGCATTTTAAGTTTAAAAGAAAATAGTTCTATACGATATAAAAGCTGTAGATTCGTTAAATATTGATAGCCATAATATGATACAGAAATATATGGAATTTCATTTCAAAGTTCTATTCTAAGTAAAGCTATTTCTTATCATTTATAAAAAAGAGCGCTTTGAAATATATGATTACAAATTGTGATTCTTTTTCCAATAACTTTTATATCAATAAAATAAACCTAAAACACCCACAATTCTTAGCCAATAAACTCCAGAATTAATTACCTAACATGAACATCATTTGGACATCTAACATCCAACAGCTATTCGAGATCAAATAGTAAGCCGGCTGACGGGTCCCATGATGCCTTCCATCTCTGCTTAGTTGGATTACCTCGCGTCATTAATCGTTGGAATTGCGTTCAGTCGCGACCCTCGCGACCCGGGAATCTTCAATTAGAAACAAACTTTACAATTACAATCGCATCGATTGGTTGTTCCACGTTAACGTTCAGAGTTTGATTTAAAGTGAAGCTGGAATAACTTAGGTGGAGCAGGAAGTATATTATTACTACTTGAGTTATACTTGTCTATATTTAGTATCGCATTTATATTTTATTTGGTGAAAGAAGCAGTCGTACCTTCAATCACTGATTATTAAAAACGTGCATAAAAAATATATATGTTGATTGAACATTAGGTTCGCCCATAAACAATATTTCAGTTTTAAAATAAGACGACAGTTATCTAAAAAGTTTTTATCTTATTTAAACTTTCAGAACGTGATAAAATATTCAGTCACTAATATTTATGCACATATTTTTTTGCATTAATTTTCGATCTGAATGTATAGTGAAGCCATGATAGGAACGCCAGACTCGCAGAGACGTCAACGATCAATCAGGCGTATGACTAGCGCCATCTATCAATGTGTCATGGCGGACGACGCGCCACGCCAGATGGCAGCACTGCCCGGAGAGAAATTAGAAAACAATTTTCGGCAAGTGATACATATACTACTTTTATCTTTAGTAATGTTTATACGCAGTTCCGTTTAAAATATTAGTTTTGAATTGGGTGCCGTTGGTTATGACATAAATTACTAAGTAACTTTCACTAATCGGTATGTAGGTGGCTGATAAGGAATTAATTAGGTATTTTTATCATAATATTTGAAAATAATTTTTATTTTGGACGTTCTTATTAAATATAGATAAAATTCCAATGAAAACAAAATAATAACCCAAAAAGTAGAGTAATAAAAAATAACCGCGAATTAAATTTTCTAAGAAATTTGCCTAATATATTCATTGAAAATAAAGCCTCATTTTGTAATGCGGCAGAAGATGATCTTTATTTTTTTATTACGGCGGAAAGCGGGCCGTTCGGAACAATTTAATCACGAATTTAACGTCCGCGGCACGTTCCCCGTTCGGACACTTTTATGACATCAGACACTCGGCGTTAAATGCTGAGGCTTAAAAAGGGTTGATAGCGAGGCGCCTGTCACCTGGAAAAGCTTAGGACATAACGGTACCTTCATCATAGTACAGCCGGACGTTCATTGATAATTAATGGGTTGTGCCAGTGTAACGAAAACAAACGACTCGTGGCACGCGCACGATAACGATTAATATCTTCGCGGCGTAGCAAAAACAGACCTACGTTCGTAGCCTTGGTGTGATAAATCATATCTCCTCGAGGCACAAAAATAAATGAAGCTAATGATAAATGACGACGAATACGCTGAGTGCCACCGTCGATTGAGTGGAGTGAATTTGAAAATTATAAAACTGTCTTGTGGCGCGAGGGTGGGTACGTGAATCTTCCTAAAAGCAATATGAAAAGATATGGCGTTATTATCGATCCATTTCTCGGTACAGCACCAACAGTGTTGATTAACAGCTGAGCTTCAAATTTCAATATTAAAAAAAGAATTACATATGTCTGGATAGTTCAAATATTACACCCTCTACATACATGGCCAAAGAATACTTTAATACATCTACGAGTTAATCTACTTTTGTTACTGACTCCGTATTAAATTGAATAAATTGCCTAAAAAGGCGTAGCTAGGTAGATGAGACGAAACACCGAATTCACAATCACAACTTAAACATATTATTGGTATTAAAAGATTTACTTTTCATGTTGTCACGAATACAAACTGTAGGGAGGAGGCAAGTTAAAAGTAAAAAAAAAACCTTGCTTACGATATAAGATTTTGAGGGTGAGAAATGAAGCTCGACAAAAATCATATAAGTAAGTACATTGTCAATAATTTCTTGAAACAAGAGGATGGACATTTTCCTTCAGGTTAACTCACAATTAATATAATATATTTCCCTTATTCTTAGCAATGTCAATTTCTTGGAACTAGAAAGTTGCTTTGTCAGTATTAAGACTTACAAAGCAACATCACGGTAGCGATTCCGAGATTTTTGTCTTAATGAAATAAGGATGTATAGAAAATTGACATTTTCCTTCTGGTTAACTCACAATTAATATATTTTTCCCTTATTCTTAGAAATGTCAATTCTTGGAGCTAGAATTTTGCCATGTAAGTATTGAGATTGTTTTATCACGGTAGCGATTCTGAGATTTTTTCTTAATAAAATAAGGGTGTATTTGATATGTGTTTACTATTATTTTTATTGCACGTAAATAAGAACGCCTTGATATAGTATTTGAGAGTATTAGATAAAGATAAGTAAGTATAAGTATTATTTGTTGATAAACAATGTTTTGCCTACATCAGTAACATTTGTTAAAGTGACTCTCAATTTATTCTTAAGTTTAGTTTATAATAATACCTTTAATTCCACAATGGCACTAAACAAGTGTCATTGGTTATTTTATTATAACATAATTATAATTGATATACCAATTTACGTCTCCAGTTAAGCTTAATTGGACAAGTATATTGGTACCTAATATCAGCTATAATATGCAGGTTATTTTTTTTTTTAAACTTTGCCCCTCTCTCTTATTTCTCTTGTATCGTGGGTACAGCTTATAAACATACATGTCATATGTATACACACACAACCTGACCTGTCTGTAGATCATACAAATATTTTTTCCGTGTGGGGATTGAACCTGCGACATGCGCCATCCGTGTCGTCAATTATAGTCGTACTATTATATTGTAGTAAAACCTTAATTACATAGCTATGTACGTAGAACAAATGAATTATTTGAACACAACTTTCCGATCAAGTGCCTTTCAACCTATACCACGAGGAAAGCATGCTTCAAGAAGTATCTAATAAAACTAAATGAGTATTTATGATCTATTATTTGTTTGATAGAAATAACACAATGAGATAATGGTTACAGCTAACCACTGAAAGCCTTATCATACCCGCCACCACTAAAAATCTATACTCACTAATTGATAATATTGTTTTGTTTTTTAAAAACCATTGCCCCTCTTTAGAATTTCTCCTGTATCGTGGGTACAGTTTACAAACATACTTGTCACATGCACACACAACTAGACCCGAAACAACTATCTGTAGATCATACAAATATTTGTTTCGTGCGGGGATCGAACCCGCAACACGTAGCGCAGAAAGATAATCGCTTAGCCATTGCGTCAACCGTGTCGTCAGTTATACGTATTATTTGTTCTATTGCATGCGACCGTAAAAGTCTAACATAACGTGTCTCACATAATTTGAATATATCGTAGTATCCCACTTAAATAAAAACCATATTTATTAGCAGTTCATCTCAGTCGTATAATTTGAAAAGACTCTTTATTTGATTTAACGATAATGGCCCCAGCAGCGAGGCCCGACCGTCCCCAGGTACCTTATACATACAGTCTCGGAAATTGCGTTAACCACATTCGAGTACCAGGAAATTAGAAACGTTCAAGGGTATAATCGAATGTCTCTCTCTAGCAGAAATAAACTTGCCGTATGTTATCGATGTGGTTCAGTATCCATTTGTGCGTAATGCAACGTGCTTTGATTTTTCGGTTTCCGTTGATAACGGAAAATTGATTTTACGCTCTCGCTTTGATCATAAAAGATGTGATAAGAAGGAATGGTTATGGTAAAAGAAATTTTTACTCACATCGAGTTGCTCATAATCCCCCCTCCATTAATTACCGAAGTATCATAAAAGCTATTTTTGCCCGTTAAAGATAAGTGCGTAAACGTCTCAGACTTGAATATCCTTAAAGAACTTTGTGAAACAATTGACGGGAGATGGGGAGACTACAAAGACAATTGAAATTCGATTTGCTTTCAATTTGAACGCTCTCACTCCCTTTTCAGTACGAACGCTGCACTAATAAGTTCTGATTGTTTCAATACATTTTTCTCGAGATTAAGTTAGTTGACGCCGGTACAGACGCCGACAAACTGCGCTAATTACGTTAGTGATCCCCCGTCCCTGGCCCCCAAAGTAAACGACTCCGCTTTCAGTGTAAACAACCGCTCAACTTTACCAGGAAAAATTCGCAAACCCACTTATTTACGTCTCAGAGGTGTACAGTGACAGTGCGACGACATAACAGCGTCGTGCGGTGTACAGAACGTACTCGAATGTACCAACAAATTAGGTTAGTGTACCGCTGTACAAATAATATCTCCTAACTCGAACATTTAAGAGAAAAGAAACGGTACTAAGACTTCAAATAAATTCCATTATAGTTAAAAAGTTCAGAATATTTTTGCATATTTTTGAGCGTTCAAGAGATTCCTAAACATTAAAATAAGTTTATCTGATATTTATTTTAATGTATTTGTTTACTTTTCTTGTTTCTCAGCTAAATTAATTTAGGCATACTGAGCGCTTCATTTCAAACGACTCAGCTCAGAGAGTAAGGCCGAGTATTAAACTAATATAGCCGAACAAATATTGCAAAAAGTCAGAATCGCAAGTCGAGCGCGAACTATCCAGATATTATATTTCCGAACGTATTGATCCCCCAGGATACTATGTTCGGTTTCGTTTCGGTAGAAGTTTTCAATCCCTCTGCGTTTTGGGAGTTGCACTGGACAATCTTATCAGGGAGGGAAGAGGGGAAGATTTTCCACTGTCCGGCGCCCTCTCACCTTGGAGGATTTCCCTGGGCGCCGAGGCGGGTCAGCCGATTGGATTTCAAATTATTATGCGTGTATTTGACCGGCAAAAGATTTACATTTTTTAACGTTAGAACTTTTTTTTACGGAATTATAGGGGTTATGCCGGCCGGGCTGTCGCTGGGATTTAGAATTGAATATTTTATTTGTGTCGGTCGCGTTACAGTACATGTCTACTTTTGTGATTATGCGCGTTTTAGTATAATTTACATATGTAAGTATGTTTTGAATAACATGAGGCAACTTGGACGTAAATAAGTTTATTATTTAAGTAAACGTCGGCAAGTAGAACATGTAGGTATTACATTATTGTAATTTCTTAGTAGTTTATATTGTCATTTACCCCACATGGTGGCTGATGTATGAATTACTTTTTATTTATATGTAAAAGAACGTATTCTTCTTCAATTTTAAACTATACGAATTGTTGAAAACGACTGCCCAAGCACATGTAACTAATTGTCAATAGGGTAGGGTAGGTAAGTGGTGGCAAGCGGCGGGAGCAAACGAAAGTTCTTAGTAGAGATCGCATTAGAGACCGCGCGGCCCACTACTGTCGAGATAATGCCATTGCAATACCCGAGATCCGATTGTATTGGCAAATTGGATCAAATGCAGCGCTCACCGTACAAAAGATAAGAGCCGGATACGGGTATAGCGGTAATATTATGTTGCGGCTATCTACCCGGATCGCCCCGTGTGCGGCTCGTGACGATCGAAACGATCGCCCGTAATCGTTCCGTGTAGTTTCCAACTTTTTTAAATCTTTTCGCTGTTCCCCGTTCCTTTTGTTGCGGCGCAATCGATTTTCAACTGGATTATCAGCTTATATCATTTTGTGAGCTCATTCTCTGCTTATAAATTTTCATCGACCTTTTTAATACAAAGGGCCTTAAAATGGGATAGCGTCTTGTTTGTGTTTTTATTCCCTTGAGTTGGCTGAGATGCTGAATACAGGCTTTTATTGTGGTAACTTTATAGATACGGAAAATACCTAGCTTTTTATAACTTGACAGCGCTATCTGGATACCTGTAATAAAACTACCTATTTTTAACAGACGCAAATCTGATAATAAAGTAATGTAAACGCCACGTTTGCAACGTACACGTTGTAACAAAAAATATTTGTAATAACGCGCGATATCAAGCGCCGCGAGCTGTACATACTGATGTTTTGCGACCAATGAAAAAATATCGTCCCTGTAAATGACAATGCAGATTATTACTGCCCGTCGGGGACACATAAAGAGTAACACAAGAAACATGGCGGATTTACGCCGCCTCGGATAAGATACGACACCTTTCGATGTTGTATAGCTTTCAGTATCACGATGATCGCGTCCAAACACCGAGCCTCATTTTCCCGTCGTTACGGGGTGAATTTTAAATTCACTGCGAGGGTGTCCCACTCAACTATGTATGAAGGACCGGCCTCTCCACGCGACTCGCATCCGGTCGCACGCATACGGTATGAACCCTCATTGTCTGCCCAAACTCAAGGTAAACCGATTACGTGCTAAAAATTCATAAAGCCATTGTCATCTTCGCATAAAGCTTCTACGTTTAGTAAGTGAGCTCGACGATTACTCGTGACGCATTGACGTTAATGTCGATAAGCTAAAATGTCTCTTGCGAAACAAGGGAGTGGATGCTGAAACCCGACGAAACAGAACATCAGATAGCGTTTTAAGCGAAATTAATAGTATCATCAACCCTCATTGTAAAGCGAAAAATCTCAATTGGGACGTGATAAACAATACGGAACGCTTTGGTTATCTCCCTTTGACTTATGATATCATTATTTCCCTTTTTGCAAAAAATTACCGAGCAAAAACAAGAGCGCAGTGGGCATACTAATTCTCCTCGGTCAATATATTGGTATCGGCGGAGCGCCCGCAGGACCCTTCCTAATAATTCCAAAGGCAAAATCTTTATACAATAAAACAGAAGCAAGCAATTTCAATGTTAAATCTCATAATTCAAATTTCTCTCGTTGTTTACCGGCCACGCTTCGGTAGCTATATAAACTCTCAAAATCTACCCACATCCGTAACGAAAGCCTGCACCGTTATTTATGGAAAGCCACGTTTCATTGTTGTTGTCGGTTTTCATTTTAACGCTTAATTTTTTTTTCTATTTATTGTATTTTTGTGATCGTCGGTGCTTACAAAATGATTTGTTTTTCGGTTTGCTCTTCCGACGCGGTTAATTCCGGTGATGTGTGATTTATGCACAGAGCGTTGTGGGCACTCCACGTACGTTGGGCACCGAATAGATCACGTGAGAAGACTAATGCGTGCCCAAGAATTTCTCTTGTTTTGCTTTATGTGAAGAAGGATAATACCCGCAGCCGTCCTCACATAAACAGACGTGATTTACCGGAGAATATCGCTTATTTGCATCGCGAATACATCTATCCGTGTGAGCGTAAAACATTCGGACGTAAAATCGAATGGACGAAATAAGATATAAATGGCCGCTTACACATAGAATCTCGGATTTTACAACCATCTCGTATATCTTTAAGTGAAATATGGTCCGATATCATATTCAATCGTCTTGGCATTATATTCTCGAAACTTCGATAAGTAAGTAGATACTTACCAAAAAGAAAATTTTATTCCTCGGGATTTTAAAAATTTTAACAGAATTTATGGCTTCTAAATATTATTTGAAGTTTTGTACAGTATGCGGCCAATAAATCAGAGTATAACTTGCAGTATCTACGTACAAGAATAGTTTATTCCAACGTGTCATGAAGAAAGCCATAGCAAACAGATTTATCGAAGAATTTGGATGGTGAGTAGCTTTGAACATAAAAATCCGAGGTACATGCTGCAATATCGAATGCTCGGAGCAGTATATACTTAAAGGAAAATATTGCCATCTATGTAACGTAAACTAGTAAAGTGTTATTAAACTGCACTTTCAATTTTCATATCAAAAGCTAGGTAGGATCGATCGTATTCCCCAGTCTGGTGGCTGGATTGTGCCCGTCTCAATGACGCTTTAAACTCGGGGTTACGGTTTTTATGTGCGAACGGAAGAGCCAGGTTGAATGACGGGGGTCTCGGCTCTAGTACATACTCCACCCGCTTTAGTATCATAAAAATGTAATTAAAATTCACGTCATCCGTCCCCGACTAAGTTGGAGAGACCGGGATAACTATTCTATTGTTTCGCCATGTACGATGTTGCTCTCGGAGTTTCATCCTATTTAAATTACGTACAGCGAAATAGGGTTGAAAGAATTTGTAAAAACTAGCTTTGTTCGAATTAAAACAACAATAAAGTGATTTAATGGGCGCTCTTAGCGCTCAGAGCGATTTCTTTTAAACAATCTAGTATCGCGTTCGGAAAACACTTCTTGAAAATAACGAGATACGTAAATTACGTTTTCTTCAACAATGGGTACTCGAATTGTGTCGGGGTTTGTTGTGAGATGAGAGTTATATTGATGCGCAAATATGAACTTATTGAAGCGAAATGAAATATACCCACGTACTTAAATCGGAAAATCCTTGAAAATATTACGTAACATTTTCATATCGGCCTATATTGTTTTATTGGTTCATAGGATCGATACGAGCAGAAAATCATTTTGAAGGATTAAACGGCTTGTTTATCAAAAACTCGGCCTTACGTTCAGTTTCAGCCAAACAGGGAGTATTAATAAAAGCATTTAATAAAAAAGAACCTTCAATCCTTTCCCCCAACACGTCAAGCGCCCAAATTGTTTGACAAACACATCAAACGGCCGCAAAATTTTAATTCAAACATGTGAAATTTTTTCAAACGTTATTTCATTTCGCTGTTCATAAACATCCTGGGGAAAATTACGAGCAAAAATGTTGAATACATTGTGACGTCACGGGCTAATGAAGGCATTACTCACTTATCTATCGCGATACGTACCTGGAATCAAAAAGAAAGAACATTAGTAACAAATAAAAGAAAGGTGAAAGGTAGGCACGCGAACTACTAACCTTTATAAATAAAAGCAAACATTGAAATATAGCGAGGAGACAACGCCAAGGTGTGGTGGAATATCATTTTTCAAGAACAGAGTCGCCTGATAGCGGGTAATGCTTTACACTAGTCGGTTCCAACCGCGGACTCGACCGGTATTCTGATAGATAGGAAATGAAGACAGATTAACCTCGCGTGACTTTACAAGGCTCACGTTATACTTGGCTGGGACCTACTTGGATAAATATTGCGTTCGCGAAACTCTATATACTTCGTAATTCGAAATTATGTACTTGAGGGCTATCTTTATCCTACTATAATGTTATAAATGTGAAAGTTTGGGAGGGTGGATGGATGGATCTTTGTTACTCTTTCACGCCAGAACAGCTGAACGGATCTGCATGAAATTTGGTACAGAGATAGATTATAGTCTGGAATAACACATAGTCTACTTTGTATTCCGGAAAATGTACGGGTTCGTAAACCACGCGGGCGAAGCTGGGCGCGGAAGCTAGTGCATCATAATCACAGGTTGTTGTACCTACTTTTGAATTGAGTACCAACAGGTTAATAAATATTGAAGTGAACGACTCAAACCCTGGTTCTCGAAACTATTGTGGGACTTTATTTTTGACTGCGGTTCTGAAACTAAATTTCAGCGGCCAGGTGGACGTTGCATGATACAAAAATTCAGATGAAAAAGAAAAATTTAATCCAATAATGCTTTGAAACCTTTTATCTTAACTTTATACAGCATAGAGCTCTTAAATTTTTCATGAAAATTGTACGTAGTATGCAGGATTATTTTGTAAACCTTTTCTAAAAAAAGATTATTTGTTTTATTTAATCTAGTAATAATAATCCAAGTTATTTTGTCAACATTAAATTGAACAGATTGATGTAAACACTTTTATTCTACATAGGCACATACTTTCACGTATCCATTTATCATTTTCCCTAATTTCAAACTGAATAGTCATATCTATAAAAGCAATTTTTACGTTCGTTAATGTTTGAGTGAACGCCCTCGCCGCTGAACATTATAATTAATGGTTTTAATATTTTTTCAGTAAGGATCACTGAAGTTCAGGCTATTAAGTGACTAACATGATAGAATTATGCCGACTCACTAACGTAAATAATAATCGTAGACTGGGGTAAAAGCTGTGACCCATATTGGGCGCGGGCGGTGCGGCGCTAGCGTGCTTGCTCACAATCACGGTTAGAACCAGTTTAATGTTTACACATATACAAGGTAATTATAATATTTTGTGTCCTCTATCTGTCCACTCCCACAAGTTATCGCGCTATTAACTGCCGTAATGTTTCCTTGTCATTTTAAACACTTAGTACAAGGGACAGGGACAAAGTATTTAATAAATTTTATTGTCAACGGACAAATTAGAAAAGTTTGTTTCAGTTCACTTCGGCGCGGAGCAATCAAAAATTTATAGAAACAAATTATTTCACCTGTAACCCGAATGAGATTAAGTTAGTCCATTATTTTTGTAAATAATATTATTAAGAAAATAAAAATGCTTTTATTTGTGTCATTTAATTTTCGATTAACCTACCCTACAAAGTAAAAGCCAACGTAACGTTAAAAATTAATTCGAAACGCGAAACTCTCGTTTATTTTTATTTTTGGAATCATTTATTTTCGTCAAACAATTAGGCTGCGAGCCCGCGTCGGTCGCAAGGCCTTGGCAGCTCGATAGAAGAAACTCAACGTCACATCGACTCACCCCCTCAAAAAAAGGGTTTGTTCCACGCACGTTTTTTGTTGCATAATCCCACGCAACGCGCGAAACCCATTTCGCCTTCAGCTAATGCGCGTAGCTCGTGCGGACCGGCCGACGTTGAGACGGGAGTTTAAAAATGTCATTTCCAGAGCGCCAAGTAAATCCAGATTTGTGTTGGTGAGTGACTTTCTAATTCCGCTGGCGGGAAGAACTTTGTGAAACGTATACCGTGTTCATGAGACCTGCTAGTGACCGCGAGCAGCCCCGCAGCCTAATCCGATCCGCGGACCAGAATTGTTGGCCAAACTTGTGCCGGACGAGGCAACACCCCACCCGCGCCCTCTGTCACCCGCCCACTTTATAATCACCTACTATACAATACGATATACTTTGATTAATTTACACCACAAACAGGAATAAAGTTTTGTACGCTAAAACAGAAACGTTGTTTTCGTCGTACCTAATCCCTATAATACGCCAACCGTGAAAGTTGATTGTTAATCTGAAACGGATAGTTGTTTGTTATGACTACTCACTCAGTCGTCTATATAAACATTATTTACTAAAGTTTTGCTCACTTACTCTAAGTCTAATCCAATAAGTCGATGAACGTGATTGAAGCTTAGTCAAATAATAGTATTGAAAGTCGGGGCGACGAACTAGTGGGACTTATGTTCCAGGGATGTTTAAAGGGGTATGTATATATACTTATACCTTTTGAGCCATAACATACACCCTTGCGTTAATTGCTCACCAGACAAGAAACAAGCTTTTATTTTTATTTTCATGTGGGCAATGAATTCGACGAAATGATCGCCTGTAAATAATAGCGTGCGGTACTTTAGCTGCGCCTGTTGCCAATGTCACAGATCTCAATGCTATAGCTCCAAATAGATACACACAGCGCCATTAATTACGACAAATCACTCGTCAACTCATTCATTTGCTTCGCAGAGATGGAAATGATGATATTTTCCTAGCTCTTTCATAGTTCTTTGCCTAAGCACGGAGCAAAATCACATATAGTGCGGCATGCTCCTGCGAATATTCAATTTCGAAACTCATGTCTGGACTTTAATTCCGTTTCTCCGATATATGATGGATTGCATAAAGTAATCGATTCATGGAATTCGGGTGGAAACCAGAATGGGTAGCTTACAAGGCAATCAGCGGGCAGCAGGAGGCTTTATTAACCCGTCAGGGTAGTGCGGGCCCGGCTAATCAATCGCCGTTCGCGTGTCGACCACGCTATCTGTCTTTGGCCGATTGGACCCCGATAACGCTGCCGACGCAAGATTACCTACCTATACGGGAATGGCCCATTTATAAAATTAACTTCTTTTATCTTCCTAAATAGACGATATAGAGGAGTAAATAAGTCCAAAGTGCTTCGTACGAAATAAATAGGCCGATGTTAATGTTCAATCGTAGACTGCGTTCCACCTGGTACGATCGCGTGGCATTCACGTGTGAAGATATCCGCTCAATAAAAACCACAATGATTTTCATGAGTTTGAACTAATAAATCATAGTCAAATTGGTGTCTGCGTAAAGTAATTTAATTTTAAAACCGATTCATTTTTGTTACTCTAAAAAATTGCAACATACGTGAAATGCAGCTTCGATGTGTGGAAATAAAATGCAAAATCTCGAAATATTTGTTGGGCACCGATACTTATGTAATTTTACAAATTTTAAATATTGAAACTCTTTTAACCATGACAACAAAGTTAGTTGAAGCAATGAAAAATACTTTATACACTTCAGAATTTTCTAGTTTTCATAAATCACCGAGCGCTGAATGCCAGAGAGGGAGAAGTTTAAAAGTAAAGTCGGGTAAATTCTCAGCGGAACTTTCTATGAGATTAAAGTCATAATTTACTTGATGAGAGGGCATTATGTTGTCGAATATGAAACCGGCTACCCCATTACAGAACTGATTTCCCTAAATGGGAGTTTGCAAAAATTGTAAGCGAAAAAAGGCCCGGGCCGAGATAATTCCTAAGTATCGCGAATTTCAACCGTTATAACCGTACGTCTCCGAGATAGCGAAAGGGACGGCTCATTAACGTCAGCACGGATCCGGGGCCAGTTTATGCCAACCGATACCTTTAAGGTATTTACAAAGCATCTAAGCGGGAGCAATATAGACGGGCGCAATGAAAAAAAAAATATACGGCGCACCCCGCGTAATCCACGCGAAATGCCCTTTAAGAGCCTCACAATTTAATGCTAAGTATAGCAATCTCAAGACGACGTTGAGCCGGTCCTCCGGAGAGGGTTGAAAAAATGATACACGCCGGGGGGGTGAGGGTGATGCCAGCGGGGGAGGGGGCAATCACGGTTAGTTAGCGGGGCAGCTGCTCCCGACCGACGATAACACTTAAGGTGTTTTACCGTACTTCCTCCGGTACAGCGAAACACAAGTTTTATTCTCAGCATTTTCGCGATATAAATGTATTTATATAAATACATATAATAGGTTTCGAATACAACGGGAAAACGTTTTGCAATTCGCAGGATATTGCGTGCGATAACGAATGCATTTTGAATATAATGAGTAATAAGCCGGCGAATTTAAAATTTAAAGCGTGCGATAAACATAATCAGTTTTATTAATCAGAATGTACATAGTTTGAAGCAATTTATTGGACAGTGGAGCTCGTTAAGAGGATGAGCGGTAAAGCTCTCAGTTTAAATTATGTGCCAGCATCCCATTTAATCCAAACAATCATTTCGATCTTTGATATTTTCATCTACACGATAATATTTGTTTATTACTTTGAATGGGAGTGTTAAACTTTTGACGTTACTTTGTTAATTGGAAAGCTGTCTTTATTTCGTAGTTTGATTTGAATTGATTAGTAAACTGGGTATATTTATTATGATTTAGGACCTCAGTTATTATTTTGGTATATCAATCATCATTATCAAGTTGAATATAGGCTTTATTCAACTACTTATCATTATGGCAGGCAAGTTTGTCTGTCACTATACCCTTGCGGACAAATTGCTCAAGACAATAATGAACCGTTTTAGAGTGTGATACAGTAATAGTAGGTATCGCATTCGAAGTAATGGCCGGTACGGTATTAATTAGCGGGTATCGCTTTATACGGAGCGCGCCAGGTGTGCATGTAGCTTTACAGCGCTATTAAGTTACGGAATACATAGGGGTTGAACCGCTTGAGCGATTGACCGCACACATTCCCAGCTTTATGTTACAATACAGACCTTTATGAAACAATAGAAACTTCTCAACAGGAAAATAGAAACTCGCCCCTCTCTTAGAGAGGATAAACATGAAGACAATCGATCGGATCGCTCGTATTCGTATGCCAAACGTGTATCCCTAGTCATTACCACTACACACACATAAAATTATATTCAAACCACGCTTAGTTAAGACATAACAGTGTCGCTACGTTTAATCAAATCGCTTTCCAAATAAATGGAGCGTAGACGAATCAATAACGAGAATTCAATTTACAATTCTACGTACATCACTGACGTATCAATTGTTCAATCTAAGCGAAGACAGATAAACGCACAGATCCACCGATTGCTTTCCGATGAAAAAGACTAGAGATTCATCGATAGGATGCGCGAGTCCCAAAGTGAAAAATGTACATTTGGATGGCGTTAATTCGTTTAATTTCCGGTGAGAGGGAGCGGGCGGCGCGAGGGGGCGGCCCAGTCCGCTCAGATTAATTCAGCGCCGAGCCTGTCACAGATAAGGACACTGAAATAAATTGAAAATGTTCAGAGATTGATTTGAATACTCTCGAGGATATATCGAAGGCGGCTAGTGAAAAATGACAAACCACATCTTTATTCAGAGATTTTCATTCCGTGAACGAGACTTAGCCAAGAAAAATGCGGCGTTATGAATAAATTATGCCTCGCTTGGACCATCAAAAATGAGTGAACGTTCACCTTAAACAAATCGAATATAGATCTGTTGTGCTTGTAACATTAAATATTTCTTGGCAATAGTTAAATAAAATTATAAACAGTTTTACTCCACGACGTTTGCAAATAGCTAAATTTGAAGATTGTCTATTAAATCGTTTATAAAATGGTAAAATTAATGCAATCGGCGCGAGCGAGTCGAGATGGGAGACATCGTTCGTGGCGTTCGTGATCCGAATGTCAAATGAGGTCGAGTGGCACCACCGCCAGACCCTCAGGGCTCGGGTACTGCTGCTAAGAGCCCGACCCATCATTTACATATTGCGATTTTGTATCGATAACAATTAGGAGATGGAAAATCCGCCGTGAGATGTTTAACAATCAGACTATTCCACGTAAAGTTAGAAAGCGAGTTACGGCAATCTAAGTGGGTTCTATTCGTATTTACTAGAATTTAAACGCACCACTTAATCGTAAAGGTAACGTTACATGACTACGCAAACAAAACAACATAAACTTGCAAATGAAGACACGCCGCAACGAGCGCACAGTCGCTGCCGTGTTCCAGTGAAATTCAGAGAATCAAAACGTCCGAACATGAAACAAATTGATTGCTGCAGAGGCGCTCGGCTGGCGCCAAGCTCGACGGCAGATTGGTAATAGCGCATGCTAAACTTATTAGCCAAACGGAAAATGGTATTAGCAGACGTACTGTGCAGCCCAGCCTCCCGTGAAACTTCATTCGAACGTCAAAGTTGACAGTGTTGCTCGTAAGTGATTGTTGCAACCAATCAAACACGAGCTAAATTGACTTCGCTCGCTCCGCACAGGAGTCGAAATTAAGCGCGATAAACAAAGTTGGTAAAGGTTTGCTAGGACTCGAATTAAATAGATCCAACGAGTGGAGTTTTAATTCGGAGAGATAACAAACGTCAGCGTCAAGTGAAATAGCGCTTCCAAAACGTTAAAACAATTTATCCTAGGTAATCCCGAAGTGTCAGACGATAATAAGAGTGACATTTAGAGCGGGCGCGGCGGTTAATTCTGCAGCGCCAGTGGCGGCCAATTGTGACACCAACTAAATCCTGTTGCCAACGGTAAACCCATCAGGTGGGAACCCAGCCTACGACCTAATACTGTCGACTCACTGACATGGCAAATAACTTTGTTTTCATTTCATCTAGCGTTTTTGTTTTTCATTTTTGTTTCGAGACAAATTCGTGCACGTTATTGTTTGGGTAACATATCACAAAACGTGCACGTAGTCACGTGAACTTAACGACGTTTAAACGTTTTTATCACAACAAAGAGACCGTCAGTCTACAAAGCCATTAACTAAGAACACAAACTGTCCCATTACGTTAAAACTACACCATCCATATTCCAACAGTAACGAAAGCAATTATTCGCATTCAGTCAACAAAGACGCAGACGTACGGTACAAAGGGACCATTTCATAAGTTAAAGCGTTACGGGCGATAGTTATCTGCGAGCAACTAGTGATGCAGTAAATCCTAAGAGTACACTTCGCAACTATCCCTTCTTACGTCTGAAACCTGAGCTCTTACTACAGGCTAGAACTTAAATTGTTTCCTGCGAAGATTTTGGCGAGCGATAACAGAAATTCCACGAACAACTGTCTAAAGTTGGATATAATTTCGGTGCCGGGATTCGATTTTAAAATCGTTGAAGTATAAAATTCGTATTACCTAAAAGTGAGTCGATTTATCACTGTAAAAATAATCAAACTATTACTCAACTAAGATGTAGAATTCTGCGCTTTAAATAAATGACTTTGGAATTCGAAAATTTCATTTCGTTTTCGAGTCGATTTCGTTGTTATCGGTAGCTGAGGATCTATCCTCTACTAGGTAGCTCTGGAAGGTTCCACATGTTAAATCTTTTGTCAGATGCATCGTTTCCATCGCGTGTGATAAAGTGGTAGTGGTTAGTGTAGATCGTGGCCACACAATTCCCTGTGAGGATTACGGCCGAGAGAGAAAAGTAAGACGATTAATCCCAGTGGGTGCGGAACTGGAGAATTTATTATAAAACGGTTGCGTTCGAGGCAAAGCTCTGCGACCGCGCTGTTCATTGCATTATTGGTGCGGTTACTTATTACATGTGGTTACTTATTGTTTGTTTATTGAACATGTATACGGGCTTTGCGTGCTCTATAACATAGAATTTGTTAATTAATTGAACGGTGATTTGTGTACATTATTTATGTTTTAGATTTGTGGATATCACAGTTTGTAATTATATGCCCACACATTTTAATTACATAGCTTTAGCATTAGTTTCAAAACAGTATTTGAAACTGTTTGACACAAATAATATAATGAAAGCTATATATAACAAATTTATCAGTATATTAGTGCGGTATATTTGTTATATTTCAATTTTTAGTACATAATAATCTATTACAATTTCATGCCTACTTAATAAAAACATTACGAACTTAATTGCAGTTTGCAACCTTTTTGAAGCTAAATAACGTTTTTTTAATTACCATATTCCAAAATTCAAACTAAATACTAACCAGCCAGTATAATATAAAATAAAAAAGCACAAATGTTCTTATTTCAAAATTATTGAACAGACTTAAAGGCATCAGTGATGACAACTGACTTCTTATCCGAATCTTTGGAAAGGTACAAGTCCGAAAGTCGAATACGAATTGTCTACACCAACCCCTTCCCATTGTTTTGTTTTTAATAAGTAAAGTTATTTTAGGCTGCTTAAATTATATCCCATTACTAAATTAATTTCACATTTCAATGTAAACGTTGACCTTTTGGGCTTCTGTGTTTATATAAAGAACATTAAGCTTAGTTACGTGGTTTTTTTATACATGAGTATAATTTTAATACTTACTGCGGTACTGCGAGTAATTAGTTGGGTTAGGTTATGATATTTTTTTAAATTTATTAATATGAGTGCATTTTTTTGTACCTAGGCATAATTTTCCCGCACTAATGAACGGTGAATGAAGTTATATCGAGTTTATAGTATAAAAACGGATGGTTATAATGCCTGAATTTACTACATACCTTTATAGAGCGTTTATAAAATATATTATTAAAAAAAAAAACACGTACGTAAACGACTAGCGTAAGGATGTGAAAGACGGATTCCTACTAATATTATAAATGTGGAAGTTTGTGAGGATGGATGGATGGATGGATGGATCTTTGTTACTCTTTCACGAACGGATCTGGATGAAATTTGGCACAGAGATAGATTATAGTCTGGAATAGCACATAGGCTACTTTTTATCCCGGGAAAATGTACGGGTTCGTAAACCACACGGGCGAAGCCGCGAGCGGAAGCTAGTTTAGAATAAATCTTAAATATTTTATATATTAAGGTTTCGACAACCGATGTCATCACCACATACCTGTATTCCCCGAAGGGTTAGGCAGAAGTGTACTATTGTACACCCACATTTTCTCGATGCCGCTATATTAAGTCCTATGTTAGAATGATGTACCGGGCTGATATTGAGAATTTTATGACAGATAAATCCAATATCAGGTTGCCCTACCCGAAGATCGATATCAGGACCTCATGTTCAGCAGCTGCGCATGCCACCAGATAAATAAGACAGTCAGTAAAAAAAAACTACATAGAACTCCGGACTTCATAACTAGGTCAAACCCAACTAGATATATGGAAAAAATATCAACTAACACAAAAGGTATCAGGAAAGTTGCGTGACCGTACATTATAGGCAAAAGGTTATTTAGGCGTATCGATTGTTGGTGTCTCAGTAAGCTTAGGTAAATGTCAAGAGCTCACGTGCAAAATGTCAGAAGGCCACGGTTTACCCAGCCGTCATGCTTCACGAATAAAGCTGGATTGAGTCAACATTTAACTGCGCTATGTTTTTTTTTCTTGTGTTTTTCTTTCGCGTGTCGAAGGGTTCATGTGGGTACGGGTGTTTTAGATCGATTGGGGTAAGGAAACGTATGAGTATGTCCGTGGTTTAATAAAAATCTTAAGTAATATTTAGTTTGGTGTATTAACAAATGAAGTTTCAAATGTTTTTTTCTTTTTCAACTAAATAATAAGTTCTATAGAATAGTACTTGTCTGCCAAACTCTTTGGAGTATGTACTCGTACGTGTGATGCTATTATTAATTATTTTTTTATTTTAAGAGTACCTTCCCCGTGTGTACTGGAAAAATGTGAATATCGATTTTTATTGATAACCATTTTATTAATGAATACAGACACGTATTTAGGTAAACATTTGAGCCCAAACAAAGCAAAATCCAAAACAACGAAACAATAAACAACAATAAAATCCACTCAATCTGAGCGAATTCATTTTCTCTGCGTAGCATGACATTCTAATTTAATCGTGTGTGTCACTGTCAAATTAGAGATACTACACCATAGGCGTATCTGCACTGACATTTCTAAACATGAGGGGAACAAACGGTTTTGACATTTCAAGTATTTAAGCGACCTTGGATCTAATACAGACTAGCACAAGGGCTGACGAATCATTTACGAAATAAGTCATTAAGGTTGAAGTTTCAACGTTCTTCATGAAATTAAGTGACATTGCGGAATATAATTGCTATTGTTAATTTGAATAGATTTCAGTTACGCCATTCAGTAATTTGTGATAAAAAGGTGACTGAGTGTTTTGAAGATCATGTAAAATATACCTACAAACTACTAATAAAACTACTATTAAAAATTAAAGAAGACACGAAGGTTTGAAAGTCACCTGAGTAATGAGTAATGGAAAAGAACATTTTACCGTAACAAATAAAAAAACAAAGTAATTTTTTCATGAAACCTAATGACGAACACGCAATTTGCCAAGTTGTGATAGGCATTTGAAGAAAACAAAATAGGTAAACTTAAAAGAGAATAACTTACTGTTTAAAACTATCTAGACAACGATACGAACTTTTATACTCGGAGGAAACACTAGGGGTGGGGCGCGGGGGAGTGACGTCATGGCTGACGGTGTAAATAATTGCGCTGTCGAACACACCTGCCGGGGAAAGAAAATTAAGCGAAACGCAATTTGACTGAGTGATGAAGTACAGTGGATCAGTTTAATGAGGAGTTACTGACGAAAATTATACGTGATTTATAAATTTACAATTTTACCTTGATTATTACCAGCATTTATCCTCAAGTAATTATCCATAGAGTAACTGAGATAAAGTTTAGCGATTTGAAGCGTTTATAAATTATTCATTACATCGTACCAGGTTACATTGAGTCAAAGCAATGTTCCGATAACATTTCGTCGAGCGACACACGACTCGCAGTCGCGTTTATGCGCTCCTTGCATGATAACCTCCCTTAAAGACGATTCTACCTACGCCAACGTACTCCCGAGAACTCGTAAAGAGAGACTCTTTTATCCAAATTACTATCGGATTACTTTTTATTTCAGTCGAATAACTCCGGATAATTAGCGATAACAGTTACGGTTGGCACCGGCGCGAATGAAACTTTTGTCGCGAAATTTTTCGCGCCTAAATTGCAAAGGTAACAGCATGGAGGCGGCCGTGTTTATTAACAAATTCATAAACATTGACTTGCGAATAAAACGGCGCGTCGTACTCCCGCGGCGTGGACGAGCAAACACGTTTCATATTTTCATGGGATTCAAATAAAAATAAAGTGGATGACCAGCAGCGGACTAATTTAATATGAGCGGGGGACAACTCGTCATATGGATGATGTACCTGCCTTTGTTTTATTGCTTAGACGGGTGACTGAATACAAAAATGTTTGAGCGGGCGGACGCGGCGCTTGTCAGCTGTTAAACAGTTTTATTATTGCCGGACGAACATCGCACAGCCTATTTGCATAATTGAACGACCACTTGGAGGCACTAGCATTGTTATACTCTGCCGTTCCATTTGTCAGATTCGCCGTATCATTTATGCATGTGGCTCATAACGAGAGCCGCGTCGTTTTTCTGGACTATTCATTATTTCGCCTTTTGTGTTGTTTGTTATCCGGCTACCACTTTTATCCTAAGAATGGTCGACGTAGAAAATATGTAATACAATGCCAACTTCCCTCCCTATTGACACAAACAACCGCATTTTTGTTACATGAAGTTGAAAGGGCTTAATCTGGAATTTGGTCAGGTAAAACAAACATTTGCTTTTTGTTGTGTTCCAACAAGTCAAAGAAGGGCTGTGATAGCTTCGCTCGATATAGCTTAAGGTGAAGCAGTGGGTCGAAGATTATGTTTAAATAATACAATATCTGGCTCCTTGATACCTTTCTTATGGATCCTTCAACGTTTATTGAAACTGTAACTTATAGGTTATCGCGTTAGCTTGAGCTTCGTTGTGTTGCAGCTCGACGCTTGGAGATGTAGCGTCACATCTAAATAGATTGTAGACAACATAAAAATAAGGTTAAGTGTGTATTGAAACGCGATTGCGTCGTAATGAAGGATTGTTTGTGAGTAGATAATGGTTGAGACAGTGTCCTCGATGCCCCGATGGGATCATTGAACAATAAAACGGCTATAAAATCTAGCAGTGGTACACAAAAAGCGGAGGTTATCTCAAACGCGTAAATGTTTAATGGCATGCGCACTGAGCGACTGTGCACCTCGCGATCCGATTTTAAACTGATGACTTTTAACTGCTTTTACGGTAATAGCTACTTAACTAGTGGCCTCTTAAGACGCTATTTTTACACATGCTTAAGTGCCGATAGAAAGTGTGTTATACATTGCTCCTAAACTTTTTGTTGATGCGACTTTAGAGTCATATTTTTATAAAATGTTGCATTATTATAAGAACACGAGAACAACTTGCATTTTATATAATAAAATAAACTTTGCCCTCGTCGTGTCGCATTACTCCGAAAGTTTCGTCTATTTTTATTCTGGCTAAATTACGCGTCACAACTTTGAAATAATCAAACCACACTTAATTATTAATTATCTATATTATACGTAAAAGGAATTTCTTTAAGCTTATTTTTGATATCTTTAGAAATAACCGTCAGGATCGGAAAAATGCTAGTTTAGTTTTGTTACACAACTTACTTTAGTTTTGTTGTTAACAGGGGGCGGGTCTATTGCCATTTACATACACATTTCTGTAGGTATAGAATAACCATATAATACTTTGCCCATGTCGAGAACTGAATTCAAGACCTCATGCTCAGCAGTCGCACAAACGACCACTCGACCAATGAAGCAGACTATTATGTAAAACTATCTTTAAATTGACGTCGATTGAAATATTACCTATAATCAGACCTGTCAGGATAAACCACTTTAACATGTTGCGGGATTTTTATATGAGGAAATATTAATTAGGTTTTCATTTAAATATTTTCGTGTTTAATTTGAAACAAGTTCAATAAAATATTAAATATTATTTGCGTTTAAAGCATTTCCTTTGAATCCAAATCAGGCGTGAATAATATTAAATACTAGCTTTCGTCCGCGGCTTCGCTCGCTTGGATTAAGAACACGTGCATTTTTTTCTAAATTAAATGATACCGTCAAAATCGGTCCAGTCGTTTAGGATTACATTATTGCAATTTTCGTAGGCAACTCTAATTTTTTTGAAAATAAAGTATAACCCGTATTACGCTGACAATCTAGCTATCTATAGGTGAAAGAAATTTTAAAATCAGTTTAGTGGTTTTTAAGTTTATTCATGACAAACAAACATACAAAAAAAATCAAATCGTTTCTCTTTATAATATCAGATTAGATAAAGACGTTACAGTCTTAAAGTTTGAAGCAGGTTGGTCTACATAGGTAACGGAATTTAATCCTGTTAACACCTTAGATCTCAAGATGATCTTGATCAAAGTCCTTGTCTTTCCACTTCGCTGACGAGGAACTAATTTCGTGTTCATATATTAATCCCTATTTTACTTAGTCTATTGATATTTAATCACCTGTCTTCTGTGAATTTACTAATAACATGTACAGGCAACATGCATGTTTGCGAAATTGCGTAAATATTTTCTTATAATTATAAATACTAATGGAAATAAGTCCATCCCTCTTTTATTCGTTAAGTCTTCACTGCAGCTATAATAACTTGAAACTCGGGAAATCTCTTGAAATTAAAAACTTTACGTGGGCGCTATTATAGGCGGTTAGTCAAAATATGTTAACAAAACCTCAAGTTCAATCTTATAATTTCGAAAAGAATTTAAAATATCATGTGCTCTTTTTTGTTTTGTTTCTGTCATGACTGACGGCAAATCGGCGTAAATACAAAATATATATAAAAAGTAGTTTAAGATGCATAAAAAGTAATTTAAAATAGACCTTGACCCCTGAGTTTCATTCGGCGTTTCTTCTCAGGAATAGTCATAGGAAATGCCGACGCCATCTAGTTTAAAAAACACGTGTAAAAGTGATTGAAAAATCCTAATTGCAAAATAAATAATTTCATTTCATACAAAAATACGGTCTCTTAAAGAGATAAAATAGTAGGTGAACAATTATCGGTCCTACAAAAAATATGACGTGTATAATCAACCTTATTCCTACACCATCCAACATTAATCAGTACCGAAATTAAATATTTACATTTCACTCTAAAACATGAAAGATTTTATTAGAGCCGTTTTGTTACGAAACTTGTAACAATTAAACCCGTGTAAAGTAAGCAAGGTTAGTAATTACGTTATAATCACTGGTCAAAATGTTGATAACTGTTAGAACAAGGGTTGCGTTGCCTAGTAACGGTATGAAACAAGACCCGCGGGGGTTTCGGGAAGTCACGTTGTATTATTCTGTGTTGATTTCGGTTGTTTCGCTTCTTATCATTTTAGTAAGTAGTTGTTATATATAGGTGTTATTTGAGCGATAAGAGAATAGGCACTAACGATATTAACCATAGCCATAAATTATTGCTGAAATATTCACATCACGTAGTACAGTCAGCAACAGAAATAGCTTATTATGTGTTCGTATGAAAACTATCATCTTTTTTGTAACTTTATCCAAAGGTGTAATGATTTTGTTAACTTTTTTTTTTGCTTTTAAACTTAAGTAGCATCCAAAAAGAACTTTAGCTGCTACTCTATTAGTTGTAATAATTTTTTTATAGTGAGTAGCTGAATCAATCCCAGATAGAGTAGCAATTCTAAGAACCAATAATTTGCGAAATGTTCTAATGTTCCCTTCAAACATCATAAAGCCATATTCTATTAACCAACAGTTAAAATGGTACAGATTTATAAAGTACGTATACACATAAACGCTTTACTAACAAACGATGTATAAAATTATATGAAGTTACTGGACACAATGTGTGTTTAAAATTCCGCTTTTCATCACAAAACTATAAATAGCGTTTTTAAGTAAGAGATACATAGTTATTTTTACGGATAAAATCAACTAACGATTTTCAACGCTTGAACGCACAGAAAGTCCTAAGCTTAATTATTTTATTAGTAGGAATCTATTGAAATGATTAGATAGTTTCAGAAACCTGTAAACGTCTATTACAACACTTTAAAAGCATAACATAGCGTGCTCCAAACAGTTGAACAATAGTTTTAATAACATAATATGCGGTTAGGTTTTAATATCCACTAAATGCAAATTTGATTTGGTCGGATTTCGCTTGCGTTGAGTTACGGCTTTTGGTTTATAATGAAATCAAATCGCCATTTAACATGGTTTATTAATGAATAATAGTATTATATGTACAAAATGTGGATGTTTGTTGTGTGCGGTAGATTTTTTAATGTACTCCTAAGTATTTGGAACGAGGTTGTGGGTTTCGTGAAATTATTTGGGCTTGTAATTGGATTGAGATTTTATTGTAAATGTGAATGTATTCGTTTATATATCGGATATCGGTAACTTTATAGTAAAAGCGTTATCGTTAGAGATGAAGTTCAATTGAAACGTAGATACGTCTTAGTATTTCTATTCCCTTTCGAGATTCTAAAAAGGTTCAAGAAAGGTCTCCCGAATATGATATTCAGTATTCGTGTAATTATGGATGATATTGATCTTTCATATAATAAACCTCTTAAGTACTTATAGGAAGTACCTAAAAGACTTCTATGCCGAGTTCGCGCAGCAAAAATTAAAACCAACGTAATTAGATCGCTATTAACATTTTCTTTACTTTTTGCTAATCGCACAATTTCTCGCCATCCCTCTCATTTTCCGCCCAGTTCATGTCAAAAGCCACTAAGCAGATATTTTAATATCCGAGAAATTATAATACGTCCATAAATCTACAACATCTGCCCAGTATTTTAAATGCCTAACCTTTTCTTGCGCGGCCTTTCAGTATTTTTTCCATATTTTTTTATTAAAAGGCAAAATTAATCGAGAGCCTTTGCAGACATCAAAACAACCCCGGGCCATTGTTAGGTATGATTACAAGAGGTTCTACAAAGTAAATGTTAATTTTTACTACACGAACAACACACCTTTAAGCACCGACGCTAGATTGAAGGGTTTTCAACTCCGCTACCGTACCGTAAAATTCATCGCTTTATTGATATTAATTTAGAAAATGTTTTCGTTTAAGTTCACTCTATTTTTATTGAACAAGATTCCGAACGTTGAGAAATGTATTTGGAAATTTAATTTGTTACATAAATATAGGTTTTGTACGGCATTTATTTTTGTCACAAGAACTTCCAATTGAATATATTTATTAGAAGAAGCCTTTAAACCCCGCAAATTGAATCGAAAATTAATTGGCAATAAAATAAACGTGCCTAAAATAGTTAGATTTTATTCTGAAAAGCTGTTGTGATTTTAATCAAATTTTCTTCTCAGTCATAATGATTCAGAACGTTAACAAAATTTAAATGAAACTGCGTAACGCTATAAACCCATTAAAATCTGATCGACTTGATATGCAAATTCCTAATAGACCACTAGGTGTTAATTCAAAATTTACGTCTTAACCCGCAAATGCGACCCCACGCTTTGCCCCCCTTCAAAACGCTTAATTTATTTTCTTACAATGAAACACAAATGAATGAACTCAATTAAGCCGAATGCAATTAATAGGCACGAATAATGGCGCTTGTGATTTATCAGTAATAGCTACTATGTGATTGACGTTTTTAATTTGCTACTAGAGGGTGTAGAGTTGATGGGTTGAAGTCTTAGAGGCGCCTGGGCTGTCGCGCGTAGACAGGAGATGGCCAGCTCCTAGGGGCACTATTCTGTTTCAAGTTAATAGTTTCGTGGTCTGCTGTTTAGTAGTTCGCAATAGACGGTTGAATTTGTGGATTTATTCGTATTTGATTCACCTTGGGAATAAAATTTGTGGGTATTTAGATTCTAAAACGTTTTGCTATTTTTATCGAAATATCCAACAAAAATATTCAATGTTTTTTTTATAAATGAATATTTTACATTTAAAAAATGTACATAAATAAGACCAAAGTTTTTCCTTTTATATAACTTGAGAAGGATATTTCAAAGTATTCACGTGAAAACGCCGGTTAAATTAATTCTGACCATAAACTAATATGAATATAATTAATTAACCTCAAAGTTTAGAATTACCGGTATTACCAACGTTACAGCAATAATTGTAGTATTCAACTGTTTAGCGAAACAACGGGCTTAATTAACAAAATCATTATCGAGGACATACTAGGTAATTCTCATTGTGGTGCCACATATATTTAACATGCTACTGCTGATCTGTTTTTCAATACCTGTCTCCTTTTTAATTAGTACCATCCCTGTTATTTTTGATTAGTGTATTTCGTTCTACTGGGAACAAATATTGTGAGTAGAGATAGCTAGGAGAATTTTTTTGAGTGTTAGTGCTGATTTACTCCTTTTATAATTTGTAAGAAAATTCTATGCTACGTCATAACAGTGTTAGCGTTTTGAGCGTTGGTAGATCTGGCGTTAACGCTAACACTATGTGAACAGACCTTTAGTATACATTGTTCCTTTATGCCCTTAATGATATTACGCAATATAATACTTTAAAAACATTCAAACAGCCCGTCAAACATAATTGTAGAGTCCTAACTATCTGTGTAGGCCCAAATTACGATCCCAATGTTTTGCATAGTCGGTGATACTAATAATAGACGGGATAATAATATGGGAAAACGTTAATTAACTATGTAAATGCGGGAAGATCTAAATGATCGGCCATGAGCCTTGCAAATTACTTTTGTGGAACACCTACTAAGTGAGTGTTGGACTCACCACGACACCGACTTACTCACGTCCAAATGAAAATGGATCCTAAACGGGTGTGTGCTACATGCCATTCTCAATTCTAACACTCCAGTTTTAGGGTCTAAATTTGATTGATTAATAAGGATCGTGTCGGTTGTTGTTCGTTTAGCGGCAGTCAATTATAACCTTCTATTCGATTTGATGCCCGTTTGGTCCCTTGGGTAGCTCGCTGTTCGCTTTGGCCAGCAAAGTTTAAATTAATTCTCGATTGACACATCAGAATCTATCCGATATTGTGATTTTAAAATACATTTAGGACCCTTTTCACAGTAAATAAAATCTACATTTTTGGGCGATCGAAATCAGGGTTATTTAGAATTAAGAGGCACGGTTGACTATTACTAAATGGAATGGTTCCAAAAACAGTTAGATTAATGTAAAATTGAATAATAATAAGTCTACAGTTGGTTACTTGTTGAGCGAAAAACCGATAATTTACAGCCAATGGGTCTTACAAGAAGCTCTTCAGACGTTTCTACTGGAAATTATTAAGATTGTTCTTCATTGAAACGTTAACACCATTTCAACAGAAATCCAACTTCTTTGGAGTTTTTATACCTATTCTAAAACATAATAATGCAGACAAAATAAACTGCATCTCTTTCTTAAATAATTATGTGTCAAGAACAATTAATTGTGGGTATTTTACAGTATTGTACCTAAGTACAATGTTTTGGTAGGCAGTAATATTTTTGTCTGCGTGGACGTGCACCACGAAGCAAGACAAACGTATAAATCTGTTCGCCGCACACATTCGTTGCGTGCTTCACTCTGGCTTGGATTTATGGGCCTCGCCCCTTACGGCTCCATCAAAACTTCCAAATTACACCGTCTTGCAATAAAACGTATAAATATTATTACGAACCTCTTCCCCAAAATGCTTCGTATCAACATTTATTTTTATAAAAAATAATATTGTTTAGTTTTCGATATTTAAATTGCATTATTCAATTCACAGTATCACTACGCGGAAATTGCTGAGAAGTATACTTTACCGCTTCAGAAGCACAATCAAAATATTTTAATGCAAACCCAATTTATACGTCAGACAGTACGAATAAATATTTAAATTATCAATACCGGCCGGTAGTTTCGCTAAAACATCCCTATTCAAATAGTTTACTGGCTATTTTAAAACTATAACAAGTTGAATTCAATTTTGAGAACAAGAGAAGTTTCGCAAACTAAATAATACGCCCTGTAAAGCGGTGTCTACCTATGTTTTTTATGCAAATTTCCATTTGGGCGGTTGATATTCGCAAGCCAGTGAGTAAATTCGCACCGAATCGCGTGTGACATTTAATTGACAAGTGAATAAAATGTGATGCGCTGTTGTTGGAACAACGAGTTCTGCCCGACGTGTGCCCGGAACATCTGTCAGCAAAATAAACTTAAAACAAATATAAATTGCCCACCTAAAGGGCGGTTCATCGGCGGTCGCGTTCGACGGAATCTAGTTAATTAAAATTGTTTTAATAAACTGTATGTTTAAAAGAGATTAATATTCTGCGGTTATTGAATCAATGTTTTTGCTGCGTATTAACTACAACCTCAAAATATTAAACAAACGTACTCGTTTTTACTGTCGTTTATCATAATTATTTGTATTATTGGCAGTCAATTTATTATGTCTCGAAATTAATAAACTTTTGTTTTTGTTCGGCCCACGCTTAGAGCTTTCTCATGTCAATCACTTAATATTGTATTTTTACATCTGTTAGTGGTCTTTAGAACCGAGAGTATGGCGCCATCACGCTTACATTCTACGAAGGGTTGGGCAGAGATTTACTATTTTACATCCACATTTTGTTGATGCCGTTATTAATATTATATTTATAAAAAGAATTTTAAATTGTTAAATTGTAAAATACATTTATAATAATTTATAAGTTATGCCACTACTGCATAATTTCTTTAAGCTGTGCCCTACTGGGTCCATATCGAGACTAATCCCTAAAATTTACCACCTTTCTGTTTACATATGGAATGCCAATAAAGAATTTGAATTTAATACATGCTACCAAAATCCAGGGTCCTACTGAGTTTTCTTGAGAACGAAACTGAGAACGGAACGAACCCAGACCATTATGCTCTAGCATTTGCGACCACTAGACCAATCAGGCAGTCAAACTCAAAAAAACTGAGAGATAGGCATTAAAGTTAGCATTGGTAGATAACTAACAACAATATATGCCTCTACTTTTCTAAATCATTCAACATACTCTATGAAAAAAGGCGTTTCATTCAACGGAAAAATAATTCATCGACAAAAAAATTAAAAATGGAATTCGGTGACACTCCAGGTGGCTGTACACAATACAATCAATTTTTTGGATATCCAATCGAGTTTTCCGATTGCTATGTCCTTATACAAGACAAGTATAGGTAGTTAGGTACAGATATGTGCCGGAAGCGTAAACCAGAGTCATGATAATTACGAGTCTCCGACTGGCTCATCCGGCACACCTGTTGCCGCCAACGACTTTAACTAAAATTTAGTGCCATACGTGTTACAAGCCGTACGCGCCGCTTGTATATAATTTTCGAGCGGTTAAGTAATATTACGCGTTGGGGTACATGTACTGAGGAGTAAGGGTTGTTTTTAGTTGAGTTTAGTTGGAAGATATCACTTTAATGTTAAGTAAGTTGTGTAGTAAAGTGGAGTAGAAATTTCCATTAAATATTGTAAGAAAATTTTGTTTCGGTCTCAATTTTAAGTAAAATGTAGTGACAACTTACGGGTTATACCTATTAAGAGGACATGTAGGAGTATTTAATTATATATTTTTTTTTAAGTACTCCTAAGATTTTTCCTTACCGTGGGTACAGTTTACTACATAAATCTCACTTGAGCTTTCACTTCCATCCCCAACCACTATCTGTACACCATACAAATATTTTTTCGGTGCGGAGATTGAACCTGGAACACGTATCGCAGAAAGCCAATTGCCTAGCGATTGAGCCAGTCGGCAAATTATACCTACTCTGACAACAAGAGTAGTGATGACGTCAATACGTCCCAGGATGGTTCGCTATAATTTCAAACAGTTTAAAAATAATTGTAAAAATATCAGATTCCCTATAAAACAGAACGTGGTAAAATATTCACGTACATTTTATCTTTCAGATGAGTTCTAGGTAAATGAAAACGTGTTATGAAAATGAGAGCTAATCAGACAGTTTTCCGGTATCATGAAGATTAAAAAGCGTGTTAGTGGAAGAGCTCTTTTTATTATTATGTACCTACAATGTTTGTTTACTGCGCTGTAAAGCTTATTTCAAATTTCTATGAAAATATTATATCGTGTGAGTTTAAATTGTAGTATTAACAAATGTGGCTTCGAAGTATAGCACGGCGTGGCACCAGCGTCAGATTCGTACGAATTCGTCTTGCCTCGGGTGCATTGCGTTATATACCCGTTACAGTTTACTATGCCACGCTTATGAAACGACCAACGCCCGGACTGCCGACACTAAAACTTTCAGTGGATTGTTACATTCGAGCCAACTAAATAAAGGCTATAGGTTTTCACCCGGGCCTTTTCATGGGCGTCGCCTTTACGCCGATTTTATGTAGCATGAGCAAAATACAGCTGTAATTCCAACACGGGAAAATGTATATTACTCCGAATCCTTAGTAGAATCTGACAATGCGGGGATTTTTGGAGAGAGCCTCGGGCTAGGTGAGGGTAGGCGCGAGTCGAGTTTGTTACATAAAAATCCCGTTATCGCGACGTAGGTCGACAGATTACTTTCTTGTTAAGAGGATGAAAACAAGAGTTAGTTCGTTTTCTACAAGGAAATAAATATGAACTTTTTTAGGGTACTTTCTTTTTATAACGGTACGAACATTTTAGCTGCCTTTTATTACACTATTTCAGAATAAACGGCCAAATGGAGGAAAATTTCTTAGCTGGTAAACTTTTACTGTAAATATTTTAGTAAGGATACAGTTCCAGTCATTACCAAACTGCGGATTTATATAAGCCAGCACATTTGTAGTTCGTAACATTTGCCATTTTTGTACTCACTGTGTTTTTATGTTTCCAGTGAAAAAATATCCATTTCAGGCGGTGCTACATCACTAGCGAGCAACGATAATGGCGCGTACGCACTGCAACTTCAAATTGTTTGAAAACATGGTATTGCTAGCTAGCCGAAAAATGTAGCAAATTGTTATTGTAGGTATACAATAACAAATTAAAGGAAAGTTTATTGGTCACACTTTTATTTACTTTTCTATTAACTGAAACTGTGTTTAGAATGTTAACAAGACATAAAACTTGCACGAAATCTTACCATGTTTCAGATGAACTTTTTTATTAAACTTGTTGTGCAATACCTTTTATTTTTTATCAATATGATAAAAATGTGTGATATTCTAAACTAACATCCTTCATTACAAAATATAAAGTATTTTGTTTCCACAAAATGTAAAGCATTTTTACCAGCTTTGTTGTTCTACGGTTAACCATTAATAAACGCAGTTGCATTAGAATGCGATACAATTGGCTGATAACTTTGAACCGAGCTCAACACAAAAGTAAATGCGATGCTATCACTCACAGTACAGAATTAAACAATACAGCGGACCAGTGGCGCGCGAAACAATTCACGTTAATATTTCAAATTGCGCAAAAGTAATCAGTGGATTTATTTCGTTCAAAAGTGGGGATGATCTCTCGGCCAAATGGCAAACACGCAATTTGTCGTCGGCGTTAAATCGACCACAAACAAAACGCTCCGGGCACTAGCACCGCGCCATCATTCACCTGTGGTCGCCCATGGTAATGAGATGGACCTACTGTTCAACATATTAGGCTGATTGCAATTGTGCGATCGCCAGGCGAAACACCGCGACCACACCCCACATTCTAGCCGATTGAAATAGCGTATGCGCGGAACTCACGGAATTCCATCAACGATACAATTGTATAATTATTTTGTGTAACTATTCTAAGGATTCCGGTCGCGTTTTGTGTTAATTATTTCTAAATTGTTGGGGGCCATTGATTTTTTATAAACGTTACAGAATGCGTGTGTAAGTAGCCCTAAATTAAATTTCTAAAGGATCGTATCACGTTAATTGCTCATATTGGGGTGAATTGTAATGGTACTGTAATTCATCGTATATTAATAACTGAATGGCGCATTATCCTTTGTAAATGAATGATTACTGGCAGAAAACATGAAACAATAAATCAGAGATAATTTTTCGCGTTCGAATAAACAATGGGATAATGTATTATGAATTCGCATTTTGTTTATGTGGAAGCCACAAAAAGCACAAGCGGTGAGCTCTGGCAGCGTGACTGTGTGTTCGGCGCATCATTACTCAACTGCGGTGAGTCGGGTAATGAGATGGGCTTCTGTGCTCAGCCGCATTCTCATTGTCCGAACACCTGTAATATCCACAACGAAAACCATTGCCTATGAAATTTCATCACGGAAATTACTTGAAATACATTTAAAGCCACTAACGGGGGCCTATAGAATTTTGTACCGATAGATATTCTCATATCCGCTTTTAAAGTATGATATAAATTGATTTGCCAACCGGTCCGCTGGCAACTAGCGGAGATAAATATCATTTGGCACATGAATAGCGCTTATCAGTTAATGTAAATATCTGAAATACGCCAAAAACGTTCAAAATGATTTCTGTTATTGCCGATTCATAAATTTGCAATAGATCTTACGTAATGTCTTTGAGGAACGCCGTTCCTCATCCCCAGCCCAGTAATACGTTGCCGAAGACTTGAAAATCCACCAAAGAATAAAGGTGCCTTTGTCCTATATCACAAGCATTGCTTTAATTTAGGTGACAGTAAATTATTAGGGCCATAAATAAAAGTAAATGTTAAAAGCAGCCGAAGAATTTTTCCGTAATTTTATTACACAAAAGTTGAGGACATTAAAGGTACTTATTAGATATCGCCCAACGCAACTTTAGCGATATCGCACAGGGAAATGACATGAAGAGATTTCCACAGAAGCTACTCCGTACTAAATTAACGGGATAACGCTCTTTAGGTGCTAAGTTTTACTCGGTGTAATTAACTTGGCCTTAGTAATTAAGATGGTTAATAAATGGGTGCGTAAGTCGCTTTGTGATAATTATTCCAGGAATCCTTTAATATAACCAAACAAGGGCGAATAACTTGCACTTAAGCGTTCGTGTTAATGTGACAGAAGGACTCCAGTTATGTTTTAGAGCGTAACTTGCTAGAGTTGGGTGGAATTACTTAACATAGAGAGAGATATCACTCCTTTAATGAGACCTATCTTGTTTTAGAATTAGTTAAGATACTCGTCGCAAGAGTCTTGAAACTATGTTTTAATTGCATTTGCGTTTTGTTAATTGTTTGGTTTGGTTACGTATTATTTAAAGGTACAGTATTGTCTTTCTCCATCTATAAGAAAAAATGTAGCGTGCTCATTAAGATTGATGCATGAAAGCGCTTGAAGATGTGCTTAAAAATCTTAACATTTGGTACCTAGTAGTGATAAACTCCTGCACCTCTTCATTCACTACCACAAATCCACAACCAAATTGTATACTCGGCTGTTTAGTCTGTTTATGTCACAGTCGGGTATAAAATCCAATTTTGAATCGAAGTACCTCACTAGTGGTATGAGTAAGAGAAAATAATTACCGAAGGGTGTCCCGAGGGTGACTGCATGGCATCCTGTCAGCCAGTACTACGAACACGGATAGGTGGCATGCTGAAATTGCCTATTAACCAGATTACTGTAAACCGCTTGACGAGGATTGAAATTGGGCAAGAATTTTGTTATATTATAGTGTTGATACTGACTGAAATTTATTGAATTTAACATTTTAGGAAGGTAAATATTTGAGTAAGGAAAATGTTGAAACCGCCGTGATGGTTTAGATTGCAAGAGATTCAGGAAGGAGACGCCTTGGTAACACGGAGCACAAGTTAAACAAGTTTCAGTGTAGGAACACAATCACATGTAAGCCAATGTTGATATTATTCAGGTATTTGTACAGAATGGTTTTAAATTACAAATATTTATAGTTTCACGCAATACAAACAACCTATTTGTATTTTAATGGGGCTAAATGTTTACGATATTATTAAACGTTTCACGTAACAATCTACGTACATCAATATTTTTGTAGGATTCCAAAGTACCTATGTCGTAAAACAAATTTTCAAAATTAAAAAGTTAATTCGAAAAATACACATTGCCTATCGGAAAATAACAGCTTTTAAAACCTCTGTTAATTGTACATTTTACTATCAGAATTACAGTGAATCTACTGCCAAGTTATTATCGCGTGCGCCCGAACCATGTAAGTAATAACAATGAAAATCGCCGATAAACGGCACTACGCTAACACTCCGTAATAATTACAACACCATTGACTTATTTGTTCGACGAGTGCTACGTTTATTGTTCGAAAAGCTGACAATGTACTGCAGGCAATTTCGATCGTTCTTAGAATGGAATGACTATTCAATTGTGGGCACTTTATTTACCTTAAGGCGGGCAAGGAGGTCGTCAATGGATTTTCACTGTGTCATTTCCCGCACTCACTATTTTTTTAACCATCCTTTTTGGGGTTGGTCCCGTAGGAAGTGATTTGCTAAAACACACTCTTAATGTACATTGTAAAAGCGTCAGCTCCTTAATGCTCTATTGACGATCAATGCTGGTTTCGATTTATTGGTATCCGTTCTTAAGGGGCTATTGTTGTTGATTCCATAGGAATTATTGGCCGGATCGAGCTTCGGCCGGAATGTGATTTAGTTTGGTTGAATCACGTGAACAGGGGAAATAAGGTTGCGAATAAAACGTGTGTATGTAGTATGTACGACGTCTTTATGAAAACTAAATAAAGTCTATTTGAGCTGTGCTTAGATTTATTAGCAAAGAATGCACAAGAACCTCTCGTACAGGATACGAGTGATGGAAGTAGAAGTGCTTCCAGAGGCACCTGTTAATCACTTACTTTTATCTGGAGTCACTCCTCCAGACGCAACGCACACATTTCATTTTAGAATACTTGGGAATATTCAAGAGTGTCTAATATTAATTAATGTGTTAAGATTGTTAAAATCAGAATTTATTTTTGAAAATTAAGACTAAAATAATGCGAAAATTAGTCCATAATATTTTCAGTTTCATCAATCAGGAAAAAAAATAGAGACCCAAAAGGAAAAAAAATATCTCTATTTCGTATTAGTTTTCAAGGTGGTGCTGCCAGTGTCCTACCAATATCTGCCGAAGTAACGGTTGATACGACACAATTCCTGTCTAACCTAGACTTAATCTTTATTTTTGTACCTGGCCAGATTTTTCAATGCCCAGAAAAAAAGGATATCGATGTATCAATTTGAAATAGGAATTAAGCATCGGAGATTTGCATCATGTTATTAGAAAATAGACCTTATTATTACTTTAATGGAGAATTGAGTAAGCGTTGAATCAGGCACGTTCTAAAACAAATACGAATCGCGGACATAAAATCCCGGGTCTAATAAATAAACGTTATTCGATAACACGTACATACATCTCCGCAAACAAATAGTAAGAATACAAAATGATTTTCTATTATTTACTCTCGTTCCCCGCTATCCCTCAGGGAATCGGATCCTTTGCCGAAGTGTAAATGAACTTATTGCAACCAGCCTTTAATAATTTATTCGGGTTAACGAATAATGGTAGTTTTTGGGCGTGATGATAATACTCCGGATTAATTAATGATGAGAAACTGTAGGAGGGAAGATTAATACGCATTAAATTAAAAGTTTTAACAATGCGAATATTTTATGGGTCATGTTACTTTGGGGTTGATTTCAAGTGTATTAATTGTGTTGTATGTGTTTTATGAATAATACAATTTTCACGAGAAGCTTTTAGATTAGATAAGTTCAATTCCCTCATGCTACAAATATTTGTATGATCTTAAAATGCGTTTTAAAACTGTTCTCACGATACAGGAGAAATTCAAGAATGGGGAAATGGTATCAAAAAACAAAATCGGGTTGAGTTTTTTGGCGAAAATAACAAATTTGCTTCTATTTTGAGCCGTTACTCCATCAGGCACATAATGAAACTAGTAAACAAACAAATCACAATCACTAAAACGTAATAAAATCTCAGTAAAACCCGTGTCTGTTTACACATACTGTTCAGCATTCAATAAAAGCGAAGTACTGTATTTGTTTACTTGCAAAGTAGAAAGAAGTGCCGTTCCGTAAACAGGTGATTATAGAGAGGTCCCGAGTGTTCGCCATCCCACTTTCTCATATCGATGCATCACACTGAGATGCATTCGCAACCACATCTCTAGGGAGGCTCAGAACTGGGACTCGATAAAGTTGTGAATATCGATACCATCACGCCGGTATTCTAGTAAAGGTGGGCAGAGTATTTTCGTATAACGTTTGTAAATGACAGAATTAGGTCCCGATTTCATAGATAAGTACTGTGTATGTAGATATTTCTGGTTCCTATTCCCCCTTTGGTTAGCTCATTCACGATTCATTGCCTGATATAGACAAATACGTGTTTCGTAACAAGCGTTCAGTGCTTAAATTTTGAAATTTTCATTTTGGTCCACTTTATACAGTACTTCTTGGATTTAAAAGCATTAGTAAGTACCTTGTGTTATGGACTCAAAGTAACTTCATATTTGGTTAAAACTTTTCAACAATAACATAATAGAAAAACATAAAACGTCGACAAAGATAAATTTATAAACAACATTATAAAAGATGTTAGAATAAACAAAGTCCACTCAAACTCGAGATTGTTTTAAACTGAATTAATTGTAATACACGTAATATTAACAGGGGCTGTTGGTTGCCCGCAAGATGCATCTAAACCCTGTGTATTCCCAACCTCCCCGGGGACGAGCCACGTGCAGCCACTTAGCAACACCGAACACATTTACACAAACCAACAAACAACCCTCATCCTATACAAATAAAGATCAAATTCCTTTGTGCCAAGGTGCTAAGTAAGATTGCAGCCTTACACAGTCTGAGAGCTCTACTTCAGAAGCTTTGCCGGTATTAGAATTGCCTCGACATGTACAAAAATAGCGAAATTGAAGTGTTTCGTGAAGTGAATTGAATACAGATAAGATTATATAAAAATCAACCGAAAATTCTACCGACATTTTATCGAATAGATTATTTTCTTGAACCTGTAAATATTTATTGTATTTGAATTGTAAAATAAGTTAACGTTTTATAACACACGCGTTGGAAATTTACGACAATAATAATTTATCAAAGAAAATCGTAAACACAAAAGTGAGAACAAAAGGGAAGGGCGTGGAAACGTTTGTACGTGAAGGGCATAAAGTTTAAAAATACTCTAGTGATGTGCCTTTTTGACTTCAGAAATTTTATGGCACTCGAAGAAAACGATCGCCATTTATGATTCACGCGATAGGCGTCTTTAGACATCACGAACTGAGCGGAATGAAATATAGATGATACTACTCTTATGCAAAGTGAGAGGTGAAATTTTCACGGTAGCTAGCACGCACTCGTAGAAATGCGTCCCTCAGGCGCGTGAGGTGGTTCGCAGGACCAAATGGAATCCGCTCCGCAGAGATTGTTGTGCTAGTTTTTTTTTTTTGCTTAATATTTATGAACTTTGTCTCTCACATGTCGCGTTTACCTTTGTGTAATGGCATTTACTTCAAGCTCCACTGACATTTTGAATGCCAAACGAACGTGAACATATTCGGATACGGTTTGTTGATTATGGTACCAAACATCTTGCCTCCCTGTATTACGTTAGCGATACTATGATATGCAAATTCATAGCAGGCAATATAGGATTTATTCCCATAGGTATTTTATGTCCGAAAAATTAAATTATTAGAGGGGAGACAATGGAAAATATTTTGTGAAGGGACATCGTTAATTATTTTTTCAACCGGCAGAGGTCATAAATAAAAGTAAAGGGTGCTATTAAACGCATTATTCGCGCATATTTAATGTACTGAAAAGGCTAAAAGGTTTTTATTTTTCACAGATTCAACAGCTTAACGTAAAAATCACCCTTTGAATTAAGTCTCCATTCAACACGTGATTTATTAACTAAATAATGTGCAAAATAATACTAAACATTATCAAAAATTATGATCCTGAAATGATATTTTTTATTTTTATTTCTTCTGAAATGGGTGAGTGAATATCAAAGTAAAAACCTCTAGAACTGAAATTGTGGCTGGGTTTGAACTTACAAAGAGATAATATTATAGGGATTTCAATCTTTAATATTCGTCCTATTTTCACTGAGGACGTCAAATTTTACGAATTTCATCTTATCTTTGGCTTAAAAGAAATCATACAACATTAAAAGTTAAGGAAAGCGAGTTATAATAAAGCTTTAGTGCCAATATTAGATTTGTATTCACGAAAAACGTATCGGTCATAAAAGCGTCATTGAAATCAGTAATATATACGTTTAAATTATTAATATCGGGTTTGCGGGGACACTGAGATATTGGTGCGTTGGGGTCGCGTCACCAAGGCGTGGTCTTCGCAACGAAAATAGATAATAAAATGTATTGAAATGGCTGCGGGCCGGCTTATCCGGTTGAAAGTCAATGAATATTTGATTTCAATTTTTTTTCCCGCCGTCGCCGTGAAGTATTCGCGCCATACCTAATTTGATTTTCGCCATTCCGCCCGTTCGCCGGGGCAGTTTGCATTCATATTCAGTTTGAATACGCGTTTGGGTTGCCTCTTGCCCGAGTTTGATACAAATAAACAGCGGATATTTTTACATTTCTTGCCAGGATAACCCGACCCAACTGATTACGTTCCGGGGATAATAACCCCTCTGTAGTATTAGGGAGGCCTAAGGAATATTTATATGAGATTATTATATGCGCTATTCATATTTAGGTACGCATGAACATTACACGAATCGTAACACTAAATGAATTGTCGGAGCAGGTAAACGCTTCCAGACTAAATAATGTAAATTTAAACGGCCAATATTTAAATATATTCTAGGCACGTACCCGTGTTTTATTTCAATGTTTATCTAATTATAAGCTGAGGGATCTCAAATATCATACAAATGACACGCAAAGGACACTGAAGTTGGAAGTTTGAAAAACATCGGTAAATTATTTTATGTCTTACAGCGACAAGAAAGAGCCGTTTTTCCCTCGGTGAGAAATGAAACAGGATTCGTTTTTGCGAACTTGCATAAATGACGGCGCAACGATATTTCACCAAGCCTGAATATTTGGGTCAACCTGTTTTTGTGTAATGGGGATTACAAAAGCAAATTTAACATTGTATTTGCTGTAACTGCTACAAGGGAACCTTCGTTGGCAACAAAAGATGGCTCGCCTTGATACGATTTTCGTGGATTTTAATTAAAATCTTACGCGTTGTGGGATAATGAAAGAAACTGATTACGTGAGCCCCGGACTTTAGTGTTTTGGGACAAAATTTATTGGCTTGTTTATGACGATGTGTTATATTCACAAAAAAAAAATAGAAGCGCGACCATCGAAATTGAAATAGGCAGATTTCAAGCATAACTTCGGTTTTACCCTCACAATAATACAAAATCTCCTGCCGAGGAAACCGTATATTTTATCCGGGCGTCGATTTGTTATTTATTAGCCGGGAATAGTCGTAACATGGGGAGGGAGCACAATACCGAAAACGGTGCGCCTGTTTAGTGACGATGCCACCTCCGTTTCGCTCCGCTTCGCCTCAGCCGCAGCGCCGCCATCATAATTTGAACTCTCTCCCTTTCCTGTTAGCTCAGATCTTTAGCATTAGAAAGGAAGTTCTTTAGATTGCGACATATCTGTTTACGCTGGCCAGTATTCATTGAGGGTCGAAGCCTATATTTATCCGTTGCTAGTTAACCAGTGACGACTTTGTGGCGAAGACGGCTAGAGAAATGAGGCGAGACAAACAAAAATGATATGTTTCAGTATGTGACATGCAAGCCTTCGGAAGTTCCGTTGTTTTTGTCAAGAAAAATAAGGTGACGGCGCTCGTGCGTGCCTTGCCTCGGGTAAGTTACGGCAGGGAAGTAATAATATAATATTATTACGGTTTTGAATTCCGTTTAGTTTTTATTGTACTATATTTTTGTAAAACTACAGTTTTGTTATTTAGTTTGGTGAAGCAGAAATCAAAACTAAAGCTTCCCTAATGATCATAAGATCGAGGATTACTATATTGGATCTACCATCTGGGCTACTAGTATACCCCGAGTCCCTAATCACGAAAATTCTCACAAGAAACCTATACAAAGCCTTTATTGGCATAGTTTTATTAATGTACAAGACATTAATAATTATATATAGTCATAGGTACTTGGGCAGTATTGGGGATCTGATTTATTAGGGTCCACGATTGCTCCGTTGTTGTATTATCCGCTCGGTAGAATAATGAAAACTTACCTCTGTGCCTATTGGTTTGTTTGTCGAACATTAACATGGCGTCCTCGATCTGCAACAAAAAAGACATAATATTAACTTCAAATACTGAAAAAATCGTGAGGAAAATAGCGAAAAACAAGAGCGTCGTGCGCGATTTGAGCCCCGCCCCGGCAATAAAACACTCCGCCGTTGTAATAACGAATAAGCACCGGTACAGAGTAAACCACACGCTGCGAATAAACTTTGATAAGCGGGGGCGAGCAGGTAATAACGTATTCATAGAGAAATAAATGGAAAGTCGGCGGTTAGGACACGAACAATACACGCTAGCGGAGATGCGCTGTCACCGCTCGCCTAACGCGACTCGCTCGCACCTAAATTTGGCCACGAAGGAGCATTTTTAAAATTCCCCGTCCGCCAACAAAACAGTGATAAATCTGAAATGGAACGAAATTGCATCGTAAATATTCATGTTGACGTCGACGCGTGACGCCTCCACATACGTAATTGTACGTACAACTTAATTATAAATTCCTTCCTTATTAACTTTTCAGATGCGTATCAGATATGTCATGTTTGGCGGTACAGGCAAGGGTACACAGCGGGCGTATGAAATGACCCACGTTGAAAAATGTGCGTGTATACAAACGTGGGCAAGTTCGGTTTGACAGGCCTGGGCCCGTGGGTTTTGTCTCGGCGTCGGAGTCGCCGGCGTCGGGGGTCCCCAGGGCAACATTACGCGGGTAGGTCGACACGACGCACTCCCGATGATCGATGTCGAATACCCGTAACAGGTGACCTTTCGCTGAATTATTCCTACCTGTAGAAACGTTTGTTTAGTGGTGATTTGTTTGAGCGGGAATTGCCACGCTTTTGTTGGCCGAGCGGCATGAGCAACCCTCTTTTGTGGTGAATAAAAAAATAACACCTAATTTTCGGACATACTCGGATGCTGATTTATCTTTGACATTAATACCGTCTGAAGAGGTAGAGGATCTTGTTATTTTTTTCTCAAACTTTATCATCATATTCGTTAGGAGTGATCCTATTTGTTCACGTGTTAAAAGTAGTTGGATTTGGTGTTATTGAAGGACGTGGCTTAGAGAAAATTTACTCAAGCATGTAATGGCTTTCAAAACAATGTTAAGTGTTCTCTATTCCACACTGTAAGCCTGTGTTCAATACTTTCTCTCTCTTAATTTAGTTAAGCCACCACACAAGGCCTTCCCCAAATTGCATCAACGCTTATTCTCGCTCCGTTAGAATCCGTAGATCCGGTAGATCCGTTTTCAAAGGTATCGGTATCAGAGCTTTATCGAAAGTGAGAAACCATAAATTTTAAAGCAGAAACAATGAACGTATTGTTCTGTATTTAAGAACATTTATCGCTTTGATATATTAGACCCTGCAGCACGTATTTAGCCTTAAGCTGAACTACGTGAATACAGTCTTCAATAAGAATGGGTTGGGTACCTAAATAAGGTAAAGCTTCAGTACTATTAAGGTACTTTAAAATCTATATATAGATATATATATATATATTAGCATGAATGTAGCTTTGGCTAGGGTAACGTATTACATACTCATTTTCCACAGTTGACTCTTAAAACTTGCATGGGAAACTACACCTGTTAAATTATGCTTTCCTGGCACTGAGATAAATATGTATATATATATATTGAGCTCACTTCGATCATTCAATTAATGGGTTGTATTGGATTAACTTTACAGTTGAAGCAATTTCTCCAAGAATAAACTTTCTTGTAACTAAATTCAAACTAAATAAGCTCTAACTAAAAATAAAATCACGAATAGAAAAAGAATTAGGCATAAAGCCTGACAATATTACGAAATGGAATAGCAATAAATATCTATTAACTTACATAAATGATACAATTTATTACTTCAGTCAGGAGACAGCAAAATAGACCAATCTTAATACATTTCGTCATAATACGATAGTCCGTTGTTTGACCGAATCAATACAGATTTTGCCGGAAAAAATAGATTATGCTGTATTCCTGCGACATAGATTGTGACCTAATGCGGTATTGTTACGGTCAATTTGTGAGGCCTACATCGCGTCATTACTTTCCTTCGCATTTGTGATGAAGTGCGTGCGACAAGGACGGGTATTGGCATTCGGGGTCGATCCCTGGGGCGACGTTACGGTGAAACCGAACTTTGGCCATGATCAATGTGAACCTCGGAGGTGTCTTTTGAGTTCATGTTTGTATCTGATTACTGATCGATTCCATTCCAGCTGATTTAAGTTTTCATTTGTGTTGAGCGGTAGTACTATGTTTTAAATCGTTCGGAATCGGCGTTTTTACTTGACTAAATACTATCTACTATCTTTTGATCTTTATTTCCTTCTAATCGAACCTATAATTAATATTTGCGACTCACCAGTTTATGTGGGTCCAGTTTAAATTGCAACACTAATAATATACTAAACCTTACTCCATAAAACTCGTTTATAAGAGTCCCAGCCACATTTCACGTACCTAATATAAGTAGGTACAGTAAAATACCCAATTTTAGAGCCAAGCATGTCACGTAACAAGTGGCCTAACAACTTGAGGCCAAATAAGAACATTTATGAACGCATCGAGGCGTGACCACTCTAATTCGCCTTTTAATATTCGCCCGATGTATGGCGCACGGGCATCCCAACTTTGCTAATTCCACTCTTGCTCGAATATTTTTCACAACGGGCAAGGGTAAGTGAGCGAAATTGGAGACAGTGTCCGTAGACGGACGGAATTTTTATAGTTGAGCGTACATGGCGGGAATAAAACACAGGATTTACTGGACATTGTATAGAGTATCGGGTTTTTTTGTCTAAGCCTTTTGTGGTTTGAAAAAAGACGAAGAGTAAATTACAATCTAGATGAACGAATGTCGTAGCAGTGAACTAGTTCCTGGTTTAAAAATAAAGTTGAATATAAAACAATTGAAGATGATGAATGTAAGCATAATAAAATATACATATATTTACCGGTTAACAAACATAACTACACTTTTATTTGATCAAATAATCTACAATGAATAAACAACATAATTTACCTAGATAATATCATGAAAACTATATGTGATTATTACTTAAATGGCATCGATATACCAGTTGTTACAAAAGGGACAATTTTCTTTAATGTCGGTACGTTTGTTGTAAGCTGCCTCTATTATTAAGTATTTCATTTGAACGAGTAACGTGAGTAGCCCCCAGAGATACCTGTCACGGTAATTCGTTATGTACACCTCTATTTTTTACTTTTATTGTTAAGATTTAGTGGGGAACGTTAGGAGAAATGATTTGATGACGTGCGATTAAATAAAGGAGAGAATTTTGAATGGAATTATATTTTCGTAAAAGTCGCATTTGAGGAACGCGTTTTAGGAAAGTTTATTATTTCAGATATCTTATATAATATAATGTTTGTAGCACCTAACCACATTTTTATATTCGCCAGTAAGATGGATTAAAGTAAAATAATCTTCTTTCTGGTTGATGTTTATGTATACAAGGAGACTGATAAGTTGATTTATTGGTAGACAGTATGAAGTTTCGTTTTTGAAATAAAACTCATGAGCTCTTATCGCTACAAAATAAGGTTCAAATTAGATTGACTCACGCGCACTCTTGTATTGATAAAATCTTACGACGTGAAAATGACGACTTGAAAATTTGTTTCGTCATGTAATAAATTAAAGTCGAAAGCAAAACTAATTCCTAGTTTATTTTGCTAATCATATTGGCACATAATCTGTGTTTAATTAATTGGCAGACCTTCAATCCACATCAATTATCGTAATAAAGTAAAACAACTCGAAATTAATTGCATCAATCCCAACTTTCAATTATTATAAATTATCTCGACAATTTAATTATAATTTGACTGAGACCAATTAAAGTAAGTTTGGGAACTAATTTCTGTTTTTATGATTTGCTTCTTTTTTTTTAATCTTCGGCCTTGAATTTATCTTTGTGTGTATCTTTAAAAAAAAACATGGCAAGGCCGACATAATTGTGCTAAGAAGAAGACATTAGTATTCCATTCGATTTTCTATTCCTGTATAAATCCGAATACCTACCTATTTAATCGTATCATGTTTTCTAACTAATTTGACACTAGAAATGTATATTAACAACACTCCATTAGAAACATATCCAGTGACGTCATTCCACACGATGAATACTGAACCAGTAGCAGCATTATATTTAGTATCGCGATCCATCAAATCCACCGCGCGATATCGCGATCGCACAGCCAACATTGCGCGATGAACTAATATCTGAACAATCGCGCTGTTTGCGCGTGTGCATCGCGTTTGATTTGTTTGTTTGTCGGCGTGTCTCATGACGTCACTGTGACGTATTTCTAAACACACGGTGTTGATACAACCGTTCGTTTACCCCCGGGGTTTCAATATGGCGGAAATTTGAAATTCGTAAAAAATATATTTTTTGCTATACGAAAATTATTGTTTGAAAGTTATATTGATTCTGATATAACATCCTTTTTTTTTTAAACGTTGTTCCATACTAGCAATTTTCCTATAAATCGCGAGTACAGTTTATAAAAATAAATCTCATACACGCAGACCCGAGATAACTATCTGTAGATGACTTTATTACCAACATATAATTTTATCTTAAATTGAAATGATCTCTTCTTGACAGTTATATCTATCAAACAACACCATCAAAACAGGATATACACAATTTACATTCCAACCAACCCATCGACAAGTTATCTGTTTTTAGATTCTATGCAAATTAGATCCTGAACAAATACCATTACTCATTCTCCAACTAATATTTGAAATTCAAACTGTCAGTTGTTTCTGGAATTCAGGAACTATGCATCTTGTTACTTCGGTTGGACTTAAGATGGTCCGGTGTTGGTCAACCTCACGTCAATCAAGGGAGTGTAGCTAACAATGCTCTCGGTTTGGTTGGATCGTTTGTAGGCAGCCTTCTAAGTAGTTCGGCTATATTGGCGAACTTTGACATGTATTTATTGTTGGACTGCTTGAGTTTCGGCTTAGGTATTCTTTGTTGTCCAGTTTATTTCAAGGAAACTTAAATAGGCTTTACTTTGAGTTGATTTTAAAATATTATGCACAATTTTTTTCTGACTCTGACTGACGGACTCAGAAATAACACCAAAGACTTCATTTACTAGTCACTTTATTTGCACTAAAAAACTGGTCGTAAACTCAATAAAAACGAATCACAATAAGAATAGTCTTCGGGAAATGGCATAAAGAAAAAGTTTTAATTTGTTTAAATATTTCCGCGGGTCCGGAGCTCCCTCAGTGGCGCTCAAGTTTCGTGTCTGGGCATTAAGTTGCCCGCGGCGGCCTAATGGGACAAGCCACCTGCTCTTAAAGGCGACATAACAATTAACTTGAAGAAGAAAATATTAGTTGAGCTAATAGAGCCACTCAGATACACTCCGGCCTCTGCCCTCCATAAATAACACCCCTTCCTGACTACCGACCGTCTCAGTCTACAATTTTGTCGTATTTTCGTAATGATTCTCAGCGGGGAAAACTCCCTGAGGATAGCAACGTTTTATCCTCGTGCTTTTATAGGCGAATTGATTGGGAACCACTGGAAATAATCTCGGGATGGGATTAGTTTTCTTAGGAAAGTTTTCCCGGAGTACTCGCCGTTTCCTTATTAACATACCCATTAAGTATATTTTATCGGACAACAGTAATTAAATATTAGACGTCTTTCGAGAAAACCACGAGGATTTGGTGATAGATAAACTTGTTTTTAACGTACGATTGGTTACTGGTGTGTCATATAACGATAGATTTCAATACAATGAACATTTGGATTTGGATACAAAAGGCAATTTTCTAAATAAAAAAAAAAACTCAATTAACTAACATCGTATTTAACCAATTATATTTTCAACTTGTTGTTGCCCATGACATCTCACGCGTATATTATCTAAATAGTGTTTCGCTGCAATAGTAAAAATAAGTGTACGTAAAAATATGTCATTTTCAGGACACATGCTACCTCTTTGTTAAATTTCATAACGATGGATTTAATGGTTTCGTCGTGATGAGATAACAAGCAGACATACAGATTTACTTTCACATTTATAATAGTAATAATGTATGTAACAAAACCCGATCGTGAAAAAGTATCGGTACAAAGAAAAAACAAGCGTCGCAAGTGACAGACTAAATCTACTCTATTCATTTTTATTACGTGCCAAGGAAGGTTACTCGCAGTACTTACTTACTATATTTCTGTTATGTACAGATAGCCCATTCAATATAAGTAATGTCCGCGTGATAGCCCCGCCGTCGAGTGAAATTCATCCGTTTGACGCAAGAAATAAAATCGGATTTTCAACGCAAAATGTAGCACCGACGTTCGTTACAATTTCCATCTTATGGTTACTCTCTTACTTTCAATTTACTAAACTACAATCTAGCTCATAAAAACTCCGAACGTCAAACTTAGAAAAAAATACGGATTCCACGATCCGTAAAAAAATCTGTGAATAAAATATGAGGGAAGTTTAGGAAAACCCGAAATCGTTTTTCGTATTTGAATAATCACTTTAACAAACAAAAGTCGGCCGAATCTGCTTCATTACTTATTAACCTGCGCTTGAGTGTGAGACAAACAGGAAAGGCCGTAGAGATGAAACCAATACATTTTATGTTTATTGAATTTGATTTGATTTAATGTTTTATGCAAACAAAACATTATTTGCAAGGAAAAGTTTTGTGAAAGTATACAGAGGGTCTTTAATATAAATCTTTAAGTAAAAATTACACGATTTCATACATTTAGTCCCCTACTACATCTTTCCTTTTAATAATTATGAGGTTCGCAGATGATTGGAAATCCGTGTGCCCGAAACCGTTAAAACACTTCAAAAGATAGATCTATTGTTATCTATATACAATGAATAGATGTCTCCAACATCAAAGGCACATTGAGCTTTGTATAAAGAACTTCCCTACGCCATAATAACATTGGTTTTCTTTATTATCAGAATAAGTAAAAGTAAATAAAGAAAACATTTCGCTCCCATTATTTTCCATGCCAAGTAATAATGTAATGTTGAAACGTCACTTCGTACAAGTACTTGGTTCTTTTTTAATTACGTGACTCGTCCAATCATGCAAACTGAACAAAAAGTCATGATCCAAGCCCCCAGCTTTTAATTATTGGGGTATTTTCCAAACTTTGTGAACACTTCAAAAGTTGGGACCTGGCCTGGACTGCGGGCCGGTGTTAATTACCAACTTTTTAAAAACTGCAACTCATAATAGACAGCTCGGTTGAAAGATGAATGATGTGTTGGCTTCAAAGTTGCCTTTTTTTGCTTAACTTCGGGGAAATTTACGGAAGCATGAATTGTTGAACAACAACAACATGAATTTGACGTTAAACATTTTCTAAACGACAAACGAGTAATAAATGGGCATTCAAAATTCGAACGGTTTCGACTCATCCATCGTGATAGGCGCCAAAGTGCTTTTTATCTAATGGCCTATCATTACTCAGTACGCACAAGCAAAAAGTTATTATTGAACGTAACACAATTATAGGTCTAACTGACATAACCGCTAGGTTGGAATCGAAGCAAGCGTGCTGGCCGACAGACACCAGTAAATATTCTTGGTCCGTGATTGAAACTGTGTTGCAAATGGTGTTTTACTTTAATTATTCACGTGCGCATACTGTTACGCTGATATACTGTAGCTAATACCTAATATAAATAGCTTAATTGCAACCGAAACTTGTGCAGGTTCGCTTAATTGATTTACCGTGTCGGTCGGTATCGGATAGTATAAATACGGTCTAGATTATACGACCGAATGAAAAATGGCGATCGAGCGAGCGTTCGACGGCGCAAGCGATCGCTAGTATACCAGCATAATGACGCTACTGAAGTTTCACTCGTTAGTCTTATGTAGATTGTTGCCAGTCATTACCTATGGGAAAAGCCACGCTTTCATACGTTCGCCTCCATTTTCGAAATTACTTATTGTTTACGAGACTCGTCAGAGTGGGGATGAACGCAATCTGTAGCAGCGCTTGGCATCCGACGTAATGTGCGCCTACTAAAAACTTCCAATACTCGTATAAAAATGTGTATTATGACAATATAAATTATCTTCTAATACATTTTTATCTACTGTGATTTTAACATTCAATATTACATTGGGTTTAACGGTACAAGTACTACAACAAAATTTACCCTATTACTGTCTTTACGTATTGAATAAAGATATAATATTATTGTTACTGATCCGAAACAGCCCTTTCCAAAGAAAATAATTCTTTCATAAAATCTGATTTGTTGAATTATGCCACTGACGCTCTCCGTCTTGGATACTCATCTTGAATAGAGTTGACATCCATTGTGATATTTTATTATTACTCTGTGAAATGCAACGAGGCGGGTGAAATTGTTAAATCCTCACAATGGAGGCTCTGTCTTCGTCGGGTCGAGTGCGCAAAAGTTGTACAAGGATCTCAGTTCCGACGGGAATGTAAAAGGAAGGGATTAATTGTATAATCTTCAAATAAGACAAAGTTGAAGACGGCGGTCGGCGAGTGGGATTATTTATGTGTAGTGCGGCGGCGCGTGTGACGTCACGGCCGCGCCCACACCACGCCACAGCCACTTCACTCCCAATCTGCATATAAATCGGATATTGATAATGACGTTGCTATCGCAAGCAACCCGAAATTCGTTCAAAATCCGATAAGCCTTGCCCGTGAAAGCTCTAATCCACAGAAGTTTGGATGACCCCGATAGTGGATAGACCTAGTCTTCTATTATGTAAATTATCAGCCACATGAAACTTTCGACCGGCCACTGCGGTCGCTAAGTTTGCGGCCGGAGCTTACGATATTGACTTAGGGTTGTATCTGTCTAAGGATCGAAATTAGTAAGTAACAATACATCTAATGGAAAATCCGCTGTAAATATTTAATGTTTAATATCTGAACGTCTTGTTATGAAAGGGGTAATATAATATTGTGTGGAGGCTAAAAAATGGAACACGAAAATGAGTTTTAACTTTTACTATGAGTGTAAAATTCCGTGTGAAAATGAAGAGATCGTTGTGCGTGCGGGGACGCCTGCTGTTGGTAACGATGGGCGCAAATGACCCGCGCACGAAACACGACCGCGTCCGCTCCACGACACCCCACCCCTCCCCCGCACGCCCCCGACTTTCATGTACTTGCCAATTACATGTAACCATATTAACTATCACAACTCCCTACGTTATACTCCTTTTGCCAATATGATCTACGGCTCGTAGCAATTCGTAGCAGCGGTACTACGAACCAATAGGTACGTAAATCGATTTAAAATATTCCAATTAATTTCTTAACAGATCTTAAGTTTAGCGTCACAAAATGGAAAGCTTTTTAATTATACAAAAAGCATGACCCTTTTTCAACTTCGTAATGAGACTCAAAATAAGAATTTAAATTTCAATAATTATTCATTTGGGCGGGACAAGTGGGCGATATTGCAAAGTTGTGGGCCTGCTTTTTCCATTGACGTTGAAGTAAAGTTTTTAAGCGGTCTCCTATTGAGTGCATGTAACTTTCCTTTTAGTCTAAAGTACTAGCTAAAAGAAACTTAGTGTGATTGGTCGTTCCATTTGCCCGATACTATTTTACCTGTAAAGATACTTTTATCATCGTTGTAACTAAAGTTTTATGTCTTTGATGTACTTACATATTTACGTGGAACTCCTAATCTAGATGGGAACTTTGTTGGAACTTGTTTCAAGGTGAACGTAGTCGACCAACTAAACGTATTCGATTACTAAGCGAGTTTAGTTCGCGTATTGTTTGCCCAGCAGGTAGGCATCGTGGATAGATAACGCGATTGGCACTTCCGACGTTTAGTAGACGGGAGCACCTTCCAAAGCGCGTTATTTTTATAAGGTATGGGCCTTGCCCTGACCCAGTTCCTTTTAATCCATCGCTTACCTATAAGGTTTTATTGGCAATGGCCCATTACGACCTACATTATCAACATCATCATCCGATTTTACTATTTCCAGTCACGTAAACTTGAACGACGAGTATAAACCATAAGGCAGACAAGTTTTCCTATTGGATATGCGGAATTTGGGGAGAGGATATCTAGAGGTCAATGATCGTGGCACGCGACACTCACGTACCGTACCTTTTTTCTTTTCCAATCAAACATTTTATGAGATACCTTATTTTGTGAATAATTATTCAAGTTTGCGAATACTTTTGGGGCCGTATGTGAATAGAATACGTAAACATAAACGCGTATTTTGGTAAAATATTTTCAATTATCTCGAAAGCAAAACGGTATCAATTTACTTCGTAACCTCTTTTTAGGGTTTTTTTAGTACGTGCTCCAGTCAGCTTCTAAGACAAATATGAATAGGGAAATGAATTATATGAAAAGCTCCTTCGTTGTGACGTGTGAGAGATTGCGTCGTTTTGCGTCGACCTCCGAATTTAACCAGTCGTTTGTGCGCCGCGCAAAACTTGCCTCGAGGTTACATTAAGCCGATTACCAGCATCAATCAAAACCCGCCTTTTTCCCAGATATCGTACGCAGAAACCACCAACCGTACTTTAACTAATGTCTTTATTCAGAGAATTTTTTTTCTTATTTTTACGGATTTATAATGTGCTAAGTAGGCATCTAAATGCTTATTGCTTTTGTAACAAGTAGTAATGGTAAAGTCGAAACTAATATTTTCCGGCAGATCCTTGGAATAACGATACGGGCCATTTTCTGGGCGGGTGGTCGCCGGCCTACGGCCGATCGAGGCGCGGGGGCTTTCGCTGATAAATTACAAGTCTTAAAACCAGTGGCAGGTAATTCTGCACAAATTCCAAGCTTCTGGCCCTCCGGCCTGCTACAGGAAAGTTTCAACGATTACTTTTACTTGTAATTTATGTCTCTGGGTACCGATAAAACGATGGCACCGAAGAGGGTCACAGGTGAGTCCCCGTGGAATTTCCTCAATTTTTTAAGACTACATTGAGGAAAGGTTTCCAGGCTTTTAACTGCTTAACTGCCCTCATAGAAATTATGAAGTTCGATAGGTATGATAAGCAAAAGTTTTATCACGAGCGAAGTCGACGAGTCACGTATATAAAATCATGGGTGTTTCTTTAAAAGAATTGTTTTCGTCTGACATAAAGATACAAAAAAAAAAAAATTACACACCTCTTGAGGAAGAAAAATAATAACGTAATAGATGCTTCGTACTTGAAGAAAATTAAGAGGTCCGCTGTGTGCGATATAAGGCTGCGTATAAACTTGATTAATATTCGTTAGATGAAGCGAGGGGCGGCCGGGGAGCATGTAGCGGCTGATATATCGGCCGTCATCTATCACACACAGCCGCAGCACGCTGCATGCGTACGCACGCGCCTGCCAACACCGCAAACAAACGCCTCGACGTTTTCGTGCGAATGTTGGTATTATGCCCAAGTTTAAATCTAACGGTTTTATTGATGGGTGTAATGATGTGGTTTTGGAAATGTTTCAAATTCTAGCTTTCTATTATTTGTTTTTAGGAAACGTATTGTGCCTACTTTATTTCCTTTGATTCCATTTATGACAAACTATCTTAAGGCTGTTTTAGTCTATTAAACTAGAATTATAGATAATAACTTTGTCACTAAACTAATAAAATAATTAAGTGCAATTCCCTAGGTTGAAGAATATACTAGCGGTAAAAGATGAACAAATCCATTAAAATAATCACGCAAAACCCGTTGACATGCATAAAAAAAATAAACGTCGGCACGCAACAAGGTTTGCGAACAATCTAATCCATTTATTGGAAATGAAATAAAGATTGTGAGATTGGCTGGATCACAACGCACTTACACAAATTTCGTTCCCGTGTCTTCAACGATGAATAATAGATGTTGGACACAGTTCGACCTCTCTGCTCCTCGCACGCACACAACCCCACACTACCTCTACCCCTGTACTCCTTAAACACACTAGTATGTTTGCACCATTACAATATTATCTTTATGCCCTCACCACATTTGTGGAATATCCACCGTCCATTGATTATTTTTGGGATCTCCCCTTTTAAATTGTTGTCGCAGAAACTATCACAAAGGTATTACAGAGGTAAGTCATAAATAAATTTAAATGTTCTTTGTGAAATTCCTCAACACATTTATAATATCTGAGAAAGGATAGGTGTAATAAATATCTGCAGGTGAAATATTATTTTATTTTGATCTGGCTATTTCGCTATCTTGTAACTCTACAACGTATGAACTGAAAACGGACATAAACATTGCGGTTGTTTTATCTGAGCATGCGAATACTAACTAAATAAATATCTTAAATGCCAACATCAATTTGATATTAAAAGCTCGCATGAATTAAGTGAACAAGCTTTCGACTGTAATTGAATTACGCTCTAAGCTAGGCTACATAGATTTCACTTTTGGAATCCGCTTCAGAATGCGTGCATAGGAATTATTTGAACATTTACGCCGGTAATGTTGCGGTAGCATCGGATTCACTCCGCTCTATAGCACCGCACGAGATTTATGTACGGTATTCAATATATCTTGTTTGTATCTGCTCAATACGCAACCTACCCTCCGGCTATTTCATTAATAGGAAACATATCACGTACAAGTAACATTATTCTCGTTCATTTTTTTACTTTCCAATACTATTGTAGATTTTTTTTATACAACAAAAACTTTTGTTCAGTGATAGGTAAAAAGCGATTTCGTAGAGCGTCGATAAATAAAAACGAGTGCCACATTTCGCGGAGTTACTTTATAAGCGAAGCACATCGGGCCGGCGCGGCAACTGCAAATGGCGCGAAACGACAATTTTAAAGCACAACATTGAATATACATATTATGTATCTGGCTGGCGCACGTGCGGGCCGATTACTCGCCGCCAGCCTCCGCCAGCCTCCACCAGCCGCACTGAGCGACTTGTATGCTAGCGCTTTTAACGCATTACCATGAATAATATATACTCAAATTGAAATGTCGCATTCGTGTCGCTCGAGCTGCCTATCTGCTCTCACCGCCCGCGACGCTCGGCGCCCGCACCGAGCCTCCTTCTGTATTCTGCCCCTCGATTCGTTCTGCCAATAGGCTTTGCCTTTTATCGAAATCACTGAGCTCGTTTTTGAAAGGCTAAGTTGAATGGAGTTCCGATTGATTTTCATATCGCATTGTTCAAGAAGGTGAAATACAATGTTTTGATAAAATATCATACTCTCGCATAGAAACCGTACGACATTTTAATTTGACTCCATTAAGAGTTATTTGATACAAAGTATATACATTTATGGGAATCGTTATGACACAATTATAATTTGTCGCGTATCGTTTGACTCCTTATCATGAGCAATTTAACGTAAAGCGAGTCTTAATTTCCTACTCAAATTAAACGCTTGTTAAAGCAGACCAGAGATAATTATTATAAGATCTAAAGGCGAAGTAACAATATAATTTTGAAAATTACTTTCACCAAATAGTCCTCTCTTCTTTGTACAGCGCTGTCTAAAGCGGAAGCGCCACAAATTGCCGACTTAAATATTTAATTTGTGAAGAAAACGGATTAGCGGATAATTGCTGAGGAATTAATACGTATACACTTGCGTACAAAACGCAAAGTCGCTAAGAAACCGCCGATAACAAGACTATGTGAACTTCGGTACATAATTTATAGAGGTCCCGATTAGTATTAAGGATTACGTGATCATTATGCGAATTAAGTAAGATTTCCTTGGAAACTATTAAAAGGGATCTCACGATCTTCGACCCCGGAGAACGTACAAAGCGAGGGTCACCTTCAGAAATCAAAGCCGGGCCTTATTTATGACCTGGACTCCGCTGTCCTATTTGGCTAAGATAAGTCCCTGTATAACAAAGTTTATACTGTTAAAGACGGCCACCTTACTCTATCTCAGAGTAAAGATAAGATCTCCATTAGTGGCAGATCTCATTCATCGTGTGCGTGAAGCCGGCTGAAGGAGCGGTCTCGAGCCCACGTAATTACACTTATAGGGGGCGCACACAAACATACAGCCTTCCTGAAATCTGATATTCGCCTCTTACATCTTTCCTGACGTCCTGCTACGGATAATTACCGCATTTTTGTATTTAATCTTAAGCTTGAAAGGAACCGGAACTCTGTGTACTTTCTGAGCCAACCTTTCGGAAAATGTGATGCCGATTTTACCATCACTTTCACTAATTACTTATTTACTAAGCTTGACTTACATGAAAGGTTATGTCCAGCATTGCGACTTCGGCAACCGACTATTTCCTTAATATAATATATACGTTGTATTTTCCATGTAACAATAAAATAGGGAAATCTCTATCAGCAGTAAGTCGTAAAGAGGTAAGCACTGAACCGGAAAATGGGTATGGGCAAGACTGTATCCCAACTTTATCCAAAAGGATGTATCTTTTGGGAGAATATTTGGAATGCCTAGGTAAAAACAATTTCAATCTCGAAGACGGAGCTTTAACCGGATTCCGTTGCTTTAAATTGTATGGTTTTATCATGTGTTAATATTGTTCTATTTATTTTTATGAAGACAAAAACTAATTAAAATGACCATTTATTCTAGCCGAGTTGAGGCTCTGGGACTACAAGAAAAAATATATTTTATAAACAACATTATGTAATTTGCAAGGCGAGTGATGTCTGGTAGTATTTGTGTGGGACTTCAAAAGCCCGTGCTAATCTACTATGGAGACAGGCCAAGGCTTGCCTGACTAATCCGAGTGGTACTACATGGGACAAATAAGTTTGTTTAATACTCAGAAGTAAGCATTAGTGCCGAGTGTTGCGTCGGCGTGCGGGTCCGTAGTCCGTACGTAATCAGATTAATTAGATGATTTTGCGGGCGTTATTAAAAGTTGAGCCGGCTAAAGCGCAGCTCAGTTACCTCCGCCAAGATAGCGGGCTTATGCGCCGCATATATTTACTACTTAGCGGATATTATACGTACGCCGGGAATGCTCTTTAATGTTTTAGTATTTTCGACTGAGGTTGCGAACTCAGTGCCGTTTTGTTTGTGCGCCACAGTGGGCGGCTGGAATAATTCACTTAAGCTTAACTGGGAAAGATAATTAGGATTCTACGTCGGTTGATGCAAAATGAACGCGAAAAACAAGGTGGAAGATTTTTTGTGCTCATTCAGAAATTGAATTTTATATTTGCAGACGAAAGTTTTAACGAGACGAACCTATTTTTTTCTACGCTTAGGCACACATTGAAAGCAGCGATTTAATTTTCGTAATTAGACGCGAATGGAGGTTCCTGTTTTCGTATTGTACATTTTTTGCGAGGGTGACTTTTATGTTTAGTTTGATGGTTCGAGTCTGGATGTAACAAATGTATTCAGAGAGCTTTTATTATTCAACGTGTGGCGATGTGGGAAACTGGCGGGCGGATAGCTCTCTTAGTAGCGGATCACGGCCCGCTGGACATGGAACGCGCGACCGAACACGGCCCGTGTGCTGTCAATCATAAAACAGAAAAAAGTCGGTGAAATTCCAGTGGCTAACCCCCTGTTTAGAGTATAGACGGACCGGTGGACGCGCAAACCTTTTAACACAAAGCCCGCTGCAACTGAAGTTACACAAAGCGGTCACATAGTAAATACCGAAAATATAAAAGGTTCGACCGCACATTGCATCATACTGATATTTACTTTCCTTGTGTTAAACGTGCCTTCGACTTCAACTGTATACTGATTCTTTTTTCTTTGTAGCGTTCGTTTTAAAGGGCGATCAACGGCATTCGCACGTGTGTTGGAGCCGGTCCGATAATTCGCAGTACAGCGATTCGTCGAGTCCATTCTTTTGTTATTTCCTCTTTGTTCCCATGAAAGGTGGCTGCATTGTTTTCTCGCTGGAATGGCTCGAGATTGCGCTAAGAGTCGAGATTAGTGACAACGTGACGAGTGTGTGTAACCACCCTAATTTAGTTTCGATAATGCTTTAACCGTACTATAGTTGGGAATTGCTTTTAGGGAGTTAGTTTTGTATTTTATTTTATCGGTACCTTGAATTTAAAACGTTACCGAGCGGTTATTTACAGAATTCGTATTTACTGTTTAGTTTGTAGTTGCAACATAAAGCTGTTTAAGAATAAAACCAGTATAAACAATTCAGATCATTACTGTTTGTTCTTTTTGCAGAATGGTAAAGATTAGACCTTTGACCACCAGCGGACTATTTTTCTTCTATCGAGTCGGCACGAGCTATCCACATGGAGGTGGAATGGTGCAGTGGTGGAAACGAGGCTGCTTGTCCAGGGTGTATATTTTCTTATGCCTTTTGGTGAAATGGTGTGCTCACATGTGGAAACGTTTCTGCTAAGCTTTATTTATTGTAATAGTATTCTTTAATTATATTCTTTTTTCATTATTATATAATGACAGACATGGGAGTGTTGCTGGGGAGATTGTTGGGCCGTTTCTTCTCCCCAAGCTAAAACACATAAGAAGCGGTCAAGGGCGGGCGTATAAGTTCTGCCCATAATATGTTTGACGTTCAAAAAGCACTAATAGTAGTCATTTTTAATAAATTAATTTTGAATTTTTGAATTTTGTAGACCATTGAGAACTTTATGAGACCCTCCCAGGTATGCAAGTCTCCTCACAATGGTTTTCTTAACAATTATCGCTAGTGATAACATAGCTGTTATATGTATCAAAATATATCATTAGACACAGTATGTCTGTATCTCAGTTAGAACGGCGTATAATAAACACGAAGAGATTATACCCGATGCAAATTATGCAAATCTTCAATTGAATCAAGGTTTCCTGTCACCGGACATCTTATATTCATGATGTGGCTGATGACGGTTTACAAGTATACATATTTGAATAACTTGCTTATGATAGAGCTCGATCTAATGTACGAGGGATTTGTATTCAGAAATCATTTAATCATTACGCTATGAGCAACGAGAATTTTTCTTTGAGTTGTAATAACAGTCATGTGCAAATGTTAATGTGTGTAACACGTGAATGTTTAGAGTAATATTTTTTTTACGAATGTTATAATGTAGTAGTGTCTGCGAAATGTGGAAATTCTTCTGTAAGTCTATTTTTATATTTAAATTCTAAATTTCGCTAGGACAAATACAAAAAGGAACATAACGGTTATTTAACTTAGGTAGGTAGACCCGAGTGCCACGCGGCATTATCGTCCGATGAAATGGACAGTCCGGCCCCTTGAGGAGCCAAAGGGTTCGGTTTCGAGGCACTCAATAATTTACCGTGGGAGAGCCATGCTTCGGCACGAATGGGCCGGCTCGACCGGAGTGATACCACGGCCTCACAGAAAACTGGCGTGAAACAACGCTTGCGTTGTGTTTCGCCGAGTGAGTGAGGGTACCGGAGGCCCAAACCCCCAACCCCCCCTATGATGGCGCAGTTGAAAAGTCTTTTGCTACCCCAGGAGGGTACCAACTGCGCTAGCGTTGGAGAATCCCTCTCTGGACGTCCGCGTCCAGGACACAACGCACCTAAACGTGGACGCCCAGGCCGCCCCTCGTACTCTGGGGGGGGCAAAACTGCGCTCGACAATACCCGAGGCAAGAGCAGAAACACCTTGGCATCCCCTGCCACGCTGGCCGTGGACTTCTGCAACATCAGGGGATTACACACTAATCTGAATGCTGTTCACCACCACCTCGAGACAGCAAAGCCGGCCTTGCTCTTCTTGACTGAGACGCAGATATCGTCTCCAACGGACACATCCTACCTCACCTACCCTGGGTACGGACTTGAACACTCCTTTTTGTCCAAGGCCGGAGTGTGCGTGTACGTCAGAGACGATATCAGTTCTCGTCACCTCAGAAATCTTGAAGGTAGGGACCTCTCCACCTTATGGCTCCGTATAGATAGCAACGACCATCCCCGCGTCTATGCTTGCCTTTACAGGTCCCATAGCGGTGATACCGAAACTGACCGACTCATTGAGCACATCCAAATGGCTTCGGACTTTGTGCAGCAGCAGATCCCGTCAGCAGAGATCGTCTTACTTGGCGATTTTAACGCCCACCATGCCGACTGGCTCGGTTCCAGTAAGACTGATCATGCGGGGAGATCTGTTCACGACTTCGCCTTGGCATATGGCTTGACACAACTGGTTACCACGCCTACGCGTATCCCAGATGTGGTGAGTCAGAAGCCTTCACTGTTGGACCTTCTGCTGACTTCTCATCCGGACGGTTACCATGTATCCGTAGGCGCCCCACTTGGTTCCTCGGACCATTGCCTTGTCCGGAGTACGGTGCCTCTCACGTGCTCGCTGCGATCGCGAGTTGCACGCAGCCGCCGTGTGTGGCACTACAAGACAGCAGATTGGGATGGGATGCGGTCGTTTTTTGCGTCCTACCCTTGGAGACAGGTATGCTTCTCGCCGGATGTTCCCAACGCCGCTGCTGATTCTGTTGCTGATGTGGTGCTGCAGGGTATGGAGCTTTTCATTCCATCCTCTGTGGTCCCCTTTAGTGGCAAATTTCGGCCTTGGTTTGATTCATCTTCCAAAAAGGCTTCTCGCAGGAAGCAGGAAGCTTATCAAGCCTGGGCTGATGCGGTGGCGTCACGGGATGAAAATACCAGCGCATTAAAAAAGGAGTATAACTTTGCCTCCAGGTCCTTCAAAAGGGACATTGCAAGGGCCAAGTCGAAGCACATCGGTAGAATTGGCGAGAGGCTTGAGCGCCTTCCTTCGGGAACTCGTGCGTTCTGGTCACTTGCCAAAGCTATCGAAGGGAATTTCTGTAAGCCATCCTTTCCACCTCTACACATGGGAAATGATTCGTTGGCCCACGACGCAAAGGAGAAAGCCGATCTTCTGGGCAAACTCTTTGCGTCCAACTCGACCTTGGATGACGGGGGACAAGAGCCGCCTACCATACCGCGGTTCGAGGGCTGTATGCCGGATATCCGGTTCCACCAACGCTCAGTGCGTTTAGCCCTTCTATCCCTTGATATCCATAAGTCGAGTGGGCCTGATGGAATCCCTTCTATTGTGTTGAAGATGTGCGCTCCAGAGTTGGCACCAGTTTTAACACGTCTTTTTCGGCTCTCTTACTCTTCTGGCGTAGTCCCGACATCATGGAAGACAGCATTGGTCCACCCGATCCCTAAAAAAGGCGACCGCTCAAATCCGTCCAACTACAGACCAATAGCCATAACCTCCCTTTTCTCGAAGATAATGGAGTCCATTATCAACTGCCAGCTCCTTCGGTTCTTAGAAGATCATCAGCTGCTTAGTGACCAGCAGTACGGCTTTCGTAAGGGTCGGTCAGCTGGTGATCTTCTAGTATACCTGACACATCGTTGGGCACAGGCGATCGAGACTAAGGGGGAAGCCTTGGCGGTCAGTTTGGACATAGCGAAGGCCTTCGATCGGGTCTGGCACAAAGCGCTTCTTTCAAAACTCCCCTCTTATGGGCTTCCCGAGAAACTATGCGAATGGGTCACCAGCTTTCTTGCAGACAGAAGCATAAAGGTCGTAGTCGACGGTGAATGCTCTGACTCCATGTTTGTAAATGCTGGTGTCCCTCAAGGCTGTGTGCTATCGCCTACTCTGTTCCTCCTCCATATCAATGACATGTTGCAAATCAGCGGCACTCATTGTTATGCGGATGACAGCACAGGCGATGCTTTCTATACCGGCCGCGCTAACATTTCTCGGGAAAACGTCATCGAGAGCCGAAACAAACTTGTGTCTGAAATTGAGACCTCTTTGGAGAAAGTCTCAAATTGGGGTAGACTTAATTTGGTCCAATTTAACCCCACAAAGACACAAGTTTGCGTATTCACCGCAAAAAAACTACCGTTGGTCGTATCTCCTCGTTTTGAAAGCACCCCCTTAACCACGTCAGCCAATATTGGAATACTTGGTGTCGACATATCGAGCGAAGTCCAGTTCCGCGGCCATTTAGAGGGTAAGGCTAAGTTAGCCTCGAAGAAGCTTGGCGTGCTCAATAGATCGAGACGGTATTTCACTCCGACCCACCGCCTACTACTTTACAAGGCGCAGGTCCGACCCCATATGGAATACTGTTCTCATCTCTGGGCAGGGGCACCCCAGTACCAGCTTCTCCCTCTGGACCGGATCCAACGGAGAGCAATTCGAATCGTCGACAGCCAAGATATTTCAAACAGGCTTGACCCCTTGGCGCTGCGTAGAGATGTGGCCTCTCTATGCATCTTTTATCGCCTATACTATGGGGAGTGCTCCGAGGAATTGTTCGGACTGATCCCTGCCGCCTCTTTCCGCCATCGTTCTACGCGACAGCAGTTCCATCACCATCATTTAGATGGTTGGCAGTCCACAACTGTGCGTTTCTCTAGAAACTTTCTGCCTCGCACAACAAAACTGTGGAATGAACTGTCGCCTGCGGTATTTCCGGACCAATACGACCTTCAAACCTTCAAGAAAAGAGCGTACTCCTTTTTAAAAGGCCGGCAACGCACTTGTGACTCCTCCGGTGTTGCGGGTGTCCATGGGCGACGTTAATCGCTTACCATCAGGCGATCCGTCTGCTCGTTTGCCGCCTATGACATAAAAAAAAAAAAAAAAAAAAAAAAAAAAAAAAAATAATTGAAGTCGTTGAAATTCCGACCGGATTGTTGCGGCGGCACCTGCGGCACGGGGGGCGGGGAAGGCCCGTTTAACGGGAAACAATAACGTTAATGTTTATTATAATGCCCAATTTATTGGCGATTCTCATTTACGGTCCACGCTTCGAGTTAAATTCGCGCGGGCATATTAACGCACCGCACGCGCCGCGCAGTTCGTTTTACTGCGCGGTCCGGCTTAACGGTCCAACTGTAGTTTAATTAAAACTAAAACGACACTGATCACTAATACAGGGTTGATGTAGACGAGTTTTTGCGGTATAATGATCGCGAAATATAAGATGGGTATCGGCGCGGAGTCCAGACGGGTGTCACGGTCGCGCAATGAATAATAATTAAACGGGCATTATAATGATTGAGGTGAGCTGTTTCTGAGGTAATAGCACGCGTGCCGCGTTAAGCCTGCAATTATTGGACTTCGTAAGTATTACCGCAGTATTTCGCTATTATTTTGTGCTGAAATAAAGTCGTATATTGTGGAAACTCATTTACTTATAATACCTTTATATGAGCAATTACAAGTTGGTTTATTTGAATCGAGATACTTTTATTATTGGTTATTTTACTATAAATAATTAAAAGTATATATTGTTATGAATATGACGGTATAATTTTGTAGAATTGATTAAAAACATATTGACTACTAAATCGTCGTTTGACTCATTTTAAAACGGAAAATTTGCCCCCTCTTTTCGATATGTAATGTTTTTTTATTTCATCCTTTAAGACTATGAGCAATATAATAAATTATCAAAATTTTGCTGGTCATAACGTCGTATTGTGAGAATTTCGAATCGAGCTGTAACTTTAGACTGCAGCTAAGCATTGTTTATAAATCTGCCTACGGATGAACATTATCTATGTATAAACTATCTAACTATATATGAAATAGATATTTAGTAGAGAATAGACGTATTTTTAGTTAAGATTACTTTATATCAGCACGAATGTCTTGCTTTATATCAGTCGAATGTTAGTGGTTCCCCTCAGATGAGTGCAATAGTCAATTTCATAAATACCATTTACTTCCTATCTGACGTTTACGTTGAAGTTATAGAGTAAACTATCAATCGGAACGATAATTGTCAATCATTAAATTCATCTGTCAGGTGGGGTTGTATCTGTAAAACATCAATAAATAATGTAATTAACTCCCCGGCAACACCGCGTTCGTTGTACCAACCCTCGGAACATATAGTGCGGTGATCCGCATATTGTGTTCAGGTTGGTATGACAATATTTTGCGTTCGAATAGAGAAAAAAGCATTGCGGTTGATATCGACCCTGTATTCGAAATTTTATAAATCTTTGAACAGTTTTCATATTTAAAACAGAAACGATAGTACATTTACTTCTGCTGATATTTTTCTGAGCATGTTTTTCATGTTGATTAATGTTATGAAAACAACTCATTTTCATTTTCAGCTTGTGTGTAATATAATTTTTATTATAATTTGCTATAAATATGCCATAAACAACCACAATAAAATCCATTCAGAATACTAAAAAAACAAAGACGGATTTGTATGGCATATTCGCTGGAAAAGATAATCGTTCACACGTAAGGATTCCTTGAGGGTGTGGGTAAGCGAATTTATGTGCAAATACACCCTGGGACTGGCCAATGTGCTAATGAAAGGTAATACATTATTCAACCTGTGAATTATACAGTAGCATGTAAATCGATATTTGCACCGCGTAACCACAAATACTGTAGGTACCTGTGAAATCACTTGTAGGACCGAAACGTTGTAACGCCATGTTAGGAGGTATGATTATTTAATAATGTTATGTAAATTCTATAATTTCGTAGGTCTGTGGGCTTTGGACTGTTGAGTAAGTTGCGGGTGGCTTAAGTTGTGCCTTGAGATAAATGTGGTAAAGCTGTGGTTGTAAATTATATCAGAGTTGTTGTTGATCTCAGTTACCTTATTTTGCTTCTCTATATTATTGCAGTGTATATATTCAATTTTTTTTTTTAAATTATTATTACAAATTACTGTCTTAAATTTATCTTTTGCATAAATTTTCTATAGTATCATTTTACGTATGAAAACATTCAATTTTATCTATTTTCCTTTGGCAATCAAAGATTAAAACATGCTTGTAGTGGCTCCGAGATTATCCAAAACGCTAACTTAAAATTCTCTCTTTGTAGCGTTAAACATTTGCACACTGTAAATATTTTCAGTGTTTTAACTTACACTAAATGAATAGAAAACGTTTGTTCTGAATTTCATAACTATTATGACCGATTGTTCTATGAACTATACGAAATATTTTATTCTAAAACAAAATGGAAAAGCCCGGTCGGCCGGCCATGTACGGGCGTTGATTAGTCCGGTTGAAACAAAAACTATTCCCAAACCGGGCGCAACAAACGAAGTGGAAAAAGTCGATATGAGAGAGGTAGGACGATCTGATTGTAGAACGTAAACGGCAATCGTCGAGATGCGTTTCACACTGAATGCGCACCCTTTTTTAAATTATTACTGTCCCCCAACCGGCATATACTACGAAGCCTACCTACCCTACACTCATAACCATTGATTGGCTCTGCACAATCGGACCACAGCCTGCCGCACGCACTGTTACAAAGAAATGTGAACCAATTTCAAAAAGAAATACGCCATCCGAGATTTTCATTATCCTCGGCTATTTCTCTGTTCTTTTTTACTCTGTGACGGTTTATAATGAGCTGTGGTCTCGAATTATTCAGATTAAAATGCTAGACATTGCTGCCATTAGGTACGTTAAATATAGCGTGCATTTAAATTGTTACAATTCCTGTTCATCTAAAGTATTTAAAGTGTTTCGAAGCAGCCAAATATCCAATGTCAAAACGGACAGAAATAAATTAAATAACCTTAAGTGAATTACATTTCTGACATTGTAGGAAAATATAGGGCAACTTAATACACACGCGTGTGTAAACCAGTTTTGTAAATACACCAAATCCGCTATCAGCATGAAAGGTTTACTAACGTACGATATTATGGCTATGAATATCTATATGTATTATTTTTGTAACAATACCCCAGAGTACACTCGACAAAGACAACACGCCGGTATAAATAAAAACGTATCAAATAACTGAATAAAATGAAAAACCGTCAGTTGGGAGAACGAATTCATTCGTCGGATATGTAAAATGTTAAAGCATTCATCTATCCGCAGGTCCGCACACCGGAATTCATGGGCGAATGTGGAGCATGCAAACTGCCACGACAGCAAACCTCGCCGCATCAAAACAACAAGCGGCACATTTGATTAAAATAAATAAAAGGAATCATATGAAGCTCGCGCGCCCGTGCCCACCGCTCTCCCGCGCCCGCGCCTCCACAAATATTCAAACGTATCAATGTAACGCGCCCATCAATATTAAAACAAACTCAACTGTATGAATACAATATTCGTTCCATAATTCAAATAAAAAACGGTTTCCGAATTACACGCAAAGACTAACACGCAACTGTACCCTACCATAATCATGTGTAATCGACTGTACGGGAATATATCATGCAAATACTTGAAGTGCATAACGTCGTAAATATCTCAGGAACACATGTCGAACCCGAGAGAGACGCAACACTCTTAAATGGCACATCTATTCTAAACGGAAGCTAGAGTATCGAGTTACAAATCTTACAGAAAATCTAGACATTGTTGGCGGAGCTCCAATCGAGAAGTGATCATATCTGTCAATATTCTTTGAGCATACGATGCATTTAAACCCGTTCTATTATAGCAGTATAATCAAAAGCAAAAACCAGGAAACTTGGCCCAAAGAATCCTTTTGAAATCTCTGTCCGAAATCCTGGTAAAGCAGGCCTTTTTAATCTAATTATGACAATTCACTGAGTTACCACTTGGCGGGTTCTCGACAATTTCTTTTAATAACTTGGCATTTTGTGGAGGCTTAAAACAACTTTTTAATTAAAGATAATCAGACGAAAATGTCAGCAATAACGCGGTGTCACGGAGGCAGACGGCAACTTCATAACTGTGATGCGGCCCTAGTTGACGTGCCATCAGGAGAACACGTTTTATTGGTAATTATGGCAAGTGGTAAAACTTAACTTTGTGGCGGAGCGCTCGGCACGAGAAAATGCACATTTGTGGAGTTTGTAGTCGTGAAATGGATTCTAGTTTAAAACAGAAGGGGTGCTTCTGTTGAACGTAGTTAGGTGATATTGCTCTCGTTAGAGTGTTGTGGTGCGAGTGCACTCAGTATTATATTAACTGTGCACCTATACGAATTCCCGGATTGCGTGGATTGTGGAGCACAGCACCTTTGCACGGTTCGCGCGGTAAGTATGTACATAGACGACAATCTAAACAATTTATTCAAACAGTCACAGTCGGTCGTAAACTACGAACTCGCATGTTTCGGTATACCTAGTCGGTGGCTCGGTGCAACGTTACCCGTATATTTACAGCGCTGTCGAGTTGTCAAGTTGCGCGGCAACATTTGGCCGACATTTACATACAATTTCATATTCATATCAGAATTAGGTGGCAGGAGGAGGGGCACTCGATGCCGTGCGGGGACGAGACGACTGCGGAACTAGTCTGCTGACTTGACACTTGACAGCCAGACAGTGTATCAACAATTTTCCGTTGGAGGTTTTTATCGTGACGCATTTGCATATCAGAGAAGATAGATAAGTCTAAATGAAAGGCAAAAACTACAGGAAAAGTATCTCTTGGATGAATAAGATGGCGTAACGAGATAAGTTTCCGTACATATGACCAACTTAATTCGATATATACGATGAAGATGCCAGTTTGAATAAATCAGAAGTATTGAGAATACAATATAATTAAAACTACGATGAAATTATAGTATGAAGTCGACACTATGATATATTTTCAGCCCAGAATGAAACGCTTTTCACAGCACTGCGCAAGAGCAGAATCTGCGCGAGCACGTTGGCAGGGGAGACGCACAGTTGAATAAACCAAACCTCGAATCATCATATTTTGTACAAAAAACGATACACAATACGAAATTCAACCCTAATATAGGGTGAACTTTGCCGGGCATACTTCCAAAATCCATTTAATTTTGTTTTGCATCTTTAACAATTTCGACAGAGTATTGAAATTAAAAGACAAACTGAAAACTCGAAGGCTTTATTTAGCGTTAGTAAGTAACAATAACTTGCATTGCTGATGCGAGCAAGACAAACGAAAGATAAAACATTGCAAGTTATATTGAATAAAAACTTTAGTCTTGCATACTAATGCTAAAATTTGTATTCGCCCGAGTTTGCTTGACTTTTCATTAAGTTTCTCGTTTCGTCGGGCGAGAAATGAAAATCAAAGTAATCATTAAGTCTGATTAAGCGTCTAACAAATCCCACTTGGCATCGTTTCTTTGTTTTTTTAACTAATTAGAGATAATAAATGAGTGCTCAATCTCATTAAGTTGGAAATGTTTTATTTTATTACGATTCATAATAATCCGATTTAATGTCCAACGTTGCCTAATACTGTTTTTGTATCTAGACTAGACTAATTATATTTAATTGGGCTGTGTATATAGAGATCATTTATGGAATTGCTAATGACATTAAAGGAACAAGTCTACACCCAAGATACTTTTCGTACATTTACTAAAAAAAACTCGTCCATTTGTGTAAAAAGTGTGCCTTGAGAAAAATGGGATGCATTCAAGACGGAGCTAAAATAAACTGCTCACAATGCAACAGTCGATGTGACAGAACGTTGTGCCGACGCGAACGCGAAGCGGTATAAGAGTGCACTTTAGTTAGGAAAAGACAGGTACTCCGTGTGCATTAGGCGAATTAAAAACTTTTCCTTGTGCAGCTCTTCATTTGTTTCCGAATGTAAAGACGAAACGCGTCGCGCTCGCGTCGCTCGGGCGCGAATCACGACGAAAGAGTTGAAATCAAACGCTTCTAAACGTGGGCGCTTCAAAGGACGCGAAATGAGCACGTTCAAAGTGAAACGCATCCGTATAACTTGCGAAACGGCCCGTGAACAGGTAATCGCAGCGATCGGTGCACAAATAAGTTTGATGTGGTGGGCATCGAACTGTGCGATCCCATTGCATGCGGCATAAACTAAAATATATGTTTATGTTGGACTGGCGGTGTAATGCATCCCTTGGGCTTATGTCGATCTGGTTTGAATAAGTTTAGATTTAAATTCAATGGGATTTAAAAGCAATTAATTTTATTAATGCCAACGTGTTCGGTTTGCAATAAGATAGTTTATTTTTATTTTTATTAAAGTTAATAGTTAATGAGCTACTTGTGTTAATTATTGGTAACCTCAAATAGTCGATGTACTTATAAACTTATCATCGTATTCCGTACACTATCACAACTCACTACGAATAAAATATCAATACGATAGCACAATTGTTATGTGAAACCATTTTATTGATAGGATCAAACCAAAACTGGAACTTTTACACAACTATTTTGTAACTCATAAAATATTTAGTTGCGTATAAAACCGCAACGGGTGAACGCGAGCCTACCTTTGAAAGCCGTAACTGGCTATTACACATTTAGGATAGAAAACCTTTGGCAAGAATTACTAAGGTCAAATGTAATAAATTTAGTTTTAGCCCGCAAACTATGTGGTCGGAGATTTTCGGGGCAGGTCCGCCTTTTGTTTCGCCGATGCCTACTTTATTCCATGTAATCCATTAAGACACATAACGAATAGTCCGAGAAGGGGGATTTCATTGACAACCCTCTTAACTACGCGTTGCCGCGGCAAAGATTTGTAATGTGTTTACGAAACCCCTTTTTGTAGGACACTTTGGGTTGGGATGCGGTTTTCTAAAAGGCTATTTGTTATGATTTCAAACAAGGTCCTGTCAGATAAAATGGCTTTTGTTATTTATTTTCTGGACCGGATATTTTTAAGGCCTTCATGAGAGACGATACAAATGTTTGGTTTTGTTATAAATCTGTGGCAATGAAGATCTTTGGGGTCTTTTTGTAATATCGATACTCTTTTTTCCAGATATTAAGAAATATGTATGTGATTTGAAATTCAACTGAAATAAAACAAGATAATCTACATTGCCTTATAATTTATTTGTCGAATGATCTGTTTAAAAAAAAAAACTACTTTTTAAGGACGTAACATACCCGAACAAGACAATGCAATATAGCAAAAAATAATTTATGGGGCGAAACTTTTGAATGTTTTTTTATCAAACCAAAACGCAATAAATAATAAATCTGTAAGATACACAAAGCTCTCCTCAACGTTGTTTTTAAGTTCAGAAAAGATGTTCCACAGAATAAAAATAAATCACTCCCGGCGAACTTGCACAATTGCTTTATGTTTTTCTCGAAAAGAAACAGAAAAGTAATAACTTCTCAACCAATTACAACACTCTAGTTACATTAATCCAGTGAACCCGGCCATTTCTTCCGAAAAGGAAAGTTTCAAAACAACTTACCCTCGAAAAGAATCCCGAAAAAAGCATAAATATCAATGGTGAGGAGGGCTGGAAGCGATCTGAGCGAGATGGGGACAAACACGCCACCGAATGCGTTTTACGACAGATCATACTGAGATTCGGAAATGATCAATATTATATTCTTTCTAACTGAACAAAAATTTACCCGGCCATCGACGGTTATAAAAATAACGACACAGTTGTTACCGGGAATACAAATTACAATGTAGAAAAACGACTCTAACCGTCAACATTATGAAATCGTTAAAAATTTTCCCTTGTGTACTGTTACATGATTTCATTATTAACGTTTATTCACACGCACACAAAACCCGCTAAATAAAGCCTACACTTTGATATGATAATAAATTAAATAAGCGTCATAAATACCACCACCGAAATTAAATTAACGGATTATTTGCGTACGCAAATGTAAAGTAAGTGATTAAGCGTTTCCAACACGTGTTCGCTCCCAAAAGACTAATACGTTATGTGGCATAATTACTTTAGGTAAAGCGGCGCGCCAGTTTAGGGTAAGATGAAGAAGAATCGCAGGTGTAAACGGCCGCCTATTGCGCTTTCCATCACGGCCCTCCTCGTTTCGTGTTTCGCTCGGCTTTCCTCGAAAATCAAGCTAAGATATGAGACTACGCGGTCGATTTTGGCTCGCACTGCTCAGTGCTGTGGACTACGACCGCGTAGCGCGTTTGTGGTACAACCATAGCCCGGACAACGGAACATTTAGAGCCAATTCCCAGTTGGCTTGTTGTATGAACAATTAAGTGTGCCAACCTGTCTCCGCGAGGGAAGAAGCGTAATGAATGTTTACTGGTGCTAAGTGGTATATCTAATGCCCGTATCATTAAACTCTAGAGGTGTCCCGTCACACGAAGCTAGCAGTCGCGATCGTTTTATGTCACATTTCCACTCATACATAGATAATAATATTCCCAATACATTTGAAAATGTAACGATAATACGATACACAAGAGAATGCATCTTCAGCATTATTAAAATGATGTATACACAAAGAGATACTCTCACCGCACCGCCATTAAGCGCCGCAAACGCTTCGGGAACTTACCTGTAATGATAAAAATAAACATATAAAGAACATTGAGCTCCATCGGGTGTAACAATATGTTGTCTAAGTCTGAACAAAGCTCCGTTCGCCATAATGAGCGTTGCGTGCGGCGCGTCAAACATGTAAGCAAACAATTTAGGCACGCCTGAGTAAATACGACTGCGAAATATCTCGGGCCCGGCCTGAGTGCGGCTTTTCTCGAGTTTGCTCGTGGGCGGCTATACCTCGAATTTGCGCTGAGCGTCATCTTTTCAACAAAGCTTTTGTTGATAATGAAATACAAACACTATTCTTCAGTCAAATTCTCACGGCGAAGCGGATTGTTTGAGGCGAATGTAAAGGTTCTTTTCATAGCTACAGTTTAGTTTAACTATTTACATTTATGGATGTTTTACTTGTGTGCTGTGTGTTTTAGGTTATTGCGGTTAGACTTTCTAAACTTTCTTTACATACAGTTATCTATACGTGTTATATCAACATCGGGGCGTTTCTCAAGAACTCTGTTATCTATCTCTAATTATTAAAAACGTAATTAACAACAGAACAAACACACATCGAAAATGTTAAAGATTACAAAGGATTTTACAAAATTCATACAATTACGAAGAGTGAAAATAAGTGGTTCGTAGGTGGGTCATATTCACGCTCAAAATACGACAATGAAGTTTACTCCGAGGCAGGATGAGCAGAGAATAAATTAATTTAAATTAACTAAGCGAAAAGGGCCTAAGAAATGGTCCCAGTTGCTAGAACCCGGAAGCTCGCCTGTATTTTAATAGCGCCGAGACAAAGGTGTAGATACAAAGGGATTAGCTGTGTTATTGTTCGTGTGACAGCACAGACTTACAGACAAATGTATCATAGAACTAGACAAAAATAAGTTGCATTATGGGGTTGTATATGGCATTAAAATTGTAGGCTGTTTTACATTTAAAAAGCAATATATAACGTATTCAAAGTTTATCTGTTATTGCTGACCGTGATTATATTTCGTACCCAGTTACAAACCAAAATACATTTTCGTACTAATTTAACCAACAATTTATTATAAACTCTCCACACATCGTAAACGCCTTAATGGTTCCTAAACATCCAAAAACAAGCCGCATCTAAGACAGAGCGCGCGTTACAGGAACTTGCGACTTACGAACTCTAAATAGAAATGCTCGACAAACTCGGCATTAGGCTACAATACGCGAGTGCACGATTGCGCATATATTAGCGTCTTGTCCTTTCGCCGGATATCTTGCGAACTTCGCCGTGGCTCGCGACGATTTACATTGCTTCCGAAATGTAAGTCTCGCTTCCACATCTAACTCTCCAGCCGACTATGCGTTAAACTATTTCGTGTTTACAAAAGAATGTAAAGAAGCAAGAGTAACGTTTTTCCGTGTTTTCACCTTGATAGGGTATGAAATTTTGTGTGTTGTTGCTTGCGCAAGTTTTTTAGAAAGCTGTTTCGCTTTTATGTTCAAGTTTGTAACTTTGCTGGAAGTAATTTAAGATTTAGGAATAGAAAGGACTGTGCTCAGATTTTTTGATTTATGATACTTTTTGCTGCTTTTGTTTTAGGATACCTATCTGAATATAAAGCTTTTAAACGTAATGGTTATTGTAGTGTATTTTATAGATCTATATCAAGGCCAAAAAAAACATTGTCCTCTTTCACTAACCTAAAAGCAACATTTCCATTCATTCATCAATAAACAAAACAAAATGACATCCCGATTACACATGACACAGTTACAATCACAATACCTGTTCCGAGATATCTGTTTAATGTTTAAAGCAAAGGTTAACAAAGCCATTCTCATTACGCTAACGAGACTGAGCACTATCTAATCACAGCTCAGTTGCCAAATTACGCGGTTCACTGTTTAAATGTGGGCTTACTTTAATCTCGCGATGTAGACGGTAATGCTTGTGGATGCCTACGTTTTGCCGAATTGTGGTAGTTAGTAGCGAAAGGTTTAGGAGTTTGCGTTCTATATAGCAGTTTGGTGATGTTAAGTTTCGATTGGTATATATTTTTTTTTACGAAATGATTTTCGTATTTTTATTGCGAAGAGTAACATTGTAGGTAGTCATCGAGGATTGAACCTGGATGAAATTGGCGCAGGAGCGGGAAGACTGGTACATTCGAAGGCCGATGCCCAACTGTGGACAAAGTCATGCCGTTGGGTGATGATATTTTTGGGAAACCGATCGCTTATATTTGACACAAAAGCAGCGAAAAGCTAATTCAAACTGAAGAACGTTCGAAATGCAGTCATGATTTTGAATCAAAAATATACCAAAACCGTTGCAGATCTGGCGTCAGACAGTCTCGGCGCAAATCAATGCAGGGATTTGTGGAAATAAAATAGAACAACATTTAACAGGGACTGGTAACTTAAACATGTCTTGCAAATGCATGTGTTTATTTGGTACGCCAAATGCAAAGTTGTCGTAAGAGCACTCATTAATTCAGTGCCTGGAACGCCTCTTAAGATAAGGCTTGCACTGGTTTCTAGAAAACATACGTGTACCATCGGCTTGGATACGTTTATCGTTCGCAGTAAACAAGTACGATATGTTAGGCTTCATGAGCTCTGAATAACGTGGGACGTTAACCAACCTGCCTCAATTTGCAGAAAGTGCTAACAAACACTTCCTTATTTCTATCTCTTTGCAACTATTTTTGCTTGTACGCTGCCTCTCGCTCATAGCTAACGCGTGCAATACGCGTTATTGTTTTAGTTTACTACACGTCACACTAAACGTCACATGAACGTTATCTTTATCGTGGACTTTAACTTTTCAAGACTTTTCTTTGGTTACCGTATTCATTTCACATTATCCAACTTTCAACCGTCCACCGACTGGTATTAGAAGAAAACAAACGGTAATTGTTCAAGTAACTCGTCTATTTACTGTTGTGTGACATCGTAAGTTTGGATCGGCGCGGGCGCGCCGTCGCCGCCGCCTAACTTATCACTTAGCCACGAACAAATTAATCCAAGAAGATTACTGTCTTAGTACTATGACCTGTCCCGATAACTCAACAGCGCTGCCGTTCGTCCTTTATCGTTCTGGGCTCGATATTGCCGTAATTTATTCCGCAGAGAGCCAAATTAAATATAAAACGTCGTTGCGGTGTATCACTGTTAGTGACTGTGATAAATGAAGCCATTAGTAACGCGAGCTGTACTTTTTTCGGTTCATCCGGCGGCGTCGACGGGCCGGGGGTTGCGGCGAGCGGGAGTTTGTGGACAATTTCATTAGAAAACGTTATAAGTGTGTTGTCGGGTGACGGGGTGACGCGGGTGACGGAGCAGGGTGGCGTTCGCGGGGCGGAATTACAAGCGGCGCGATAAATTTCGTCGCCTCGCGACATTAGGCTCGCGGCAAAATAGGGGTGCTAGACACCGGTAGGGCCGCCACAGCCGCCGGCGGCCGGGAAGCGTTGATCCTTGCGAAATTAAAACAAGGAACGTCCGTGGTGAACTATAAAAACGTCGTATAAATCTCGGGCGGCGCTCTCGATGTGTGGACTGCGAGGCTTTATCAGGACTCCTTGGTTATTTGTGTTACACGGCGTACAGGTGTGCGCCCCGGACGATATTGATCGCGATACGCCCGGAGGGGATTCGACTTTTTTTAAACTTGAACAATAGTAAGTTTTATGTCTTAAGCGTTGGCCAATTTTTACAGATTTCGTTTAATTAATGAGAATGCTACTGTTTCTATTATTATTATATACTTGTATTATTATGACAATCTATTATTAGTTATAGGTACTTGTATCAGGTACTATAGAGGTATCATGCAGGAAGTCATTGTCTTTGGTGCAAAGACTGGTAAGAGTTTTCAAGAACAAGAATTTCAATGTATGTAAAATAAAACTAATAAAGAATAAGTCTTTGTTATTAAAATTTCATTTGGGTTAGCTCTAGCGAACTATACAAATAATATTATCATAATTGTTGTTTCTTTGTAGAGTCACTTCCGTACGCCACAGTACCTACCAAAACTAAACACTGACAACTTAGGTCATATAAATATGATTTGTTATATAACTTATATTGACTATAGATGACTAAAGATTACACAGAACATTTTAAGTCACAGAAAATTTCATCATAACCCGTGACTGCACTAAAAACTCTGAGCCCATACCGACATTCACACTATCCCATAAACTATTGTAGGTAACACACTGGTAACAAACTAACACAAAAGTCTATTTGGCCAACACTGCACTGTCGGCAGTGTTCTCCATTTACAAAATCTAAAACAAAACAATCAAAAAGTATTGTTACGGCTATTCTGAAACCTTTCATATTGTTGTTACATTTTTAAAACGCTTTACGCGCAACCCATAACATGTTGCACTACTATGTTTTTTTCCACTTTGTTAAATTCAAAATAACTACCACCTTTTGAGGGTTCCATAGTCAAACGAGGAACACTTAGGTATAGCTTCGTTGTGTAAAATCCTTAAACGAGTAGTTTATTTCTATGATAGACCGAAATTGCACCTTAAAATAATACTTTAAGACATAATTTGATATAATCAACATTATTCAATCTATTTACAATACATCTGATCGTTTGTTTCTCAAATAGACTTCAATGAGGATATTTTTGCTTGGGAATCTTGGGCAAAGAAAAATGAGATCTTTTATCCGAAACCATCGCAAAGATCCCTTGGGGCCAGTCTACGCGGCCAAAGCTGTGGGTATAGGCTAGTCTACAACGAACTGATTTGAAAATAAGCTTCATTTTATACTCGTATTAAGACATCAACCTCAAGTAGAACAAACAACGTATAATTTTTAAAGGCAGAGAACAATAGGTATTCTCTAAATACTTCAGTGTAGATGAACCGTAAGGAAAAATAACCTTTAAGAAGGTGACATTTTGGTTAACTATCAGAAAGATTGACATACAACAAAAAAAATGTTATGACGTATTAACGTATTTTTGTCGTCACAGTTTCAATTCATGAACGCGGGCGTATATCTATTTCCACAAGAAAAAATACGCCCTATTTCTGTAAATGTCATACCCGCCCGTGTAGCTTATATAATATACTGTAGTCAAACAGAATACCTACTGTTTTAAGAAACCAGTGAAGGTGAGCACTGGTGAGGAACAAGACTTCGAATAGACTAGTGCAGACGCCACCTATCACCTAAACAAGGACTTACAACCAGTTTCCTCAGTCTTTTGACATCGTTATTACATCAGCGCACTTGCGGTTAGCTAGTTTAATATTAAATGATTAGGTACTGAGCTGCTTGGCTGGCTCCGCCATAAAAACTGCGACACTTGCAACTATCAAAGGCACTAATAAAAGCGAACAGTACTAAACAAAGTGCAATGGCAGTGACTGCGACATTGTTATAGTTTGTTTACTGAATTATCGCGGTTTTGCCTCGCGTGGTAAGCAGGAATAGGAAGTGATTGTTATAATTGTAATTGTTGTTTCAGTAGAGATAACAATGCTTGATTATTGTGATATAAACGGTAAAGTTTGTTGAAATTTTCTTATGATTTATTTTATGTTTATAAATGTTACAGGTCTATTGTTTAGCGGTGGTATACCAAATCAAAGTACTTTTCTAGTAAGAGATCCTAAAGGATCTAAACAGGTGGTTAGATGTAATGCCTAGAGATATGGGGACAAGCAAGGTTTCTGGCTTGGATATCGAGGACTGACAGTAGGGAAAACAAAGTTCGCTAAGTTAGGTAGACCGACGACCATGAAGGCGGTGTGTGTGGATAGAGACAAGATACAGAACACAAACAACCACATTTTGTAGCTCAACATGAGAGTGTAGTCATATGACTACACTTCCCTACTTGCTGGACATGTATCCAGCAATGGGCCAGACAAATAATTACCAAAAAAAAAATTTTTGGTTAGCCATCAAAAAAAAGACCTGAATTTAAACCAAAATTCTTATAAGAAACTAGACAGTAATTGTAGCCTGTTCTTTATTCCATCACAGAACAAACACCAATTAGTCTACTTACCTTTAATCGATAAATGCATAAAAAATAAGTACCATAACACTTAAAGTGTCCACTTACATCGGTAATTAGTACTTCGTTGTAATAATCGTTGTCTGTCGGCAGCCCATGCAATGTAGCTCTAATGAAAACGTTCTAAGTGCTTGTGTTTAATGTTTATTTACTTCCACTTTGTTTTTTAACTCCCCTCGTCTTATGGTCTCTGTAAAAAGCCAGCGACATTAAAGGGTAAGAAGTCAGGACTTGATTTCTTTTGAATTGTCCGGTTGAGTTTCAAAGGTTCTGCTAAATATGCGGGTTGTAATTTGCTTTAATTTTAATTTTGCGGAACGGCTATTGAGGGTACGATTTATGGAACAAGTGGAGATTTCCTACGAAGTTCAGTCATTTTAGATTTTAGTTTAAGAAAATAATTGCTTGAGATTTATTTGAATTTTATAGAAGTATTACCAATTTATTGGATCTGAATTTGATCAAAACTTGCTTTAAGGGTGAAATAAGACAGCGTGAGGAATCCAGATTTCCTGGGAGGGCTCACTCACGCTCTAGGTTAGCGTGGTGGACTAAGACTTAACCCTTTTTATTCTAAAAGAGCGACCCATTCCCAGCATCGGGATTATATTATGGGCTGAATCGTTATTATTATTACTAAATTGGCAAAAAGAATATATATATATATTTTATTCTTGTTAGGCTCGCGTTTGACCACTATCTCACCTGATGGTAAGCGATGATGTGGTCGAAGATGTAGCACGCTTGCTTAGAAGTAATAATACATCCAGTTAGGTGACGATACAGGCTAAATCGATAAATAGTTTTTGTTTTGATTCTAAGTTTATGACTGCACGTACTTTTTAAATCTACATTGGACAATGTTCCCCGTCCACCTTGATGTAATATAATTATCAAGAGACTATGTCTATGACTATAGAAAAATCTTATAATTAGAAGACTTAATCTAAAGAATAAAGCGATTTTTTTTCCATACTTCGATACAATTGTAACAAACGTGCAAATTCTCAAGGACCAGTCGATTTGTTTTCATAGGAACGCTTTGACGAATACCAGAGTCAGCCAACTGGAATGAAAGTTAGATCTGTTTATTATAAGACAAAGCGATTCAAACTCTCTGTTAGTGTAATTGAGACAACGAAATGTACTGTGTTCTAGTCCTTGGCTATTCCTTGTATGAAGTTATTATGGTATTTTTACAGTTTATTATTGATAAATGCAGTCGTGGAATCGTTTGTACTGTATTTCAATGAGTGTTATGATCTTCTTACATTTATGGCGTCCGTGTAGTTCAGTAATAAAGTCAGCTTTGCGTAAAATAACTGCAGACTAAGACAGAGTTGTGTTCACATTGTATTATATTTCACGAAACTTTCGATATACATATGTTTAGTAGATAAATAAAAATGTTCCTACACAACTTAACTTGCAGTAGGTAGTAGTAATAAGATAATTAATCAATTTTTATTACGATTATGTCAATATTATAATACACATTGTGGTTAAAAAGGTCCATTTAACGATAAATGGAAATAAGTGAGAGTGAATACTAAATAGAAAGTTAACTAAATTAGAAGACTTCTCTACACATCAATAACCAAATCTATCCGTTTAGGAGTAGATATCTAATATTATAATCTAAACCAACTCTTTGCTTCCGGCGCATCAAAAGATTTCAAGATCTGCTTACCCGGGAGGGATACATCAAAAACCCATACAAGTGACGTTAAAAGGGTTCGAGTTTCCGCTATACCTACGTCATAGTGTCAATTTGGGCAAGGACACGAAAGCGGTGACGTTTTTTCAGATTGACAGCAATACCCGAATCTAAATCTTGCCCACCGATGGCTTGATATATGAGTTGATATGACAAATCAGACAGTTTATGGCACAAAGAATGAAGGTAAATGTCGCGGAAATTTCACGGATTATTGTGGTTTTTATTTTTATATTTTATAGGTTGTGGTTGTTCTTCTGTGACTTTTTTATGATCATAAGCATCATGCATTTATGTGTTACAAGAAGAAATTTAAGTATGTGTGTTGTGCCAAAAGGAGGCAGACTCAAGAAATTATTGGAATCACGTTTTATAGAGATGAATGAAAGAAAAGGACATATTGCGAGGACTCCAAGTAAATGGAATAAGGATAGGAGCATGATCATGCACTAAGGTCCAATTTTTAATCGTAAACCAAATATGTTTAGCTTGATGATTAAGACCAGGTGTAAGTAAATGGTGATAAAACTCCTATACGGGAGATATTTCCATCGACCGTGGACCGTCGTAGCCTATTCAGCCGACCACAAGAAGTGACGGAGTGGTCTATTTGTAGCGAAAGCAGCAACTACGTGCCAAATTGTTATTATTACAACAGGATTATTGTTATGATTTTCCTTAACAATCAAAGATGGATAGCGCCAAGAGTAAATCAAACTCTCAAAATGTATGACGCCAAGAATTTGGTTACACGGGTACCTCTGTAAATTGTAAGGATCCTTATTGACATGCATTACGGTACGCCCCCGTCCTATCGACATTCATGGCGACACGGCGCTTCCACGCCAAATATTTATAGCCAACAGCAATTAGATTTTTACAGCTTTAAACTGAGTAAAACGAACTTTTCACAAAGATACATTATCTAATTCCATCGCCACGGATAACAGTTAAGTAGGTTTTATTACTTGGACGTTGATGAAAGTACGCCTTTATTGATTTTAAGGACGGCATTTGAAAGTATTTAAAGCTTCGTGTTGGGTCATAAAAAGTTTTAGGTACGGCAGTTAATGCAGACGCAATTTTTTAAAGCCAAAACTGCGGAAATTGTGTACGTTCAACGCTAAAGTATTAAATAACCGAACAGATACTTCCGCGTAATGAATATTTTGATACTTTGAGGGTTCTTATTGAAAATTTCAACGAGGATCAAGTAAACGATGATAAGGATTTAGCTGTAGGTAATGTAAGAAATAAAGTACACGAGGGAATGGATGTATGGAGGGCTCAAATCATCGCATATCCCAAAAGATGAACGTACGTACGTCCCTAAGCCTCTGGATATATAAAGATGGGGTTACATTTGAATAAAATTTTATTCGAAGAACTTACAAAGACCATAAAAACCTACATACGCGCCGCATTCGATTCGAAATCATATTATGACTTTTCAACATGTATGAATGCAACTCGGCTTCCTATTTCTCGTTCCTTTGCTGTATTGAATCCTCCATGTAGTTTCTCCGTTTTCAATCTGGTACGTAGTGTTACGTAGCTTGATGTTACGAAATACAGCAGATATGAGATGATATAAAACACATGTTGCGCGCAGTATGAGATCTCCCCACCAGCCAATAATTCAAAAATGAGTTAAGCTCCTCCATGATGGTATGGTTTATTGCAACTTATTTATTGGCAATTCCTTGAGTTACGATCTTTTGTATTATGACGAGACGTATGAAATGAAGATTACGCTTTTACGTATTGTGAGACAGTTATTTTTGTTTTGTTTCGTTAGTTGCAAGGATTGAAGGAGTATTTTATACATATTTTCGATTCGTGTACAGATCTGCATAATTTTCGATCAACGTTGCCGGATACAGCGAGACGCAGTTGTTAACATTTAACAAAGGACAATAATTGAGAAAATTTGTGGGAATTTGGGTAGTGTTAAAATTGTCAATTTGATAATTTGTCTGATAGATCAAGGTTAACTAACTTGTTCAAAACATAAATTTTCAATAAGAGCCATCATCCATTAAAGGCTTATGAAACGTCCAGACCCTAAAATTGAGCAATAACCACCATTAATATCAAAATCGACCTTATCAAAAATCCTCTCAAAACTTCAAAGTTATTATGACAAGAATTTAGCGAGTCTGCCCTCGTAGTGTTCTCGTCGTGGGTAATTCCATTAATCTCCAACATTAGCATCGAGGGCAGGTCGCCATTTGATCTGACACGAAACCAAGCTTATATACTTAGAATACTACATATTAATGCTTCTAATGAAATATATTTTCTCTGCGGTTACTCTGAGGATAACGGGGAATATTATTAAGATCTTTTGTGGTTTATATTATTATGAAATAAACCAAATTAATGTTGGTAAATAAATATGGTCGACAGTGTAGTTGGGTTTGGGATTTGAAAGAGCTATAGTGTGTAGGTTTTATTCGGTTTATGATGATGGGTATAAACTAAAATATTTTGGTTTGTGCACGTTAAGATTGGTCTTTCCAAGTACATTTCATTGCTTTTTACAATTTTGCAACTATGTTAATAATATATTCATACATCGTCGTTTTAGAGTTTATCTCTTCCGGAATTTTAGTATCATTGCTAACTTTGTCAGTATTTCGCGTCGGTATTCAATGCAATGAAGTATTTTTCCATAACAGTAATACTACATGAGCGAATATTTTTGCTCCCTAAGTCTTCCCAGGAGATTTTTATTTCAGCTTGTATAAACACAGACAATTGATACACACAGTTAGACAAAGTTGCTTCTCCCCCAATCCTTTTCATCTGCATTTAGTAAGACGAAAGTTTTTGTATTTAGTATCTACATTCTCTTAATATTTGGTTTTCCCTCAGAAATTCTCGTGTATTCTAATGTCCCACATTGTGTCAATTGATTCTTGCACTATCCGATACAGTGTGCTTCCTCAGCCGATCGTGAATCTCCCTTATAGTCACGACACCTCCATTTATACCCAAATTCAGGCGAACCCACCCGAACACCCGAATAATCCACTGAGGGCCGTTCTGCTCTCTCGTTTGTTGAAACGCCAAATCGCAGCGCATTATTCTAATTCGCTTTCAGGATAGCTTTCGAAGAAGCTATTTATTTGCGTCTCGTAAGCTCAATCCACGCCCAATTTTAAACCACATACTTTAAATTACATTACTATTACTATTATTAAAAACAATATTTTTACCCTTCGCAACCGAACCCCCAAAAAGTAAATTGGTTATAACAAAAGAGTTTTATTAGGCCTCCCGTATTGATAAACGACGGAAGTTAGTTGTAAATGAAATCGCGTCTACTTCCCAGGTCTCAACACCGATAGCACTTATAATAAATTACAGGAATGAAAGGAAATAACTTTTCTTATATATCATGATATAATGTCGGAGCACATGTGGCAATCTTTATTCCACAGAAGTGGCGCAGAAGTGAAAGATATTTCAGATATAAAAACACGTGCCCGATGCTAATAAAGTCGGGCAATATCGGAAAGGTATTTTGTATGAACGGTTTCCCAGGGAGGCCAGAAAAAAGGGGCATAAAACGAGAAGAAACGAAAGTGGAAATATGGCCAAGTCATATTTTATTTACTGCATACAATCGAACCTTTATCACGGTTTGTATCGAGTTAGAGTGTTGGTTGTGGGTTCCTACAGTTTAGGGGGATGGTCGGCCCGGGCGCTGTTTCGTTATCTGCTTGTTTATATTTTACAGCTGTCAATGGAACACATTTCCTGCTATCTGGGGAAAAGTTTGTCGAGTCATGTTTGACGTTGGATTGTGATGGCCGCGCTTTGTCACCGTGTGTGGCATGATTGTATTTTCATGGACGTTACTTTTGCGTCTCAGGAATAAATTATAACTTTGTTGTACAATGTAGACGCTTCCAAGATTCCGTGTGAGTCCCTACCAAAGTATAATGCTGATTTATTAGGGATTTTATCTACAAAATTCTCGAGACAAACCATAATTTGACTTAAAAAGCGTCATGCACGGTGTTGTGAAACATTTCATCTACGAAAACAATGCAGCGACTACACGTGAAAGAAAGTAATAAAACAGATTTATAAAATGTAAAATGTACTATCCTGAAAGCAATTTTAAATTCGCTTTTCAAATCAAACAATAACAAATTCTAACATTCACTGAATTGTTCTGAATGGTAAGCTTATTTCAGCATCGCTCATATTATATCACTGAATGCTTACACTCACTCGCTTTTATTTGATGCTTGCATAACAGACCAATTTAGGCAGCCTCAGTTGAACGAAATTGCACATCCTATTGTACCAAACGTGGAGCAGAATAAAATTAGAGCGCACCGAAAACATGTTTGCATTGGAAATATTACTCCATCAGCCCAACCGGTCGCCCGTGCCGGAGACAATATTCCGACGGCCTCTCTACGTCTTTTTCATATTTGCAACACTAAAACAAACGCCGAATGCATAAAATTTACGTGAGCGAGCGCAGCGGCCGGAACGAGGCAAGGGTTAAAAATAAACCTGAAAAGACGTCGAGCGGAACAAGTAAATAAACGTCTCGCAGGCCCAACTAAAGACACCGAAGTGTTCCATCGGTGAGGCTCAATAATTGGATTCGAACGAAAGGAATTTTAGCGAAAAAAATGTTCGACAATTTGTCAGTCGGGGTTCTGCCCGACATGATCGTGCTTCATCATCGTTTTTTCGTCAATGTACCTGCCCCTGCCCCCACGGACCGCCCCACTAGGGAATTCTTATTACTTTGGATACATTCCGCGTATATACTAAATTCAACTTTCCTTAAAAGAACTTTAATTCTCTCAGTTCTGAATAGCGGAAATCGAGTAGCTTTATTACTTTGGGCACGCTTACTTTTGTTTTTTTTTACGATGTCTGAAATGCGACGTCACGACCATTAAGCCGCAAGTGAGAAATTCTGCAATGGATCGACTTGTCTGTAGAATTTTCAGTCGTAATAAGAACATTATTAAAACTAATCTCAACAAAATTTTAAGTTTAGTCTGTCTGCCATAATGGGTAGTAGCCCATACTAAACTTAAAATTAGTAATCATTAACAAAAGCTTGAATTCAGACGTGTATTTATATCCATTCTGATCAGTTTGAACTCAACCATGACTATGAAAATCTTTGCAGCAATTTTATCTAGATTTGTGCAGTTCGCTTTGATTTCAAACGTCTTGTTAATTCGTGCATAACTAAACCAACAGAAACAAGTAAAATACACAAGTATATAAACATTGTAATAAATATGATGATAACTCATGCATTGATAGTGGAAAGCTTTGCAGTTTAGCCGTTGCGGGCGCGTTGGCGCGCCAAACTCCACGCGTGAAAAATACCTTTTCATCTTGGGAATTCGTGCAGAGATGCCGAACTCTTATATTTATAAGGTGAAACGAGAAATAAACAAACCGAATGGATAGAAAAAAAGGAGCGTACGGTGTCTCGCTCGCAACGGCTGTAGATCTCGCTGATTGTGAGAAACGCTGTGCCGCACCTTGAATTATTTGACACTTTGAATTGTCACCTACCGCCCGTTCCTGTTGTTATTTTTCGTCGTTTCCTCCTCACGTCACCGAATAATGCGTAAGTGATAAAACAAACTGAAACTTGTTAACAATACACCAGTTACTTTAGTTTGCCTATGGAATGTTAACATTAACAATATAATTCAAACTTTGTTCCGGATGAAACCGGCGCGAAGATACTTGAGTAAACATTGTTCGTGTCGATCCCCGGCCGTTTTGAATTTAACTATTAAAAATAACCGTTATTTGGTAGTCAAACAGGTGAGCCTGGATTTTTTATGACAAGGATATAGCTATTTCGTGTGTTAATCTTATTTTTGCGCCACTGAATTTTCGATAAGAAATTAAAATTTGTCGTGGAGGAAAAATGTACTGTCTAGTAGAATTTTATCTTATTTTATATATAAAACAGAAGTGCCGTGACCAAGGTGCGTATCAAAGGATCTTATCCGAGTGAAATATTACCTTTCACGTGCAATTTCTTCCGGGAAGTGTCGGCGCGTCTAGTCCAATCAACATGGCCGTTCGCCTAATTATGTTTACCGTGTTCCGCTGCCTCTGTGCGCGACGTGGATTCATTCTATCCCCTCTAAATGTTTATAGGAACTGATTATTTCGCAGTACGCACTGTGTGACAACATTTAGGCCAATCCACGACATTTACATAACGCGTGCCTATTCAAATGGAATATGTATGAATATGAAGACAAATAAACAAAACACGGAGATTTATCAACACACTTGTATTGCGGCATAGGATTCGAATTAGACCTGATTTAAATTAGATTCTTCTTTCGTCTGTAAATGCAAAAACCACAATGTGATCTCCATCGCAAAACTGATCTTTTCCCAATTTTTTCCTCAAACTCGTCATAAAATAAATGAATTAGCATACCTAATTGTCCCTCGGAACGGGAATGAAAAAACGAAGAGACCCTCCGCAGAATCCGGACGGATTTCTACGAGGCAATCAAAATTTAGGAATAATTTAACAGCTTGATCCACATGCAAAGCCGTTTTTTATAGGAAAAGTTGATGTGAGAACAAAGAATTATATACTGTGCCAAGACAAGGGGATGGCCAAATTAAAATACTTTAATTAACGTCAGATGGAAAGAAATAAGGGGCGTAATTGCCAAATCAGCTTTGAGTTAACTTTGGTCCGCCGAGTGAATTTTCACACATGCGTGAAACGAGCCTTTTTCCATTCTGAAGGAGCTTTGAATAAGACGACTCTCCTGTCTATTGCGAGCTCATTCAAATGCCTTCGCTGATTTTCTCATTTTAAAGACGATTCTTTTGTTGGGTCGAGATAAGTGAAACGTATAAATTCGATGGAATATTGGATATAATGCTCACGTATTGTATTCATGTATTTATATTGTGTAACCAGTATGTCAATTATTGTTCACAGGATATTAATATTAATTTCGCGTGAATGCATGAATCGAATTGTTATTTCATTGTAGTATAACTAAATGAGTATGTTAATATAATGTTAGGTACATTATTGTCATTTTCATTTAAGTACTTATTGCGATATTCTTCAAAAACATTAGCTAGCAAAACACGAATACTTAAGTATCTATCTAGATATAGAATATGACAATAAATTATTTACAAGATGATTTTATGTGTTGTAAAGCCGAATTTCCTTGATAAATACCACTTCAAAATAAGTAAATATTTTAAATCATTTTATAAGTACAGATTTTATTAGTTAGGACTAGGCTTAGACTAAATCGGGATTATCATATTGTTTAGAAATACGAAGAACTTCAAAATTCAATGTCAGATTCTTCATTCAAAAATAAATGAGTCAAGTTTAAATTTTGAAGCCGCTGTTGTAACATGAGCTTATTTCGGGACAGTCCGCAAAACTAGGCTAGGTCTACAAGAGTACTTGAATTTCTAACTTGTCTATGGTACATTAGTGTAAGTTCCAGCACCGATGGCACAAGTTAAATTGCTACATATGGCATACATGGCAAGACTTGGTTTGTTATATAACTCCAGTAATTTCCTCAGAAAGGCGACCATGAGTTATACAGATTGTGGATCCCCATAATCATAATAATTATTGTTAGTACGCTGCGGATATTAATATTAATTTCGTGCGAACGCATGATATTAACTCAAAATTAGATATGACTATACTTAAAGCCAAGGGTTATGCTGTGAGAGAATTAATCTGTAATATTTGGAATTGATTTTACCTCCAGCTACGTTCACTACCAATGGTAAATATAAATTTGGATGAGCTAAAATGTTCGTATTACTTTACAAAAACTATTTCAATTTCAAAAAATCTTTTAGGTGCCGCTAATCCTGTCATTTATAAATCGGTTAAATCTGAGGTGTACGAAACACTATCTATATAGAATATATCACTGTGGATGGTATTTATACAATAATGGCCTAAAGCGATATTTGTGAATGACAGGCTGAGAAGACAGGCCATGTAAAAAATGTATAATTAGATATCCAATCTAAACTAATAGGTACTTATAAAAAACTATTTAGCCCTTTAGAAAATTCATCATTACGAAATGACCTTTCACATATGTGGAGGAACGAGGTATAGTGTTCCTCCATTGAAAAGGGAGAATCCTCTGACCAGGCAAGGTGGTTAGCCTGGCGGGCCGAAGCCCGACGGTTGATGTCGGACATTCGTATAGGTGTTAGACTTGTTGTAAACTCTTATAGTGCGATTCAGGGTTTTCTGTTGTCGCTTCACTCCGATAGATGGCGCTTTACTTTTTGCTGTGTTGCGACGATAGTCGCTACACATATATGAAATTGATTTTAGGCCTCATTTAGTCGTACAATTTCTGCCATTTTATACTAAACCACAATATGGTGACGATGATTAAATGGAAAATCCGAAACTATTTTGTTCGGAATTTGAAAATTCATTTCCGTATATTTTTATCATTGGTTGTCTTTTTCCATCAGCCTAAAATTGCCAAATTTTATACACTATCTGTATAAACTAGTTATAAAGACATACATAATTATATTATCTAAACAATAAAATTATCGCAAATCTTTCCCCATAATCAAAATTATGTTTGGTTTAGTAATAAATATTCTATACCGCATAGTTATCGATCGAGACTGTAGCCATTATACATATTAAGCCACTCATTGTAAAACACCCGTGTATAAAATCCTTAATTGAAAATATACACAATTATCACCGCATATTAAACGAGAATTATTATCACAAGGTAGAATCGTTTCCCATCGGCCCAGTAGGTTCGCGTTTATTTTTATATTGCAAATGATCGGCTTATATCGGCCCATCAACTCGGACATTGTAACAGGATCGAACAGTTGACGCGTGAATTGTATTTATAGCATTTCAATTGAGTTTATAAATTTATATTCAGTGTCTGTGTAAAAACGATTTATGCAGTCACAAATTATAATAGGGAAGCGATTTTAAATAGGTACGTGGCTAAAATATTATCGTAGGATTTTTGATAATGATTGGTTTGAATAAATACTGTATTTTTGGTGATGAAAATATTAGGTATCTATTTATATATTTTTACTTTCTAGCATGGTTTGATAAAAATGCCTGACTGTTTTTCGACATTATCGAGTAGAAGACAATATTATCATAGCGATGCGTATATATTTTGACCTCAATGCCTAGCAAGTAACAACTAACCTGAACTTAATTTTTGATGATCAAACTCACGCACTCGCAAAAAGTATACGTACGTCTTTCATTCTAATAAAATAATCAGTCCTAAGTTCGCAACGACACATCGAGTGGGGCTATCGATTGGAGGATTCTCATTACTTTTTTTCGGATTTGCCCCTCTCACGAGTGGAGTGTGCGACGATGCCCGCGGCATCGACAATTACGAGTACAGCACTAGACGGCTAATACAAATCGCTCGCCTGGGGGTGCGTTTATCCGAAATAGGGTTACCATCGTAAGACGGTTGCGGATAATGGGGTTTTTGAAGAAAATTGTTGTGTATGTGTTTTTAAATGCCTTTATGTTTTTTTAGTATTTATCTTTTGTTTTCGTTTTTTTTTATATAATTATATATAGTAGAGTCATATCAAAACGAAGGCAGAAAATAGAGAGCAGTGACGATTGCTCCACCAAAAAGAGCTAAGCTCTTAAACTCAAGATAAAGAAGAATTATATAGTTTATGCAAAGAGTTCAGCTATTAGTAAGCAGGAACAAACACTAAAGGAGTTGAGACGATGGAAGCAAGTTTAAGGTTATCTTCTTCGAGGAGCAGATAATTACATTCTAAAAATTTGGTCACATAAAATTATATGTTTTGAAAATGCTTACATTTTTGTAGGAGTTGATAGAAATATAATACTATTGTCTCCAAAAAAACGCGCTGTAATTTTTAGAATACATATAAATTGATCAAATTTGGAAAAATTCTATCGACTGGTAACCCTAATTCGAACCTCCCCCATACCTCACGTGAAGAAAACTATTTTATCATTGTTCCTGCATTTAACTCATATAAAAATAAACCCACGCACCTACATATTAGAATATAATTTAGTTTCTACATACATTGCTAATGTCGTGTCATCGAAACAGAGTGTGTTGAATAATAATGTTTTTAAATTCATAAATGGATATATTACTTTACGTAGTGTTTTGGTTGGATATTCTAGACAATTCAGAAAAGTTTAAAAATAGATAATATGATATTAATACATATCTAATGTTTCATTCTGAGACTTTGAATATGTCACAAGGCTTTGGCTTTACATGATTTCCTAAAAAGGTGAAGAATAAAATAAATATGAATATTTTCACTGTTAATATTTATACGTAGTCAAACGTCCAACAATCCAACGCCTGATCGTTATTCTCCATATAAATCTGAAGTTGCTATTCAACTGGCCGATACAAAAACTGTATACGAATGTTTAGAAGCTCAGAGCTCCTAAAGGAATAATTCCGTGGTTCTATAAAGGTTCTATAAACGTTAGAGAGGGTAATTAGTTCTCCATTAGCCTAATATATTGGTACTGTACCGTTTTGTTTCAATGCAAACGAAAAAAGAAACTCTCAATACAGAGTGTTCGTAATTTTACTATAAACCTGATGTTTTTCAAGCGGTTTCTTTCCTTTGGGACTTTTTAGAGTCAGATTGCGTTTTATTTGCTTAATAAGTTTGTTTTAAAGTTTGGTATTAGGTAAAACCAGTTGATTCTTAGATTTTTCTAGATTGTTTTAGGTTATACTAATCACTACATTATGGATTGAGAATAGTTTCAAAAATAGAAAAGATAAATTTCTTCTAATTTTTTTTATTATATTTATTTTTACTCTATCCTTACAACATGTATATCATGTACGTATATGATATTCTGATCTGCGATTGAAGGGAGTGATATTGTGTATCCCTATATGGCTTCTCGATTATTGACTGAAGGGAGGGATTCCCTTCGGCAATGGGCTAGCAAAATGTCACTCTAACACTTTTTTATCTGTTTTCGATCAATCTTCTGTGTAACTACTTTCAACTGCACGATAATTCAGAGATTTGAAGGCTTTTTACGAATAAATAATATTGATTGTTTGATACTGAAAGTTGAATGAAAATTTTCATAAAAATATATGTTTTTTAACCTTAATACTGATAGTCAGCCGCAACCGGTGAGATTGGAAGCCGACCCCAATGTAGTTGGGAAAAGGCTAGGCAGATGATGATGACGAGTTTTTTAATCTTGATGATTTTCAGTCAAATATGTTCTTAGAATGCTTATTCCTTACTTCTTTAAAATCTCATTTTATTGAACGAAATTAATTCTGCTTTAAATTTGTAGTAAAATAAATAAACGATGTTTAATAGCTTAACTTAGCTTTGTTACGAGCAATCACGTTTTTACAGAAGGCGCGTGAGCAATAATAATTAATTTAAATGGTGTAATTTTTGTGCTATAATTGAATCCGTCTAACGTTCAAAACTAGCTAGTGCCTTAAGAACTAGTTTTTAAACAGTAATAGTAGTAGGAAAGCCTCAAAGGCATCCATTAACGTAATACGCTACATGGGCCATTTTGTACAACTATTGAAAAAAATATAAAGTTTTTCACCGATTCCATTTATTTGATGTAAAAAGTACTTACTAAACAATTCTTTGACGTTTCTTAACAAGTGTACAAAAACTTACTTTTGATATTCATAAGGTTTATTATACTTATTTTATTTACATAAGATGAAGGTTTTTTTTTTTGAATTTCTTAGAAATGTTGTCATTTATGCACTACGAGTATAAAATTGTTTCGTATTTAGGTTTTAGAATTGTGTGTAAAAAACAAACGAGAAAATGATAGAATTGGCAATACGAATTGATATTGAAATTACTCGTCGCAACGCGAGTGTCGCCGGTGGTTGGTGCTAGCAGCCTTCGATCAACCGTCAGCGCATAACCAAATTAGAGCAATTTAAGTCAGGAAATTGGAAATGCTATCGGGCGCTCGATGCGCTTGCAACAGGAACGCCACTACCGCACTGGCATTTCAGACATCCACCGTTTCGGCGGCCACGGCTAATGTCGGAACAATGCACGAATCTGGACAGACAGATCCGAGCGGCCCCGAAGATAAACGACAACCGTGGAGCGTTGTAACAACTGATTGATATACGGCCTCCGATGATATCGTAGGTAACTATCGTGTACCGAATTCCTGACCCGCCTCAGTTACAGTTCGAGTACTGTTGACATTAAACGATGTTTAGATAGTGAGCGAGCGTTAAAGTTGACTGCCTATCGCTTTTCGTCTGTTTGCTTTGGTCAAATACACTCATATATCCTCCGAATTTTGCAATAACTAGGGGGTTTGTGTCCTACGATAACATTATTCGTAAATAAAAATAAGTCGCGCTTCCGCGTCAGAAGCACCCTTTCAAGAGCGCTTGACGTGACTTCGGATAAAACATTTTTTCTTCTTTTTCCGTTTATATTCCTCACAGACTATCTTTGAGCTTCAATTATATCAAAATTAAATTAACAACCTAAGAAACTAAGTCGAATCAAACGTTAGGAAACAGTTGCACAAAGCCATTCGCCCGACCATATGCAGGCGTAGAGCAACTCTGTTCGCAGTTCCCGCCACCAGTCGCAGTCAAGACTCAGGGAGAACATGTCGATAGCCGATACAAAGTTAAGAGCGTATGTTGAGATAATAACAAGTAATCGTGCAAGTTGGATCGCAAGACTTGCGTACTAGTTATCGGCGAAGCGACGGTCAGAGTTTGGTCTCGCTCGACGGCTAAAACAATAGCGAATCAAGCATGCAACGGAACTTCCTCAAAGACACCCTCTTGTGCGTGCGACGCTTAGCGAACGGGCTCAACAACTTTATATTGGTTGGGAAACTTTAACGTTGCCTCCAGCCCTTCATTCACCAGCATGAGGCGTTAAATTACAAGGAAGTACCTTTTTGATTAATTCTCTAAAACACCTACACAGAAATCATATTATTTGAGGAACATCCTGCTTCAATATTATAATTATAATAATTTCAGATCATCTTACTTATCGTTACAATATGGGACTACTTTCACGTAAATTCTCCTAAAAATAACATGAAACAATTACGTCAGCGGATGAAAATAATCGGTTATTTTTCTCGCGTTAGCAAATCTTAAAATAATATTCACGGGGAAAAAGCATTTTTACTTAAACATTCCAGCCAGAAATGTTGTGAATAAAGTTGTCCGCTTAACATTAAATATAAGATCGCTTTAGCGAGGCAGATAGACAGATAAAGACGGCATACATTTTCATGAGAAGAGAAAAAATAAAATATAAGCAATCCGTGGTGAAATTGTGAGGGCCAAGTGTGCGTTTTCTGTTGACTAGGGGCAGAGATTGGCAGACGGGGGTTGCGGGGTGGGGTGGGAGAACAGCCTAAGCGGCGAACGACCGGCGAGGGAAAGGGCACTCTCGCACCGGACGTTGGAGTCAACATTGCGGGCGCAGTGCCTTCGAGATAACTCTTAATCGGTACTGGCTTCAGCGATTACACCGGTCGTTCGGCTAATTAATTTTTAAGTCGGCATGGTGGAGCGGCAGCTTCGACTTTCAAGGAAATTCGACTACGATTTACATATTATTTAAGAGTTCTGTTTTCTTCCTGTTTTCGTCCCACGTTGGAGTAACGGAAGACATTGAATGTGTCAGTTCAGTTCATTTCGGGGATGTTGTAATAAAAAATAACAGGAAAAGAGTTATTTAGCAATGAAGGCCTGTCAATACATTTATGTAATATTGCTATTCTTTCAACTTTCAGCCTACCATATTATTTTCATGAAATAATGTTAATGTAATGTGCTATATATTGTTCTTACTGTTCATAATTACGTGATGGGTAAATACAAGTTATGCATGTCAATTATGGGCTCACGTCAACCATGATTGACGGATTGTGACGTTAATGGTGAATTCCGAGAGCCAATAATTGACGGTAGAGGTACTAACTACAAGGCCTAGGAATACTGTTAGCCACTAGTAATTTTAACTAAGTTATTTTACGAAAATACAAATTAATTTTGTAATATAGAAAACTAACTTCCCATAATTATAGAAGAGTATAGTAGTACCACTAAATAAGTCGGAATCAATGAAATATTGTAATGAAAGAAGCTTTCTTTGGTCATTCTTGACTATAATATACAATGTTACTATTTTATATGTACTTAGAGACAACCAGATACACACGTATCAGTTTGGACAAGGTTCTTGATAATCTGATATTGCTACCATTGGAAACCATCCTGAAGACCTAGGTATGTCTAAATGATCTATTTGTTACTAGATATTTAGATACTGCAGATTTATCCGAGGGGTTCCTGATGTGGTCGACCAATTTGGTATATCTATTAATCACTTCATTTTTTGTTTTGTTTTTAATTTGATTTTCTCAACAACAATATAGCTAATATCACCACTAAATGCTTAAGGTTTTATTCATATCGCAAATAAGTATGCAGCTTAAAACAAAATCCTAAAACACACTGTAAATATGACTGGATTCATAATTCAGCTAGATACTTCATAAGACGTGAGCTCTTTATACACAACTGGATTTGGCAAATTACCTTCACCTTAAAACTGTTTCAGAAAATGTATGCCCGGAAGTAATTTCCCGTACGTGTTTGTTTTAGCTTAAGCGTTCTCGGGCCATAAAATTAACTCTCTCTGCAATCTGTTCTTTTTTTACTCGCCACATCTGTGCAGATTAAACTACCGAAGGCACGTTATGCCCATAACTCTAGTTCTGTCCCGACAGTCCCACTTAAAAGTTCCCCAATGAAAGAATGCTCTCACGGAGAAATCTCGCGAATAGATCGCTATTATGCATGCGATAGGCAAAGCTGTGTCGTGACGGACAAAATTTTCGAAGACCGTTCGACCCATAAATCCGAAGGTTCCTAAATCCTTGAAAGGGCACTGTCGAGCAGCTTTCATCAGAAAATTCGCCATTATCTGAAGGAAATCGTTACCGGGGTTGAACCTCGCCCACCCCCCGGCCCGACGGGCTTTCATTTACGGCGTTGCGTGCATGCGTCCCCGCGGCCTTTGCTTCAGGTGGGCGTAGTCATTGTGTTCGGTATTTAAGTGGCTTATTTGATATTCTGAGACAGTTTGCATTCGAAAAGCTCGCACGTAGGCAGCCGGTATCGGGATATCGAAGTCACGGACTACGCACACATCGGGACCGATGCGTAGTGCGTACCGCCGGCAGCAGTCACAACACTTCGTCGTAAATACGATCGCACGTGGTCGGCCGACTTCGTAAGATTTCGCTCGGCTTGCACGAGCCACACGCACGCGCCGAGTTTGCGCAATGTTTATCCACAAATACACTAATGAAGGCACCTACAAAAGCGACTAGATTGTTAATTAAACTTGCTCAAAATGTGACACCCTTACGAAATGCCCGGGAGCACAGTGCACGGCTTCAATGTTATTGAATTAATTCGTAATCAGAATTCTCGGTGTGCGTTCTTCAATGTAATAATGGTAGTAATTTATTTACTTCCATAGATATGTGTATTAACATTCAAGGCTTTTTAAATAGCTACGCGTTCATGGCCATATTTTGTAACAAGGCTTGTGAGGTATTAGGAAAACTCTCACGATCCAAATTTAAAGTTACAACAATCAATAGAAACATGTAAATGTTCTAGGAAGAGGGTAAATAAACAATTTTCGTAATATTTAAGTAAATTCTTGACTTAAAAAATGTTAACTGATGTTTTCAAGAGCCGTCTATTTTTAGGTGTTTTAAAATTTATTTCGTTTCCAACGCTTTTCAATTTATGCTTATGAAAGTGATACCATAGCATAAGAGTATTTAAATTTATATTAGTCTCCTCAGTTTTCTCATCTTGTATTTAATTACAATAATTGCGGTTACACAACATTTGTAGTCACAAAAAGTAATTCAAAGACTTCATCATTAGGCCGCCAACCAAAAGGAATAACCATTCCCTTAATCATTATTCTTAAAGACTCTTCATTAAATTCCTTTTATCTCTCCCGGGATATTTCCTTCGCTTGGCATCAATCACATTCACTTCGAAAAACTCGTTGGCTTTATTCTAAACTCTCATAATAGGTAATGAAGGTCTTGATCGCCGCGGCCGGCTGCCGTCTGCCGAGCTCCGATTACTTTGAGAGCTGGCACAATGACTCCCGGCTGTAGCCAATGCTGAATTCTGAAAAGTTCCTTAGTCCGCATCCACGCTAGATACGGGGCTAATTACGACGAAACTTTTGTAGATAGACACCTGCGCTGAGTCGCGGCCGCCAGACAAAGACCAAGTTATCGCAGACTTACAGGCACGCGCGCATCGCCACGCGAATATTAACTTTAAATAGTCACGCAAAGATCCCTTTTACTATGACACCATCAGAGAAACGAGACGATAGATTGGTGCTAAGACGACAGTCTTATTCAATATCGACCTGAGACAATAACGGCGCAAAGAAATTGTTTCCCTGATTTAAATCTCTGCTTTGTTATTTAGTATCCATTAAAACAACATTAATTTAGTTGAAAGCTTCAATTTCACATAATGGCTTTCGTTTGAAATAAAAACAATGTACATCTAAAATTTAATCGCTAGGAACTAAGTTATAATATTATGAATTTCCATCATAACAAGTAAAGCGGGCACATAATCACAATAATATAGTTTGCAAGTTTGACCGACGCGCCGAATTTGAGGGTAACGTGTTTAATTATTATGTGCACGAAATGATTTAGCTGCGGGTAAAATTAGCGTTGCCTAATAACAAATGAGACATGACAGTGCAAATTCACTACACTTTTCCAAAAAGTTTTGTGTAAATTAAATTTCGTGAGCGAAGTTGTCTCAACTTTGAGCGCGCGACGCGGCCACATTGCGTGGAATATGTCGGCTAAACGCTTCAATTCGTTCTGCTAATAGCCGTGGCTACCGGAGCTCGTCCCAACTACAATCCCTACCCGAAGTTAACGAGTCGATACAAGGGAATGTGAGTACTCACCGGTCCGAATTGTTCGAAGTAATTCTTTACGTCTTCAAGCGTTGTGGGTGCCGATAGCCCTCCTACGAAGATTTTCTTTGTCCTGGTGACCATCTGGAAGAAATAAAATGGAGTCAAAAATATACGAAAGATAAATCAATATGTACATAAACAACTTTATTTATTTGTAAACAGTGATATTTTTTTTTATAAACGCGTTTCATTTTCCATGAATTCCGCTTTTGCTTTATTTATTTTTATATGATCATTGGCTTATATAAATAGTAAGCAGAAAAGAGAGCATCGGTATTTGTTTCGGATATTTCATAACGTAAAAACAATTGGAAACGAAGTGAAGCCGTGAAAGCAACGCACAGCGGGCGAACAAAATGTTAAAATAATTACCGTTAATATATTATGCATTCCTCCCGCGGAGGTTCCTCAAGGACATTTCCGAAGAACGCATAATACATAGTGGGATTAAAGAGTCCACAGACTGACAATGTGTTCAGACTTGCTCCTTCATAAATATTTGTTTAGCTCTATGTATCTAAAATTATTCCTTTACTGAATCTTATCCGATTTACTTATGAGTGCCTCGCCTCTAGACTATTAAACGCAAATCCAGTGTATAAAACTCAATGAATACGTTCACTGAATATGTAGCTAATATATTTATTCAATGCATATTTTAACAATCAAAGCGTAGACGTTTAAAGGGGGATTTCATTATAATGTCAATATCGGTGCAGAGCTCGATCTCAAAGGCTCGTACCTGTTTTCTTCCTGAATATTTATGCGCGGTAATAACGGAGGAAAAAATGCACGCCGCCCGTGTCAAGTAAACAATGGTCGTCGAGATTTTCACGGGGTTTCCTATCAGTAACGAGGCTGGAGGCTGAGCTCGATACTATAATTACGACGTCATGACGAAGTTAGGAGATGTCGCGAGTAGGAAAGGGAGCGAGTCTCCCTGCATTTAGGTATCATATGACCGGTAAAGTTAACGACAAAAGTCAAACAATTAACCCCTTGTGAGCTGTTGTGCTGGCGTTTTTCAAACTCAGCGGTCGCATGTGGATATGTGGACTCAATTTCCATGTATTGTTAGAGTTTACTCGTATAACTTGATAGAATTATGTCAGGTGGTAAAGTTGAGCCTTGAGAATTAAAATGTTTATAGCTTTCGCCTACAGGTAATATCATAAGCAAAATTTTGTATGACAGTAAACATACTTTACACAAGCAAATAAATTGTCGGTCGTGCCCAAGAATACATTCTCATATACTCAGCTCAGTGAGTTTTTAGTTAAATAAATAATATTGCCATCATATAACAATACATACAATCCCTTAAACCTTTGAGGCACTAGAAACGAGAAATATTATTACGTCTTGGAAAGGAATCCCTATTACTATGAGTGGCGAAAGATAATAGCTCTGTGGAAATTGAATAAAACAAGATTCGGTAACGTCTAATGTAACTAATGTAAGTGAGTAAGAGGGCCGGAGTTCTGGGACGATCCCAAACGAAATCACACTCAAATGTACGTAAATGATGAATAAGTGGCATGGCGGGGGTGAAGTGGCGGGGCGAGGGGTGGTCTACGTGTCCAAGTGGCGTACCCCGCACACCTCGCCCTTCCTTCTGCCTTTTCCCTGTAAATCTCAAGTGTGACAACGCTCGCCTGCTCCCCGTCGTGTTGTCTCACCGAATCAACGCGTTTTTCTACTGTTTAATTTTTTTTCATGTTACATACTACGCGAAGGAACGTTGCCAAAGTAAGCTGGAATAATTTTTGGTTACAACGCGAATTTTAAATGAAAAATGTATGTGAATTTTTTGCGGTGTCTGATTTTAAAATTAACTGCCTATTAATCACCGCTAACGAATTTATGAGCCATGACATATTTTACGTAACAAAAACTAATTATGTCAAGCCTTCACTTTCAAGGCTTTTACGTACTAAGATTTTTTTCAACCCCGCCCATCTTATCGGCCTTCTATAAAATTCGAACGAAGTAGGTATATGAAAATAATATGAGATCGTACGGTAAACATTTGGTGGGCATCCGCCAAAACAAACAGAATCTCCATTGGATGGTTCAATGCCCTGGGAATAAGAGAAATAAACTTCTGAAATTGCAGTAACCAACACCGTTTTATGATTACGAGTATATCCGTACAGAAATAACTGAAATGTTACTGCCTCTGTGTTGCTTGACATACTTTATTAAATTTTGTGTTATTAAACAATCAAGGACATTGTTGCATTCACATTTATGTTACAAGTTCTCATTCCATTAACATTTTTGTTATGTTGAAATGTATTTATAATTACATTTTTGTGCTCGACTGGGATCGTATACTTTGGTCCTACATAATTTATTTTTAAGGGAAATTCTTCTAAAATTGTTTCTACCCTAAGTTACCTTTATATAATTATATCGTTGCTATAGTAACTGTCGTAACCCCAATGAACGTTTAAAACTTCTGTGATATAGTAACATGTATATTAACTTGCTAACCAATAGTGAATTTTTCTTCGTATGAGTCAACATAGTTATGAGAGATCAAGCCGTATTTTAACAGCCGAACTACCATTTGAGCTAAATTTAATAATCCCTCATATTTTAAGTCAGGCTGTTATTATATTTCCTGTGCCTCAGCAAAAGTTAAATTTACCTTCTTTTAACCATTCCTGTGTTACGTGGAATGAAACAAACAGACTTGACTTGACTTGACAGATTGACTTTTGTCTTTAAACCTAATTGTATTATCGTAGGTTTGTTTACAAAAATGTTGTACTCAACAGTATGTATGGGGTCGTATGCATAGTCCAAATTATTTATTTCTAAGGGGAATTCGTCTTAAATTGTTTCTGCCCCGAGCAATATACGTTACCTTTATATCATTATTACGTTGCTATAGTTACAGCCGTAACCCCAATGAAACCAATGAACGTATAAAATTTTAGGGGAATATTTTTCCGTGTTCAATATAAATGATATACTGCGAAGAGGCTATAAAAAGAAGGTGAAAACGGATCATGATCATACTTTTTTTATTTATGTACTCGATGGGCAGTCTCACTGTTCGATAATCGTATTTCCCGGGTAATGTTCATACATTCTTTAGACATTAAAGCACAAAAACCATAGATTTATATTGAATACACAATAAATAAATAACATTTAGTAATATTTACAGCAAACACATTAAAGTTCGTCAGTAATACCGTATTTGGGTCGGTAATAACCGAAATGATCGAAAAATTGTTATCAACGGGTAAATATCAACCGGTTATACACGAAAGTTATCATTATGAATTCCTGATTAAACTGATTAACCATAATTACGTTTTGAACTTTGAATATTATAATCACGGATTCGTACGACCAAAATACTCTGGGAGCGATAAATAAAAATTTGATTAAGCGGCATTTATAAATGGGATTGTAAAGGGTGGTCCTATGGGAGCGAGTGTCAGGCTTGCCGGCCGCCACGTCAGGCCGAACTGTTGGCAATTACCTTAAATGTGGACAACGCAGTTCACTCCATTGGGAAAATTATTATTCACTGCATATCCAATTTTTAGGTCGGCCGTCTAAATTGGTACGTTACCTTTGATTGCTCCTATTAATTGTTATTATTATTGATAATTATTGCACCCCTATTTTTGTTTTGTATGGAAATGAATAATGGTTTTTATAAAATTTTAATAAATAAAATATTGTCACAGAAACATATCGTTCCCAATTATAATTTGTTTGATATTTTTATAAAATAAACGTAGAATTGACAATAATATTTATTGCGAATATAAACAAACTGGTTTATATAGTGAACTGAAAATAAATACAGTCACAGTCAGCAATAAAAATATGATAAAGCTTTATAAAACAAAATAAGTTTACTTTGAATTCAACTATACCCATTTCAGTGGGTGACTAAAAATGTTGGTACGTGCATCGTCTGCCAAACAACATTAGCGTCGAGCTCGTTAGGACGCGGCAGTAACAACTGCGTCACAGTCATTTTATTGCGAAAAATACAACAATTTAATTTAGTCTAACTTGACCGCAGGCAGCAAACACCGAACGGCCGCAGCACGACAAAAAGCTACACACACCAATTAGGAGCGACTGCCAGCACAGCCACAGTCCCTTTAGCGACGACGTGCCGGCTTACGAGTTGCTCTAACTCAATTCATAATGTGCCACCACCGCCGTGCACGCTGCGCACAAATTTTTACGTTCACAACCAACAACGCTCTCGCAACACACCGACAATGTCACCACCGATATTTTCAGTAATAAACGCCATAAACTTTATCGGTCGAAAAATTAAAACGTCCGTACACGTGCATACATACATTTTTCAACCGTTTACACCGAAGGAAGTAAAATATAGCCGTTATACAATGTTTTTATTCAGAACGTATTCCGTTTTGTAGCACAACGTGACAGCGCAATGAAACTAAACGCATAAATGCATCCAACGTCAGCACTCGTACAATTCCTTCGAATAGTTATTTTTTATTGCTCTAAATCCACTCCGCGTCGCACACCTTTTTCGCTCTTTCTAAAAAACGTATTACAACCAGTGAAATCTAGTTGAAAACATTTTCTTTCAAGAGTTCTCTACAACATGAAAGAGTGAATATACCACTTATTGCGGCAGAGATATTGCGGTTGGGACAATATTAATCAATTTTTACACAGAGAATTTGGGGGGATCGTCGCGCAGGCGAGGGCACAAAGGTCGGCCGACCCACCCGACGCTGACGTTGCATTTCATTTTTGTTTGCCCACAGCCTCTGGCTCGCTTGTCTGTTCTTTGTCTTCCTGAATAAATGCGTATTTTGAAGCACCTATTTTTCATTATTACTACACCCACAGGATAGAATGTGGACTATCATTCATTCAATTTTTTGTTCACTTTATACATTTTTTAGCGAAAGCTTTGGCGAATGTATTTTGGTTGAAACGAAAATTGATTTTCGTATACAAACTAGGATTCCATCGTGCGAATTCTTGTTACAAAAATCGTGTTCAGCGCATGAAGCTTTGTTATAAACCTTGCGAAGTTTATCTCATTCGTTGGAATTATAACTGTACCTATCTAAATATGTATCGTTCGGCTCGGCGCAGTGAGCATTTCGCATAGATAGTGGATGATCCCGTCTTCTCGTGTCGCACACCTTATCTACTTCACAGCTCATTAGGTCTCGCACGGGGCGCCTTCGAACAGATCTATATCATTTGTAACAATACAAAGACCACATGGATGGCAAATGGTGATTCCAGGGCTTAGGGTGCCAGTCTCGTTAGTTCGGTGGGGAGGCGACACGACGTGAAATAAGTACGTAGTCGGTTGTGGCGTGCGACGTCAAGCGACGCAAGACACTAACCGCGTACGTTCTAAATGGGAGACATTAACGAAACGTTATTGCTTCTCGGCTTCACCGACACTTGCACAGTATTAATCTCTATCTCGTACTGATGCTTGCTGTCTGTCGCTCCCCAGACTAGTTAATTCCGACAATAACAAGTCGCCGCCGCACATTCAACCAGTACCCATTGTTGGGAAATTGAAATGATTCAGTGTTTCTATTTAATTAACTCATGCACCGTCTACCTAATGCAAAGAAAAAATCCAACGTCCTTCTCAATGGAGTCGAATAAAAAACAGCTCATGTAATACTGAAAAGTAATAAATCGTAAACGAATATTTTTGAAATCGACATACGTTTCCATTCATCGGTAAAGCAAACACAAACAAGTAAATACGCAAAAAACGTATACATGTAAATGAACAAACTCCTTAGAATTACGTCGTGAGCTGAATAAATAACGCCTGATCGATGCGTTGATAAGCCCATGAAAAATTTAAAGAGGATCCGTACAATGGTGAGAGGAACGGATGGAGTAGGTATGAAGAGCCCTGGGATATTGCTTCTCTCAGTTTTTTACGTCCTATTACTCGTACGCAGCCCTCGAAGCGCGAACAAAGGACCACTTCATTCTATATAGTTAAATATATCTACGTAGTGGGCGGTCATAGTCTTTAATGTCATTTGGTGGTTTATGAAAATTTCTCTTCTCTATAGATAAAACATAAAACGATTCGATATTGTTCAAATAGTAGTTATAGCCTTCACAAAATCGACTACTCCAACGTTACTTCAGAAATGCTTACACGAGAGTTCAGGGAACAATGGCAGCATTTAGTCGCCTAAAAAGTGAACTGGCTCAGTGCACTTGTCATCGAAAGCCATTCGGGACACATCAGAAATGCATATATGTAAGGGTTCGCTCGTGTAGTGTGTGCGTACTTTCTTTTATGTAGCAGCACCCAGCGAGTGGATGAAAGCGAGACGTCGGGACGCCTTGCCGCTAACTCCCCTTTCTTGCTAAATGTAAAAACTATGCCTATACCAACCCTAGGCTATTGTAAGATTGACTGAGGTGGCTTTGTTTGAAGTCTGTAGACGTGATGTAAGTGTACAAGATGGATGTGTAGTTGAAATTCTCCTACCATTTTGAATATTCAAAATCGTATATTTGTATATCGTCAGCAGTTCAATAAAATTTGAATTTTGCGTGACTAAAATACAATGTACTCGAAAGATAAAAGTATCGTGGTTTGTTTCGAGAAAACACGTAATAAACAGGCCGTTTCGAAATGAGCTATACCGCTGAAGATAACGTAAATGAACTTTTCCAAGTAAATCATAATGTAAAGATTCCTCTCCCTATTAAAAGTGAAGGATACAAGATACTTGGAATTTTTCTTTTTTGCTACGCATAATCAAATAAAACTTGATTTTATGTTTCGAGTCAAATTATAAGCCGAGGGGAGGGCGAAATAAAAAGTGAATAATGAATGTCGAGGCCGAATCCCGGACCGCGCGACCGTAGCAATTATTTTGTTTCGAGTACCATCAACATGGTTCGTTCTTTCAAATTTTCATACATTAAGCAAATGTCGAGAATGCGTAATAAGGACCTAAATGTTGTAAGCCGTCGCGTCGTTGCCAAGAGCATTCATTAAAACACCGGGGGACTGGACAATCGGACATTCTTTTAACGAAACTTGAACTTTACATTCGGATTTATTATTACTTTTACACAGTGGGGACGCTGTTTGTAAATAAACAATATATGTCGCGGTAAAAAGAACTTACATTAAGGAAAACTTTGAACTTACACATTTTGAAACATGCAGCATGTCTGCATTTGTTTTATCTGTCTGTTACTGCTGTTTTCTTGCGACAGAATTCCGTACATTCAGTTTATATATTTCAGAAACATGGATATTCTTTAAAAAAGGACTTTAAAATAATATTTGAGGGAAACTTTGACCATACCAACATAATTATAGTTTGTACCAGTTTAGTTTCCTAGGTCGACTTATCCTGCATCGAAGGGTGAGAATACATTTTTATACACAGTTAAAAGGTACATAAACAATGTAATAATTAAAGTACCTACGTGTATTGTTTACCTTGTAAAGATTAAACACTTAACCTATTTGATGCGCACATAAAATTTAATTGACGTCAGACTAAGTAACCTCTCGGATACACTACACTTTTGCTCCGACTCCGTCGTGATACGAATACATTGTAAGTATCACTTAAATGTCCTACTACTTGACGTCACCAACTCTCCCTCAGCCGAATGTATGGAGCTATTCGTAAGACTAAATAAATACAAACTACAGGAACAACTGTCGTCTATGACGGAGGCTGCCTACAAAACATGCAATCCTTGTGAATGATAGCCGACCGACTGAACTGTATATATACAATATATTTTCTCCATCTCTACAAAAAGAAAACGGCGTCCCCACAACAGCACATTGGAAAACAAGCCGTGTTACATAAGTATAACAGTTGTATTTCGAGTGACACTTGTAGCGCGGTTGAGCGCTTTCGTCTACACATCGGTCGATAGTGTTGACGAACAAAATAAGCTCCCCTCCGGGCGGGAGTGCGGTGTCAAGAGGCTATAGGATTAAACTTAAACTGGGTTTGCCCGCAGTTTAATTATACAAAAGGTATGTACTCTGCTACTCACGAAAATGTTCTACTCCTCTCGCACACATGTTGGAAATTAGTTAAATTATATCCTTTACACAGAGTTGAATGGCAAATAGAATTTAAAATTAGACGTCTGGAAAGTGGTATCAAAGGACGACAATATATTATTCATACCTAAGAAACACACACAAATACTTGACAAATTCATAATCGTCAAGCAAAAGGAATTCTCAAATCATATTGGGTCGTGCATTTTTTTTAAATTTATACTCGAATTCGGCAATGGCGCAATGCAGGATTAAACTTTGCACAAAATAATTACCTTCGTAAAATATTGGTTATATGTACGGTGGCTGAATTAAATCTAGTTTGTACTCGCCAGTAAAGTAGTAAATTGTGCGTTTCGTGGAAAACTTTGCACTTTTATAGCAAGGGAACATCGAGTCGATAAATTTTAAGCGTCCTCTTCAAACGAGCTTGCTGAAATAGAAAACGTTATATTTCACGATTACGAGATCGTAATCTCCTTTGAAATTTAATAATGGATATCATATGAGATGAAAATTTTATTACCTAAATAGCTGAGAGGTAAGTATAGCCGGTATTAGGACACATTTGACTGCAAGAATTGCTCTGGCCTAGTAAGCCGAAAGATTTTCGACGAAAAGGAAAATAAGTAATCTAATATTAACTTTCGGTGATGGGTATCTGTTTCGGGGAAAGAAATAAAGAAAATGAATCGGTGCCACTAATTGGCCGGCCTATGAGTCGGTGACGTGATGAATCTCGGACGAATGAATGAATGGTTCGGAAGCGGTGTCTCCGCTCCCCATGCGACACATTCTCGCCCTCTCCCCCTTCGATGGGTGTGTTTGACGCATGATTTATTCTCCATGCCCGTGGTTCAGAATTTCGGTGTGCATACAGAACAATTCTAGGTAGATAAAAGATGAAAATATTTCACAGTGGACAGCAAAGAATGAATTCAATTTAGTCGGAGTTGTGTGCGAAATAAATGTTTAGTTAAATAGTTTTGATAATAAGTATAGTTAGAAATAATGATGTAAAACATATTTAGTCTTGAACTTTTCTGTTTATACTTGATTCTAACGATAAAAAATACTTTGTAATTCTCTATAGTTAAAGTGAACACGGACGGACACAACGTACTAGACAAATGTACCAAGTTTTATGAGTGGTAAGACATAAAACTAGCTAAATGTTCGTCTTGTACTCGTGGTGCTGACGAGGCTTCCGCTTGCGACCAGCTGACACGCCGCAATATGGCCGACTTCCGTGCCACGCGACCACGAATAACGGCACGTCCCTAAAGGCTTCATGTTTGGGATCTTTAAATATTTTCCCTAGGTCTTACGTCAACGTTTCATTAGACATTTTTACAATGTAAGATGTCTAATCACAGAATTCGTTTTAAAAAGAACATTTAGACTCTAATGACGACAGCAGTAACTTGTGCCAAATTGAGGCTTAACTCAGCGTTGTAGTTAATTGTAATAACCTTCGAAGGATGGGGAGTCTGGCGGCGCGGGCGGGTGTGTACGAGGGGGGCGAGCGTTGCGCAGGCGCATCGGGCGCGGCACTCGAGCACGCGCCACTACTCGAGCGCCCTCGAGCGGCCACTCGGCGCCCGCCGCGTCGAATTGAAAAGATACCTACGCCGACACCGCACTGAATATTCGCTCAACGTATCAAAACCGTAAAATGCAAATCTATGCACTGCGGTCGTCTAGAGTGCTCAGCGAACCCCGGCTCGCGTACCGCGTTTCATCAAATGCAATATGACTTAAATTATCATACACAAGTAGTTTGTCAACGGAGTCACATTGTTGATAATGACTACGACTTTTTTGACATTGTACTCTATAGGTACATACATTATACATTTTATAAATTTCGCCAACTCGGAATAAATTCTGCATTTACTGTTTGTACTAAATTGGAATTGCAAATCCTAATGCTAAAACATGGCAGCGGCGTCTTTGTATGTACTAGTAGTTTTCCTCTAATTCAGCGAATGTATATAAAATCAAATTACAACATCCATCTAGCTGCCCTAATAGTGTCCGGGACATGTTAATAGAAAACGCAAACGAATGTGGTGCGACATGAGATGGAAACGCGAGGTCGCAGGACACGACGCTCTGTTTAAACGTCACACAAACAAAGTTGCGCGCATACATATGTACGCCCCAATTTATAATGCGGACAAGCCACAACGAAATGGATTTACAGCTGCAAACCTGCTTGTCTTTGATGAGGGTCTATTTTAAGATGTGCGCCGAGCGCACCGACACATTCCAATATTTCCAGCCAATATATTATTATTACATTCGAATCCGAATCGATGCCGTGTTATAAAATTTATTAGGCACTCGTCTCCTCGACGTTTCTTATTTGTAAACAGGCGCTTGAGCAACTCCTCACGGAGCCCTCGATAATGTTGATGTCTCGTTAAAAATAAAATCGCCCGTCGATCGACACTAACAAATCCGTGACTAATTTGTCGACTGACATGTCGGGGGACAATCTAGAAATAATACGCTGACGTCCGATACGAGGTAATGATTAAAATTTTTAATGAGATTAACTAAAACGAGCTTTAGGTTGAGACGGTGTCAAAAGTTATTACACCATCCTATATTTTTAGTGAATAATCTAAGCCTGTAAAAATAGAGCGACGTAAATTGAATTAATCTGAAGAATAAAGTGGAGTGCCACTGTTTAGAATTGGGCTTTAATTTCACGTAGTTAGAGGCTCGGGGCCGTAAAGCCAGTGAGCTAAATGCTTCGGTTCTAACGGTTTGTCGCAGATTTAGGTGGCATGTTTAAGTTTCGTGTAATCCGCTGTAGGTAAACTAAAGTCCGCAGTGTCTTTTAGGCACGCCTACTCAGTATGCAAGCGTTTTCCTGCACATCCGTTGTACGCGACCGCGGAAGGACTTCCGTACACAAAATACTATGTTTATGTTCAGTTCTTTTAGAATTCCTCGTCGCAGTTGACTCTTCGTGCCGACATGTTGCAACACTGACACAAAATATACTTACATACTTTAAAATCTTGACCGAATTACCAAGTTTGGAGGTATTTAAATTTGAGTTTATTTTGTACAATAAAATACATGATGTTGTTTCTTTTGCTGTAGGTACACAAACAAATTCTCGTGGAATTCAATCGCCGCATATATATTACAATTAGTAAACCACAACAGCGTAAGAATACACACAAAGACTTTTCTCAGATAAATCACCCTTTACGGCTCCCCAACTGAATATTTATCCCGAAAGCGGTGTAGTGGAGTAGTGGCTTTATGAACGGATAGCGTAGTTCGAGATATTTGCCGCACTAATCTCCATTTTAAGAACGGTCGTACGATGCTCGAGCCTAGGATTATGGAACTTGCGTGACACTAATTAAGTCGGAATTAAGGGCGAGCCTATATCAAGAACCGCAGCGGGAGTTATAAATGAAAGGGTATTACGCGTGTTTACTGTAACATCGAGCAAAACGCTGAGAAACGGCAAAAACGATTCATAACGCTAGCTTTTACGCGCACATTGACCAAACTAAATAAGGTATCGCCCCAACGAAACATTTCAAAATTGCTGTTCAAATATTAATTCGAAACCACGATCTAGTCTATCAATGTTTCTAATACAAAATCGAAACTTACAATCTGTTAAATATGTCATCGCTATTACTTTAATCCTTCCGAGGAAACGTAAGTTTAACGCAAATCCTACTTAACGTTAACTTTCACCAAAGTAGACAGTCGCTGATGGCTCTCAACATTGACGAGTTAAGATGAGTTTATTCAAACTTTTCTACTTATTAACTTGTGTATTAAGGGCTTATTTGGAAGTTGAATGTTGTACAACTAAAAACTAAGTATAGTATAAAGATTGGGCATCGGTTGAGCGTGGTATTGGGTCGGCATCCGATGTAAGCTCCGCTTTAGACTTAATCCGCGCGGCGGGCTAACGGCGGCGGTTAGGCCCACTACGTAAATTTGTGTAATTTGGAATGTAGGCCAAGTGCCAAGGGATCGGCTGGTGTACGGATGGTGATTGATATGACGCTATACTGAGCATCGTCTTGCCCCGCCGCGTCGCTCTCAGCCGACCAGACAACCCGATGCATTTGTAATGGGATCGCCGTATATAAATGTAATTTTGTTACCTCAATCGGTTTTCTGTTTGATGTTATTTGTAAGTTATTAATAATTTGATCGAAAAAATTGTAACACGATGCTTGGTTCTGTTATCTATTAAAATATCAAATAGGTAGGTGGATCAAGACCTTTGATTTTTTGGAAAGCTTGAATTGATTGCATAATTTTTTCGTCTTGTTTAATAATTGTTTAAAGTATTTTTGTGCTACAATAATGAATTAGGATTTTGAACTAACACGGATAAACAATGTCTTTAGCGAGTTTTAAATTAAAATTGACAATATAATCAATCTAAACCAACCTACAGTTGGTAGCCTAATGCTTCAATCAATCTATTCAAAAATAAAGTAATTACACCTCCAAACTACGCTTCCAATTTCCGACCGAACCGTGAAAATTTCCAAAAGCACGTTCCGAAGCACACCACTTACAACGTTTCACTACTCCTGATACGTCGGGATGCAAATTTCAAATTCTGGTTTCCACTAGCGGGTTTTAAAGCGATCCATCTCCTTCGTTCTATAGAAAATATAACGTGGGGTCTACAGCGATCGCTTCGAAGCGTAGCCACGCTGTGCACAACGAGTAACTGAATTTCAAATACGCAAAATCCTGTGGTTGCTTCTAGCGCTCGCTCTTCAATTTATGCCATTAGTAGCCTTCCGCCCTCTGTAAAATATATAATGTGTACGTGAAAATAATTTGAGACCAAAGGGTAGGAGCTGATGAATTTGTTTACCGCATGTTACAAAAGGTTTTCGTATATAATTTATTAGAATTTTGCAAATTCTGTTTTTATTTTTGTTGTTCTTTTGCTGCTGTAATTATACGAGGGTCATCCATTATTAATTGGAGTACGAAAAGTACTGTAAAACTGAAAATGTTGTGAGGGCTTAAGTAGTTCTAATAAAATCTAAGTGTGTTTAAGAAGCGTAATCCTAAACCTGGCCGTCCCTCGAAAAGCTGGGACAACAAAACAAACGTTGAACGAAATGATAGCAACAAAACCTCCGTCAGTTTTGTAAATTACAATAAACCTTAGAGCAGATCGTGGGCAGAATTCGTGATGGCTCCTCGAGCGCGCGACAATAGGCTTAAGCCGGTCGAACGGAGCTCCACTGCAGATGTGAGCCCAACCATCTATTAACACAACCATTTCGCTGATACACTGATATCACCCCTCGCTCGACATAACATTCACTACCCAACTATTATAAGCCACGGGACTATCGATTTATTTCATGGTACATTCCATGTTACATGAGTATATACAAAAACGATTGACTAAATAACAATGACATGTATTATCATAAACTACAAAAGATCATCCACAATTGTTACCAAATAGATCGGCCCCGATATCGGGCGGAGCACCGTTGGAGAAGGACGACCTCATTATTATTTGATAGGTCCCATGATGAAAATCCTCATGGCACGCAACTTTCTTGGCGTTCACTCGTCAGAATAAAAACGACATTGTATGGTATTTCATTGGCCTCGCCGAGCCCTGAATATGAATAGAACGCCTGGAACCCGCTAAAATGAGACAATATCCCGACAAGCGTTGAAGGATCGTCCTTCATCACGCACAAATTTCGGCTAAGGAGACGGCCGAGCACAGCCGGCACACGACTACGTAAGAGTACTCGCTCCTCAGGGCGATCGTAATCGAGTACATCGATAAAATTGAATTTCTACCTTTTACCCGTAAACGACGCGAGGACACGCCGAAGATTTACCTATAACGCTATCCTATTTACAGACTGGGAAATTCTATTTGCTTAAAGGTCGAATGGAGGCAATATCGTGGACGTCGCGACGCTGCGGGCGGGGGATGCAATAAGCGGAGCGGCCAGCGGCGGAGCCGTCGCCAATTTAAAGAAAGCCCACTGAACCGAAAGACAAGCGCATTGGCGGCTCACGAACACAGCGAACCCGCACCCGCCCGCTCTCTAAGGCTCCTCATATAATTTTCAATCCAGCGAGCTTTAAAATCGATTGCTCTTTGTAAGTGCAAAACGAAACAAGGGGCTGGCATCTATCGTACACCTCCGCTAAATTAACGCTTTAGTCCAACCATTTTCACTGTAAACGTGAAATATAAAGCTGCATTAGTTTTTAAAATACACACAAAAACAGTTAACCGAAGAAGTTTGGCTATATTTAACTACGGTTCACTTAAAGTTCACGTCTCGTTAAAATCTGTTAACTTCAAAAAGCATCGTTTAAATGTGATAAAAGTAAATTCATTTAGTCGTAATTACTGTATCATAAATATTTATTGTTGGTGAGTGATATAATATTAACGAGTGGCACTATTTTTCACCATTTTATTTGTTTGACTGCCCGTCTGCTCTGTTTGTGAGCATAATAAATGCACGTTAAGAAAAAAAAATCAAAAATTAACTTTTTCACCACCACTGAAATATTTTCCAAGGAAACTTTGTTGTATTCATTTTACGAGTGCGCAGCCGCCGACTAAGAAATAAAACGAATCTTTCTCCTATTCAGTAAATCGAACTACACCAATTAGCGATAATGAACATTCAAGTTTAGAGTTAGCGAACGATAAAGTTGAATTACATTCCGAACTGTACCCACTGAGACGGGATAGTTGCAATTTTGATTTTACAAATGTACCATTCAGATTTCTATGTACTATTCGGATCTCAGAATTGAAACCCCAGTAGGTATTCAAGTAAAGTTCGTACGTACATAAATTTAACCGCAACGTTTATGTATTAGGGTGGATAGTTGTATTGAGTCAGTTGGGTCGGCCAGTTTCATTGGTGCCTATAAACCTTTCATGCGAACTCCCAAATAGTATGAACAAGTGCGTAATGTACAGGCTTATCTGTCGCGTTAATACCTGTTTAATGAAAGGGTTTGATCGTAAATCTACATGGTTAAACTTAATACACCGTCCTATTGGGCCGTGCCCCGCCAACGGTTAGTAATTAATGTGCTACCATCATAGAGAAAGTTTTACAACTACGGGTATTGAAACTACATAAGTATGAAAGTTTGAATCGAGGCAAGAGAGGTGTTTGCGTTTCACTTTAATTTGAGTTAAAATAAGTTAAAGCGATTATTTGCAGGTATGTATTTAAATGTGTGTTTATATAATTTGTTTTAGCTTTAGTTTTAATTATTTCGTAGGATTGTATAAATATATTTTTATGAAATTTAGGACCTTTAAAAGAAAACCTTGTCGGGTGTGTTGTTAAAAATATTAATTAAAACGCGAAAATCTTTCCTTGTTTTAATTTGCGTATATTTATAATGATAGCGTTAATAATGCTTGAATATTAAACCGTTCATTACACAGAATGATTGCGAAAATGAGTTTCCAAAATATATAAACAATTATGTTAAAATTGTAATCAAAATAAAAATATTAAGCTTGGCTCTTTTACTCCAACCCATTATATCATAATCTGCCTAGCCTTTTCCCAACTACATTGGGGTCGGCTTCCAATCTAACTGTTAGCAGCTGAATATGAGTATTTTACACGGAGCGACTGCCTTCTGACCTCCGCCTTCCAATTCATTAATTAACTCCAACCCATATATACAGAAATACATTTTGGAATCGCGTTAAAAAAGTCGAAGATTATCGCGGATTTACTACAAACATGAGAAGTTATGAATTAATAATTGGAAAGTGATCCCTCGCTTCCCAAGGGTGGGTAGTGGGCGCGCTATAATAATAAGCTTCAAAACAAGCTACTAAGTAATTACAACAAGAACAACCACTATTATTCAGTCAAACAGCTCAAGGCGGTGTCGACTGTTATTTTATATTCAACTATGGTCAATTACAAGGTAAATATGAGCTATTTAGTTAAACGACTTGTTGGTCTTGCATGTTAGCTTATGATCTTTGGACGTTACGAATATTTAATGTTCAATTTTATTGATTGATAGTATTATGTTACCGTTATAGAGTTCTTGGAAGGCCTAGCGTGTCTTTTAGTCAACGATATGGAGTCATTTGAACAGGTAATTTGATCAAGGACTGAAAACGGAAGCATTATGTGAAGCAAAATATTCAAGCGAATAGACTTAATATGATTTAGTCAAACACATTTAAGCTAATCCCTTAGAATGGTTATTAAAAATGGTGTACACACAACACAAGTAGTGATATAAAAAAATGGTTTTATTTAACTTTTGTAGCCAACATGAACCCGACATGTAAAGGTCAAGTAAAAAATAAACATAGAGACATTTTCCAACTCCAAGTCGCTCCGAAGACGCAACTTGAAGCGAGTAAAAATGCACGTGAGACGGCTAGCTAACTTGCGTTCTTCATAAAAATAAAAATTGGAAGGTTGAAACAGTAAATGTCAATGCTTCTTTTTCAATTCCAACAAGGATTCGGTACGACAAAGAGAAAGTAAGTTAGTAAGGCGATTTTTACGCAGTCTACCGTTAAAGTTTTCCTGTGTCAATTTGCCCGTAAAGAACTTGTTACAGCGTTGCAAACCATCAAAATAGATGGCATTCAACCTTGTTACACCGTTGTTTTCTACGAAACGATCTAGAATATTCGAAGGATTTGTACAACGGAAGCGAACTACGCTAAAAAGTTCGCAGGTGAAGTTTGAAGCAGAAAGTGCTGGTTAAAATTTAAATTGTAATATTATAACAATTAGGATTTTAATGACTTTAGTTATAGTTTTGTATCTCAGTTATTTTAATAGAACGTAGGCCATGCATACTAGATAGTTGTTTTTATAGCAAATATATAATATCCATTAAATAAAATTGACAACTCATCTCATCACCCTTTCAGTCGGTTACTTCAAAGTTCATTCACTGTTTACGGTATATCATTATATTGTACGCATACTTATACTTAATTATTATGATACGGGATTTTTTTTTGTTGCGACCGAAAATTAACAATTTGACATTTTTGGTACAGTTCTTGTATTCGAATTGATGAAATCTTTTGTTTTAAAGAAACGGTCTTAAAAAACTTGATACTATTTCGGTCACATCATAATGTCGGATACATAGTACTTTCTTTGATGTAGCTAAAAGTATATTATAACAGCAAAGAGTTTCTAATAGCAACTGAAAAAGTTCAATATCCTAATTTACTTCATCTTTTTGATCTTCGCTTTTCGTAAACAGTTGGCAATATGGAAACTATAATGAATCGAATTCACGTATTCGTTATCTGTTATGACCATTAACATCAAAAGTGCGGTAGTTGGCAGTTTATAATAAAGATATCGATTATTTTTTTAGATCGATATTTTCGACCGTTGTTTGGAAAGTTTGAAAGATTTTTCTTCTAGAGACGGGAAACGGTGAACTGATTACGGTTATACAACTTTTTGTTTACGAATTACGTATAATATAAGATACTTCTTTATTAAGAAAGTAAAAAATACTACTTACTTCAAATAACATATAGCTTATTTTAAACATGTCGTACGAGAGCTAAGATAAGAAATAATAATTAAAAAGTAAACAAATGCTATGTGTAAAATTTATAAATTGGAAGCTCATTTTGTGAATTATATATTTACTTTTTTTAATTATTATCAATTTCTGTAATATTTTCACAGCACATGTATTTTTCCTGTCTACTATTCATTTAAATGTGTCACCAAAAATAATTCACTTTATAATGTGACATGTTTTTTATTTGCAGCTGGTAAGCCCAGAGAAGAAAAGCCTAGCTCCTAGCCTAGATATATCATGTATACGTCATAATATATATACAAACAAATCTTAGTAGGTTAGTTGTGCGTAGACAAGTTCCATCTATCATCATCGCCTCTTCGATCATTAGCCATGTTTGTTTCTGTCTGGAGACAAGGTACACCATATTGCTGTTAAGGTACATTGAAGGTCCTGCTATAATTTTATCTAGATATATATATAAAACACGTTGCGATTATGTTAGCCTAAGAAAAATGTGGAACAAAAATGTTGTTATTTTCTTATCGTTATAGAAAAATGAATAAAATTTTGTTGTAATGTAATGTCAACCTTTTACATATTTTCACGGTATTTTATTGTTGTTATATGAACTTAGTAATGTAATTTACTAGTAAAATATTGTTTGACGTCATACAAAAATATATTGTAGGTCTCATTTTTAATCTTAATCGTTAATTAATACTCAGTTTCGTTTTATACTAGATAGAGTAGAATATTCATATATCTACTAAATATTTGATTGAACTCTGAAACGGCACAGATATAGGAACATAAAAGCAAATGCATTAATAACGTCCGCCATTGGAAAGCAACTCTCGATCAAGATGTTTATTTTTAATCACAGTTACTGCTCAATATATTTTTAGGTATGCCGTCAGCGGCAATCAGTCATCATCACTTTCTACCGTATCTTCGTAAAATGTACTCGGAATATGGTCAGACAAAAACCTGATCTATTATTGAAATACCGATGGTACCTATTTAGTTGTCGGCTTTGGCGCTGTTTGTTTGCAATTTATTTTTCTTGGCACCATTGGAGCAAATATTATGAAAAGTACTTTTATTTATAATTTGCAATATCAATTGTTTGACAGAATATGTGAGTGTACACTTTTTTTTTTGCACATTTTTGATTAGAAATTGGTATTTTAGAGATATTATTTGAAAATATCAGCTCATGTGAAAATCAGAACGGAACAGGTTAGTAAAAATAGTATATTTTAAGTCCAAAAGGAGAAAAAGATTGGCCAAAATAAACTACAGTTCTACATTTATATGTATGTATCAGGAGTAAACGTTCTACATTATATTTCCTACTACAAAACAAAGTAAACACAAAAGCGATTTTAATATACATTTTAAATTCAGTCTCTTTGATTAAACTATCTTTGCAAGTGGGTGGTACTGGACACCTGTGTTTGATTGAAATTTTCCCAAAGAAAATGATATAAACAGGTTTGACAGCTTCGGGTTCAAGTTATGAAGTTTTAAAGAAAATAAATAAATAATCAAAGTTAAAACTGAATAATTAATTTATATTATTAAGTAAATTACAAATAAAATGTTCTATTTTTAAATATAACAATGTGAAACGCGTTTTACTGTTAAGAAATTTTGATACTAAATTGTGTAAGTTGTTTTAAATATTTTATGAGTTTTAAAGGATATATTTTTAGATAATGTCGTGATTTAAATTTCAAATAAAATATAGTTTTTTTTTAATAAAGCCAGATTTCTTAGGATCACGTTCATGATACTACCAGAAATATATATATCGTTTTTTATTACAAAAGGGAGCGTTTTTTGTGTTAGCCTCAGACAAAAACCAGCGATACTATAAAATCAATTTGCTTCAACAATCACTTATTACGTAGTAATCTGGCTAACATCTGATTTTCATAGTGAAACGCAACAATGAAAGTAGGGTTTGTTGATACAATAGACTTTTTCATGGGACATCACGCAAAACGTAAATTAGCTGTTATAATAATACAAGGAAATGAAACCACTAATTGTATCATCAACATAAACTGTTTTCATGGTAGCACCCGAATGACGGAGTTAGAAATACTCTACAAGGCCAGAAATGGACATTCAAATATTCCAGATGGTCGCATATTACTCATTACATATGGTTATAGAAATATGGCGTGACGTCATTTGGCAGTGCACGTACAATTGTTTTGTATTATTCGTCTCATCAACTATATGCTGATGTTTATGACACAAAATACTTCGTACATAATTCTTAAAATCAGAGGCCTGCGACTTTATTTGGTATAAAATTTACCAAAATTATAGTGCTTTGTAATAAATTTCAATGATAAAGTCACAATAAAGGCAAAAGTTTCGAATATCATTTTAGTATTAGCCCAATAACTTCACGAACCTCGGTCAAAACGCACGGTTGAAATTTGCGCTCGATAAAACAAAAGACTCTCCCCCTATCGCATGGGATGAATTACCGTCATCGGCGCAGTGTGTGCGACAGTACACCCCAGCCTAACCCTTCAGACATCGCAGGAGTGTCTGTTATATAGGTAGCTATACCAATTGCGTCGCTGTTTTATTTTTCAAGTTTTTGTTTAATAGCCATAGGTATAAAAATCTGCTTTTTCTAAGAAAACGTATTAGGGACAATCTGCTCATCTTCTCATACATTATAAGAGTTAATTGAGGGAAAGGGTTAATGTGGTGCTTGCAGACGATAGGCCGACAACCCGTAATTATGTGTGCACTATTACATCCTTTCGACCCATATGATACTGCTGTAAGTAGCTCCAAACGAATCCAAAGTAACTTGGAATGTATCTTGATCTTTAATCTTTATATAGAGATAAGGGTGAGCGATATTTTATTTACTAAATGAGCTTTAGCTTCGACGTGAGTCGGCTTGATACTAAAGTGTTGTTGAAGTGTGGTAATGTAGAAATTTAAGGTCGCGTAATAATGTACGATTCCCGAGAATTCAGTAATGATGGAATCGCGTAACATCGTAATTTGTATCTTTTTTATATAACTGATTTGGTGTTATTTGTGAAAATATTATTTCGTATCCTCATACAGTACAGAGTTTTTGTTCAATTTGAGATATACAGGTGTAGAAATTATTTATTTGAAAAATACATATGTCAAAATTTATTCGTAAAATAATTTTATGTTTTGCTCATAAAATATGAAAACTCTGATATTTTTATTCACGCGCTGTGTCACAATAAAATATCGACAACCTTTCAATGTATAAAATATCTATTCCATGCTTTCGGCACTTCAAATCATGATGCTGCAAACAGCAATTCTGTATGCTCGTAAAAAACAAAATAAAAATAGCCTGACAAAACGGAAACGTGGTTTTTCCGAGAAACCGAGATATACAATTTATTCAAATATTTATTTTGTCCTTTTCATTTTTTGTTTACATTTTTAATAACGAAAGCAAAGTAAAAAATTGCTATTAACTTTGTTGTCAGCGAGTTCGCCGTACACAGGTAGGCTGAAACTTTTTCTCCATTTTCAACTTCCTTACGGCTCGCGTATCAAGATGAATACCTCAATTTATTTTCCAGAATCATTACAAATATAGCATTGTTATTCTAATTGGATGGAAACATACCAATTTCTGTAATACATCTCTATAATTTAATTAATTTCGATGATTATTGCCTATATACTGTATAAGTGTATATACTGATCTGTATTTCCACCAAATTATGCCGAAATTAATAATCGGAAGGGTAGGAATTTCATTACGAAACTAATCAACTGTCGACTACCTATTCACTTAGATGGCAAAAATTTAATAGGATTTTCCCTTATTACAGTCAGTACTTGTGAGCTTATTCTGGAGTGAGTACTGACGAAATTAATTAATTAATAATCTGTATCATAATGTTTCCTTCTCCAATATTTGTGACTAAAATTATTTCTATGATCAAAAACAAATTGGAAACAGCTTATTGACAAAAATGATTTTCTGTCAATAAATTGTGTGTAATATAAAATGAAATTAATTTATCGGGTTGAAATAAAATATGTTTCTGTGGTTGTAACCTTTCTTAATATTTGATATTGTGTGTTGGGACCTACATAGAAAGAAGCGACAAAATCACGAGCGAACATTTTATAAGCGACAGCCAGTCATCTTATAGGCCAGAACCCACGCACTACGAAGTCGATTACCTACAGGTGTCACAAACGCAGCTGCTCACATACCATGCAACTGGAAACTTGTCAAATTGCAAATTTCAATTATTATAATTATTCATGAAAATATCTATTTTGGTCACAATTATTTTTGAATATTTCGGTACTTGTAATTTTTGCGTTGTCAATTGCGTTTTATATGGAGAATTTTCTGATTAGTTTTACACTGACAATAGTAGGTATTAGATGTTAATTAATTTAAGTATCGAATTATTTTTTACTATTATGTCACATAAAATATTACGAGCATAATAACAATCTTAAATGTTTATTTTATAAATAATAAAGTTAATTGAAAGCCATTTTTTTATTTATTACGCTATGATTTATACAAAAATATATATGTATGTACATATACTTAGCATGCAAAAATTTTGCTTTAATTTAACTAATAACTTGGAAATTTTGACGCTTAAAAAATATAATAACTAAAATATTGGACGTCAGATAAATCTGAGAACTTTGCGAGCTCTGAAACTTGAACAGATGGGTGCAATGCCGCGCTTATTTGTTTCGTGAGTCATTCGTACTCAGTTTATTTTTGGACTATTTCTGTTTTAATTTCCACGCATTAATACATTTAATATTTATTCTGACGGCACGCTAATATCGTGCGAACCATAACAAAACAACATAAATAGATCTATGAATTTCAGTTCTCTACAAAATTGCCTACCAACTAATTTAAGAAAAAAAGTAGGTAAACTTGAACCGTTCACAGCTAATATCACCGTTACATGCGATTCCACAATTTTATTTCTAGCTATTAGTGTAGCGACTCTTATCTTATCGCAATATTTAGGCATAAAAACAAAATATCGTGGTTGTTGTTAGTCAATTTGGATCCGCTTGCGCTAAATAATATAGCCGAGCGATGATTTGTATTTTCAGTGTCTGGATGAATATAACAGGTCGATTGATCTGTTTGTTGTTTTTAGTGAGGGTCGAGAGGAGGGAGCGACACGACGGCGCCGCCCAGCCGATAGGAACCACTTGCGGCTGGGGCAATGTGCATCCGACGCGGCGCGCACTCTTCAACTTTACCAAACTTTGCTCCCGAAATAAACTTTTTATAATGCGTCATGGAACACTGAAACCGGTCACTTTTTAACACGGATGTCGGTACTAACCCTGAGCGGTGTGCAGGTCGGGTCCGTCTCGAAAAAAGGCTGCGGTAGCACTCTCGCGGTGGCGATAGGAAGCACTGACTTTAGCACTTTGGACATGTAAAGTGGGATCGGACACGCGAGTGTTTGGTCGCGCGGCGCGGGCCGGCGTCGGCGCGAGAGGAGCGGCGGCGGCGCGGAGTGTGGAGCGGACGGCGACGCGGGCGACGAGCGACGAGCGACGGTGCCGCTGGGAGTGTGGCCGCCGGCGGCGCGCCGCGCGCCCGCCGCCGGGGGCAGGTTCGCGCACGCGTCGCCCGCCCAGCGCCCGCCCCCCGCATCGACCGACCACCCCCACCCCCGCCCACCTCCCCCGACGCCCGACCGACTGTTTTTCTCTCCGACCGGGGGACGCACCTGATTTTTTCCGTGATATTTTTTCCTCCCTTCTCTTCGCGACGCGATCCGTTCGCTTTCATTACGGTTTCGAGTTTGATTTATCACCGCGGCGGCTCTGAAATATTCTTATGGAACTTGGTGTCGAACGCTCACCTACTAATTAGCATCGATTGATCGTAATAGATGAACTGATAGAATGCACTTTACCTAGATTCCATGTGAGATTAAGGAACGTTTTAATATATTGCTCTTTTCTTCAAAATAATGTCAGCTCAAAATCAAATCATTAATAAACTGATAGCAAAATACTGAATTCACATCAAGTAACTGTAAAAAAAATAAAAGCTATTTTTTTCTTAAAAATAAATAAAGAGGGATGGTAGAAATAACATTAAAATGCACGTACTTAAAAATTATTCAAGGGCAGTTTAGAAACTAAGTACGCTCGTAGCCAGCAAGCCTGGCGCGTAGCACGTGTCTACGGCGTAGCAAAATCGGTTGCTGGGTTTTTGAGCGCGCGCCCAGCGATTAGTATTCTTAGTCCAGTCCAGTCCTGCATAACCTCAAGAACTTAACATATTTGGCCGCGATTCAAATTTAATGTTTTCGTATATGTGTCATAACTTTCAGTAAAGGGGAATACAGAAATTACCCCCGCGAAGGAAGGGAGTTATTTGTAAACGGTTGACGTCTCGGCATTTTTATACAAAGTACGGACCACCCTTGTTCCATTTTGAAATTGTTTAGGCGCTCGGTACGCGATTTTGTTTTATAGTTTAGATGAGAAATACTATCGTGATTCGTGATACGAGACTGTGGTAGTGTATGTCCGTCATATGCGTTGCAATAAAAGTTGTAAGACACTGACGAATGTAATATGGAGTAGAGAGTCGAGAAACATAAAACTTGGTCTTTGAAACATTGTATTATTTTACAATAACTTGGAGCACTTGAGCTATTCAGAACTTGATATAAAGCAATATCTGGTACAAATATGTCACGTACAATGTGTTGTATTTGTTTGAAATCATTTATTATGACGACTGCTAGGGAATGGAATTTGCCAGCTTCCGTATTTCCATAACACTTTAATCTTGTGTTCCTGTTTCTAAGCCAGTGTTTTTTATATTGAATAAGTTATTTTTACTATTAGATACATAGAAAAATTATGATCAGATATAAACAAATCCTGAACCTGAAAAATATTCGACTTAAACATTTTTTACATAACGACACATAAATTATCATTTTATTTCTTTTTTTTTGATCTTTGCCCCTCGCGATTTCTCCTCTATCATGGGTACAGTTTACAAACATACATGTCACATACACAAACAACCATTTTATAGCTTGATTTCATTAACTGTAATGAGGTATTTATCATAAAAATGTTTGTTAAACATGGTTTAGATGTTATCAAGGCTATGGAACAGTATTCGACCATTGCGGTGTATACAGAATGTATTACAATAATACATCAGATGAATTCCAAACCTATTTTGAGACAAGAAACGAAATATGATACAATATTGACTTGAAAAAATAATCATTTATTTACAGTTAAAGGCATAACATACGTCTAATCTCTTTTAAAGGTAAAAATAACTAAATTATAAGGTAAAAAAATACTTTTTCTTTTTTAAACAGTGTTACCCTATACTAGAAACAGTTCACAGAAAAATAAATCTTTCATATACATATGGGTATATGTATATGAAAGATTTATTTTTCTGTTTTCAGCACAATTATCTGTAGGCCCTACATACTATGTTTCATATGGAGATTAAATGAGCTTTCTTCGAAAAAAACCAATTGCTTAGCCACTGCACCTATCGTATCTTCAATATCATAAGCAATAGATAGCTCTTGGCCACTTCAACTAAGTGTTACATTAGAATAAAATCATAAATTTCGATTATTTTATATGGACATAACATATTTATATTATACTATTGAAAACACCATTAAATCTGTCAATAAGTCCGTGATGCGAGTGCAAACCAACAGAAAGACCCCTCTCTCCAGAACCTGATATATTATAATATGTAAAGGCCGGGTAACCTGGCGGGTTATGCAGAGATGTACCCACGATTTCCCGAGGACGGTATTAGGACGCATGTATTAGGGGGCGAGCCCATTACCTTTTATTGGGGGCTGCAACAGAGAATTTTGTGGACAGAAAAACTCAATCGCACTCTTTCCTCGTCCTGGGAATTGAATTCAGGATACTAGGACTACTGTTAGTGTCGTTTGGTTGAAACATTCATTAGTTTGAAAAGATTATGAAAGGGATAGTAGATAGTAGATCCTTAGTAGTAATAGTGAGTAATGTCTGTAATGCGACTGTGAGCTAAAAAGTAAAAAGCCAAACAATATTTAAGCAGAACATATCGTACTTAAACGCTATGGCCTTTCGGGGTATCTAGGTAAAGTATTATTTTTTTTCCTGGGTAGTTAAAAACTTTACATGCGGGCAAAACCACGGCCTCTGGTAGTAAACCTACCACAATAATTCACCCACCACTTTTCCAATAGAAATAAATACCCATCCATATATCATTCTAAACAGTCGAACAGAGTGTGTAAAAATGGTCGAACGCTTTCCTATTTAACTATCGTGTCAACTCGACCTAAAACACACGTCAAAGCCGTAACTCGATGGCGTTCATTAAAAAATATGTTCCACAAACAGTTTTTACAATGTACAACATGCTTTTCAACGGTTGAAATTAAAAGTAATCGCCGGCGCGGCACGGAAGCAGAGATATGAAAAATAATAGCCATGTCTACCTGAGCACGGCGGATATGCGGGCCCGATTAAAGGTAACGTCGCTATACTATACTATACTTTTTTATTTTATTTTTGGAACTTTTTTTGGGGGAGATTTTTTTTTTATTTCATTTTTTTTTTGAGCCATTCTTCATATTGGTATTGCCTGTGGTTTCTTGAATTTGTTAGTGATATTTTTGTGAGCTTCGTTGTATACATTGATAAAACTGTCGCACATCAGGTGAGTAGAGTTGTTTTATATATATATTTGTTGATGCTTCAATGCACTTTCAGTGACCATGCCAACCTTATGCACATACACTTTTATACTTGAAGTAACAAGACTTGAAATATACTTCAATTGATAAGAAATGATATTGTACTGCCAAAATCATGTTTGACACCGATAATGAAATTCTATAAAAACCTGGCTTCCCAATGTGTTTTGGGGGTCGAAATGCAGTAGATATACTCAAAAGGTAGGCCAAAATATGCCTAAGTAAATGGATATGACCCGGGTACGTCTTAAAACTGCGGCCAGACACCGGAGGACGGGCAGCAGCGTCCTCTCACTAATCGGTGAGCCACTGCGATCCCCAAGCCGCCTGCCAAGCGTGGGGATTATGGCAAACTCCCCCTTGAGGGAGGCCTTCGTTCAGCAGTGGAAGTCTTATGGGTGAAGATGATGAAATGGATATGGAAAAACATGAGAATTTAGTGTTTTTCTTTAATCCACCTAAATGTCGCATAAAATATTCCACACTTCAAAATATTCCTCCAAAACATAATAAAATCAAGATATTGTGTATATAAATATCGATGCATATTCAGTATTCCATTGCCCGAATAATTCCTAGTTGCTATATTATTCATATATTTATACGGCAATTGCAACGGGCGGGGATATGAAAAATAATAGGTTTCTACCTGAGATTGGGGTGGGAATGGAGGGCCCAATTATAGGCATAGCTTTAATCTTGCAGTATTGTCTGAATATTAAAAGTTACCTCTAACATAGGTTATGTAGTCATCACATTCATTTGAAGGGTTGAGCAGAAAAGTATTGTTTATTTTTTAAACCTACAACATACAAGTAGAGATATTTTTCTAACCAAAAACTAATACTTTTTAATTTAATAGTAATAATAAAGCAGGTGCAGTCTGAAACTAAGTTGTGTACCTGAATGACTCTTAAATGGCAAGATTGTTTTTGTAGTACTGTAGAATAAAGTAGTTCACTGTTGCTACGGCGTAGCTAACTTGATGATATCACGGCTACGCCAGCTACGCTATCGTAGCTGATAACCATCGGCTACGCGTAGTCAGTTTTCGTGGAGCTTTCTTGTGCATTGGACATGTGTTTTATCCGTGGCTAATAAACGGAATTAAATGTGATTTATCGTTTGAAAGATTTGTTTTTTTTTTTTGTTCATATGTAAAGCTTAAACTTAAGTTTTTCAGGACGTGTAATCAATGGCCTCAGCTCACATTAATATTGGTGTGAAAAGAAAAAAAAAAACAAACTATGTTAAGTCATATTACGTCAGTAAAAGGCTCCTTTTGTCTGCCAGCGTGATTAATTGTATGGTTCCCACACTGACGGTTGTGATGATGTTCATTGCGTGAAACTGTAACACTGTCGCTCATACACTGAATGATTAGCTAGCAATGGTTGCTCATAACATAGAAATATATATTTTATCTACACGATCATAGTTTATGTTTTAATACAATACAGTATTTTAACTATGAAAAGGTGTTTTCTTTTCGTTTTGGGCAAAAACATATGACTCTACTTATCTAAATGGTGATGATAGATTTAAATAATTGACCACAGAGAACTCACAACCTAAAAATAATAAAATATTGATCCACATAATAAAATAAATATTCTATGATGGCTAGGTAGACTGAAAGCATCTTAACACACCTAAGTCTTCAAATTTGCTTGATAGTTGTTAATCGATGTACGATCAAAAAATATTCAGGTAAGATACACTGATAGGCTTTGATGAAGCCTGTAGAAGTAGGCACCTTTAAGCTAATAGATATAACATAAAAAAAGCATTAAATGACAGATGATAGAAGATTGATGAATGTATGAAAGGCTCACGTTTGTTTTTATTTGTATATTATGTATAGATTGGTAAAAAATAAGTACCTATCTATTTTTTAATTAAATTGATTTAAATTATTCTGCCCCATAAAACCAACAAGGAAGAACCAGTTTTACATTAACTAACAGTAATGGTACGATGGTGGTGTTAAAATTTATAATTTTGAATTTTACCGTCGCTTTGCATCACTAAGAGCGAATTTTTCAACAATCGGATAAAACCTAGATAAGTTAATTCTCTGATAAGTGCATACAAAAATAATTCAATTTCAAAATTATAGGTAGTTAACTTTAAACCGACTATTGAAAAATCAGACCAAAGAAAAATAATTACAAAATATTTCATGTTTTCCGATTTCGTAATACAGATATACAAGTACGGCAAGTTACACGTTTTTCAATATTATTTGCTTCTTATCGTGGAGCACCTATCTTGAAGTTGTTGCCAACTTAATATATTCCCCTGATACTTTCGCCGTTAAACATCTTCAAACTTTATATCGCTACGCTTTCCGACATATTTTAGGTATCTCACAATTTAATGAACATATTTTCTAAAAAACATTGGAGAGGTGAAATACTTTAAGTTTAGTTGTAATTTATGACAAGACTTCGAGGTATGATTATTGCTTATTTAAAAAAAATATATATAAAATAAAATAGGTGAGTTATTCACAAACCTTTTAGCGAAACAAAGATTGAGGTTTCAGTGCAAGGTAGAACAATAGATTAAATTAAAGATTCCTGGAAAATTGCAGCCGGAATTTGAGGAGAATTCTTTAGACAAATTTTGAAACCGGGCAAAAAAGTCTTTAAAGAGATTTTGACTGTGAGACTATATTTACGCACGTATTTTTCTCACAACTAACACGTAAAGCCGAGACACTTTACTCGAACTAATAAAACTAAGCACAAGTTGCACATAAGAATAAGCATTCGTTAACAGTTAAATCAAACGGCTGGTTTGGAAGTGATACTAAGTTATGACGGCAAACGGCGGGACTTTCCTAACGTCTAGCGCACCAGTTGGCCGCAGTTTAGTTGGAAACGTAAAGATGCACAATTTGCAGTCATCGTCAGCTAAACCCAACTCAAGTTTGTTGATACTGTGGAATTTAATACATACCGACACGATGAAATATAAAACCATTATGATACGTAGATATTTGTATTTTGTAATGATTTTTTTAATTCGATCGTTTGTGAGATCGCATTTAAATTACTGTGTACTTGAAAATAAATATCAATATTTTATCTAATATTCCGATTATTTATTAGTAGTGTTGAAAAGTAAATAATTATAATTCTTTCTTTTATTTGTTAAGCAAGCACGGCACGCTCCAAACATATGTTATGATTGATAAAAAATAATACAGATGAAATATATTTAGATTCGAAACTTCGAATCTAAGCCAAAAATATCAGACCACATAAATCATACAAATCTTATAAAACAATAAACAATTCGTATATCCATTCCCTAGGGTTGTCACTGACCTCCGTGTGTCTACCAGCAAAACGATCTGTGTGCCGTCCAGTTAAATACGTAAGAGGATGCGCAACCCCTAATTGGATCACAATCGGCAGAGACGTAGGCACGCTCCGCCGCCGGTCTATAGGGACCGGTAAGAATCGACGTCTCCTCCGGGCCCCGATGTCATGCTTCGATAGTTTTGACTGAGCACCCTAATCAGTACTGAAAAGTTTACCGAACGGTAAGCGTGCGTGAATACGTTCTGATTTAATGTAAAAGTGTCAATTTAGGAAGTACGTTTGTTACGTTGACCACTTCAATTATTATTTACGAAACGGTTTTGAAATAAGAGGCAATTTTAAATATGCTCTATGAAAAATAGAAGATTTCACCATGTTTTATTTACCAATTCTCTTTTATTACTTATAGAGAACTACAATAGTGGTTTACCTCATTATTGTATTTGATATAGTTTGAGTAGCTATGCGGGAGAGTCAGTGGCCCGTATCGCATCGATTATTTCAATTTATTGCGACCAAAATAATTAATCGTATAAACCGTACCAAAAACCAGCTACGAGTAACAACGTTAATTAAGATTGCAAACAAATCTTAAGCCAGTTGATCGACGCGACTTCAAATCCGAAATAACAACAATTAAACAAAGGCGAACAAAGTTAAATCGGCATGATTGCGCGACGATTGCGCTGTCGATAGAACAAAACAGATAAAACTCTCATCAAATACAATCAGCGGTTGCCTGGACAGAGCTTAAAACTAGGCCTCTGTATCCCGCCATTTCCTCGGGGCGAATTTCATTACCACTAGCTTGGCCGGTAATCCCAAGCGGACAAGTGCCTTAATCTACCCCGCTTTCGGTTCGATTCCGACTCTTAAACGCGCCACTTGCTTCATTTTTACGTATAATCCATTTTTAATTGCCTTCTCACTGTACCATTATTAAATTTTCAAAGAGAAATTAATTACAGAGATAAGTTTTGAAGGCCGTCAATGCGACAATAGATTGTATCGGTGTTAATTTAGTAAAGAAAGCCGAGTTTAGAACACTGTTGTCATTGATTGACGTAATTCCTGGATTAAGATTTTATATTAGCAAAATGATCCGACATTGTTTGAGGATGAGATATAATCTGTGTTTGATGTAATTCAATGCAGATAGAACCAATTATTTAGAAGCTTTTGAAGTTCAATCTCGACGAGTACATTGATGATAAACTCAATAAATTAAAGGAACATTTTAAAGTGATGCGCATTAGCTATTATTAGACTAATTTCCATGTATAATACAGTAGCTAATATATAATATTATCACAGGAAAGTCGCTTAATTTAAATTTATATTCGCTTTAATACTGGTTGATGACAATCCAATAGCTTTAAAATGTTCAAATAGAACATTTGGAGCTCAGACACAGTTATAATAAAACGTGACGTGAGATCGACGCGCGTCTCTGTCTGTCCCTGCAAATGGGCGCGGATAAATCGAAGACTGCAGTTACGATTAGTCGATGATTAATGCTCGCACTGCGACGCCATCTGCTGAATTAATTGCTTCATTTCCTCTCGACGGCACCAAATGGAATTTTGTATTTCGATTCGTAAAACGTTCGACGTTTTTGTCCAGCTGGGTACACTTGTTCAGGTGTGTTATGGACTCTGTGATTAATATTACTTCACGCCCTAACGAGAGATTTTTGACACAATTTATTTTCGACCCCATCGAGTGGCCGCCTGTATGGGTTTTTCAAAATAACCAATTAATTTTATAGGATAAACATAAAACCAGTGCCATATACGAGCACAAAATTCAACGTCTCAAAAACGAGTTAGACCTTTGTGCGATTCGAAACTTTTGCACAAAAGGGGGCCCCGCATGATTTGTGAATGCGTGTAATTTTTCAAACGTCATATTTTTTGCAACAGTTCCACCGACCTACGGAGTAAACTTCGCTATTGTAGAGGAACGACTTTTTGGAATGTTTTCGTCTTTCCTTAGCGCTTTGTTATGGAAAGTTAGATAGTGTTGGTCGCGGGAGCACCGGTGGCATCCGTTTTCGCTTAATAAATTTGGATGTTCAATAAGGATTTGGGTACGAAGTTCTGCTATGACAATGTTACTTGATGTCGAATGGGACTAGAGATTGTACGAATGTGGTCGAGTTGTGAGTGCAAATATTGGAATTTTCATTTCTGAGACGCGTGATGAACTAAACGGCAAGCGCGAGTGAGTAATGGACAGGTGAAATTGATCCTAGCCTTTCTGTTGGGTGATCCTTTGTCGGATTGGTTTGCGCGTAGCCGTGGAGGCTGTCATGTGAGCCCGGGGCTATCTGTTGATAGCTGTCGGCGCATCTCGCTCAGATTGACGGGCTTTTCAGACCGAGCTAAATAGAATTTTACAGCGCTGTATTGTTGTACTGTCAGATATCAGTCTTTGGTAAAAACTGAAGCTCCGGTGGGTACGGCTATTGTATAGTGTTAGCTGCAGCACATTTTGATAGCATACAATGTGAAGAGAAACAGGTACACAGGTACGTCAAAGCAAATATGCAGATGCGGAATAATTGAAGTTAACTTCAAATCTGAGGAAAACTTAGAGTGTAAAATGCGCCAGATAATGATTTATGTTAAAATACATAATATAACAGTAACATAACAACGAATACGAGAACACAAGGCGCAAATACCCTAGTCTTGTCAAAGTGCGTCTAGTTCAAACAAATGAAGTAGTTTCAGTGGAACCTCGTCAATTCCCAGACAAAGACGCTCTTCGTTTGACATCATTAATATCCAAGGAACACGAATGGCTCGGGTGAAAGGAGTGCTTTCACGGCTTGCGACGATGCACTCATATTTCCGGATTTCATTCCCTCCCGAGCGCACTATATTACACATAGCAAATCCAAATGTCATCATAACGTAACCCTGCCGGTGTTCCCTGTAGATTGTATTAAACAAAGGGGAATTAAATAGCAGACAGTGCGGTGTACCGAGCCGCGACCAACGCGGGCACGAACCACTTTATTCCACCTTCTGTACCGAATGCGCCCGTTGTACTTACGTCACGCATTCCAATTTTTATTTTTTGAAATAAGCCAACGTGAGTGCGCGTAATTTTGTTTGTGTTTTTAAAATTGCTGCGTATTTTTGTGGCACGGTTTTTGTTGCACCGCTTGTTGCCATCTAGTGTCAGAGAAGCGAATATTCGAGCGCTATTATCTTCGTGACAGTTTCACTGTTTATTATCCTCATACGTCGTGATAAATAGTAACGTACCTTTATTATTCACGAGTCAAAAGTAAAATCAATACAGCAACCTAAACGTACATTGTGGCGCTCGAAATGTAAATTTCAATTAATTTCATTAATTCGTCATTGTATTACAAAACAAACTGATTAAGTAAATAAACATTAGGCGTTTTCGATTACAATTTCACCGTCGAAATGGCAGCTACTTAATTAACATAATCCCGTTGCGAAAATAAGCAAAGTTAATTTTAGTTAAAACATCGAACATTTAACGTTTTAAATTTCCCGTAAACACATTCACGGGCGCGCCTGATCATTTCGAATTCGGTATGTAGATGGTCGTTTTTCAAAAAGCGATTTCACCTCCAACTACATTCATTTACACATAATAATTGTGTTCGGTCGCGGCTGCCGACTCATTATCATATAAATGAGAGAGAAAAAGCAACGGTCGGCCATTAATCAAGAGAATGGAGCAACAACACTGGCTAATACACTTATCAACTTTAATTCAATAATCCGGCGGCGCGAGCGCCTGCCCTCGACACTCGACTTTTCGTAACGTGAAAAATAACTGGCAAATGGAACGCACGACCTCACACACTAATCCCAATTAATTGCGCCATACTACAATGGCATTGTAACTTTTAACTGGACTTAAATGGTAAATAAAAAACCTTTTGTTTCCGACTTCATTTCATTTCAATTGGAATTGAAAATCAAATAGAAATTACAACGTAAATTCTACGAATTGTATTTCAAAATTACAATACAGTATTATTTCAAATAATTCACAAAGCTTTTATGAAGCAAAATATATACGAAATATTAAATCTTGAATTGTTACGGATGTCATAAATACTGTGCAAACAAATACCTGCATATTTTTGTATAAAAATTTATCATTGCAGAAAAAAATGGCGGTAACCTGCCAATGCAATACCAAAATTAGATCCCATATTTTATTTGGGAATCGTATGTGAATTTATGTTATTTTATATTACTTTCTTTTTGCTAGAAAAGGTTAAATTTTCTCAATATTTTATAAATGCATATATTGTTTAACTTAATTCAATATTCAGGTGTAGAGGTAGTTACAAGAAATTATTAAAAAAAAACTAGTTATTGCAGAATATGAACGAAGGAACCTTCAAAATTTATTTCACTTAAGTTTTATACATATAATTAAAAAATATTCAAGTGTTTTAAGGCTTTAACTACATCAATGAAATTTTCCTTAACATGAGAAAGTAAGCTATAAAAGTTAAATGTTTCTTTCAAAAACAGGTAAAATTGTTATTGCTATAACAAAGTCGTCTGAACTTGCAAAATTATTACAAGGACATAAATAAAACGTAGAGGCGTAGCTCCGTAGCAGGCGCTACGACGGCCTCCGCGGACGTAGCACTTGCTACGGCGTGAACTGAAAATTTGGAGCATCTAAACTGTTAAACTCCTTAAAACTATTATCATAATTCTAGGCTAACATTCTGTCATGGAACTGGTCTTTGCTCTGTTTTCAGCAATTCCCTGCATCCTGTACACCATACAGCTATTAATTTAAAATATGGAATGGACGATCTAAAATGTATAATTTTGAAGTTTGAGTTTGAATTTGTATTTTGATACCTACTTTTTAGTGATCATTTTTGTACTATCACTCATGCGTAGATCAATCTGCGAGGTTAATCAGAGCTTGCTATGATCAGTCTTTGAGTGACAGTTATTCATCGAGACCTGTCCATACCGAAGTTAAGCAGTTGGCCTCGGCTGTTACGGGAGTCAGCAGCTCAAAAAGTCTTCCAGAAATTGAATGGTGGCGGTTAGATGGCAGATGCTCTAAGTAAAATACTGAAATTCAGTCTAAAATGTTCTGTATGTACTGATATTAAGTCAGGAAAAGGCTAGGCAGATGATGATTTTTGTAATGTGCTATTTATAAGGCAAATTTAAGTGTATTCGGAATTAGCCAATCCCTGCTATTTATAAGATTAAATTAATTTTGGTTTGTTGAAAAATTGACAGTGATTCGTGAACATTTTAGGTATTAAATTATAATTGTGCCTATCAATGTTATTTTGTATTATTCTGATGTTCGTTAAAACAGTAAATTATAATAAATAAACGTGCAAACTACAAACACAAAGGTATTTATCACAGACAATGGAACAGTGAAAATTAATAAGAGGGCAAAACTATCACAATGCTTACAACTTTAGTTCTCTGTCTGAGGCAATCGCCTTAAAATCCCATTACCTAATTCTTCGAACAAAGCCGAGGTAATTCGGGAAAATATTATTATTATAATAAGTACGCTTTGTCTAAATTTGAAAATCAGCTCCGCTCTAGTTGAGAGGCCGACGGTAAGGTTTTGCGAGGCAATTTCATGCTTTCGTGAGCTCATGCACCAATGGCCTACCCACTAGAGAAATTTCACTAACACAAAGTTATGATTAATTGAGGCAATAACGCGAAGACTGGTACATTGTCCTGACCGTTCAAATCCTTAGGGATACCTTACACTGTAGTCAGTGCAGCGATTGGTTCGTAAGAAACTATCGTTCATCTTAATTAATTAATCTAACGGTGAGCAGATTTTTAGAGTTTTTAAGTGTAATGACGTGTTTTTTTTTTTGGTTTATATTAATCTAGCTTCCGCCCGCGTTGTTTACGAACCCGTACATTTTTCCGGGATAAAAAGTACTAAGTACTAAGTAGCCTATGTGCTATTCTAGACTATAATCTATCTCTGTGCCAAATTTCATTCAGATCCGTTCAGCCGTTCTGGCGTGATTGAGTAACAAATATCCATCCATCCATCCATCCTCACAAACTTTCACATTTATAATATTAGTAGGATTATGTCGCAGTGTTAAGGCAATCGGCTCGCCGCCTATTACATGGGATTCAATAACGGCATCGGTAAATTTGGATGTACAATAGTACACCTCTGCTTAACCCTTGGGGGAATACAGGCGTGATGCTACGTGTTACCTGCCTTCTACGTTTAGACACGTGTTTCTGACTAAGTCACAATTTTTCTTTCGAATCCCGTATGTGTCGGATCTTTTCTCAATCTTTCTCACTCCCATCAATTGTCAAAATCCGTAATAAAATCTCATCTTTTCCTTTTTCAGATAAATAATTCGATTTAGAAAGGTGTACAAAAGTATATACAAAATAAGCTGATTTTTTTAAATAAAATGTCTTCTTGATAAAATAATTCACGTAAAATATACAAATTCTTTCGTAAATAGACTCTATATGTATATAACACGCAGATTTAAAAAATGCAAATGATCTGCAAAACATTCGCTATCTATAATTTAATCTCAAGCACGTATAGAAATATAATGTAGAAGTTCAGTCACACGACTCATAATCCCTGAATAATAACTTCGAATATCTAAATCCTCCTTCAACTAAAATCTCTACTAAGTTGAAACTATGAAACCTTTAACGCAAAAAGGTATAATAGTTGATTGGCTACCGGTTATGTTGTAACGAGTTTTTAATTAAACTCGAGTAGATTTCATTACTTAGAGCCGAGTGCCACGTGTTGCTCACAGACGCAGCGCTGCAGCGTAAAAGTCTCAGCTTAGATTTTTCTCGAAACAATGCCTATACAGCACTCCGTGCTGGATATTCCTTACAACAGTTTTGACTTTCATAGCGGAGACAAAGGAACTTCCTACGTCCCAACAAAAACTCATCCACGCCAGATGATGTGTCTATGGCGAGAAATTGCAAAAAAAAGAAAAAGTAACTTCTACGTGTCTCTATGTATGTATGCGTGGAATTTTAAAACGAGCCGTATTTTTCCTCCTTCTCGCTGAAGAAAACTGTTGCGGATGCGAGAGGATAGACAAAGGAGGGCTCTCTATACTTTGTTAGGTATCTGGCGAGTAAAAGCGAATGTAGATGAGTTGCCGTCGCCCCGCGGCCCCCTGCTTAACTACTCGTACAAACACAAAAGTCCTTACATAAATCTTGTCCTCGGGAACTCGGCGCCGGCTCACCTTTCTGTTCCTCTACAGAGGTAACGCACTTCCACCCTCCGATGAATTCGATAACACAACAAATTAGAATTTCTCTTCGCACCCGCTCGAATAATGATAAAAATTCGAATTTACAGCCCTTAGCGTCTAAGTCTAAATAAATAAATAAATAAATAAATAAATAAATAAATAAGTACGCTTTACAGAGTTACACCTGAGTGGCTTCTTTATTTTGTCGACACGTTTACATTGTTCGCAAGCATAAAAACTGCTTTGAAGTAATATACATTCTTTTTTGTAGTAAAATAGCAATGATACAATTATAATGATTTGCTTTTAACGTAACGTTGCTTTAGTAAGAAAAACAGACAGTATAATACGTCTCTATAAAGTGATTCTTATAAAAATCTAAGCAAGAGAGTCAATGTTTATCCAATTAAATAAGGCCATTCAACCCTCCGTTATAATTAGACAAATGTTCTCAACGCAATAGATAAAGGGCATGCGCATGTCACAACAAGCGAGATAACTAATCCAAGTCAATAATCACAATAGATGCCGTTAGGATTCACAAACAAAAACACCCTTGTCATACAAATTAGCACCTTATGTGTGCTATCTAAAGCGTATAATACAATGTAATTAACAATTACTGTTAGCGTACCATACCAGTGAATGTTCATAGGGGAACTTTTATGATGGCAAAACCACCTTTACTTACGGCTTTTGGATTTAATTAACAATTTCCTGGAAAGTCTTTGTCATGTGAACCACAAGAGGAGTGACATACATACCTATATACATATTTTACATGCCTACTGCTAATTAATTTTGCTTTATGTTAGGCTATATTGCATTCGGATTGAAAGAATGTTAGATGCAGGACAAGTTGAGTGAATTATAAAGCTGTGCTAATTAAGGCGACAGACTGATAACCTATTATTATTTATGAGCCGTTTTCAGTGGCGGATTAAGATTTTTAGGGCGCGAAAGGCCTCAAGGGGCAAAAGGGTTGTGAAGCAAAAAAATTTTAAATATGAAATTATTTTATCTAGAAGGTGATTGATTCTCTGTGGTTTTGCTACAATTTGGCATTTAAGGTTTCAAATTCTGTATAAAATAACAAGCGTTCTGAACGCTTGTAAGAATATTTTTGAACGATTTATTATATTTTTCTTGTTGAGTAATCGACTCCTATGCTAGTTGTGTGTTTTCAATTTGATTATATTTAAGAGTGCTTTTAAACAATGACAGAACGGCAGGCGCAGTGGTTGAAGGATCAACTGCTGTGCTACGACTCGCGATTGATATTGAAGTAATTCGCCTAAATTCGGTTACACCATATGTCCATGGAAGTAATAATAATGATATATTAGTTATATATTTCTTTTCATCGATTACGCGTACGTGAAATGTTTATAAACTACTTTGTTTACGAATAGAATGAATTTATATATTTTTTGCTTAACTCTAGTTTCAAGATAAATAATTTAGAAAGATCTATTTTCAAAAAATAAAAAATAAAACTTAATTTCACGACTACGAGCAACAGAGTCGCGAATACTGCTAATTATATTCATAACAATTACATTCTTGGTCAGGTCTTGATATACATATCGGAACATGTATAAAAAGAGAGATTTTAATGCATATATCATAGCCCAAGGTTCGTACGTATATGCATATAAATCAGCTTCCACCAACCGCCAAAGACCGCTACATGTAAGGAAAAGATCTTTCGCTAATATTTCCTCTATGGATCCTACCTTACATCATCTTGATACATAAATACACACGGATCCCGGTACACAAGACTAAAGGTGTCTGGGCTTACTCGCAAAATGGATGTGTACACATTGCGTTTAATTATCATCAATTAATTATCATTAAGCGCCATAGCCGTATAAAACACGGCAAACAATTGTACGATGCTTTGTAACAAACTGCTGTAGGTACAAAGGAATTTGCGTAAATTTCTGCCTATATACAACGGGTTTTATTTAATTGGGAATAAGCTGGGAATTCTTATGCCAAAGAAAGTATACAAAGTCGACTTAGTAAATTTTTTTTTGTCATCTGTATTGTTTTTTATGGAAAGTTCACACTTGACCACAACTCATCATTGTTTTTATGATTAATCCAGCTTTGTAGAAAAATTTTGGAACCCCCATTTCATCCCCATAAGGCAGAGTTTTGAAAAATCCGTTTTTAGAGGATGCCTATACTTTATACTTACTTGCCAAATTTCATGTTTGTAAGCGTCATAGTTCCAGAGATTTTGTGATTAGTCAGTTAATGTATAGAGGTAGTAGTATTTCGCTTTTCTATAAGCATATTTGTGCAAAGCTATCCTCGTTGTCTCCAGAGTCCAATTAAACAAAACTTTTTGTGTAATTGTTCATGTTGTAGGCAGAAGGAGTGCTTATTTCAGTAGCTAAAATTTTACTTACTTTGTATTTGTGTTACTTAACTTTTCAGGTGAGCAAAGTTAGCTTATATCTTTAGGCAATATGATCTCTCTCCATTTATAATGCATTGTAGTAAGAATAGCGCACTATAATAAAATTAGCTACACGCCTCCAAGCACACTGCCTTGCTGTCTATTTCCTACAATCGATTCTAAGAACTTGGTATAACGAGGTTAGAATATGATACCTAAACGAAGTTTATACTTCCCAGAAGAACCGACTGCGTTCAATATTTATTGCTTATAAAATATTACTCATTCTAATTTCGACAGCAGGGTGTAATATTTAAGCGATGACGAAAAACTGTTGTCAATCTCAGCGCTGATTAACCGGGCAGGGGTACTCCGAACTCCGGACCCCGGAGATTGTACGCGTTTGCCGCGGCCGTGCATCAAATATTCTACAAGTTTATTCGTACTAAACGCTTTCACTGAAAATGAGACTATAAAGTTTCTGGGCGACGCAAAATGATTCTATTACGAATATGAAATGTTATTACCTCGGACGGATTATAAGCAGGAGCAGGTTCTCACAAATGAAATTGCTTCCCTCCTTTGGAATCCATTTTAAGGATGAATGATATAATTCTTACGAGTAAAGTCTTTGTCGACTTGGATGCGTTTATTACAATCGTTTCCGACAATGGTGACAGCATTTCGGAATTATGTTCTTAAAATCGTTACTCCGAAATGTTCCCAAAAAAATATAAACAAACGATCATTTAATTCAATCAGAAATGTGTTAATTATATTTTTATTACCGATTATAAGATAATACAATATAAACGTCGATAAAAGCTCAATTCAAATTGAAAGGGCTCATTGGATTTTTAGAAAATTGGATTTTATGTGGAGGGGCGGCAATAACGCGCTTACTCGTATATTTTAAAATAAATTGCTTATTATAATACCTACGGCTTATCGCATTTTAGCTATCGTAAACTGGCGTAAAGACAATTTAACCAACATTGAATAGTTTGGGGATGTAGGTAAGGTGGATATGGTGTTACAAGCCTATTGTTACAGTCGCTATAACGATATTGTAAACTAGTGATTATGATAACGATGTTATTATTAAACTTTCCTATTTCGATCCCAAAACAATTGTATGCCTTCTTGTTTCTTGCTAGGTTACGATTCAATACGGGTTTGGGTGTTTTTGATCATACTATAGGGATAAACAGAAGATAATAACTTACTTTGAACCATATTCTACTTCATATAACAGACAAATGAGGTCCGCTTTTAGCGAGGAAATGTAAAGAATTAAACAACGTATTTGCAAAAAGCATTATACTGTGTTGAATCCTTGTTAAAACAGGTATTCACCACGGCATAATGCTTTTATGAACCTTGACGGTCAATCTTTGCCTTTGCCCAACAGTGGGATAATGTGGGCTGACAGTAGCAGTACTAAGTCAAATAAGATAAGCTGAAACTCTACATGAAGAAATGGTACAAAATAATACTAGAAATATGCAAATAGGTCTTATATCATTACTAGATATATCATTTTCTTTCTTTCACCTCCTGACATAGTCCTATCGAGATAAAACGAATCACAATATTTGGCAGATATACTGAGTGTGTCGGGAGATACTACAGTATTTTATACGTTACAGTATATTTTTATGGGCAGTGATCGTTCAATATTTTTTATAGGCTGTGAAAACTGTGAATGCAGACAGCCAGATGGAGCGAAAAGCTATCCAAAACTGAACTCAAAATGTCAAATGCCAGCGTAAGGAATTGCTTTTGTTACTTCTCCATTCTGATGATTTCCTAGTATTTGTTGATTATTGACTACATGGCAATTTTTTTTTTTTTATCGAAAATCATTTGATATAAAGCTACCCACTATTGCATCACGATTTCTGGTGACAGGACCACCACTAGTATTCAATAGTAAAATCAGCGATTTATGTAATCTATTGTCTTTAACAATTAATCTACTCTGTAAAGTATATGCTATTTCATAATAAATTGATAGGTAAATTTTTGTTTATTAGATCATTTATAAATAAAATCTCTTTTGAATCTTCAAATGGTCAGCCACTTTTGTCGCAGACTATAGATAGTTCTGTATGTCATCATCATCATCATCAGCCAGAAGACGTCCACTGCTGAACGAAGGCCTCCCCCAAGTGGGGGGGTTTGCCATAATCCCCACGCTTGGCAGGCGGCTTGGGGATCGCAGTGGCTCACCGATTAGTGAGAGGATGCTGCTGCCCATCCTCCGGTGTCTGGTCGCAGTTTTAAGACGTACCCGGGTCTGTATGTAATGTTTTGCTAAGTTACCTTATGCTCCATTCTCGAAGCTTACCTGTAAACAAAACAAATAAAAAAATTAATACCACAATTAATCATACAGAATATTTTCTACAGTTACATATTAATTTATTGTTCGTAGTTATCCCTTATAGGGGCGGGCAGATTTCCAAACGGATTCAAACCTAAGTCCGTTGGCATCACTTGAAACCAGATGTAACAGTAACACATTCGGTTTAACGACCATACACAAACTGTGCATGACTATTCATATATCTAATCATAAAACAAAGTTCCTGATAGTGTTTGTCTGTCTGATATACTATATAATGAAAACGAATAAATCAGTTTTGGTTCAAAGAACCTATAGAAAGTTGGTATTTAAAAATTACTTGTACTTAATACTACGCGATGTTGATAAAAATGATGTTATCACAGTTGGCATAATTTAAATCAAGGCATCTATATATCGTTTTTTTTTTTCTTATCGCTACCCCATGTGGGTTCCGTATGTGAGTGATAAATATTAAAAAATACCCTTGATTTACAAATCTTTTGAAACTTTGTAAATACAATAAAAAATGCAGCTCTTATATTGTTCTACTTATTTTCCTTCTTCTGGCACCACTATGCTTGCCACAAAAGAGCAGAAATCGCCTTAAATAAAACATTTCTAAAAAAAAGTAAGTGTCAAGTGTGCATTTTTTTTCTAAGTACTCAATGATTTTAAGCTTACATTGACATAAACAGCTGTATTATATTCATGTACATATTATAATATGTACACACATCTTATCCTCGAATCACTCGAGTGGAACTTCTAAATATATTTCAAAGGAGAAACAGTTACAAGTCCCCACCTACTTAACCCATTAACTCTTGCTTAGGATATGTTTTTAGTGGTCTCAACTTACTGCTCGCTATCTGATGTTTATTTTGTTAAGTGGTAGATTTTCTTAAGTATACTTGCATAAGTGTTACAGTGAATAAAATGGAATAACCGTATCCCTTGTATTTATTTGAAAGTGTCTTCTCAGAAATAGAAAATGGTCCTAATATCCGCGGTTGATGATATTTCAATTAACTTGTTGTTAAATATACATATGTAAGTTTTATATTGTTATATAAATACCTATACCATGACTGGCAAATGAGAGGTAAATAGTTTTTATAACATAAGCATAATACATTATTTACACTAAATACACACACTTAATGTAAGTGCTACGTCAACAACAGCCATATCCAAAAAAATCTACGCTATGAATTAATTTGATTATAATTCAATTATTAAAAGCACCTTGGCGTCTCAGCAAAAGCCTCTCTTAGTGCGTCGAACATATCATTTTGCACTTTAATTAATCCACGGCGGCATGATAGATTCTCAAAGCTTTGTAAGATTTCCTGCCCTCATCTTGGATTTAACAGAGTACAAAATACTTTTAAAATGGCGAATCGCTACCGCTAACACTACGTTCACAGTGTAAGGTCCGGCGCAGCGGTGCGTGAGGGCCCACAACCCACGGCCGCGTGTCTCTGGCAGCCCATGAAAACAAATGGTTCATAATAAAGCATTAGGTGTAAGGGCCTTGTACTGTCTTCAGTAGCTGTTCTCGATAATTGGACTCGTTGTTGTGACTATATGGACTGGTTATTTTTGAAAACAACTTATTTCATAGAATTCTGTATTAAGATTGTGACTGATTTCATCGTGCATTTTCACTTGTGTTTTAATTTGACGTAAACTCTATTACTATGATATGCTGCATGCATCCGACGACTGCATGATAGACGTGCAATATTGAATACGATTAAATGCGTTAGCGCATGCGTCACGAGTGTTAATAATACCCAGCGCAGGAAGTCCGTAGTTTAGCCACTGCGCCAAACGTGCTATCAAACTTAAATCGATACTTCAATAAGATGGTGGTTACCAAGATGCCTGCCAAGCATGGTGATTAAGCCATTATTCTCATGATTGTCCAAAGGCTCATATTCAGCAATTAACGTTTCCGAGTTAATATATCTGACCAAATTGAGTTACGGGTCTTATAGACGAACGGCAATTTAAGGGCAAGCGTACGTGACGCTGCACCCTGACGTGTCTAAAGCAGCCATCGATGCGTTGATGACAGCCGTCTGCATTACCAACGACGGCTGCAGTCACCCCTGTCGTCAGCAAAGTAACACTCGCCTCTACAAAGAGCGCTTAGTCTTCTGTCAGCAGTGATTTCTATGTAAATCTAGGTGGCTCTAAAATACAAATCTCTGCTGCTGAATCATTGACTAGATTATATAGCGGAGATTTATTCTAACTCATCTGAAGGAAAAAGTGCTTTCCTAAACGCGTATTTTATTTTTATCGGAATTATAGTTCTACCAACATTCAACACGATAACCGAGTTGATTGAGGAAATTACGTTATTTACTTTTTTAAAATGCAAATCTGAAGCTGATTTAATTTTTTATTTAAAGAAATATAATATTTTTTTACAGCTACATGCTTGCGAGAAAATTGAATAACTAAAATAAGATTGTACGTGTGTTGAAGTACTAAACGAAATGTAATCTAAATGTACTATTGTATATACATACATCCATGTACTATATACCTAAATAAAAAAGTTTTGAGTTTGAGTACAAATTAAGCGAAACATATAATTCAGTGACTAATCATAAAATACCCGGATCTATATAACCTACAAACTTCAAAATTTAGCGGATTCCTTATATGCTTGAAAAGGTGATGAAATGGCGATTCAAAGTTCAAATATATAATATAATTATCATCATGTTCTGTTTTCATCCAGGTTGTATCTGATTTGCGTTTCGGCCTGATGGCTAATCAAAGTCTAAGTCTGTAGATAAAAATACAAAGATTGATCGTCCAACCAACAACGGTAGGTTGCTATCAGTTCCTTAGTAGGTCATCTAAAATTGTTGAATCACAAAGTCGCAAAACAAATCTTTGTCCATTTGTTTAGTTCTATTTTATCTGTGTCTCTGACACTTTGTGATTAATAATTTCCATCCATTGCCTACGCACTTACACTCCACTTTGTTTTTGTCGCTTATGTCGTTAATTATAAGTATCGCTCTGTTTCAATTATGTCCTGGGAGATTTACAACGATTATTATTCAATGAATTAGAACGTATTATTAATATGATTTCTTGTTCAAAATATAATTTCACAAACTTTTTTAACCTTAATTTATTTTCCTCAAAATGTATACGATTATGTACCCTTAGAATTCGGCATACAAATAATCACAGCACAAAAATTAAATAAAATTTTGTCTAAGCAAAATAAATTTTCTGACATCAGGCTAAATTCCACAATCACTCATGAAATACGTCTTTCTAATTACAGAACACATTTCAGAACTGCTGAAAATTACGTTTTTGCGAATCTGTATCATTAGTGTAACACTGAGTGAAATTGACTTAATATCTCGTGAAAATATCTTAGTAATCGTTCCATATAATAATTCTAGTGGCCGCAACATCTTGACAAATTAGATTTTTAGCGGGTATTGCTGGCTAAGACTAAATTACAGCTGACTTTGAGTCGAGTGCAGGCTTTTAAACGTGAATTAGAGGCTACGTCGCTCAAACGTTAATGGCGTATTGTGACTGAGTGAATGTCGCGAAAATTATGTGGCCGTATCGAGATTTTTAACCGTACCACGGTCTTTGGTAAGAAAGGATGAAGATTTAATTTTGATAGAGTGTTTTCAAGAAAGGAACTGAAATTTACGTTATTTCATTTTATGAAACTTCAGCTTTGTTAATTTTTAGCTCGTTGTATATTTAATTACACACAATACCTACACATTGCGAGGGTATGCAGTGCCAAAAACATGGCTATAAACTGCACAAGCTGAAGATGGGAGAAAGCTGTAATAACAACATACAAAATGGATGTTTCATCATACCTTCGCGTCTATATTAAATATTAATCCGGACCAAACCGAGTTAAAGCGATGATCACAATTGCGCTCAAAACTTTTTGTTTGTTTTTCGAAATCCGCTTAACAAAACATACCAACGTTTTAAATTTTACACGTATGCCTGCAATTGTTAGGTCAGAATCATGATATTATAACATTGTGGGGAGCACCGCGCGGCGTAGTAACATAATCGGGTCCTGCCCGCCATCTGCCGGATGTTTTACAATGTTTATGAGTTCCATCGGGAAGCGTACATAAATTCTGACGATTGGACGTGTACGCACGATAACGATACAATGGTCCAACCGTATTAAGCCCCGTAATTGTTTACAAGTAGCTGGGAATAGCTTCAAATGACAGTATCGTGATCGAACTGTTAGTTTAGCGAACAGCCTATAAATACGAGTAGCAGATACTGCTCTTAGGTATTGTCAATACCGACTTTGATACTATATAGTTTATTGATCCTAAATTTCAGTTTCTTGCAAAGATATAAACTTTCGAATAATTTTATAAATAAAAGGCTTGTAAATCTTGTTAAACTCGCAAAGTTAAAGTTAGCCAATGATATACAACGTAACAAAGTTAGCGGACATCTACAAAACAGGAAAGAGTCCCAGGATCATTTTAAATTCAGTATTAATCCTCGAACCAAGTCCCGAGCATCGTTTCTTCCATACTTTGTGGGATTTCCGAAAGAAAGCTGCTCCTACAAACTTCCATCCAAACTCCCGTGTAATCTTACTTATAAAAATAAACTTTTGCATTAACTGATTTCGAATCAGGGGTGAGGAACTTCTCAAGGTAGGCCAGCCTATACCGCCGTCGCTTCCGTAGAAGTTGCAGAGTCAATCAGCCAGAAAATAGAAACAAATAAATACACGCTTAGGTAGTTTTGACTTGATAAGCGTAAGTAGACTTGGGCTCAAATTTATGGAAGAGTTCGGCAGATAATGTAAAAGTTGGCAGATAAGACAGGCTTTACCAGGCTTCGGCGCGCTCAGAAAAGCTGAATATTACCAACTGAGCTCCGAGGACTTGGGACAGGTTATGTTATAGTAATATTCGCGTTGCACGTACACACACCACTGCACTGAACAATGTTGTATTACAAATTTACACGTCTTTTCATGAAACACCTGAATGAAACACCATATACCGTTTTCTGAGAACATTATCACTATGTTCCGTGTTCGTGTTTAGGTCGTAACAACTTTACCTCGTACTTTTTTCTAGCAATATTATTTTCTATATGCTCGACTTATGGGTAATACTCATATAATTCATGGCAGGAATTCACTTCAAAAGAGACTCGTGTTCTATTTGCTAACGGGGGCCGTCGATTGGCAGATTTAAAATATCATTTTTCATAATAGGCATCTTTAGAAGTATTCATCGATTTGGCTGGGTATATACTAATTGAGGAAAATCCTCGGCAGCTTTGAAAGGCACGTGTCGTTTTAGACGAGAAATAATTTTTTTTTTTGTTATTTTTTGTGTGGTGTACGTCTATGTCAAGGTGTCAGGGTGCGTCTTTACTAATTTTATTATATTTAGAAGTGCTTTTACACGATGTCGGCACGGGAGGTGCAATGGTTGTGCGATGGACTGTTGCGCTACGTGTCGCTGGTTCGATTACCGCAAGCAACATATGCATATTTTTATGACTTATAGAAGATTGTTTGCCACTGTGGGTGTTCTCTTATATATACATTTTTCTGCATGCTTTCCCAGCGTGGTGGTGATCTGAGGTAAGTCCATGTCCAGAATGGAAAAACATTAGGTTTAGTTTTATTTTATTATATTAAAATGCTTATTCATGATTATCTGTTCATTTACCAATTGTAGAAATAGAAAGCCAAACCGATGTAAATTTAGAATATTATTAGCCATCATGAATAACATTACCTTTCATCATCATATATAATTGATTGAATCAAAACCGTTAAACTAGCATTACGTAAATGTGGGCTGATGTCATTCGATCAATTAACTACCATAAGTCTTAACATAGGTTACATTATTGCATTGATTTAGTATTCTTTCCATTACGGTATGGGCGATTATCAAAAATGATATCCCATACATACGCCAGTAGAAGAAGTATATAATTAAACGCAATACTTTCCTATTGCTGGACAAAACTTTTTCTTAAAACGCGAAGATTTTAGGTTGAAGTGCACCAGGCTGACCTGGTGTGGGTTGGCAGAATATGTATATACACCATCAAGAACCTTATGGAGCCCTCCTAGGTTAGGAGATTTCCTTACTGGTAATGCACATGTAGTCAATGTTGCCTGCAGTCAATGGTTTGAACTCAGACCTGCCTGCGAAGAAGGGTGTTGATTTAGTAAATAAAGAGGTACCTATACCTTGGCAAATTCCTAGAGTAATTAATTATAAGAAAAAGAAAATGTAGTGAAGTCTAAGTTAGCTTCCGAATGATTACATATGTATATATATTTATCTTTATATAAACTCCAGTATATCCGATTCCCATGTCGAATTTGACTTTGAAAAACCTTTGACTTTGAGCAAGTTTCGTGTTCATACTTGAAATAACTACGTAGATACCTCATTCATAGGAATTTATTGCTTTAGATTTTTTTTGTCAATGAATTTAAAAAACAAAGTAGTTATAGATACTTGAACTTAATACGGATTTAATTGATTTTGTTCGAAATATATCTGGAGAAGGTCCTATACGAACTTTGTGGCGGTAACTAATTCATTTTTATTAATACTTTTTTTATTTTTATTATACTTTTTTATCTGTTTTTAAGTATTTAAAGGATTTATTTCATCCTAATTTATTACAATAGTAATTCACTTCAAAGTAGTCAAGGATTCGCAAAAAAAGAATTACACTTAGCGAGTTACAAAAGCACATAGTTGTCAAAAGTCGGTCACAAAACAAACGTTCGAATTCTAACTGCGAAATCTTTGTGAGCGTTTAGCATTCTGAAACGTTTGTCTTTGCCTCGAGTCGCCTAAAATAAAATACATCAAAGTTAATCGAAGTCGACTCTCAATTTGAGAGCAACATTCTAATGTCTTAAAATCCTCTGTGAAAGGTTCCCGCTTCTTTCATGCAGAAAGATCTTGATTTTCGATTTTTTTTTTTTTCATTCCCCTTTCTTTTCGGCAAGCGTTAGAGATACGTGTCGTACTTATACCGTAGCTGAGTGTAATTAAGGTGCAAAGATACCCGAAGTCTACCGCGTAGAGAGGCTTGAGAGCCCTCAATGGTCGGCTGTGTACTCAAAACCGATGAGTGTTACGTAGACTGGCGTTTCTCCTCTATTCGTGCGTCTGCGCTCAAAGATTCAAACCGAACTTAATTGGGATAAAGTTGCGGTTTTTGTTGCCATTGCCTCGTTAATATTTCTCTTTGAGCTTTTACCAAGGTGGGTTTCCAGTCCCGCCTACGTATTATATTCGTCAAAATAAAAGTTACCTTAACGATGTTAGATCAACGAGACGGTATAGCGAAGCCAACTCGTTACAACTTTCGCGCACTAGCCTATTATATCGCACACCTAAATGAACTAGGAGATGAAACAGACAGAAACATCGAACCCAATCTTATTACGGTGCCCTAACTTATATTCCACATTACATTAATTTCTCCGGAGACGTCTCGCAAACTAAGCAATAGCAGCTGCCTGCCCGGTCGCATGTTTATTGAGAAATTGCCTAATCTCGAAGAGCTACAAAACAAAACCACATTGGAAATGTTGAACTAAAGTATTTCTTCTCTCTAAGGATGCTAGTGGTGGTACCCTTGTCTGCGCTAACCGATCACACCCTTAAGGCTCCCGAATTACTGTCCGGGCTGATTACCGCGTCGGCCCCCGCGCGCCCTGCGCTACCCCCGTGCACCCCCGTCCTGTATCCCTACCGCCCCGGGCCCTACGTCAACTATTATTTGTGTTCCCTACTTATAATTTGTGCGCTGGAAAAGTTCCACAAACACCAGTCATTTTATTATACATAAGAAAACTTCGTTGGAACTTTTGTAGTGCGCTCCGGGATCGCCAGTTATTCTATTAGTTATCCAGTTAAACCAGATGAAATTGGACAATCGTAACAGCGCGCTCATGTCTTTATTTAATTTATAAGAAACAATTCAATATTACACGTTTCTATTTAATAAATCACGTATGAAAGAACTCGTAAAATGTTTTCAATGAATTGTTACTTTAATAAGTAATAAATATTTATGTAGCTAGGTGTGTGAGCGTTCCACGCAGAAAATAAATTTCAATTTATTGCCTCCTCTCCTTATTCTCATTAGAGTAAAAGATGAGCAAAACATTTTATCAGAAAACATCAACGAATATTTTCTATCGTAAATATCCTCTTCAAGCCATAAAGGTACACACAAAGAGGCAAAAGATTTTTAATGCTCTTATATTCTTGATTTTCCTTCAAAATGAAAAAAATGTGTTCATTGGCGCGAAACGAAATCATCGTCCCAGATACGTCTTTCAACAACAAAAGCTACCGCGTGCGTGTATAACATACTTTCCTTTAAACAGAACGCAATATTTACTGGCTTACATGTATCGTCTTAAGGGGATAAATAATGGAGTTGCAAATGTGTGTTTGGCATACGAGGGTTGAAGAACAGGGCTGCTGTGGACGGAATATGATAATTTGACGTAAAATACGAAGAAAAAATACATTAGGAGAAATGCAAGAGGCAGTATTGTTGTGTGAAAAAATGTTTTCTATCAATTTTGGTGGTCATGGCAAAAGTCCTTACAGAAGTGTTACATCAAATACTCGCTAATGAACCTACATATGTTCAATTTAAACTCACGTTAAAGTTATTATGGGAACACCTATCTGCCGTTGTAAAATAACTACCTTGGTCGTTATCGTCTGTTTGTGGAGCGTTCACACGATTCAAGTGAGAATGTATATGATTTTACTTGCCATCAATTTTTTTTTTATTTGTATTTTTATATAAATCATTATTCACTGTTATAGTACCATAAATTAGGGCTAAAATAAAAAAATATATCAATAATTATATTGTATTAGTTACATCTTTCATTGTATTAGGTGTATTTTTCTTGCTTGTAATATTTTTTTATCGACATGTTTTTATAATTTTGAAACATGAGCAAGGCAAACACATAATGCTTAAAAAGTTAGTTATATACACTGAAATATTTCATCAAATACTTCATCTTCTTTTAGAAATAACAATGTCACACATCTACCGATATTTAAATTAAGTACAGTGACCCACTAAACTGTTTAGTGCATATTGAACGGGGCTCCTAAGACGTAGGGCGGAGCATGTCCGACGCATCGGAAGATGGATCGCGGTGGTAATCAGTTAATGCATTATGCGGTTAACTACAACCAAGATGGAAGCGTACAAATATTAGTATGAATTAACCAGAGACACCTCTTGTGTTGGCGAGTGTACTTAGCTGGAGATGAACAAATATTTTAAGAAATTATGAGCGAGCGTTTTGTGAGCTCCGCTTGTTGAATTTAGTGCCCCACTATGTGTTGCAAGACTGATTTGAAAGCGATAATTGACATGATAATTAATTGTATGTTATTGTTATAATGTGTTAATTGATTACGATCAAATTACGACGATAATGGCCCAGATATAATTAATATCTCACTGATTATCAGCATTGTATTAAACGTCAATAATTCACCCGAACATAATCAAATGGAAGACGTAAATAACATATATTCAGTAGTAATAATTAATGAGTAAACAATACATGCATATTTAAAAAGTCCTCGGCAATACCGTGTGTGACACCACCACCGTACAAGGCCCGAAAGTAAGGTGCACATTTAAAAGATAGATGGCGTCATTCGGATAATTCTGTTATCAGCTGCGAGAGGGCGCCCCTGCGCTCGTATACTTAGACGGCCGTTTCCCGCGACGTTAAGTCCTTATAAAGGTAACTGTTCCACTGAAAAACTCCTATTTCAGTGACAAAGCACGCTCTTAACCATCCAAGTGAAAATTCTAAGAGATTTTGTGTTTACTCGACGAGATACTATCCGTATTGTTGCGTGCGAATAAAGTTTACTTGATTTTTACCTACGCCTATGGTTTCCCCATTATGTCGCAAGAAGTAAAATAAGGCTTTAGCGGCAAAACAAATAGCTACGATTATATCATGTCGCACATTCAGCAGATTACGAAGTGTAGCTATCTCTGGAGACAGAAATATCGTATAAGCATAGAAACAGAATTACTTTCTTCCAAAGTTTAGATTTATTGGCCATTGCGTAAGTTCGCTCGGCGGCGTTTAGTTGTTCTTAATACTAAATCATATCTATATGATTACAGATCGCTGACGGCTGAAAATAAGGTGAGCGACCGATTTATCGAATATTAATAATATAATTTATAATTGATGGTCTTTGCGTAAGCATCGATTCAATTTCGTGGAGTTAAAAATATGTCAGAGCAATATGATGAATAGGCACAATGCGAAGATTGGGGTTCACATTTCAACTGAAAATGACACATTCGTTAGCAACAGTGGGGCTCGTTTTATCGGTTCAATTCCTCCATTCAGCGTGGCATGCAAAAAGTAATTTGAAGTAGTGTGACGCATGAGCGCTTACTTATCTATTTTTGAAGGAGCGTAGTCCGCGATCCGTTAAATAGACTTAAAGTGAGTAGAGCCGACTTCCGCGCATGTGTGCCCCGGCACGCACCGCCTCACTCGTCTTGTCGCGTTGTGCTCAACATAACGAGAATTATTCTCAACACTTCAAAATGGAATGAAGTCCTGAGAATTCAAAATGTATGCTTTATATTTCATGACTTTTCCTGCAATATTCAAGAAATAAAATTTCATGTCAATTTTAAAACAATATTACTAACTACCAACTAATGAGATCGCAATGACAACAACAACAAACAACCATAACAAATCCGCACTATTACGGTTAGTTACAATAATTAAAAGCAGAAATCTGATTTGAACTAATCCCGCGCGGTACCGGATTTAACATTAGAGGCTTATACGATAAACAGACTGTTATATCAGAACATTTAGAACGTTTCTATTATACCATAACAAGGTACAATCGCCGGTAAAAGCGCCATATGACCAGCCCATGGAGTTTTAGAGGGCTAACAGAGTTCCGCCAGTGGCTAGTAACAATGACGACGCAGATAAAGGGGGTCGATAACGTGAAATAGCAACGTGAAAACGTGGCGAGAAAATAGCATTATTAACCTCTCGGGCATAATACGCGCGCCACTGCGCCAGATATGGTAATGATTATGTAAATCCCCCACTCACAGGTACATCTCAAGAACGTTATATACTTATTAAAACCAAGATTGCCCGACCGAGAGGATCCCATCTGACAAAAACTTTGAACCAACCCTCACTTCGCAAGTGTTTACAGACGCTCAATTTTTACGATGTTAGTAATTCCAAATCTCGGGTTTTCTGAAATCGGACCATCGACGTTGCAGTCTTACTTGGCGACTCTCTTTTCAATTTTCTTAGTTTCCCGCTCGAAGCAGGCAAGCATTGTATGGTAGATTCTTATCTCTCAAAAGCTATTTAGCTAAATGGAATTTACAGAGCCCGCACTGCAGTTCGACGAAGTACATTGTAATATTTAAAATCTTGAAATTTGAGTCTAAATCCAGGCATTGTATTACGTGTCTAAGATTTTTCAGGATTCATTTTATTGTGTTCCAGTTGCGGTTTCTTTAAATTATGCACTTTGCCAGATTGAAACGTTGAGTCCTTTTTGAAATGTTCCAGACTTATAAAGGAGAGTTAAGTATTATTTTAAGCGTCGTACTTAGAGTTTTGTTTCAGTAGTCGATGAACATTGCTTAACAATTACACAGCAGCGTTGTTGGAAATGTTTAACTTTAAGTACCTAATTGAGCTCCGTTAATCAAGAGAACGAAGTTTTCACAAGTGCTTAAATTATTTACCTCAAACATAAAACATCGACATTCAAAGCGTTTCTGGAATATTTTCGCTTACACAGACGTCGGGCACAACACAAAGTGAATTATACGAATAGAAAATATTGAAAGCGAGCTGAGAGCATCAAAAATACTGACGCTGAATGTTGTTAATGAACTTAATGAGTGAAGGAGCCGAGACTTGTATAGCGAAGGAACTTCACGAAAGCATCTCGCAAGTTTCAATTCGGAATGCTGTTACAACAGTGGGGAGACTTGTAGAACTACGAGAACAAAATGAAATGCATCATAAAATAAACGCGACGTAATTTCTGTCTCATATTTCAACATCTTCGGTTGTGCACGGATTGCTCATACGGTTTATTTTTATTTTACCTACCTTGTGGGTTGTGTTGTTATTTTGTGTTCCGTTTTGCTAGTGGAAATAGATTTGTGTAAGTGTAATAAAGTTGTATAAATGTCATGTGTTGTAAACCCAAACTGGTGCAGCGTCTTAAAATGTGTATCTTTTGAAATATTACTTTATATACTGCCAACAAAATAGCATAACCAGTCTAAGGCACTGTAAAGTATATAAAATGCTGGATCAGGTGAGATGCAAGCTTCTCTCTCCCCTTTCACACTGGGCAAGAGATCATCTATTTCTTTACATGAATGCTCCACCTGAATTCGACTGTAATTCTAAAATTTTGCACAAACTTGCTACGTGCAACACAATCCAACTTTACTCTAAATAAAATGAAATTCAAAAGAAATATGCTGATGTAATTAATTTAAAAGCTGCAGAAAATAAAAATGTTTTCATCATATTAAAACTTTACTATTCCAAGCCGAGATACTCGCGAATAAAGACTTTTTTTTATTTAACGTCAAAGTTTAATTCAATGTTCACTAATTTTAACATCGAACCGAGAACTTCTAAAATAACAGATTACAGTAGGCATAATCGTGAAGTTTTTACTGTACGCCGTAACTCGTACGTAGTTATGCAAATGTGTGAGGCTCGTTTTTGCTAGGATTAAGGTTTGGGTCTATTGTAATGGGAAGATTTGTGTAAAACGCAGCAAATCCAACGACCCGAACAATTAACCAAGTACAAATGATAATTTGAAAGTTAATTCACAAATAAATTAAAATTTTGTATTGTGTTCCACACAATTTACATTCCACAATGATAATAAATTTCGACAAAAACCACTTACGGCGCACAGACTGTCGGAAAAATAATCAATCTTGTTTGCAAAAAAGACACGTTGAATAAAAAAGGCATTGATAAAAAGGAGACAGCAAAATTGACACTAGATGTAATAAAAAGATTGGAAAATAATTTCGACAAAAAGCAAGTCTCCAAAATTCACGTCAGACACTCAGTAAAATGAAATACGTAGCCGGCACCGGCCTTCGGCAAATGGTTTAATATCGAAATGTGATCACTTAGCGCAATCTCTTACAAAAGAAAAAAAAACACAGGAAAAGCCCCTAATGTACTTAGCTTTTACCAGAAACCGAAATATGTTTCAATTTTTATTAAAACTGCCAAAAAGCAAAATTGGATTGATAGCTTTTCAATTCAATCCTTTATTTGGTTGATGTGCAAAAATGCGTTTTTGGTTGTTCGCTGGACTTTTTAAAGTATGTTGTTTTTGAATTCCGTACGGTTGAGTAGCGTTTAAATTAGAAAAGGCCAAAGTTGTGAAGCACAAAGTTGTGGCTGGAGCACGACCCCACTTCGCCACTTACTCAAATGAAATGCGTGCCTACCGGGCCTTTTGCGGAGCCCTTGATGTATAGGCTCCTCTACGAAAACAGCCATTGGTTATGAGCGAAATTAAATCAATTCTGCCGCCCTGTTTTCTAACGTAATTACAACTTTTAGGATTTGATTTATCACTAAATATATATTTACAAGCTTGAAGGGTGTTTTAGTTATTGTTATATTATAGGTATAATAATTCGTTTTACATTTATTCGCCTTTTGATAATATTTTTTGTATCTGAATTTAAAGAAAAACAAGGTGTCATTTAACTAATTGAGTTATGTATTTAGATTATTGATTGATTTTTCTTTTAAAAGTAAAATTAATACTTTCAACGAGACCCAAATTGCACTTATATACTATACTATATCTATGTACTACACAAACAATTCCCATCTCCAAAAAAGCAGTGTAAAACGAGCGTGAAATACATCCAAAATGTATTTACGAAACCAACACTAAATTGCACTTACCTACTGAAACTTTCCGGGAAAATACTATTGGGCCAATGAAAAGTGATCCATCACGCCATTTCATTGATAACACAATAATCCTCCACAACATCAAAGCCTTTAGTCCTTGTATTGATTTCAATGTTATTTTAGGCCCCAACAAAAATGTTGCCGCATAAAAAGCATGAATAATAAAAAATACGTTTATTTATACGGGCGAAATGAATTTCGTAATATTACATTTTAATAATTCGAAATGTTGCACGGCCATTGAATTCTTCATAGCTGCAAAAGCACCCAGGAGGAAAATATTTACGCTTTTTCGAAATGCAGAAATCAAGTAACAAGGAATCGGTTTTAGCGAAGAGAAGCGTTTGGGACCGGGCTGTTGAATAAAACGAGGAGCTTCTCTATAATGCTTACCTTTCTCAAGTATGCGTTGGAAATTGGAGCTGCACTGCCCTGGGTTTATTGAAATGGTCAGCAATTAGTGTATTTAAGTATATTATGGATTTAAGTGGATTTGTACTTATTTGCAAAGAATAATTAAGTGCAAAAAATATATTCCTAAATCATACAAGGAAAATTGTTATTAAATCGTTTGAAAATTACATTAGCTCCACGCCTGCACTCTGTGAAAGGTTAGGCAGAAGTACTATTGTACAGCGACATTTTAACGATGCAGTGGGCAAGTATTTATTTCCATCATTCGAAATTTATTAAAAATAAACTCATGTAGTATATAAAGTATCTGGCAGATTTAAGATTTTTCTTGGACATATAATCAGGGATATTGTAATCAAGTAAAGTTTATATTTAGCGGTAGAAGCTTACGAGCCATTCGAGAAAAAGTAAGTTTTGTGGAAATGTTCTAAAAAGTAAAATCAAAAAGGCTTTAGGGGAAGCTACTTTTTTTTAAATTTCTCATTATTTATTCTATCAAAAATCTACACTTTCAACTTATAATACTATCCAACTGTTTGTCTAAGTTAAAAATTACGACAGCATGTTAGGCCGAATGTTTGAGCAATCGACGGTTACGCTACGTGTCGCGGGTTCGATTCCCGCTCGGACAAATATTTTAATAGCCCACAGATAGTTGTTCTGGGTCTGAGAGTGCATATGAATATTTGTATTTGTTAACGCAGTATTAGACAAAAATTATTCCTAGAGTGGGGAACGATTTTAAAAACAAGAAATCTAACACAGCAATAACACAAGTTGACCCAACAAAAACCGCAAAGACATAATCCGAAACAATATTTCTCTCTCTAAAAGTAGATAGTCGTGCGTTGGCCGGTGCAGTCCCCGACCTAATCACGGCGGGTCCCGTGTGCCATTTGCCTGCCCACTCCTTCGATTGCTCACTATAACGATACACTTCACTATAATGATTACTCACGTTTGAGTGTTTGTTTATTTTGTATCCGATTGTTTATATTTGCGTGCGTTTGTACTTATTTAAGAGGTGTGTTGAAATCTTGTTGAAATTCAGTACTAGTTTTAATAGCTACGTAAAGTGCACTTTTATTTTCTTTTATCTATTGACGGTTTGGTGTAATGATTAACTTACAGAGTATCGTGTGTGTTTTAATTTCTTTATGATATTTTATCTGTAAGATTGTCTTTACCTGCCTTTACGAAATTACTTAGAGTGTTTTTTTTTATTATTTACAATATACTGGGAATGTGTTTTTATTAATTCACCTTGTTTTACCTACACTTCATTTTACCACCATTTATAATTATACTCTCTTAGATTACTACGTCATCAGACTCAGACCAGATCAGACTACGACCACTTTGAAATATAAATATCAATAACCAATTTCTTGGGGCGCCATCTTCAGCAGTTTAAGTCTCGGATTAGATAGAGCTCATTCGGGTTTTTTCCTCATTGTATTCACTGAGAGCCACTGAGTCCTATTTAATCCAGCAAAAACGATAAACGCACTTAATTATGTAATCAAGTGAATACAGTTTGAGCGGCTTTGTTTATAATGGCTGTATAGGATCATACTAAACTAGTGTTTAATTTTCAGAATTGAATATTGTTGCATATCTTTGTTTTAAAATATCTTCTAAAAGCTTTGTATTCTAAATCAAACGACAGATATTTTGAAATATTGAATGTGTCACGCGTTTGAGAAATAACTGCAATTTTTTCTCTCAATCTCATCTCATCTTTCACTCTCCCATCACTTAATGCATAAGATATCGTTCCAATATCAGTCCAATATCCCTCTTTTTTAAATTCTATTTCCATTTCAGATTAACTGAGAAACATGTACGTATATAACAGTACCTATAAGTGAACACAATAATATAATTTTTATCCTCAGTCGGATCTGCGGTGGGGAAGCTAATATCCTTATTTATTTCCGTTGGGTGTTCGTCCGCTAATTGCGACTCGCTACCCAGTGATTTTCCACGATCTCGCTTCTTATTGTAATTACTTGCGATATTTATGCGTCGTTCCTAGTATGAATAGACTTTGTTAAAATATATTTTTTAATTTACATTTAACACTATCAACACCTTCATAATATCAAATAAAATGTACCCATGTGAATAATTACTGCTCTTAATTAATGCTGATAAAATGCATGTGCTGCCATTTATATTAACGATATCATTCAAAGCGAAATAGTAAATGCATCAGAACTACTAAGTTAAATAACAATTTAGGGTTGATAGCAAAAGCTTCATTATCCAGGGCGCTTCTGGCTTGGCACGCAGTTAATAAATGCTTTAAATACATTTCGACAGAATTTCATTCACAAATTCAGTGTTGGGTTGTAGCATTCGACGCGGCGGGAGATTCGCTATAATGGCGACTAGCTACTGAAATGCAAATAGAACTGATTGGCTCTTCTCACTGCGTCGTACTTTCATACCTGTCTTTTGCTCTGAATTTCATCTACATGTTCACTATAAACACCGGTCGACCCAACCAAGGGTCAACTGGGGCAGAGCTGCTCAGCTGTTGGTCATTATTTTATACTGTGATCTCATCTTGATTTTGGTAAACTTTAATTTGTTTTTGGGTAAACCTAATGACTATGCGAAATATTTCTAATGTGTGTATTAAATACGATGTATGAGGTATAAATGTTATATAATAAATATTAAATTCAACCCATATCCCACTACCGGGAAAGGGTCTCTTCTCAGAATGAGAAAGGTTAGGCCTTAGTCCACCACGCTGGCTCGGTGCGGGTTGGCGGACTACACACACGATCAATAAATTTATGGAGCCCTCTCAGGTGTGCAAGTTTCCTCACGATGTTTTTCTTCACTGTAAACGCAAATGATAATCAAATACTGATCCGTACATGATTCCGAAAAGTCAGAGGTGCGGACCGGGTTTGATCTCAGACCCTCTTGCATGGAAGGCAAGCGTTCAGCCGATAGGCTATCACTGCTGATATTGATATAATAAATGATATAAGCTTTATAATTTAGATCAAACAATATTCAATACAAAATCGATATGGACGCTGTATAGTAACATAGATCGACCAGACACATCCAAAATCCATCCTGTTCATCAAATCACACCATACACTTACTAACCGTCTATTGCAGCTAAACAATAACAGACCCAGCCACAGTCTGTTGTCTTTCACGCACAAATCTCCCAAGTCTATACCCGTTTACGTATTGCAAACACGTATGAGTGCATAGGGCGAAACACATACCACTACACTGAATGCGGTATTCAAATTCTAAGCAACGTAGGTAAGCTGCCGTTGTGAATTGATAAGATTAATGTTAGTGAAATCGTCTGCTGGTGGATTGACGAGACCGCAATGCTGATGCTTCGGTGATACCGATCATTGATAACTGGATGTTACCCGTCTGAAGCGTGGCTATAGTGTATTTGAAACTGTTAAGGCTTCAGGCGCGTAATGTATGCGATGCGGTACGATTGAGTCGTTTTTGTGTAACGATTTGGCTTAGTACGCTTACATTTTTCGTGATAGGAGTTTAAAATTAGTACTTTATTTTATTTTTTACAACCTAATTATGAGCTATTAAAACATTTATACCATTATGCAAGTTACATAATAATGTATTTTGAGGCATGAAATATTTACTTTTGATTTTTAAAGCAATTCACTTATCTTTCTTACTAAAAACTTAGGTACCTTTAATAGAAACGAATACATTTTTCCCATCAAAACTGTTAGATATAGTGCCATGTAAGATTTCAATATCCTTATGCACCGACAAAGAAAGACAAAGAGCTAGTATATCTGGTAAGTATCTCAAGTGAGGGCTTACGAGTATAATACACGATGACAAAGCGGCGTAACCGGTGTCGCATTTCACCCGTACTTACTCTAACTTATTCGTTGCATGTGACTGAATAATATAGGTACATGATGAGGTAAAATCGAAAATAGTAAAATAATTTTTATAATTGAAATAAATCGCACGTTAATAAGTCGCATGCAATAGGGGGCTAGCCTATTGTCAACTACCGGGCACAATTCAAAATCTCAATGACACTGTCGGTAGGCCACACTGCAGATAGGCCTGGGAATCTAAGCCAGGACCTCTTGCTCAGCAGCCGATCATGCGAACACTAAACTAATGAGGCAGTTGGATTTGTTTTATAATAGGGGAAGAGCCTATTGACATCTACCGGGCAGAGCTCCAGGCTCCGTGCTGCTACTGAGAATTTCCATACAGAAAAACCCAATAACACTATGCTCGAGCCGGGAATCGAACCCAGGACCTCACGCGCAGCAGTCGCGCTTGCGATCACTAGACCAATGAGACATTCAATTAATTTTAATAAATAGTCAGTATTATTATTACTGATGTATGTTTATACATTTTACATTAGATGAATGGAAAGCTTAAATAATTATAATTATATTAAATATGTGAATACTAACATAATAATTATTCATCTGCAATATTTGCATTTAACAACATTTAATTTAATATATATAAATATTTCCCATTATCAAAAAGTACCTACAGGATAAATATTTACTTTACTGAAAGCCTATATATTTAGTAAAAATAAATTAACATAATAAGGGTCTGTTCAGTGTTCACATGGGCGTTAGCGTCAACGCTAACGTTGACTTAGATGCATTACCTAAAACGCTGATTTACGTCAGCGCTGTCGTTGCGATAGGGTTGCATGAACAAAACGCCCGAATAAACAAAAAGTTTCAAGGTTTTTATTTTATTTTAAAAACAAAACAAAAAATACTTGAAACTTTTGAAACCTTTAGAATATTATACTTTGGCACCTACTACATCGACGGCCATTTTCAATAAGCTGAAATCACTTTAAAAATTAATCACTCTCAACGAATGATACTTGAAATAAAATGCTCTTTACAGATTATTACGCGTTTATTGTTTGAAGATTGTTTTTATTCTGTCTTTAACATCTTACTAATAAATTCATGATAATCGTTATTTAATTGAAGTATTCCTGCCAAATAATAATAAAAAACATGTGTTTGTGTAATTATGTAGGCACGTAAGAAGTTATACTTCTGATTTATTTTTTTATTTCCACTGATATGAAACACGTGTTACAGATGTACAAATATTTCAATAACTACCTTGAATATAGCTATCAATTCCCAAGAAAATTTAAGAGACGTTTACCAGCCAACTTCGTGGTGTCGCTTTTACCGGTCGGTGTGCGCGTGCATCGTAAGAATTCACTCTCATCAAGAGCGCCAAAAGAAGTATTACTTCAAAAAAAGAACATAAAAAGACTATCCCAGTTTTCATTTTCAAGGGTTACATATATTAAACTAAAACTAAATAAAAACCATTTGCTAAATTTATAAATTAAAATGTTCTTTCTTTTTTATTTGCTAAACAAAAAGCATATCTCCAAGTCTCTTTAACGCAAAACAAATCCAATTTCATACCAAAACAGTTAAACTCCATTATTCAACTTCCTGCCAAAAATCTTTAGTTATTAAGTCAAGTCGAAATAGATTTCTAGTCCGCAGCGCAGGTGTGGTTTTGGTATCGCAAAATCTTATATAATTGAATGATAACAGCCGCAAGATAGAGCTCTGTTTATGTAAATTTGACTCGGTTATGTATAGGCTCCCCTCAGACGATTAGCTGTTATTTGACCGAACTAATGCTATACAATGTTTCATTTTAGTTTTGATTGAAAAGCTTGTTTCCAATTTCAAATTATATTTTGAACAAAGAAATAATGTTGAATATTGTATTGCGTAAGCGAGGTGTGTACCAGTTTTCAGTTGTTTTTAGAACAACTTAAAAAATTATTTTATTCATTTAAATGAAACAGTAAATCAACTTGTCTATTATTTATGTATTACTACAGTACATCAATTTCTCTCACTCGCCATAAAAATCTTATTTTATATAATTGCAATTAATAATATTAAACCGATTAACAACATCAACAAACAATTTGAACTACACAAAAGGAGTAAAGTATGTATTTTTATCAGCCCATTGAAACGGCTGTAGAGAAATTTGCATTAAATCCATTTACGGCGAAGATTATAGGCTCTCGGAATAGTCGGCTTGGCGCCGCGGCCGTATTCCGTGCGGGGACGCACAATACACCTCGATTCGGATTACGCTATCGGCCCCCGTCGACGTAAGTGGCTACGTAGCTTTAAATAGGCACTTACGACGCCGCAATGAGATGCCTCACAGCTTCCTTAGCTAGATCGTGCGAAGATTGTGCTATCACCAGCGATACGTGACGCGTTTTTACGCCATAATTGAATTATGACAGCCCGAGAGGTGTTCGAGTGTGATATTTACGATCGCGCGATACACTGTCGGTATCAACGACTCGTGTGAGTTATTGTTATGTTTGTGATAAAGTAAAGAGTTTTTTACGGTATGTTGGGAAGCTCCTGACTTGTAGATAGTATGGTATTTCTTTTTTGAAGTTTGCTGGATTATTATAATATTGTGTCACAAATATTAGTAGAAAATGATAGCGAAAAATATTGCTGATAGTGATTGATATGAGTAACAAAACTTATAATTATAATAAAAAGTAATTAATTATTTTAATAAAATTCTGATACATTACACTTAGTCATTTTTTATGACATAATTGTTATTATTAAATCACAGTATCTACTTAAGTGAAGGCTAATTCAATTCATTTCTGTTCAGTCTTTATTTCCTCCTTAGTTCCCAAAGTAATGTGGAAATAAAAGTATAAAGAAGAATGATAAAGGAGTTCCCTTATCGGGTCATGTTAGTTTACTCGAACTATATTTCTGTTTATTTAGGCAAAAGCAAAACGTGTGTAGTACTACGTGTCCACCATGAACATATATTTCAGCTGTATCGATACGTTCATATTATATACCCTTTGAGGCAAATCAGAACTTATTTTCATCGAAAAAAGCGTAACAACCACGTGAGTCGGCACCGGGTGCCATCAAATTCTATGCACATTGTCGGAAAGCAATTTTCACTCAATCCCCTCTCGTCAACAAGTACAAACTTACGCGGCGCACGTGCGTCCGTATCAATAGTATAACAAATAGGCTGATATTTCGTCAGAAATAACCCGAATCAAGTTTCAGTGCGAAAGCTTTTGTGTGTGGCAGGTGAAAAAGTGAGAGACTTGATTTATTCGAAACGCCGCCGCCTATCGCGGGATGATTGAACGGGGAACGTGTTTATACAGCATCGGCCAAACCGTGAAATATGACAACTGAAATACGTTCCGAACTGTTCTCTATTTTTAATAGTTGCCGTCTGTACCGGCGGCGATCTTGCGAGACGTGCGACCCGCCGTGACTTGCGTTTTAATATCGAAATATCGAGTCCGCGCGAATACAAAAATTTGATTTATGTCAGTATTGCCAGTTGTATTGTTTCTTGCAATATGAGCCGGGTTATTCTGTTTCTGTCAAACGCCTTCGTACCGTTATGCACGGCAGCGTTTATTGTATGCGTTGTTATTCAAATAAGTTTTCCGACGTGTGATAGCAATGGAACAAGTTAGCACGGAAAGCCGTTTCAAATTCAATTTCAGATGTACCCATTTGGTGTAACAAAATTTTAATTATAATGTATTTTCCGAGAAAGTCGTCGCGGTTTCAATTACGTCTTGAAGCTAAGAAATAATATTTACAATATTAGCATAACATCTTGGCCTCAGAGTTCAGGCTGCTATTTACTATGTACGAATATATTTCAAATTTGTTTTATTAATAGAAACCAACAAAAATGTTTTGCCTCAATTTATGATTTGGATAAAAATACTTTGTGTGGAGCAATTTTTTGTACTTGTGTGTTTTCCCGACACATCTTATATATTTCGGATTTATTAGTTATATGTCCCACGGGAACTTTCAACTAGGTTAGAGAGTAGTTTATACCTTAAGCTTGGCACTAAGCTGTCTTTCAGTGAGAGATCTTTAGGTATTCCTCGAAGGATTTGATCGAATTTTGGATAAAAGTTATCACATATTTAATGCCTCACTTTTTTAATTTAACTTTTCCTTGGACTGGCCCAAGGCGATGTTGTTGACTAATTGGCGCCTCCATATTTGTTTATTTTATGCACCTCGATACTTTTATGATATTATTAAAGTCATATACTGCCTCATTAGTCCAGTGATCGCAAGGGCGACTGCTGAGAATGAAGTTCTGGGTTGATTCCCAAAATGTTATTGTGAGAAACAATGTACCTATGGAAATTTTCAATAGCAGCATGGAGTCTGGAACTGTGCCCGGTAGATGGCAATAGGCTCGCCCCCTATTACATGGAACCCAAAAACGGCATCGGCAATATGTGGGTGTTCTCTGCTTAACCCTTCGGAGAATACAGGCATGGTGCTATGTTATTTTATATATTTACAATTTAGTATTGATCTTTTAGATAAATGCACCACGATTTACTCCATTTAAAAATCAAAACACCATAAGTACTCTATTAATTATAACAATAAGCGAGGGAGGTAGTAAGTACCTGCTGATTATGGCAACGAACTATATAGAAATAAACAACGTGTTTACGTCCAACAGGGATTCATCGTAGTATAATGCTTTTACGAACGCTAAAGGTCATTCAATATGAGCTGAAACTCTACTTGAAGAAATGGTTCAATAGATATTCATCCCTTGGTCGCCATTTTCATCTGTTCATACAGTAAATATGATTATAGATAGATTGTCAATGAATTGATAACTTCTATCTATTTTTAAATTATATCATAGGCTTTATTTTTCGAGATATCACCACGGATTTCGATGCCATACATAAAATTGAAACCTATTTTATTTTACGTATGACTTACCAATATTCACGAAAAATCTATCCAACTTTGACAAATGTATTTCTTTTGAGAATAAAATGAAAAAGTTAAGCGTATTAAAGAAAAACTTTTTCTTTTGTGAAAATACGTAAATCACATTATAGGTTTTTTTTTGTTATTTCAAGTATACTATTCCAAATATAATTTTGCAAGAACTTATACATATGTATGTATCATTTTAGTTATTTGAAGTTGCGAGTAATATCTAATAAATTATCAAAATGATATTAAATAATAGCAGCGAAGTTTTAAAGTTTTAGCTATTCTAACTGAGAATAAAATTATCTGAACAAATCTAATATCTTTTATGAGGCCGAGATGAGAAACATTAAATAAATGAATCACAGTTGAAAATATTATTCTAGAAATATGTCAGTTATGGACATGACTAGCATGATAATACTTATATAAATTACTAGTTGTGCCCGCGACTTCGTTCGCGTGGATGTCGGAACTTAACAAAGTATTTTTTTGTGAGACCAAATGCACTTAACCCTATATTTTTCTGAAATAAAAGAATTTTTCTAAAATAAAAGTAGCCTAAGTTACTCCTTATTACATCAGCTACCTGCCAATAAAAGTCCCGTCAAAATCGGTCCAGCCATTTCAGAGATTGGCCTATACAAACAGACAGACAGACAGACGGACAAAAATTGTAAAAAATGTTATTTTGGTGTATGTACCGTATATAAATTCATATGCATGTAGTAAAAAACGGTTATTTCAATATTACAAACAGACCTCCAATTTTATTTATATGTATAGATTAAAAAGATAGGTTTAGGAACATTACCTACTATTGGTTATCGATGGCACACCGATATATAGCCAGTAAAGGACACCAAAGATAAAATGACGACATGATTGCCGCAGTGACTAAGTAAATAAATTTTGTATGCTACCTGTCGCGGGTTCGGTTCTTGCACCGAACAATTTATTGAATGATGTAGCTAAAAATAGTTATTTGGATCGAGGTAGATATGTAAGATGTAAGTCTGTAAAAGCAAAGTTGTTTAAAAAACCGGCCAAGTGCGAGTCGGACTCGCGCACTAAGGGTTCCGTACCATTGACTAGGTAAACAACAGTAGGTATTTATTATTAAAGTAATAATACAACTGAGTATTTTGTGAATATTTCAAGTGCCTACCTGTTGCCATTATTGATATCGAGCAAAATAGGGCAAAAAAGTCGTGTTTGTTGTATGGGAGCCCGCCTTAATTTTTTTTTTTTAGTATTTGTTGTTATAGCGGCAACAGAAATACATAATTTGTGAAAATTTAAACTGTCTAGCTGTCGCGGTTCTAGAGATACAGTCTGGTGACAGACAGACAGACAGACGGACAGACAGCGAAGTCTTAGTAATAGGGTCCCGTTTTTACCCTTTAACCCTAAAAAGGTTTATCACTGACTCTAGTATTGCAGATGTCCATGTGTGCCGAAGATCGCTTACCAGCAGGTGACCCGAATAACCATTTTCCCCTCTACACCATAAAAAAGCGTAGGACACTTAATGTTTCTTTGAGATTTATATTGTAATAAATTGATTGTAGAGTTTTCTGTTTGATTTCGCCCTTTTCCCTTGTAAGTGTTGGCACGTAAAGCTTTCTTCAAGACGAAAATAAATGTTGGTATAATTTCTTGTAGAATGATGAAGTGTGTGGAGAGTAGTGTGACAGTGGAAGTTATCTGTCTACTTCGACAGGTTACTTCGCTCTAAGGATATAGCAAAAAAGTTGTTGGATAATATATTATTTTATTTTCTTGTTTCTTACTGCGCAGAAGTAAGGTGTATCTACGGACTATGATTAGCAATTACGGTTTTATTGGTCATCTTGTTTTGTATTACTTGTTCAGGATTAAAAGTGTTCATCACGCAAATATTCCCCGAAGGGCTAGGCAGAGATGTATACCCACATTTTGCCAATGACGTTGTTAACTACCATCTAATAGATACCAAGCTTATTGCCATCCACTGGGCATAAAACCATACTCAGGTTTGCTAATGATATGATATGAATGATATATTCTAACAGAAAACAGCCCGATCAACCCACAATCTCATACTCAGACGTTGCGCTTGCCACCACTAAACTAAAAAGGCGATTGATAGTGGATTTTGAATTAAAAGTATTCAACAAATATATATTTTATATGGACAACTGAAATAATCCCCACGAAAGTTCAATTAAATTTATTTTTCTTTATCGCCTCACAGCCTTTACCGAAAAGGTAATGCCACGTCACAACCACCTATATACAACCAACTATACCAAAAAACTGTCTCTAGACCAAAATCAATGAACCCAAGTACACACGCGTGCAATAATACGCGCTATACGTGTAGGTACATACGTCGACAGTCGATATTGACTTTGATAAATGAGCCAGTCAGTGTCGCCCTACAAGAAGCCACGTCACTTTGGTGCATTGCGGTTCCTACATCTTAACCCAGCCCTTGTTTACACTCAATCCGCGTAGTTTTTATGACTACTAACATGATATTACGTCCAACAGAACGCTTATAGTAGTCCTTTATTTGTTTGATACAGTTTATTGCACGTAAGTGGAATATTGTAAGTGGCCCGTCGTTTTCGACGTTGAGGTATATTGTTTTGATGTTTTCTCGTTGGATTTAGTTGGTTTTATGTTTAGTATGTTGAGGTTTTATGTATGTTACTTGTAGAATAGTTTTAGAGAAACTGGAAACAATTCCGTCTAAGAATAATGGCTTAGAAGAGGTGTGCCTTATTCATGGCAAATAATTTTGTGACCAAAATATCTCTTTGGCATTAGAAGTATCGGCACGATTACCTAGAGGGTCAAATAGCATACAAGATTCCGATTATACAACCATGATTCAAAAAGCGGAGCATATACGATTTGAGGGACATGAACCGGCAATCTTATAAAAAGAGTTTACGGCTAACTAATAAAAGAATTAAAATTCTTTTATTAGTTAGGGATTTTTATCCGTAATTGAACTTGTCAACCCCATTGTGACCATCAATATTTATTATTCACAGAAAGAGTGTCAATGCAGAAACAGTGTTCCCGTCTATCATAACATCTTTGCTGCGTTTGAGGTTGGTAATGACAGAATAGTTTGAGCTAAGCCTACATCATATTGGTTTTAGTTCAGTGTTCTTAGCAGGCAGAGTCGATTTCCACTTCTATGTTTTGTGTGTTCGACGCCAGACGACGTATTAATCCTCATACAATGTTCACTGATATTTTTGAGAAAATCTCGTGTACTATATACGATAAACCTTGAAAGTTCGCAGCTAGTGATAAATATTACACGTTAACAGGTCACATAAAAATATTAGTACATGTCCGGACTCGAACCCGCGATATCACGACATCGCGTTTTCCCTCAAGGCTTCAATACAAATCATATAACTATAGCTACGTATATTTCTAAATACATTACCGCTCATTACAGCATTATGTAACATAATATCATACAATTTAAAACGCTGCTCTATTAAAATTATGAAAATATACCCATTTCGTATCGTAAAGGCTTTCGCTATCGTTAAGTAACGTTAGCGGAGACGGCCGGCGAAGGCTTTCAGGCTACTAGCTGATAGCATTTACATAATATTGAAACAGTTCCGATACACCTAGGGCTCATTAGCCATTGATCGGCTTACGATATGGAATGCGGCTTTGGCTAGCGGTGGCGATAATAGCTTTAGCTTTTGTGCTTTGTTACTAACAAAAGGTGTAATTTTGTTTGACAACAACGTTCATTACGCAATTATATTCATACAATGTGTAACCGTTTTTATTGCCTCGTTGGTCCAGTGGTCCCATGAGCGACTGCTGAGCGAGAGGTCCTGAGTTCGATTCCCGTGTTGGGCAAATTGTTATTTGGTTTTTTGTATAGAATTTCTCAATAGCAGCACGGAGTTTGGATCTATGCCCGGTAGATGGCAATAGGCTCGCCCCTTACTACATGGGAGTCGATAACGGCATCGGCGAAATGAGGGTGTATAATAGTATAACTCTGCCTAACCCTTCCGGGAATATAGCCGTGGTGCTATGTTATGTTTTTCAATAAAATATTTTATTAATTTAAGATTTTTTTCTCAGAAAAAGTCATAATTCTGTGATTAGATAGGTATAAAAGTGTCTTAACACAAATAAAATCGAAATATATTTGTTTTAAACTCAAACTAAGAAAATAATTTTGCAACACGACCCAGTTTTGTTTACTTACACGTCTAGCCTCAAAAGAAAACATTAACGTAAACTTTTCCCCAAACCAAACATATCTCACAAAGAAAACTCAACTGCATAAACACGAGACACTCATTACGGCAACCCCTTAAAATATCACAGCCGATTGGACACAAAGTAATCGACAAATCGCGCAGAAACTTTAAGGTGCATATCTAGCGAATGGCCGCTATTACTCAGCAAATAACCGTAAGCATTAGCATAATATTGAAACGTCAGCGATATGGATTCAGGAGCTCATTAACGTAATTGATCAGCTTTCCGCCAGGCCCGAATCAATCGCACGTCCGACCATTGATTTGCATTAATTACCGTAGCGAATGTCACATATCGTTCTCATACACCAAATGATTATTTTGATGGACTCCGTTTTAGTTATCGATGGTAGAATTTGAATGGCTTTCAGGAAAGGTCGTCTTAATTAGGTGGATTTGGATTCGCAACTACAATATTGCTGGAAAACGTTTTCAATCCCTGTCTGTTTGTAATTATAGAGTAAATAGATCAGTTGTTTCAGCTAATCCGTTAATAATGAATGTCATTAGTCTAATTCAATGTCTGTGCACTGCTGATACGTAACACGATGCTCTATAGGTATAAAGGATAATGCACATACGTCAACACGTATAGATAACTAATACCATCTATCTCGAAACAAACATCGCAAACAACAGTGAGGCTCTGTTTCAAAACATACAACTTTGACATCTGCCAAACCAGAACAAACACAATCCAGCGCAAGGCGGTGGTACACACCCGACTTAAATCAAATAACTGTATTGCTTTTAGCTTTGTAAAGCTTCAAGTGCAATAGCGTCAGTGGCGGATGTTCCACCCCCGTCTCCAGTCTGTAGTCTATGATATTGCTCCACGCCCTTTACATGTTCGGTGGGGTCTGAAGGCGGGAGGTACGCGGGCACGCACGCGGCACGCTGCCGCCACGCCGCCGCCACGCCACTGAGCCGCGCGCCACCTCTCCAGAGATATCGCAAGCGTGACGCCCGACCTAACTGCTCCAGTTTATCCCTTTAATTGCCTTTTTTCTGGAGAGTGGCTTTAAGCGCTCCCGCCATATCTCCTCACGTCGCAATTACGGAGACGTCTTATGATAAATCTGCCGTAATTTGCATGAGATAGCATACGCTCTCAACTTTCACGCGAAGCTTCCTACTCTTGTCGTTTATTACGTTAGGGAACGTTTCCAAGAATGAGAATGAGCTATTTAACTACTAACTAGATAGCGTTAACTATCGTTTGCGGCTGAAAAATCCGAGACGTGAATTGTCGCTTTTGCTTTTTTAGTTTTCGTGTTCCGCGTTTTTATTTCCCTTATAATCGGAGTCCTCGGGGAGCTACTTTGTTTATCGTGAGAAAATTTGGGAACTCACAGACTAACAATTTTATGTCAGATGCACTTTCATACAATTTCTCCGCTTGGAAATAAGAAGGTAAGAGGCAAACAAAACAGACGGTACAATCTCCGTGTTGCAACGTGGCGAATTGGCGGCCGACACCCCCAAGGCTGCGGAGCTCTCCTCGCCAATCTCGGCATTTTTTCCTAGTTGCCGGTGCCTGTGCCTGTGCGCCTGTGTGCCTGCGAGCGAGCGCCGGCGGCAGATATTGTAGCGTCAGCGGACCGCCCTGCGGACTGCGACGCTGCGCGGCTATTTGTCGAACGATGCGCCAAAACATCGCATCGCAATCGCACGGAAAAATTATTCCCCGCTAGATTGCTACTCTTCGCTTTTTGAAGGTGCATTTACTTTGCAGGTTGAGAGTTTTATATTGTACGGAAGATGAGGTACAGATTGTATTATCTTGTTGGCAAGCTTTCCGATGCAATTCTCATTTCGATTCGATGCGAACAGGTAAAGCTTTGTATCGTGGTTTTACAAACACGCTGATGGATGAAATTCATTGAGGTAAGGGTCCAGCCGACTAACGTATAGAGGTAATGGTGCACATTTAGAGAAAACTGTTGCGAGGTCTGTTAGGGAGATACATAATAGATAAGCTTGACAAAATGTGTTAGACAAGTTTCACGCCCTCTACGTTGAAAGTCATGACCCCTCTCAGGTCATAACAACTGTTAAAAGCAATATGGATTACTCAGACACTTTATTAGAAGAAATAACAGGTAAGGTATAATCAGAACTAATATTACTATAGATGGAAAACTTTATTGCTTACTCAATCATGTTTAATAAACTTATAAAGGTCTCTTGTCAGAGAAAGAAAGCGAGGCACTTTTTATTTCTACTGATCAGGTTTTCCTGGAGTGTGTACCGATTTCAAGTTTTGACGGTCTTGAAAACTTGAAACCAGAGCACCTTGTGCTAGTGTCGAACTAAAGTTCAAACTTGAGTTAACTTCGAAGGAAAAAAAGTGAGAAACGTTACACAATACTACATACGGAAAATTGTTGGAAAAGCTGTACTACTGAACATTGTCTCAAAACAACCAGAATAATGTAAATATTTAAAGATATATATCTCAGTAACAAATTAGCGAATAACTTATTCAATATTGTTATTGTTCTATGTCCATGTGAATATTTGTGTTTGTGAACGCACCCACGATACAGGAATTATACTAAGGGTGGGGGGTGTAATATTAAAAAAAAATTGTTTATTAAATAAAAACAACTATATATTCGTGAAAATGTAAATGGCCCTTTAATTGTACCCAAAAATATTGACACCAAAAGGCTCATATAAAGAAAGGTAAAGTCTAATAAACGAGGGGTAGTTTGAAACATTAATGCTACCTACCCAAGCGGTTAAAAAGATGAAATGAGCTAGTCTCGATGGTCGATAAACTTATTACCGGAGAAGTGTTCGGTGATCGTCGGAGCGTGTGGGCGGGCTCGTGCGATGACGTGTCATTAGTCCTTAACACTCGCGTTATAGCGAACGATATCTTTGTAAAATGTTTTGTTATTAAAAGAGTTTTACACTTACTTGAAAGTTTTGAAAGTGTTGGGGCTATAAAAGGGTGAATGTTTAGGTATGTTACACACGAAATATTAGTATAGAATGATATACATATATTCATATTTGACTAAAAGGATGATGTATTCTTGTTTTTTAAATGTGTGTGTATTTATATTGAACTTAAAATGCATTTTATTTTGGTTGGTCAGTTTAATTTGTTACTACAACTACGTACCGTAATACTTAGGTTTTCGCTTCACTATTAATGTATCAAAACTTAAGTAAAAAATATAGTATGAGTAGGAATATTATTTTCATCTCTATTCGTTTTAATCGCAGTCGTTATTTCCAGATCTGCCTAGATATGTAAAGGGAGGTACATAACATTTGGAATAAGTAGCGAATAATTCTTCTACCTCCATCATAGAGAACAGCCGGAAAATGAGAATGAATAAATGAATATTTCAGTATCACTTACATCTACATTATTCTAGTATTTGAACCGCTACGGCGCTACTGCCTTTCAGGTATATGGTCAATTATATATACAAGATATATCGGGTGATAAGGTCACATTAGGACCATTGCATATATTAATGAATAACGAACCACGTACTGGGAACGACATTCCAAACATTGATGTCAAAATGTAAATGTCAACTTAAATTCTCGATTTAAATATACGTCATCTTAAGATCAGCTCCAGAATTGACAAAAACTCAGGTAGTTGAGACTCTTTAACAAAATTGATTCGATTTATTAGTAAGGGGTTCTTGATCTAATGTTCTGAATCAGTATCTTTAAAGTCATCTAAATTACTATAAGATCGGTCTAAAAATTTGTTACACGTGTAATTAATAAGGATCTATAATAGTGTCTAAAATATTGGTAAAAAAATTCGAAAACCTGCTCCTATTTTTTTGTTATCTCAGCCCATATTTCAGTGTAAAACTAGTGTCAATAAAAGGGTGTCGGTCGCGTTCGTTGGGGCGCTCCTGATGAGCTAGTAACTCGTAAGGCGGACGACCCATCATGTGCTATGACACCCCATTAACCCAGGGCGGACTGCGCTTGCTAACTTACTTCGCTAATATGTTTTGAGACGTACCTACTTGTAGCTATGTAGTTATGTCGCCACCGGACATGATGCTGGGGGCTTGTAAATGAAGCGACCCTGTATTATGGAGTTATTCACTACCTACCTACACACAAAATATGTATGTTTACACTGTGAAACACCCTTTATGACCACGATATTGTAGCAGAATTTAAGCTGAAATAAACGCGGAGGTGTCGGTAAAATAAAATAAGCCTTGTTTGACTAATAGTGCGAATTAATTTTTATTACAGCGGACCCAAGTTTCCAATTTCATACATGGGTCGAACAAGCTGCAACAAAAATATTAAAGTGTTGTATTAAGCTTTGTCCTCTTCACGTTTCGCCCGCGTCACGGGTGACCAATTTAAGTATTAATAAAATGACAAAACGTGACCCGGGTACAGGCCGCCATCCATCACGGTCGCACGTCAAGTGGTGGCCGAGCGATTAAAAAACTGTACCTAACCAATGTACGCCTCTCCCGCAGATAGGGAAAGTATTTCGGGACACACTCGGCCGGTAAATGTTCTAGACAAGGGTGAGATTAAATATTAAATTCGCGGTTAGGAATTTCGGGTTGAAAAGTAACGGTGGTGGGCATGCGCAAAGCCGCACTGATCCCCGGCCTTTTCAAAATCCAGTTTACAGCGTTAAATTCGGACTAAAAACAAAAGGTGTGTAATTTTTTATCAGGTTCGAAATAACACCGGTCGCGAAGGCAACCGGGCGTAGGCCGGGGAAATGGTGGTACATACGTTTGAATTAATGAAATTAGGTCTTCCCTGAAATATTCAACAAATAACACAAACATGAGATGACGAAGTTGGTTGAAGGCACGTCGTGTGCCGGCGCGATAACACAACTAATGATTGATATACTCGTGCCTCTGTTCAAACTAATGACAGGGTGAAGGGTGTTGACTTTCAAGTTATTAATTAATATTGCTATTATTTAGGCGGTAATGATTACACATTTCCCGTCACATCGCTTCAGTATAAAATTGAACTGATGCGAAATAAAATCTCTTAGAAAATTAGATACTTTTAAGTATTTTTGAATGTTAATTAAAGATTACTTTAAGACAAAACCTTTAAGCTTTAGCCTCAAACCTTTTAGTTTTCGGGAAGTAAATAACATCGAATAAAAACTTAAACCCATCCGCGATCGCTAAAAATTTTACGTAGACGAATGAATATGATTTAAAAATAAATTTTTGTACATAACAAATCTGCAATACTCAGTTAATTAAAAGTTTCAACGATGTCTCGTTCAAAGAAACAGTATCGCTGTCCACTATATCATAAAAACTATAGACAATCTTCGCTTCATGGATCGCAATACGGTTGATACAATTGAACAAAGTTTTACTTAACCAAGTTGTGATGAAAATTACTCCCACACACGAAAGAATTCACAACAAACGATGGACCGATCGAAAATGAGTACCTTGTATAAAACTTTTTAATTTAACAAAAGTATTTGTCGTAAAAGCCTATAATAAGAACTTTTTTATTATTAAAGTAATTGTTGACGCGAAGTATGTTCCAAATTCATAAAATATACGAAGTAGACGCAAAGTTATGAGGTCTGAACATGATTAAATGCAATTTCTTTGGGAAGTATGCTACCCAGTTGTAGGTGAAACTTTTGCTTTAGATGACCGGATTCTTGAGTCTGACGATTTTGGAGATATTTCATGAAGAGCTGCATAGTCCCAGGTTATTTGATTTTTGGGACGCGAGATTTTATATTCTTAAGGAATGAAAATAAAACACACAATATTTCAACGTCTACTCTTACGTAATATCTTATAGCTTTACACGATTTACAGCAGCGTATTAATGTATTCATTATTTGAAGCTAAAAGCAATATCAGTGAAAATTTGATCCTGTATCTTGTACCTTTTAAAAATATCTCCGATCATCGAATTCATAATAGTTCGCTTCACGTAGGATTTTAACTCCTACGTTTGAATCCTAGATAATTGGATTTTTTGTTAAGAATATTTATAGAATTACATATTATATCGGTTTTAAAGCTGGTAAATGTAATTTGCCTTTTATCAAATAAATTTAGATTTAATAATACCCATCTTCATTGGCCACCTTTGGATGAACGATCATGTTACACCTACACTTTTAATTTTTATTTATTATTATAAAGCCTGAAAGAAACCTTTCTAATCATTAGACATGAAATTGAATGTTTCAAAAAAATGATTAATATATTTTGTTTAATACTGAGTTTGAGACAAATTGCCTGTGCGCTTAAGCAATCACCAGTAGACTTGCCCATGCAGAATTTCAAGATGTTGTGCCTCGCGAGTCACATCCCAACCGTTGTTGTCGGACATTTGTAAGTACTCGCATATGTGTTATGAATGTACAATAAAGGATTGTCAGTTGTCGCTTGTTTTTAATAGATGGCGCTGGAATGGTTTTTACCGTGTTGTTCGGAGTCGTAACAGTAATATTGTGGACGTAATTATTGATGGTAGCCATGTCGCATTATACACTTCACCTTTAGGGTACACGTTTCAAAATGTTATAATTCATACACATCTTGACAAACGATCTGGTTCACGGCTACATATGTCGTTCGTGTCTACGTCAGGTGTAAATGGTAGTAAAAGTTACAATGCTAAACCGCGGCTTCACCCGTCACGCCATACCCAAAGTTGGCGTGCTATACATTTTGTTTTCTTTACGAATACCTCGGATAACGGTGGTAAACAGCCAGCCATTTTGTTAGTTTATTTATAAAGGTTGAAAATAAATTGAGTGCCTAAACCGCTTTAGTTTAAGGTTTTAAAAAAGGATTTGTGCTGAATTATTCTGTGATTTTTTGTTAAGAGTAATGTTAAAGGAGTGATTCGGTTTACCCAGGTTAAGTTACCTTTTAGCGGTATTTTAGTAAAGTTTGAAATAAAACCTTTAGAATATATTGTAATTCGAACTCTAAGGCTATGAATTTTTTAGTTCTATCTAAGGACTGGCTGCATAAAAGTAATCAACAACAAAAATCCTTCACGCTCTGAAACGCTTCCTGACATTACTTTTTTTTAACATAAAATAACTTTCCCTTTATTCATGAAATATTTGTAATTTACCAGTGTTCGATAGAGTTAAAATTTACATTCTTAAATGAACAATAAAAAAGTTATAACATTATAATTTTGAACGAAAATACTATATTTCCATTTTGCTGTATTTTTAATGAGCTCAAATGGAGTGTGTTTTTATTTTTCTTCATATCTCAAATACTATGTTCATTTTCATAAAGATACGAGTATTTTTAAAGGCAACTGCGTGGGTTTGGAGCAATGAAAGAAGTGCAACGACTGAGTTATAGCTGTATAATTGTAATATTCTCATGAGAAAAATTCTTTATAGGTGTCTCTTTGATGTATCAATACCTAGAAAATACCTATAAATTGTATTTTAGTGAATAATTAGTAGACAATTAAATACTAGGCATTGAGAGTTATTTTAGATTCATAGTTCAGAATATTTCGCGAATATCCAAAACGTAAAGTGGCTATTGATATTTACTATTTAAAAACGCATACAATAAATTATAGTATCATCATGCAAAATATAAGGTTGTAGCAGAAAATTGGAGCCTCGTAGTAAGCAAAGAATGCATACAGTTTTTTGTTTAACTGTAAATCTAAGGTTTAAACTCTTAAAGTTACCATAACCGGTACTAGCCCCTGAACACATCATCATATTTCACCCTTTAGGGAAAAGTGGAACAGAGCACATATTACTATGAAAATTGCTGTGAAAATTTTAAATTAATTCTGTATATTAAGCTAAATAATGAAGGGGAGAGCTGGGGAGTGATGGAACAGATGTAACGAGTGACTTATGGAGGGGACCGGGCTCATAACTACCGTCCAGCGGCGCATAAGTCCCGCGGCCGCAGAGTGAAGCTGCACCCCGGTTTACATCATTTACGGCTATGTTGTATTTAACGTGGATATCTTGATAGAATTTGTTAATTATTACGCGTTGTATATGCCAGGGGTAACGTTTTATTGTTGAGGTAATTTTAATCGATTTGTTTCGATAAAGCAGGATTGTATCGTTCAGAGTTGCGAAAAAGTCTAAAAAACATCATTCAGACATGTTAATATAACATTCAAATTGCCAATTTAATGAAGCGTTATCGCATAAACTTTACAATTTCATTAAATCCTCCCTAAATAGTTATAAAGAACTTCGTTATTTGGCTGTCAGTCAGCTTTTAAAAGCCCGACAACAAAGTTAAAACGAAGTAATTAAAAAAGAAAACACAAAATACTTACAAAGTCGGAAGCTCGGCTCTCTTCACTTAAATTACTTGCGATTACACCGACAAAACGTTTTAATGAAACACGTTAAATCGCGCCAAGTGGGCCCGCCGGCGCGCGCCACGCCACGCCGCCCATGCCCTCCACGTCTGCCATAGTTCGGCAACTTCACCACTTACTGCGGTAGGTGGCGGGTAGTTTTTCCTCAAATATCTTAGCCGTAAGTAGAGTTGAAACTACTTCTGCAAAGTCCATTAAAGAGTATAAACTCACGCCGCGGTGATTACAAATGCCGCCGATTTCGGCGACCGTTTCGGGGTCGATTAAAGCTTTTTAATTGAAATCACCTGTGATAAACTTTGAGCAAACGAATGGGACCCGTGTCAAACAAATATAATGGTATCTCTCTGAATCAAATTACCTATAGATCACAGGGTTCGCCATGAGTGTTTCAAATAAAGGTACCTACTTAATTTCGTAACTAAGTTATTTTTAGAGTTTATATTTGATAGCAGTAAAAGGCCTTTGATCATCCATTTGACGTTTTCTCTGTACCTATCATATTTATGGACAAATCGTCGACAAATCTCGTGTTTTATTCTTAGCACTGATTATCGACTGCAATGATACCTTAAAATCTTTCACTAAACCAAGAAGGTATTATGTTTAAATGTGCATCCGTTGGAATTAAAAGCGTACATGTATTATTTCATGGCAGAGCGTCGGAGAGCTAGCGCAGTCGCTCCATATAAATATGTAAGCGGAGGAAACGCTGACGTCTGCGTTCCGCCGCGTCGTTGCGGAAACCGCGTCAATTAAGTTGGCCGCGATGACATATTAGCCTTTGTTCCCCTGCATCCCCTCTCCCACTACGACCGGTATTTACTCGCAAGAAACTTGCAGTATGTACTGCCAGATAATAGATAGGTAATGTTGCTCGCGGCTGTGCGTGATTTCCTATGCACTTGGCTCTACGTTCCAGTTTATGTTCTATTCATCTGCATCCGAGGTTAAATGTTATTACGCTATTGTGTTGTGCTTTAGGTTATGGCTTAACATTCGTAAGTTATAAATGTGTGTGTGATAAATTATAACCATATGATGTTATGTATTGTAGATAATATGAAATACAAACAGGATATTTTTTTTAAATGATTCGGAATAATAGGAAAAATTTTAAAACAAAAAAATATTCCTCTAAAACCTCAGAAGATTTCAGACAGTTTTTTTTTTCGTTTTTAGCACAAAGATCTAAGGAGTCAATAAAAATATTTTTACGAATAATCCAGATCAGACAGGTATAAAAGCGAAAGATTCTAAGAAATATAAAATTTTAATATCTGCCGCAGTCATCTGCCAGATGCTGACTGGACAATTAAATACCGCTGAATCAATTCTAAATTAAATAGATCCACTGCGAAAATACAAAGTTTAGTGACTGTCAATGTCAAACAAAGAAGATGAAAAAAGTTTTTTCTTCCAATTCCATTTTGTTTCACCATTCCTCTTTTGCAGTCTCTAAAAGTTTTCAAAATAAGAGATTTTCCAGAGAGTCTCAATTATCGATAAAGACGATATTAAAAATTCGTTTGTTTTGTTCTTAGCTTGCGCCTTGGAAGCGGTGTCCCCTTTTTTCCATTGTTTGCGTAAGAAGGGAAGACAGAAGCGGCGGCAAACGATAATCAGAAATTTGAATTTCGCCCCCACAAGGCACTGACAAAATCATCCGATTTTGTGCGTCGTTTATCATAGCAATTAATTAGGCGAACAAAAAATATTATCTTGGTTTTTCTGAAAATTTGTTTATGTCAGCAAACAGTCTGTTGGGCTTAAACTTTTCTATTTTATCTCAAACTGCTCCATCCTGAAGCTACGGTACTTGTATAAGCAATCAATAGGCGAGTTATAAGCGGATATCTATATTCATAATTCACATCTACATAGTAGCCGTTCGGTGGTATGATGAAGGAACATGGTCTAAATTTATTCGTGAGCATTACAGTGTAACATGTACGAGGCAGTGCTCCCTTAATGTATTCATGTAATTCGCATAGCCGGCATCCCCTTTGACCGGCCACGCAACGCCGCACTGGCTGCCCGGATAGAGTAATATAACGTGATGTTTTAAAACCATCCATCAAGTTTAATGTCCATATAAAAAGAAGGAGGTAGCGTGCAGACTCTATCCGCGGATTTTTGAATTTGCGCATGTTAGGATGTTTTCATACCGGTTTTTGTTAAACAAACTAGACGCCCCACACTCACTTATCTTCAGCATCTCTAAAGGAAATTCACTTGTTGCAAGACGCCCCGACAACCTCAAGTTTTATAAATGTTAATACAAAACAACACCGTCGACTTTCTCATTTTCACCTCACGAAACTCTCTCGCGTCCGTTTATTGCGGGTGGAAATTATCAATTGACTACACTCTAGTATTCAGCAGTGCAAATACAAAAGCAAGAGCTTACCGTCTATTCTGTGCGAGGTCAAATAAAGCCTCAAGTATCAGCTACTTGAATGTAAAAACGCTGGGATGCGGCCGGCCCGGGCGGCGAGTCTGACGCCAATTTACATTAAATGCGGCTTGCACCCACCAATGATAACTTACACTCGCCGGAGCCGCAAAACTAGTGTTTACTATTGTGAGCTTAATATTTTGTTTTAAGTAATACTTGGGAAAAACAAAGCATAAAAAAACTCAGAGATAAATTAGATTTGAATGTCGTCGTTTCTTGTCATAATATTGTAATTAATTATGTATGAGAATAATAACAAATAACAGATCTGCACTTGAGACTGATCCTACTATATCAAATGGTCTAAAAATTTAGTAATGACATCATTTTTTTACGTAAACTGTATGTTTGTTGCTAATGACATATTTTAGAATAAACATACGGTATCTTAAAAAAAAAAACAAAACAATAAAGGCAGGGTTAATTTCAGCCCTACAAAACAAAGAAAATATTATATGCGTGGAACGTATCTTTTAAAAATAACATAGATAATATGCCATACACCCTAGGGTCTTTGATGAATAGCTCGTTACAATGAGTACCCTTCACTAAAAACCTTTGCTCAAGTTTTTTGCCTCCTCCACGTTTTTTCCTGCAAGCTACTTCTGAATTCTATTGTTTTTATTACCCTTGTAAATATGTGCCGAACCCCTTTGCAGACGAAGCTATTATAGTATCGTTGCTGAATTCAAAAATGTCTACATTATGCGGGTTTTTAAAGAAACCTTTGAGTTGAATTTGCAACTATGAGAATATAAAAGTAATGCTAAATAAAAATAATAAGAATTTAATCATCACGCCTGTAATTCAGGTGGGCTTAAATAGGGTTACAGAGGTGTTATTGTAGTTTAAATTCGCAGCTTGGCAACGCACAGTTGTATACAAGCATATAGGACCTTTTATTCAGGTTTCATTGATGCATTCTAAAACTAAAATACTTCTCGACTAGAACCTCACTCTTTTTTCCCTTTTTATCATTGAAATAATATTGATTAATTGGTATAAGGACAGTATATGTATAGATCTAGGCAAAGGTTTGATTTTTAACACGAGGCATCATTTATTCGTTAGGAATCAGAGTTTAATTCAGAAATTAACTGTGTAAATTAAATACTGTTCCCACAAAACGATTTGCCCAGTTTCGTGGCTACAGTTTACAAACTTATATGTCAAAGGCAAACACATATCGATTCACATCCGGAATAACTACCTGTAACATAAAAATATTTCCTACCGCACAGGAATAGAACCCACTACACGTGGCCCAGAAAGAAAATCGCTTATTCACTACGCCAATCGAACCGTTATAATTTTGTCGAGTTCAAATGCTTTTGGTTTAACCAAAATCCAAACCAAATTTTATTATTCTCATTTGAATACATTTGTCTTCCCAATCCATATAAAATGCCATTTGTTTACAATATTACATAAACGTAGATACTCATGAAAACGGAGGGAAAAAGGAAATGGACTAAATAGACTGTTATACGATTCAATCACAAAACTATCTAGGTTACGGACGGCCCCGAGATCACAGCCCGCATACTAAATTATTAGCCCTTAGTTATTTATGCACCGTGAACCAACATCTTAATAGCGAGCAAGAGTTATGTCCAGCCTAAAATAATATTTTGTGTAAATGTTTGAAAATAAACAAGCCGCGTTGAACCGGTTGCTTTACAGTCACAATATGTCGTAACTTTGCAACGTTGCTTCGCCATTTTGTGGCAATATAATGTCCGAATGAGTTTATTGTAAAGGTTTAATTTTCAATTTACGTCTAACCACAACGTGATGAAATGTTATCAAAAGCTTACCTTTGGGTGTGCTCTCCTTGGGAAGGCCACTTTGGGGTCAATCTGAAATTGAAAATACAACATTTTAACACAATTTTAATCAAAGGAGATATGTTTATTGGGCTGTGTTCTAATTTTGAGAGGAGCGGGTTTGGTCTGGTGACTTTGTAAATGTAAAAAAATCACTGAGACGCGTCGAGCCCAACTAATCATGGACCGCACGTCCGCCTGGGAAGCGGGCACGATAAATTCGCATCGCCTCTGCGGCTGCAATGTCCAGTCCTAAAATCCCGGCTGCAAAAAACCATCGGACTGAAAATCCTGCGCCGTGGTCCTGTCACTCGATTTCGCCTCTCGTCTTTTTCATGTAACCGAGCTCTACTATTTCATACGTGGCACTGTTTAAGCCCTCAGATTTTCTCCCGGCAGCGAGCGGTCGCTCCAGGTCTTTTTGCTCGTATCTCGACGCGCCGTTGACCGCTATAAACGCAAAATATAAACCCAAAGAAGCTACCTTTGACATTTTAGAGGTAAAACGTTTCATTTCCACTCGTGCTAACCGTTTTGTCGAACGTTTTCCACATTCAGCAGAAATGGTCCAGGATTTTTTAGTGGAGGTCTTACTTTAAAAAAATTACAAATGTAGAAAATGTGTGCTTTATAAGCACGTACATACATGTATACATTAAGTCTGTAGCTCTGAATGTTGGATAATCCTTACAATTAAATTTTTTATTCAAGTTCCTGAATATTTTTTGTTTTATTTTGAAGAACGTGTTTAAGGAGTCTACGGTCTAACTATTCATCAAACTCTTAAATATTACGTAAATTTTTAAGTCGTACAACGCACAATAGACGCGGAGCCGGTAGGCATCCACGTCCGCGTAATTACGAAGCAAAAGCGTGAGAGAATAATTTAAAAGATTTCGCCCAAGAGGACTGCATTATTACAATATCAGGGAAACCGCTTTACAGCGTCATTCATACATTCTTAATTATTTAATTATCTTCTGAGTGCGGCACTGAACACCACGGCTGCAGAAAATCCGTTATAATTTGATAAAATTGGATTTCCACCGAGATAATTGTATTTTTTTTTTTTCAAATTGTAATAATTATAACGTACGGCGCGGCCCACGTGTGGTTGACATAAAAAATATCACTACCCACAAAAGTGGAGATGTAAAACGCTGTTGGAAAGCTTTTAACCACCTCACGCAAGCAATTTTGTAAACGTTGTAAAATGACCACGAAAGTATACAGAGCAAGCAGAAAAATCATAAAATCCCAGATGGTGGCGCTAAAGCGATTAAGCGGGTCGATGATAAATTTTAACGAGTTATTTTAATGGAGGCGATCGCAGTCAGTGGCTAGCCGGCAGCCTGCGTCGATAGAAAAATAAAACCAACCTCACCAAAAAGACTGTTTAATACGTGACCCCGTGATTTTTTTATTGTTTCGTAAACGTTTTACGATAATTACTTTTTGAAACGACGCCTTTTGTACATCCAAAATGTCATTCCATTTGTAATTGAATACATAAAATGTGGTAGCGCCCTTATCTGCGAGACCATTGCTTCTCTCATAACAATAATGGATAAAATATATTACAGAGATGTAAGAACTTTGACTTTGATCGAGCAAACAAATACCGAAATTAGATTAACGAAGTCTATTTAATAAAACAACTTAATATTCACGTGTAATTCAAAGTTAAAGATTATTTTTTTCTACAGTCGCTGTTCGCTATTAACTATGGCATCTCTTCTAGAGTTTACCGTTTTAATATTAAAAAAAAAACAAGATCTAAATTTAAAAGTTCAATACTCCTGCGCAAAATGACAGGAAAACATCGATACAAATGTGACATTTTGATATGGAGCCATTTGCGTGATTACAATCGACGCAGCGGCGCACCCTATAGTCGGCTTCGACCTCCCCCTTCCTTCAACTTCCCTTACGATAAAGATTGACATCACCCACCTTGACTTTCGAATTATCCTAACTCCAAACCCGCCAAATAAACTAAACCCTACTCTAATCTACACAACATAGAACACAAATTCATTTAAGCCAACGGAAAAATTTTGCGTGTCATCGCAAGAAAAGATTGTAGGCGAAAGCACATTAGTGGGATATCACTACTGGTAGCGAAAGAGCATGTTCACTGTATGTACTCGCTACGATCGCATCGACGTAAAGTCGATTACGTTAAATTTTATATTAAGCAAACAGTTTTATCTGTGTTGTGTATTTTCAAGTCATTGCGGTAACGTGCCGCAATAAAAGTTCATTGTATCAGTTTACTGTTCAACCTATGACACTACTCAGCGCACGTGCTGTTATTAAAGTCAAAATGTCAGTTTACGTGCACCAAATTCAATCAGAATTAAAGTCATAAACGAATCAAATAGGTACTTACTAAACAATGTTTGTATTCTAAACGTTCTCAGTGTCGTAAAGTGAACTCAAGTTAATAAGCGCACATTCTCCGAACGCAATTCGATCAACATGTTGTTAAATCCTGATAATTAACAAACGTCACACGTCGGGGTTGAGTTAGGGACAAGAAAGTTTAATGACGCGCACTCACTGCAAGCGGTAACTGAATTTATTTAGGTGCAGACGACACGTAAGTGTCGCCCCGGGCGGCGTTAAGTGGGGACCGCATCATTTGCTGTTCAGTCAGCAACGCGCACTCTAACTCCTCCTAATTGGAACGAATTTGGCTGCAGGTGCAACACTCGACTTGGCTCAAGATTAGGGGCGAGCTATTGCGAGTATATTCTGCGCCGTTTCCCCTTGAAATATTCGATGTGCAACGCGCGACTTGCGGCTCGCAGCGCCGTCGCCGTCGCCGCTCGCGCCGTCATCCACGTGCGCTCCCACTAACTTGAATTAAATTAAGAACAATATTTACCCTCGCAGCCAAGATAAATGATATTGCACACTTAAGCCAGAGTTAATGTTTAGTGACGACTTATGTATCCACATTCTTAGCATAAGCTAGTGAAAATGCCATTGCGAGAACGAGACGCCTTCATACATGTTACATACGGCAGAAAGAGAAAGTAGAACCGAACACCTCAACAAGAAAGACTTAACGAGGCGCGCTTCAACGTAGACAAATAACAGCACGCCAACAATGTTACGTGGCGTTATTTTAATTGATACAGCTTTAACTCATTCTGTACAGAAAAATGCAAACAAGTTGCGACACGATCGAAAAACACTTGACACAGATTGTTTATAAAGTAGTGTTTGCTTTAACGCTCGACGAGACAAGCAGTAATGAAACCGGGGTACAGTGACTCGACAAACGTCATTACTGGGGCACGCATAAATATGCAAGGCAGGTAACGCACATTTTCATGCGACGTCGCAAGAATTTTATCGCTCGTTTAATTCTGTGAGAAAAAAATGGGATTCTTTTGGGTGTAACAGGAGATACGCGACCGCGTGGGAACCGGCACGCTGCCCTCCGCGGCCACGCTTCACATCTAAGTGCAGCCGAAATATATTTCATCCACTTTGTCAGATATTACTTTCTCTGAAACGCGTCGAAAGCGTAAACGGCGGAAGAGGCAAGACGTAATCTTATCCATCACAGGCACCTTATTCGTTAGGCGTTAATGTGGCCGCTTTGTGTTGTTAGACGTACGCCTATTAACGTGTGTTTTATTCATCGCCCTTTTCCTCCAGTGTGTGTTACACGTTCGCTACAATTGCTAGGGACCTTAACGACATAGTTCTCTTTTCTTAATGCCCTTGTTAATTTCGTTTACATTTGTTTAAGTGTTGCCGTCGTTTATTTACTTCGCCCCAGACGGAGCTGTCACGCTTTTCTAGTTTATGTTATAATGGTTTACCTGTGAATGATTAATTTGTATGTGAGTTGGAGTATTATTAATTTGTGTTGTTTATTTTAAGTTGTACCATACTGGCAGGTAGCTAAGAATAAACTAAAACCACATATATTCCCATAGGTATCTAATGAATGAAGAATAATATCTTTCTTTCTAATAATATTCACGCGTAAACGCAGCGGCTATGCACCAGCTAATTCCCATTTAAGTGTATAACTTCAAAATTACAAGAAAAAAGATAAGAATAATCAAAGAATGCTTTTATTGATACCTAATACGTTTAAGTCCCTTTAAATACGTACATGGAATAAAGAACAAAATAATATATTTGCACGTTGCTACGACGTAGACGAGGAACTACTACGGTTACGTTTGCTACGTCATCGTAGCAGGTAAAATATCTGCTACGCGTTGTAGAACTTCGTTAAGCTCTGTTGTGTATTGTGTTTGAAATGAAATTATTTATTTTTGCAATTAGGATTTTTCAATCACTTTTACACGTCTTTTTTAAACTAGATGGCGTCGGCATTTCCTATGACTATCCCTGAGAAGAAACGCCGAAACAAACTCATGGGTCAAAGTCTATTTTAAAGTCCAGACAGATTGTAATGATGTAAAGGTTTATGTGAGACAAATATAGGGTGGAATAGCCTTTTGAAGAAAGTGCCATAACTATTTGAGCTAACCTGTCGCAACAGAGTGCAAGCATGCATCAGTTATCGTGAGAATTAATGAAATGAAGAGCGCTCAGCCTAGATCTCACTCACATTTACAATGTATAGCGGTTATATATAAGAAATCATTTCAATTTAAACGACATTACAATATCAAAATAATGAAGTAAATAATATAATAATTAATGGCAAAAAGTGTATATAAAAAAAAAGGAAAGGCTAAAGAGCGGTTCAATCCCAAGCGTTTTTGTCATCTAAATAGTCCGAAATTTTATAGTATCCTTTTTTACAAAGTTTAGATTTAATTACAATTTTGAACTTCTTTAATGTTAAATTACGTATATCATTGGGAAGTTTATTGTAAAAGCGTATACATTGTCCCATGAACGAGTTGCTTATTCTGTGGAGGCGCGTAGCATGTACAGCAAGGTTGTGTTTATTCCTAGTGTTCAAAGAATGAGTATCAGACAGTTTGACAAAGTTCGAAATATTTTTATAAACATATATTAAATTTTCAAATATATATTGTGACGCTACAGTCAGAATATTAATTTCCTTAAATCTGTGTCTCAGCGACACCCTTGGCCCAAGATTATAAATAGCTCGGACAGCCCTTTTCTGCAAGACGAATATAGTATTGATGTCTGCAGAGTTTCCCCAGAGGAGGATGCCGTAAGTCATCACGCTATGAAAATAACTGAAATAAACTATTCTGGCTGTATCCACATCAGTTAAGTGCCGAATTTTTTTGACAGCAAACGCGGCCGAACTAAGCCTACCCGATAATTTGTTTATTTGCGGGCCCCATTGCAGTTTGGCGTCTATAGTGATGCCTAGAAAAACAGTTGAATCCACAATGTCCAGTTCCACTCCATTCAATTTAACATTTATTGGTACTTGTCGGACATTGGGCGTTGAAAATTTAAGACATTTGGTTTTTTTCTCATTAAGGAGAAGATTATTGACATTGAACCAATGAACTACATGAGATAGTGCAACGTTAACTTCGCGAAAATCTAGTAATTGTCGTCGAATTTTAAATATTAGAGAAGTATCATCCGCGAACAATACTACCTCGTGATTATCCCGTACGTAATATGGCAAGTCATTAATATAAACTAGAAACAAAAATGGACCTAGAATTGAACCCTGCGGGACGCCCATGGTGACCTCAGATCCCGAAGATCTCTTGCCATTAATATCGACCCTCTGAATTCTATTGCTTAAATACGAAGTCAAGAAGTCGAGAGCCTTGTTCCTTATGCCGTAGTGGTATAATTTCCTGATGAGTGTATAATGGTGTACGCAATCGAAAGCCTTTGACAAATCGCAGAATATGCCAAGAGCATCTTGCGAGTCTTCCCAGGCATCGAATATATGTTTCAGCAATTCCACGCCCGCATCTGTCGTTGAACGTCCCCTTGTGAAGCCAAACTGCTTTTTATGAAGTAGGTTGTGTCTATTAAAATGTCTTAACATTTGATTTAAAATCAATTTTTCAAAAATTTTACTCAATGTGGGTAGAATTGAAATAGGCCGAAAATTTGTGGGATCCGTAGAACTACCAGATTTGAACAGTGGTATTACTTTACTTTGTTTCATCAAGTCAGGAAATACACCAGATGCAATACAAGAATTGAACACGGTTGCCAAGTAAGGTGAAATTACGTCAATTATGGACGAGATAGTTCGTACTGACAGTCCCCAAAGGTCTGCAGTTTTCTTTACATCAAGACTTTTAAATGATTCTTTAATATCTTTCGCATTAACAACTGAAAATTCAAAAGGTGTGCTACATTCAGATACGCTTTGTTTTAGTATAGTATAAGCGGAAGTGGAAGAAGACAAGAGAGTTTTGGTTGTTAAAATCGGAATATTAGTAAAGAAATTTTCAAACTCAGTTGCCACCTCCATGTCCCCCCTAATATCTATGTCGTTAATTTTCAAATGGAAATCGCGGCTACGTACTGTGGATCTTCCCGTTTCGGAATTAATAATATTCCATGTAGTTTTGATTTTGTTACTAGATACTTTTATCTTGTTTTTTAAATGTATTGACTTGGCCAAGGAACAGGCTCGTTTAAATATTTTTGAATATCTTTTTACATATTCTTTAAAATCTGCGCTATGATTGTACGTTTTTTCATAATATAATTGAAATAACCTATGTCTACTTTTAAAAATGCCAGCTGTCGCCCAGTCGCTAAAAGTAAATTGATCACTGACCGATAGTGATTTTGGGGTAAAAACGTTACTAAACTCTCTATTAATCATATTGAACAGCAAAGTATAAGCTTGATCAGGATTGATGTCATACGGCAATAGAGGTAATTTATCTATAAGATTATTTTTGAATAGTTCCAAACGGCCTTCATTGACAGGAACAACACTTACAAGTTTTCTTTGTACTCTAACTTGATTCCTAGGAAAAGTGACTAACTGACCACAGTGATCAGAGTCTAACTCATTTATAATTAATTTATTACAAGGTTTCAAGTTTGTAAAGATATTGTCAATACAAGTAGCACTAGAAGCAGTTATTCTAGTTGGTTCAAAGAAGATATTGTACAAGTTGTATGACTTAAATAAGGTTAAAATTTTGCTAGTATTAGACGAATTTTCCAATATATTTATATTAAAGTCTCCACAGACAACAAGTGTTTTATTAGACTTCGAGCTTTTAAATAACACATCCTCCATATATTTCTCAAAAACATCAAAAGATGCGCATGGGGGCCTGTACACGCTCATTACAATGAATCGCTCTAGCTCAATACAAGATATCTCAATTACTCGCTCAACAGAGAGGCTCACAATATCTTTGCGTTCTTTACACTTCAAGTTGTTACGTGTAATTATTAATGAGCCACCATGAATTATATTTACTCTGCTGAACGAGCTGGTGACTTGGTGGTTGTTGAAGTTGAACATTAACTGATGGTGTTTTAGCCAATGTTCAGTCACACATAAAATATCAATAACATTGCAGTTCAAAAACAACTCCAATTCTAAGTCTTTACCCATCAAACCCTGTATATTTTGGTGCACTATGTTAAGACAATTTAACTGATTATTAATTTTATTGCTCAAATTTGATGGGGGTGATATTACATTAATGCTAGCGGGTATCTCTGTTGCCACAGTGTCCCTCAAACTAGGGTACAAATCTAAATTAATAAAAGAAATATTGCCAGAGGTTGACTCTATTGTCTTATGGTGTAATTTAAATTATTTGGAAAAAAATCAACACTTTGCTTACAGTTATTTAACTGCTCAATAGCAATAGAATTACTATTTTTCAACAAAGTGGCTGAGTTAGAAATATAATAAGATAACAACTCTGCAATCTGTTGTTTATAAAAGCTTGAAATAAAGTAATTATCTTTAGTTGAAAAGTAATTTTTGCTAATGATTACATTAGAGTCAACCAATTCAATACTTTGATTATAAAATGACATAGTGTGAAGTTTCCTATTGCATTTATATCTAAAATCATTCTCCGTTTGTGACAAACCCTTGCCATAAGGAAAGGCAAACAGGATAATTTTGTTAACTTTTAATTTTGAAAGATGATCAAAATAATTTATCAATGTTTCTATGTCTGCCTTTCCCCTTCTCCCAATTGCTATTATTAAAGTAGTATGGGGACAAAAGCTACTATTTATGACCTTGTCTAATATGTTTGTATAACTGGCACCGGGCATACAAATATTGGTGACCAGTTCTCTAGAATAATGTTTTAATAATTGACCCATATTTTTACCAATTTCATCGCTGTACATTATTATTTTATTATTTTTTATTATATTATTTGTATTTTGTGAGCAAGTTTGTGTTTGTGTGGCGAAGGAAGTGCTTGTGAGACCGTCAGACAACTCCACAGAGTGAGTCACTGATTGTAGAGACTCATGGGAGGTAGTTGACTTTGAGCAGCCCGATGGATACTGTTTACAATCAGGTGTTTGGTTGTTCATCAGTGAATGATACATTTTCTCATTATCACTACACAAATCCACCAAGCTGTTCATCGCCAAAATGTATTCTCCTATTTCCTTTTGAGAAGTTTGATACTTAGATGTTATAAGCTGTAAGGAATCTTGTAGGTGAAGAATCTCTGACTGTAGTTGTTGTAAGTCGGCCTCATATTTAATTTTGTTATTATTAATGTTAATTTTATAATTACAAATTTGTTCTTTTAATTCTATACAAGTACTTAATGATTTACGGTTTTTTAATGATAATTTGTTTTTTTTAATTAGTTTTTGAGTTTTTTTGATCATTTTGTTTACTTTTATGTACTTTTTCAACTTATTTTTACTGCAGCTAATGAGCCTGTCCTGAGGGTTTGATATAATACTATTGTCACATGTTAAATCAATTTTGGTTATAGTTTTGGCCAAGATTGAGTCAGCAGAATGCATGTTTGGAACGGCACCAACCAGTTTGTCAAACAACTCATGTGTTTGAGCTATCTGGACACTCCGGCTAGTGCTTTCCATCTCATTAATAGTGTCCTGGGCTTCACTTAGTCTAAACTCCAGCTCAGCATTGCGTTTAAGCGTTGAGTTATACTCATCACGGCACTGGTCGAAGTTGTTCACTGTAAGCTGAAGCTTATCCCGTTCCTCACAGATGTCAATTAATTGGCTATGCAATTCTGCCATCTCACTCTTGAGTTTAGTATTGCTGTTTAATATTGTTAGCACTTCCTTCTCATTGTCATCCTGTTCCCTTTGCAATTCCTCACACAAGTCCTTGTACTTTTTTAATTCCTGCAAAGTTAATTGGAGTTTGGATTCCTCCTGGCGTGCAGTAGCCTTTCTTGTCATTATTCTCTCCATTCTTTACAAGAATAAGAGGTAACAATGACCCAAGTTGTATAGAAAAGAAAGATCTTGTGTTAAGAAACTGAAGTGAAAGAGGTTATAACTATGCAAATTGTTATTTACCTATACTGTTTACTATATAGGGTATATGCTGTGTAAAAAAGGAGAATATTTAGATACTTACAAGAGTTTAGGATGACAATGCACAATTTTAAGCGAACGTTACAATTTAACTTCGTTTGACAGTGAAACTTGTTTACAATGTTTGAGCTCGGTTTTATATATTTTACACTTTTTATCACAAGATATCACCGTCTTTGTTTAAACAAATTATTTTTAGCGTATGTTATTGGTAATTCGGTCACAAAAAACCACAAAAATTTAATTAAATTAGAAATAATTAGTCAGGAGAAGTTTAGTTGACGTCTATACGCAAGGGTTGCCACAGACGAAAAAAGTCCACTTTTAACTTGTTTGAGGCCACTTTTAATTTGAATAGTACATGATAAGATAAAATTACGCTTTGATTAACAAAATCTATTATAAATCTTACGCTAACACTGAATGCAACCTTACATTTAATCAACACGCTTAAAATTTATAGTCCGTTTTAAACTTTATTTAAAATAGCAAACGATCAGATCCTTGAAATAGTAAGTTATATCTATTTATCTATAAGTTCCTCATGTAAGTGAATACCCTAACTAACTCTAATAAGAAATAAATCAATTATAACGAAAACGTACCATCAAAACAACATACCTAACAAATCCTCAAACTCCTTTCAAAACCAATCACACAAAGCCTTCAAACCACTTAAAATTTCAATAGTTCCACAATTGACGGCTGGTACAAAGTTTAAGCTTATCTGGCGATTCAGGTCAGTACGAAGCCGGGTGGGCATTAGCACAATGTGGTCGGCGGTCTCGTGAGACAAAGATTACGCACAGTTCGCTCGCCAACGTTGATAACAACGGCTCGCTGGCTGCTAGATGTGTTGCACCTTTTGTTAGGATGCTCACAATTTTGACTGGTGCATATAAGGTGGGACGATATGTTATCTAGAAGGTTCTGTGTTCATTTTAAATCACGAGGTGCTTTTAGTTTCGCCCGGGATGTGGTTTGGCGACGTCACAAAGGTGTAATCACAAATTTCAATAGCGATTTCTATTGAAAATGGCTATTTCGAATAAAAATGCGCGCGCATGCGCAAGCAGAATTAATACTGTGATTTCACCCTTAGACTTACCCAAATAATTAGGTACTGAAGTGGTCCTAAGTTTACCCACTAAGAGCTCAACACACACTTTATTATTTTAGAGGTTCTTCATCATTACAAAAAGATTGTTTACCTTTCAAGATTGTTTTTTTAAGATTGTTTTGGCCATTTAATAAAAAATGGCCAACACAGACCAGCCTGGACAGTAAATAGATAGACCACCACTCTAAGAAAGGCGAAGGTTTATACACTTGGAAGGAAGAAGACGTCAATAGAGATAAATGTCTATTAAACATACTTGTATTTGTTAGACTAGGATATAGAATACAGGCTTCGGGTCTAACTACAGTCGTGAAAATATAGTATGAAACATACTCCATACTTTACAACCGTTTTATTGCAAAAACACCCAGAACCGGAACAATTATCTGTACATCATACAAATATTTGTTCCGTATTGGAATGGAACCGACGTAGGACAAAAAGCTAATCGCTTAGCCACAGCACCAAGCGTGCCGTCATATATGGTACATCGGTGATATTTTAGTGATAATCGGTGTTATTCTGTTAATTGGAACTAATTAGTTACAGAATAAGCATCAGTTCCAAATAACAGATTATTTTATTTCTGTTTGATTCTGGAAACTTTCTTCTTAACCTAACGGATATCATCTATGATATCCCATTAATATCATACTACAATATTCCTGATGACATCAATATTATACAGATAAAATTAACAATATATAAATTACAATAGCTTAGATAATACCACACGCATCCAATATCCTTGGGCCAACTTCATAAATCCAAGAACTCGATCACGTCAAGCGCAGAGCCGTACCGCTAGGCTGTTCTCTAATCCTGTTTGTTTGATTGATCAATGACCTATCTAGTTACCAAACAATCTACGTCGGCCGGCCGGCAGACATCCGGCGCAGATATTTGCAGTCAAAACAGACTTAAGGCCAGTACGAACTGCACTCTGCGCATGTCACTCCGCTTCTGTATTATTTATTAACTCCAACGAGCTTCCGATGTTACTTTATTCCATTGTGCAACTATCTACGGTTCCTGATGTCCGAGCTCGGGAAGTTCCGAACTGACACGACTGGGAGAAACGAGAAACTTTTCGTGCATAGAATGAATGCCTGTCAGCCCAACGTAAACATGCAAGCAAAATACTTGGTATATTATTTAGTTTGCGGATTGCGGATAGCCGTTGCTACGGGCGTCGGATTGTTTGCAATGTCACGGCGTACTAAAATCCTGCGTCGGAAACTTTCAGGTTCCTTTTAATTTCGTAGAATTTGATTTTTTCTTGAAATAAAAAATGACAATTCTCTCTTTCTACTTCTTTCATTTAAAATAGCAAATATTGTAGCTACGATGAAATTGTGTGCTTAGCGAAATGTAAATGTATTTACAGTAAAACCTCTCTAAAATAATAAAGACAGAACTGAAGAAAATCTGTCACAAGGAGAGAGCGGAGCGTTCGTAGGTAATGCTGGCAAAGTCGGCAATGTTATTTGGCGAGCCGGTGCAAGTAAAGGACTCTATATTAAGCATTCCTGTCCCCCCAATCTCTTCAGGTGGGCGGGCGCGACATGAACTCTACTTCAACTTATTATTTCGGGGCCGCATGCGAAGCGTTTGTTTTTCTCCAACCTACGCCTCTAATATACATTTACATATGTATCATAAACTTAATCCCTTTATTAAATTCTGCGGGAGTTTTTTCTCTTACCAAGTATTTCTTTTTTTATCTCGTATTTTCAAAATTTAAAAGCCAATCCTATAAAAGCCCAGAATTCTGAACGGCGCAGTGGTTTACGGCCGGCGGTTATCTTGCACTAAATAAAAGCCCACCAGTTTTTAAACTGCCTTTATATCGTCCATCATTAATGAACTCGTTATAACGCTAATTGTTGCCACAATCGTGCCTGGGCGTGACATTAAAGCGACATCAAAAATGTATGTACACTATTTAAAGATTCCCATTTCGCGGTGGTCGCGTGCAACCGATTTACTAAAGCGACTGGCCCCGTGCCCATTAAAGCAGATTACGGACGAAAAAAAATCAACGAGCTCTTGGCGTTATGAGTTAATTTTGTAAGAATAACGCGGGCGTCGGTTAGTATTTCCCTTTATTTGGTGTTCCGGCTGCTCTGTTTGTTTAAACGGGTAATCCAGCGCAAAAACAAGCTGAGACTACATTATGTAGCGGTGCCACACAAATGTGTGTTCTCAGTGTTGTTGGAACGTAATCGTCGGACGATAAAAATCACTTAGTGAACCGAGTAGCCGCTCTAGACGTTACCGCTAACTACTAACTACGGGGAGTATAACATAACAAGAGCGTTTACGTGGAACGAGACTTGTTATACTTATTTGAAAATTAACTTTCACTTCAGAAATATTCTGCAACGCTCCGAGAGAACCTCTCTAAAACGGAAGAAAATGCTAAATCCCTTGTAGTAACGGTTTTGAGCTATAAGTAAAAATTTACTCTGTGGAACCACTCTATTATGGCCAGAGATTTAAGATACTGGGAAAGCAACTGAGATTTTGTAAAAAATCTTTTGGAAATTATTTGCACTTAAATTTAAAAAGTTGATATAATGCAGCGTGGCGCAGCATTCAGGCGCGAAATGTACTTATATCGTAGAACGCGTGCGCTCCATATTTTAAAGGTGTCGATAAGAGAAAAAAGGAATGTCCCCGAGTTGCAAGCGCGCCTGGTCTAAACGTGTTTACAAGTTATGCAATAATTCAAATAGCGTACTACAGCAAATTTATGCTGGTGCACGGTAACATACTTCAATGGCTGCATTGGAAAGCATTTTATTTCCATGGACGTCGGCGACTAGTATAGTCGTCGTATTTTCGAATTCAGCCAGGGACCGGTGAACGTGTTAGGTGGCAATATGAATTTATGATCATGGCGAATTAAATGCGTTTAAAGGGAAACGTGATTCGGCGGAATACGCATCGGAAATTAATTAAGCACTTTTTACACTTGGGTGACCGGCAACTGACTGCTTTTGGAGTTTCTAGTGTTTTGCAGTAACAATTCTGTATATTTATTGCATTTTGTTGTGAACTTTTATTGTTGCGGATGACAAAAAACTGTAGTACATTTAACGGTGCTTGCTGCTTTGAAATTTATGAACACTTTAAAATTAAAATTCTAGGTACTAGCTAGAACATTTGTATATATACAACCAATGTTTTTTTTTACACTTTGAACTTCGGTGCTAATAAATACGACATTATTTTAATCGTAATCATTAATGTAAGACGACTTTTCCACATTCTGTTTTTATATTGGGTTTATTTGAGGAGTCTCGTTAATTTTACTTTGTACAACCTTAAAATTATTCAGAATATGATATTAACAGAACTTCATTACGCAGGTACGCTTCCTTTTATTCCAGAACAAAGTATTTTTCTCGATAAATTTCAGACAGTTTCTCGTTGTCTCGTTAGGGCTCACTAGATGAAATTTAAGAGTCATCTCAGTCAGGCGGAGGCTCCACACAGATCCGGCCGCGACAAAAGGGAGCCCTAGGGACCGCGTACTGCGGGAAAAGGAATTTTTAATTGGCCTCCAAATAAAAGCCCATATAACTTACAACATAAAAGGCTTTTTTTTCATGGCGCAATTCGTTCGAAATGTTTCAAAAAAATAACGCTCATTTTTTAATTGACTCTCACGCGTACTGGTTGCTGCCGTATCGTATTTTCGCAACGAAAGATGCCAGATAAGGCGTCAAAGACAGACGGTGGAGAAGGAAAAAAAATACGGGTTCTCCTCCATAGTCATAATGGCTTGATAGGCCCTAACGGCCACTTAAAATGAAAAGTGTGTTCCATTTTAAACTTTATTCATTATACAAAAGTTATTGTTAGTGTAACAGACATTTTACTTTCATATTTTGGAGGAAGTCTGAAACAATTAGGACAGTTTAATCGCCACCTCTTTAGGACGGTCTGTTATTTTAATGAAACGGAGAACATTGTATTACGTTTACTCGTGTATGTAAGGCTTTATAAATCCGAATGTTTGGGTTATCTGCGCCTTGTAAATGTTAAAATGGGTCCTTTCACTTTCAGCTATATTTTCTGTAATTGTATCTATTCCCTGATTCACTAATTACAAGATTTGCTTTCCTGATTGTTGGTGATAGTTATTATGCTGAAATAATATAGTAATTCTCACGAGAACTTACGAGGATTTCAGTTCATCTAAAACATAACACAACAAAAACGAATACTATTGTTTGTCTAAAAAGATATTGGCTCTACATCCACGACCGTTCAAAAGACCAAAAAGGTACCTATTATTTCTAGAGTCGCGTATAAATTATAAAAATTAATTATCATCATTATAACATCCACAAATAAATGCTGGTCAAACACACGTGTCACGGCGTTTCCGTCTGTACCGCGTTACAAAGTGCATCATATTTTTAAACAACCACCGATATGAAACCACATAAAACATCGAACATTTCCTGTGGAAGTGAAAATTTTAATTTTCCGAAAAATTCCGCCGCTATATTTTAAAAGTCGTGATTTATTAATGCGGGTTCGTAAACGGCATTTATGCCGTTTATGCGAGATGAGAGCAGACATTTGTGTCCGCATGTGTCACGTCCACGGGACGTCAATGGCGTTTTGATTGTCCACTCCGCGTCGTTTCCTATCCGTCTCTAAATCTATTCGTGTATGTGTGTGACAAGTGTCACTTCATATTCGATGGTGTATAATGTAGCAGGTTAGTTAGATATTATGAATCGATTATTCCAAAGATGGATTATGATCAGCTATTGAAACGAGAAATAAAAAATCTGATAGAATATTTTACTCTCGAACTATAAACGATATTTGAGTCTGTAAAACTAGAGAAAATATTACAAAACTCTGGTTTCCAAAAGATCAAAAAGCTTTACGTAAAACAGTTAACCAAAAGTTCGCATATCCGGTACCACAAACGGTTGGGTAAAAAATTACATCAAAAAGTAAACCAGGACGAAAGTAAAACAAAGTTACAACATCTTCGAACATAAATTGTAAGTGAACTGGGCGGAATTGGTTACTACAAATAGCTGCAAGTTATGGACCAGTGGCCTGTCACTGCTAATTCAGTGTTATAGTACGACATGGCGTAGTGTTTTATTGACGTACAATGGCTCAAGCTGTGCCAATCTTGTACTGATATTGTTTATTTGTTACTGATATCGCTGATTTACAAAAGCGTCAGTACCGCTCATGAGAGATACAGCCTCCTTTTTTTATGGACTAATTACCTACGTAACACATAAGGTGACGTCACTATAATTTTAATCATCTTATATTTAACAAAAGAGCACCAAACAATTTTGATTCAAATAACGAATTTTAAATTTATATATTTTAAATTTACGTATATTTTTATCTGAACCCCGTCGGCTAATAGCGTGAAAATTCATGTATTTTTTCATGTTTTTACTAAAATGCAAACCATTTTATAGTGTATAAAAATAAAGTTGTTAAAAATCGCTGTATTTTTTTTGAGTTTATACATGAAGCAATTTTAATTGTGGGCCTTTAAAAATGGTGTTATACCTAAACTTAATAAAGCCTTTATTCGTTGCATAAATTAATCACGGTATGAATATTACTCAAAATGCGAATTTTTGGTGTTTTTTACTCATGTTTTATATAATACCTAAGATTTGGACATGTGATCGAAAAAATACACTTCTAGTACCATAAATTAGTAGTATAAAATATAATTATGAGTGCAGCTTTACCCCAAAAAAAAATGAGTATGTTGGAAGTTCTACTCATCGTAACAAAGTCAATGGAGCAACTATTTACACCACTGAATTTGGTATGATTGATAGAACCTCAAACATTCTTGATTTTTTAGTTATTTAATTAAAAAGAACATCATTATTTTAAATACTTTATCTTTTATATGTATGATAATTTTATCGTTTTATATCAACTAATTTGGTTAAAATTAGTACTTATTCAAAACATAAAGAAAATTACCTTTTTAGATGATTGTACGAATAAGCATTTCTTTTCAATTGTAAAAAAAAAAACACAGAAGACTCTTAAACACAATCGTACTTGAGTTAAACAAGAATATTTCTTTCCTACTATCAACTAGTTATTTTGAAACGTTTCAAATCGATGAGCCTTGGAACAAACTTGGATGAGGAACTAAATAAGTTTCAATATTTCCTCTTAATAAAATATAAATGGGGAAAGTTTAGTTATACTTGAGGGATGAAGCAACCGCGGGAAGTACTAGATACGTTCAATATTGAATTGAATTTATTATGATATTTATTTATTGTTAATTGATTAAACGAGTATCTATCAATGTTAGAAGGCTTTTACGGTTGATTATTACTTTATTTTTTTTAGTTACAGTGTGAAAACCAGGAAATAATAATAATAATTCAGGCCATTTCCCTATTGCCAGCACAGAACAAATAATAGCGTAGATAACGCTTATGAATATATATATGTTTTTAAATGTCTCTAAGGTATCTTTATAGTGATATATTTTTTAAATTTCTACACTAAATAACACTGTTTGCGTATATAAACTATACACAAACAATCTATACAAAAAAGATCATAAAAGATATATTCAGCAATAAATAAATAACAAAAGAAAATATAACCAACAAAATATATTATGAAGAAGTAGAATATCGTATTATGACCTTTGATTCCGTACACAAAGGGGGCCGGCACCATGTGCACAATGTTTAGTGGTTCAATCGTAAACCTCTCTATAAATATTGATGACCCAGAAAGCTATTATGTACAGGCATAGTCCCGAAAAATGTGCACAATTTACGACATAAAGACATGCGATTAACTTTTGCGCTCAGAAACTGAATTGAAACAGTATACGTACAATAGTATAAAGTCGTATCTTGTCAGGATTTTAATCCTCAAGTGTGTAGAGAAACATATATTCCGTTTTCATATCATTTGTTGGTGACGTAAATCAATTAAATAAGGACAAGAATATTCAATAGTTTCAAGTTACCTATTATGCTGATTAGGTGCAAAGAAGTGTTGTAACTAGTCGTAAGCAACATGAATTAATATCTTGATTTTCTTTTTAATTCTACAATAATGGAGCAACTAATCTTGAACCAAGAGACTTGTTAACGGCTTTTTAAGTTAGACGTATTTTATACGAGTACCATTCAATATTATTCATATAAATAATGATTTCTGATATTTACGTGAATTAAGTTTTCAGTACCTCTCAATAATTGGTACATTTTAACTCTTATTCGCACAACCACACTGCGCTCTTACTACTGCTCTGGCGCAGCTACCAATAACCTTCTCCACCGTGACCTGCAGAGATTCGTCAGGACTTTCATATTCTCAACTCATCAATTTTAGAGATATCGCTACAGATATTACAGTACACATGATCAGAAGGCTGGCCTGTTCTTAGTCAAAGAATAAGAATTGCCATTCAACGTGGTGATACTGCCATCCTTCAGGTTACGCTAGCAGTTGATACCGATGTGGAGGAGTACTTACTTTGGGTGAATAAAAAAGAACTCATCAATCAATATATAATCAATCAATCAACAATTTTTTTAAAATCTTTACCCCACACTAGGATTTTTCCTGTATCGTGGGTACAGTTTACAAACATACATGTCACATGCACACACAACCAGACCGGCAGCCTAATTACGTAAAAAAGCGACAGCAAAGCGATAGCCACACGACGGCAATCTCACTGTCATCCAATACATTATATGTCACAAAAATGACGTTTGACAGAAGTTATCGCGCGATCTACGCCTGTCGCTACATCGGTAATTAGGCTGCCGTAGCCTAATTACGTAAAAAAGCGACAGCAACGCGATAGCCACCCGACAGCAATCTCACTGTCAGCCAATACATTATATGTCACAAAAATGACGTTTGACAGAAGTTATCGCGCGATCTATGCCTGTCGCTACATCGGTAATTAGGCTGCCGAAACAACTATCTGTAGATCATACAAATATTCGTTCCGTGCGGGGATCGAACCCGCGACACGTAGCGCAGAAAGCTAATTGCTTAACCTCTGCGCCAACCGTGTCAATATCAATTTTAGTATCATTATAATATAGTGTCCAAATACATTTCTAATCACTCACTCATTCAACTAAAGCTATCGCATGTATTGTTTTGGTCCCAAAGTCAAACAAACTTTGTATCTGCCTCCTTGTGTTCAAGTATCTATAGCCGTGTAAACCAGAAAGCAATTTCATGTAGGAATTACATTACCAACCTGCGTAGACATGGGCTCATGTTTGCCTTATTTCGCACCAATAGAGAGGCTTTACAAATACCTTATCATTATGGATTCAGTTATAAGTTCTAAGAAACACCTCGTTGTTATTTCTAACAACATAAAAACTTTAACACCCTTGTTAGCCAAGGGATAGGTACTGGGGTGTTTATTACGGAGGTGGGAACATTATTTCGTGGAAATTCTATAATAGGCAATTCTTATAACTTCAAATATAGACTGTATAAAAACCGAAAACGCAGCAGTGGCGCTGACGTGTAAGCGCTTTACATAGTCTATAGAAATTATTGAGAGAGTTAGTTACAATATTTAAGGAAATTAGAAACAAATGTTAGAAACAAACGTACAAATAAAAAAAAAACATAAATATACATAACGGTCTATTAATTTTCAGCCGTTCACAAAATTCTATGAATTACATTTTGAATATCAGGATAATAAAATTCTAAGGAAACCTTATGATTTAAAAAAATAACTGGATTATCCGAAGCTTTAAAAATCCTCTTAAAGGTTTCAATTTTCATCCGAATCTTCAGTGAAAGCTGTATTCTCTAATAATAAATTTTCGATTAATGCTTCCCGTTCTTTTTTGAATCGACGCTGTTTTTGTTAAATGAATTTAAAATACTTATCTATTCTCTCTATAACCTCCGAAGTCTATTTATACGTGCAATATATTTAGAACCTACATTTTCCGCATATATCTAATGGCGCTATTAATTCATCGGAATAATAACAGCGTGGAGTCGTTAACAGTAATTGTCGCGTATAACAATAGTGTCGATAGTCGATATAAAATAGTCTAGTGTAAACACAATCGCGATCTTCCGCGTTCGTACTATGTAAATTGAGAAAATGCTGTCTCTTCTCGCTCGATTTGCGAGGCTTCGGCTAATCTTCCGCCAGTCGACTACAATTTAATCAAAGTAAACAACGACGGGAGCTGTAATTTATCTGGATTATTTCGTGGCGAGCGATAGTAATCGACTTTTTTCTCCATCTGTACACAGAATGCTCGGAACGGAGCTCGTAATGTGTCTCGAATCCCAAGATACAAAGATGATTATTATCTACATAAATGGCAAGACGTTATATAAATAACAGTATCTCTTATGTTGTTACCACTACACTCGACGGAAACTGTACGCTTTATCGAAATATTTCGTTATATTTGTATAATAAAACATTCGCAACAGTTGACCCATTCGTCTGTTCCTAAAATACATTGGAAGCCAGAATAAATGGACAATGAACGTAATAAATTGGCGTAAATACAAAACCGTTTCCATCATACAAAAATACGCCTAGTTTTTTATCGTGCAGTCAAAACTTTTGTGTTACAATGTAACTTTTAGGTGATGAAACGTAAAAATTGTTACTAAACGAAATTATAGTTTTAAAAAATATTACACTGGGTATTAATTAAAAATTCATAACTGTAAGTTTGACGCGGGCCGCAAGTCAACCGGGCGAATTAAAATTGCACGTAATTTAATTGTATGAAAACAAATTTTCGTGTGTAAATATTAAAGGCAGTCGTGATTTAACACTATATGGTGGCGGCAAGGCTATATGGCCGGAGGAGAGGTAAAATACAACACCGTAATTAATGTCACCGTGTCTGTTAACTTTTGCATATAATGTTATGTTTATCGTTTAAGTTTTTTTCCATTTGAATGGGAAACAGTACCAAGCGGTGTTTCGCACGTGTAATGATACCTTATCATATATTGTAATGACAGCACTAGCACTGGTAATGGATGGTTTGATGTGTAATTGGGTACAAGTACTCCTCCCTCACTTTCCTTGGTTTATTTTTACATTTACCAGGAAAGAAGGCTTTATTTCGCAGCGGTATTTATTTCTATTAATGTGGGCACATAAATAAATACGTTTTCATTCGTCCTTCTTTCGGAGTATTCATCTACAGGCCAATTAACTTCAATAGAAGTAGACTTCAATACCTACCTACATTATTTTAGCATCCCCATTCACAAACAACAAGAGAAAATAATTTTCAGTTACTAGCGAATAAACATTTGTTTTTTTTTTATGTGATAGGCGGCAAGCGAGCAGACGTATCGCCTGATGGTAAGCGATTAACGTCGCCCATGGACACCCGCAACACCGGAGGACTCACAAGTGCGTTGCGTTGCGTTTACCTACTAGCAAAGTCTAATCAAGAAATAAAACTAAATTCAAAGAACATGAAAAGAAGTAGCTCAGCAATAAAAAAGAATTCCTAGGAAATTATGAAAAACCAACGGGATAGTAAGAAGTTAGGCGATAGGAATAAAATTGTTCATTTCTTGATTTGAGTGGCCAATCTAATCTCTACGGGAACGCTCCATTGAAAGCAAATAACATTCGATCGTAATTTACTTTAAAATAATCCTTTTTTCTTTTCTTCTTTGTTTATTTATACGTCTGCTCTTATTTTACGAGACTGTCGCTGATAAGTTTTACTTTGGGATTGGTGGGTTTTGATAATTCAAGTTTTTTTTACTATGAAACCTTCAGTTTAGATTACGAAGGTACTATTAAGTAAACTGTATAATAAATTTAAAGAAAGTTTTTAAAATATTAAGATATGTCGGTAGATAAGTACTTTCTATTTATCTGAACTGAATCTTACTATCAAGCAAATCATTGTATCCAGGTTTAAACATGACTAATACGACAGGTAGAGTGTTTTAATGGGACTCATCTATACATCTATACATATAAATAAAATTGGAGTGTCTGTTTGTAATATTGAAATAACCGTTTTTTACTACATGCATATGAATATATATACGGTACATACACCAAAATAACAAATGTCTGTCTGTCTGTCTGTTTGTATAGGCTAATCTCTGAAATGGCTGGACCGATTTTGACGGGTCTTTTATTGGCAGGTAGCTGATGTAATAAGGAGTAACTTAGGCTACTTTTATTTTAGAAATATTCTTTAATTTTTGAAAAAAATAGGTTGATGTGCATTTGGTGTCACTAAAAAATACATTGTTAAGTTCCGACATCCACGCGAACGAAGTCGCGGGCACAGCTAGTTTTACATAAATTACGTCATAATTTGCAACGAAATTTCAGTACTCATTTCAACTCAAACTAATTGGCAACATACAATACAATACAATACACTTTATTGCACATCAGAAACAGAAAAGATATATGCATATTTATTAACGTATGTAATGTACTAGAAGGAAGTGAAGCAATGATCGTATATTTCTTGAGTCAAAGAAAGGCAAAGAAAAAAGGCGGTGTGAGCAGTTTCAGGGCTAACGCTAAATAAGCTCTTGAAAATACGACGAACAGAGTTTATTGAAGGGTTATAAATCTGGAAAATTTCAACAAAAAGCGCCTCAGAACAATAAAAATGGCAAGAAAAAAGGCTTAAGTTCGTTATTTTAATACTAAATTCATGAAATAATGAGAGAGAAATAGTATCGTTTTTAATGAAGCTATTTTTCAACTTAACGTCTTTAAAATTATGATTTTCCCTTTTTTAAGCATCAAATATTATTTCATATAAATATTTGCACCTACTTTTACAACACCTTTTTTTCATTGAAATGAATACTTAGAAAATCTAGCCGTCAAGACATAGATTACATAATAATACATAAGTTAAGACCAATAAAAATAGAAGTCTGAAGGATCAAAAAATAGAATATCTTACTCCCGGACTATATTTTAACTAAAAGTTACCCCACTAAACATGAGCTAATTTTACTGATTTATTTGTTATGTTATAGATACAAGTAAAAACTAGGTCGTCATGTTTTTGTCCTTTTTGATATTGTTTATAGGTTGAGAAATAATTAACCCAAATAATTAACTCAAAATGCGTTTTCTTACTAAGAATATATACTAATACTTATCTCGTGATAATTATTAAATTACTCAAAATTTTGAAAACACCTAAACGTGTCGCCCTAGTTTATATTCTGAGAAAACGATAGAGACCAAACTCAAATTAATTCGTTAAGGTTTCGATGTAAGAAACGTTAACGCCCAAACACCTATTTTGCGCGTATTTCAAGGCAATTTTCTCAGAAGCAGCTAAACAATACTCTTAAAGACTTCAATAAATTTAAGCTAAGCACTACTAGTATACTATAAACAAATGCATCCGTCTGTTTAATCATATAAAAGAAAATACAGAATAGTAACTCAATAAAAGACACAAAATTAAGTTTAAATATGACTTTATTATCATTCCACTTCTAGTAAATTACTATCTAACCTATTTTGCATAGTTCGCAAGTTCTTTGGGCAAAATCTTATGAAGTAAAAATAACTTCAAACAAACTTAAATTTTTCGTATTTTATAACACTGCTATTGAACTATGGCGGTGTATTTTTCTTTTTATTGACTTCTACTTTTGATATATTATTAAGCTTGTAAAGAGTTTGAAGAAACTTTTGGTGACTTACCTTTTTGCCATCTAATTCGTGTGTTGCTTGAGCTAATACTTTGTCTACGCTAGCTGGGTCGCCGAATGTGATGAATCCAAAGCCCCTGAAACAAAAAGATAAAAATATTACTAACTTAATTAAAATACCGAGATATCTAAGCCTAAAAAAATACGATTGTGAACTCTGCACATCAGTGTTTTATATGTTGTAAATTTCCAAAATCTAATAATGTTTCTGTAAAGCTGAACAACGGTTAGTTTATTTATTACTAGTTTGATGGATTACCGACCTACTATTAAATACCACTTTAAAAACAAAAAAGTACTAGGCGCAAAATTGTTTACTGATAAAGTATCATTCATAAGACCGCTTTTTATCTTATTCCAGTATGCCTTATACCTTAACGGAGGAGAACCAATAAACTTTACAAATATTTACTATTTCGCTTATACTAAATATCCAAATCTCCATATATTTTACAATCCCGATGTGAAACATTAGATTCGTGTAGTGTCCACAGAAACAGGAACAAGTGGACAAGCCGATAGGAACTGTCTCGCTGATTGCGCGACGACCCGACACGGGCACCCTAATGACGCTTATATTTGTTTTGCCCAACCTTCAAGTTTGCTCAGATACTTTTTATAAGTAAAATACGGCGTTGGAAATCTTTATCCTGGATTTAGTTTTAGTGATGGTATTGAAAGCAGTATTTCTGGTGGATTCAAATAATTTGTGAATGGAATTTCCCAAGGTAATTTAATACCTTCAAATAAAAAAAGTGAATAAACGTGTTTTGGTCTTATTATTCAAATGATGTCTCGTCCTAAAAATGTAAAACGAAAAGAGTGTCCATTCCACAAGACATGATTATTTAAAGATTATTCATATTGAAGTTAATATTTCAAACAAGTAAATTGAATAATAACACAGCGATTTTCAGTAAGCGGGGCGCTGGCCGCGACCGGGAGGCGATAAATAATAAAAAGCCTTCTCCACTTTAGGACTTGCAAAAATCACAATTTATAGAGCATTTTAATTTCACTTAGCCGATCCATATTTTACATGTGGCGGCGCGCCCGACCGTTCTCGGGCCTCGAATTAATACTAAATTGAAATTGTAAAAATGGAAATACAATTTTCTCGTTGTACACGGACGGCTCGCTACCTACAGGTGTTGCCAGAAATGTGTTATAATAACAAGGCTTCCTTAATATTTTTGAGTGGCTTTCTTCCCGGGAAAAACTGTCAAGTACGAAGCCAGCTCGGTTTCTTTGTGGTGTGTCGTAATTCTTCGATTGCTCTTGAGTTGGTCGGATTCAGAGAGGATTTGGGTTACAATTTTTAGAACAAAAATGATAGCTCGGACAATAAGAACAAAATAATGGCCGTGGGTTTGTCATTTTGGCAACAATAGTAAATCTTATATGTTATTGTAGCGCTTTTCTCAGGTGTATTGGTCCGAATGGTTTTTCAATATAAAATTAACCGAGAGGGATTATCGTGGCCCTCTTTTTTCAATGATTAAATACTCCATATAACGAATAAAAGGCTTCTTAGGATTCATTGTAATTCATTTTTATTTAAATAAGCGTCGTCGCGTTTTTATTCCTATTATTTCAGCTTATTGCCAAGGCACGCTTTATTTAAAAGACCTGGACTTGCACTTACAAGAGCACTCAAGGTCGGTTATCTCGTCACTAGTTGTAAAAGACGATGACACGATATTTGTGAAGTGGCTAGGCTCTTGTTTTTGGCACTAACGCGGGCTCTATCACCGAATAACACCAGTGTTAGACCTGTACTCGAGACTGTGCTGTATTGTGTGTTCGAGAAATGTATATTTCCACAGGATTGGATGAAACTAATTGTAAAAAAAAATCGAGTCATAGAGAAATATAACATCTATTATTATCAATGCCCAAAGATTATACTTCTCAAAGGTTTTAAAAAAATATACCGAATGCAAAATAATATCACAATAAAATTATCAAATACGAGAAACATTAAATTAAATCTACCCCAAAATATTAACTAATGCTTAAGTACCAATCTCTTTTTATTATATCGTGCAGTTATACACAAACGCTCATTTCATTTCGCTAAAAATTCACGTAAGCGGTTTCATAATGGAGTTTCCTGTGATACTGTATGCCGGAAAAACCTTTTTTTAAAGCTTATGATAATGTGAAATGTCTTAAATTAATTTGAATTTCGCCATGTTGCCGACGGACGAATCTTATCACGTGTTTAATTAGATTTTCTTGGGTAATTTGTTTAAGGGCAAAATGCAGTTTGTCATTCCGTTTGAAGTGATTTGCCGTTTTGCATTTTCATGAAAGCTGTAAGAAGCGACTATAGGCTTACATAAAATAATTGGGTATTCGCATTCACTCGTACACTGAAAACGTCATAAACCAATTGGCAATCCGCGTGCCAACAAAATTATGTTCATAAATTATTGAAATTTTATTCCTTACAAAGTTTCACGCAAGCGTATCCGTACACAAAAGCTTGTCATCAATAAACCCCGTTTTATTAGTATTTCATACATCCAAAAACAATCGTACCCATCCTCAGGAACGTATTAAATCAGCTCAGGTCTTTATAAGATTCATGGCTTAATACACTCGCATTTCATACTCGTATACGAAAACGTATAGAGGGAAGGGCGTTCGTGTATGGAAATTGAAAATAACGAGGGCCTCCGTTCACACCGCGCATCAAGCCGACTATGTGCAACCCGACCACTTCTAATCGACCTCCAGTATACGTCCCGATAACCCCTATCTGGCCCGATCTTCTCACCAATACAGGGGGAGGTGAGGCTCTCGTGAACTTGGAGCCACTACGCGAGCTACGAGTGGAGAGGCCCTTTACCGAATGGAGTTACGTCGTACTTATCTTTAAGGGGACGTGCCTTATTTTCTTCCACTTGCAAAAGAGGAACAACTCAATTCTCTCTTACAAAACGGTGGTAATAAGCTTATGAATGGTTTTTGTTATTCCAATCGGTGTAAAAACATTTTATGTGCGCTACAAAATCATCAGTAGCTATCTGAAAAGTTCTTTATGTTATATGGGTAATCAAAATTTGTAATTAATCATTTACCTTTTACTTTTACTCGTCTATACAATTGTTTTATTTTTTATTTTGGCTCAAATGTTTAGTCCAGTATTCTGTTGTTTCGTGTCCCTCCTAGGGTATGCACAATGGCGCTTAAACGGCTCAGCCGGCAGCAGCCGTAACCACGCTCCTTTAATTTATGTATGAAGAGATTTTGATAGTACTACCTACCGTAACGGTTATCCGGTTACAACCTAAACGAATCGCTTGTCAGTGTCCACTAGAGCTGACCAATGGTACAGGGAAAATAAAAATGCATGGAGGGATTAATCTGCTACGTTCTCTACAAAAATTTTGTTTGTGCGTTGAAAGATATTCTGTGAAAGGGTTATCACATTTTATATACAAATATAACAGGTTGTAAAAAAATATTGATTGTGCATACCTACACTTTGTATATAGGTATATTAAACTTTGCAGAAACATTAAGTGTTTTATATATTTAATGTATAGGCATTGCTTTCAATTGAATATTACACAAAATTCTGTAAACAACCATTTGAATATTAAATCACAACATCTCATCTCCATTCTAATCCTACATTAAATAACAAACTTTGTTCCGTAAATATTTATTTTCAGGATTTTAATTAACTGTACTACTACTACACAAGAAAGTGTATTTGAAATAAGCCCACTGTTTTCCGGGGCGTTAGGCTCGAACTATCGAAACCCGCCCGATAATCCACTCGCTATTGTTTGGACAAAACTCCAAGAAAATAAATATACGAGAGCAGGGTCGAGGTAAAACCCTAAACCGCAACGTCAGGAACAAATAGCGGTAACTCCCGTATTCATGGTTCATGGCTGCAGCCTCGGGTGGAAACCGATAGCAATTACTGGCGAAATTAATATCACGCCCCAAATGCTGCTCGCACATTTATACGTATCGAGTGCAATATTGTCTCCTTTATTAGTTGCCGGGACAAATGCTGCCTGTGTCGTAATTCCACCCGTATTCCACTCTTCGATTGGCGCCTCTTATTTAATCTTAATAATAATTAATGCTGCCTGAAGGTGATGTGGTCAGCAAACTCAGTATAGCCGTTCAACTTGATGCAGATAAATTAAGTTGATTTACTGGTAGCCGCAATTTGGTCGGCATGAATATAATCAATGATGCAATTTGTAAGGCAAACAATATCGAATTTGGCTTCTCTATTACGATACATAAATCAGTATATATGTATCTATGAATGTAATTTGTCTGTGGAGAATATTAAATTGTACATGAGTTTAATGGATTTTAGTCTCATGCAACTAGTTTTAATATTTTATATTCGAAAGCTTTATACAATGTCAATTACAACGTATTTTAGTTCTCCAGACAGTTCCTAAATTTAAAAAAATGTTGGCACAATAAACTTAATTAACCGACATCTATCAACATTAAGTACTACTAAGATGAAGGCGCTACAGTAAATACAGGCTTAGAAAAGAAACCTACTCCACAAAAAAATCTTACAGTTTCATTTCTATGACATAAGCAAACATCTTTCCATATATACCTATATACATACATATATATATAACAACCTAATTAACTCCAAAAACAAAACAGTTCGTATAGCTAAATATTTTCTATACAACGAAGGTATAAAATATACCGCAGCGAAATTAAGTAATCCAATAATTAATCTAAATGGACCGTACAGCCGAATGGTTCAAAACAATCAGCTCTGCCGCAAAATACGCGCATTAAATGAAGTGAATGGCCGCCTCCGGGGGATCCCTGATAAATTAAATTGATTAGAATCCTGTTCGATACCGGCCGTCGATGTAGCTCCGCGTAAAAATAAAGCCGGGTGAAAAATAACGCTTCTGGATTCACGATTACTGAACAAACCACTTAGATGAATAATTTATTTCGCGTTACTACTTTTTTTAATTATACTAGTTAGGTACCAACTTTAAATTTATTTACGTTTCATTCTATGTATAACCGAATAAACGCTGCACATCATCAGTGTCAAACTAACGTCTCAAAATTATCCAAGCCTGATTAAAAAGCACACATTCAAGAAAATGACGGGGGAATTTTCAATATAGAGCGGAGAAACTCGGTACGGCTAAGCTTTAACCGGCGATTAAAATTTAAGCCGGAATTTAGACGGCCTAATCTCATCGTGGCGCCGGCTCACTGCATTTTGTGACCTGACAAATAAAACAATAGGGTTGTGTAATGTATAATGACGTCTAGGTGTCTATCGGTACAAGAGGGTAGTAGGGGTGTACGTCGCGTCGCTGCGACTCAGTCTTATCGGGGTGAACACACGCGGTGTTTATTTATTACCAACCTACTAGCCTAGTGGTGGCTGCGACTGGTACAAGTTTGGTAGTGATATGCCGTCTGTTGTGAAATGTTGTGTTGTACGTCGATAGTGTTGGCTGACAATAGCTACTGTTTGCTCTTAGTGTTTGAATTCTGAATATATCTTTAGAAATAATAATACTTGACTTATGAATGTTAATATATTTTCTAAGTTACTTTGACTATCCACTTGATAATCTATCATATTTTGATGTAAAAATATTTTACAGGTTAAATTATTCCATATACGTGAAGAACATGAAATTAAATTAAAGTTACGAGTATATGAACTCTAACTTCTAAAAATACGACTCACAGAGCGTGTGCCTGGTCAAAGTACACGTAACTCGTGCTGTAGGCACTGTACAAATAATAACTTAACAAAGAAATCACGTTAGCTGAGAATGCAGAAAATTAAGAGGTAAAACATACAAATTTCACACTAACTCAAACACTTTGCAATTTTAGCCAATGTGCTAATTTAAAAACATTGCCTTCTGAATTCCTTTCGCCTGTACCTGCATTTCACATATTATAGTCAGTTCGTCATCCCCCCCATCTTTCGACATGGCATTGTAATGAAGCTACTTACTGCATGATAAGGTATACACGAATCCGATTAGAACGATTCGAACGCCATGTTAGTTGACAATGTCGGAGTTACCCGCTTTTGTTTTGCCTGTGCTCGGCAAACTGAATTAAACCGGATGAAAATTAATGTTTTGACTATTATTATGATGCGATGTGCTTGTTTGGAGCGAAAACTATATTATCTTAGGTTATATTTTGGTGCACAGTATGTTTAACTGTGGGAGAATTCACATTGAAAATTATAGTTCGTCTGTTTAATGTGTTGCGAATTGTTTTTTAGAATTATATAGTAAATTAGCTATGAAATTCGCTGACTGTCAAATTGAATTACATTGTCTCAGATATAGCCTGCTTATCGTGTTAACTACCTGTGGTATTTTGTAAGGCCAAGACCACATAAATATTTATAAAGCCAAACCAGACAGAACCATTGCCTGTAAATCCTGTTATAATAGATACTATTTAAACTGTAACAGCCATCAAAATAAGACGGTAAAGAAAACAGCAATTGAGCGTAATCATAATCAGCTGATCCATTATTTTCTTAATTCCTATATCACGTATGCCAGCCATCACAAGTGTCACGGCAAGTTAACTGCAATAATTCATGGCATAGGTATTTGTTTACAATGCATTGGACATTGTTTGTCAGTACAAGGACACCGCGATACAGGCTGTGTACTTAGTTAATAATTACATAAGCTACGTCCATATTCCGGGTTATTGATTATGCGTCTAGTATTAGTAAACACATCAGCGACAAACTAATGTTCGCTAAATATTTGTAATCTGTTATAAATCTATGGTTAAGATGATATTTCTGTGAAAATGTAGAGTTGAGACTGTATTATTCTATGCTCTTTCTTACATATTATAAAACAAAGTGACCCGCCGCGTCTGTCTGTCTGTTCGCATTCAAAAACTACTGAACGGAAATTCATGCAGTTATCAGCAATAGATAGAGTGATTCATGAGGAAGGTTTAGGTGTAGAAGTCGTTAAGGTTTTGTGTAAATCGGTTGAAATATGACGATGATTATTTAAGATAGCAGAAAAAATCATGCCGACTGGGAGCTTTATTGGCGTGTGCCGCGTCAACCGACAGAGTTATACTTCGAGAACACGGGATCCTAATCCACGCGTGTGAAGCCGCGGACGGAAGTTAGTTTAAGAATAAAGAAAACAAAAATAGATCAGTTGATATAGGTTATTTTTATAGCAGATGGAGGTTACATTTTTTATGACGTATGTATACATATAAACTAGCCGAGCACGTGCCTTTTTATGAAAAAATATTGAGCGCATGTCCATTTGATCAAAATCAGCATACTGTTAAACTATGGATAAGTAGATAGAGAAAACCTCTAAATTTTGAACAAAATTAGTTTGTTGAGAGGTAAGTACCGAACAAACAAACTCACTTTCGCAATTACAATTTAATTATAAATAAGGTTTCCTACGAAGGATTTTATACCAAACATGGTTTCTAGCAGTGCACTTGTAACTTGAAAACTACTTAACTCACGAAGTCTAATAAACATGATCTTACGTAAACTAATTGAAAGTTTAAACTTCCATCAAGAGATCGTGGTTGAGGGAAACAGTTGTCTTCACAATAATTATTATGTAGATATTTTAATACCAAAATAATCATCATCATCATCTTATGCAGAGTGCCTCACTAGTCTAGTTGTATGCTTGACGATAGATCGTGAGGTCTTTAGTTCAATTCCTGAGTCAGGCAAAGTTATTGAGAATTTTTGTGTGAAATTTCTCACTAGCTGTAAGAATTAATTGTACCCGGTAGATGGCAATAGGCTCGACCTCTATTATATGGGACTCAATAATGGCATCGGAGAAATTGTACGTGTGCAATAGTACTTATAGCCTACACGAAATTCATACGTGATGCTATGTTATCTTATTATTAATATGTTTCTTATTATGATCCTACTAATATTATAATTGTGAAAGTTTGTGAGGATCCATCCTCACAAAATTTGGATCGGATGGATCTTTGTCACTCTTTCACGCCAAAACGGCTGAACGGATCTGGATGAAATTTGGCACAGAGATAGATTGTAGTTTGGAATAGCACTTTTTATCCCGAAAAAACGTACGGGTTCGTAAACCACGCGGGCGAAGCCGCCGGCAGAAGCTAGTATGTATATAATAATGATATACTCATTTATTTTACTTCCATTTGTAATGCAAAACAAATACTTATCGCACACAGAAATTTTTAATTAAATGAAATAGCATCATGAATCGCGTTCATATTTTATGTAACAACTCGATTATTTAATGCACATCGCAGTAACAAACAAAATGAACTGATTACATTGAAGTATATTTATGTAAAAGTAACTTCAAATTGTTGTAATTTTGAGTATATTGTCACGTTGGATAATTACAAAATGGAGGGCATTAAAACTCGGGTAATTGCAATATTGATAACTAGTAAATCATTTATTTGACTGATGACTATTTTACATTGATAAATATTCATTTAAAGTGGGAGTTGTGGGTACCTACTAATAAATTTAACGAGGTAATGTTTTTGTTATTGAGCTTTTTTTTTAGTAGTTAACCTATAATATGTCTGAAGTCATGTTTTTATTATAATTCACCTTAAGTATACCTGGTACCCGGCACCCTGGTATTCCTAAAATATAGGAGGAATTTAACAGCATCACAATTGCTCCTTCCAAATACTATAATTATTTATTAATTGATTTGTGCCTTTATATATTATCGGTCGATTAAATATAATGTGGGGAATCGAGATATATCGATAAAACCTAGTTTTTTGCGAATCCTTGTGGATATTGCAATGTTTAGACTCAGGCGAGATTATAGAGAATATTTTCTGTAGAGGAAAAGAAGAATTTCTATTAGAGTTACAGATTTATATCAAACCGCACAAGAATCACCCGCCAGCGCCACGCATTAAACATTTTACACATTCAAAATAATCGTTATCAAAATGATAAATTCCCCAACAATATTTAATTTTGATGATTATTTTAGTTGTATTAACTGTCCAGATATTAATGATATATGAGGCAGGTAATATTACTGGCCACGAATAGTTGAAATTACCAGGAAACCATCCGTCACAACAAAATAATGCATTCGTAATAATTATTCAGATGTTGGTAATCTATGTAGTGTAATGTAATTAATTTCTGGGCTGTAACGGAAAGCTCTCCCGTTGTAGATTAATGGATGGCGATTATTGCAAGCCCGCACTTTATTGTAATACCTACTAGTTGTTTACCGTGATAGTATTCGTTTCTGGATATTTGGAACCTAAATGACGTAGACGCGTACCAAAGGGGCTGGTCCGAGGTGGCGCAGGAAAGACATATGTGGAAGAATTGGGGGGTTTTTGCCAAGAAGTAGGACAGTTTGGGTTAATAAAAAAAATTATGGTGCTGAGAAAACTTTTAGCTAACTAGATAATAATCAATTACTTTTCTACTGCTGTGCCTCTCTGGAGACTGAATAAGGCTAGGCGTTAGTCCATCAGACACATCACAGAGTTGAGTTGAGTGTGATCGTTTCCTCGTGCTCTTTTTCGTTCGCAATTAACACAAGTGATAAACAAATTCTGATCCTCACATGAATTCGTTAATTCGTATATCGTTCATTGAAAATTACATATATCGCTAGCAACGGGATGCACGACCGAGCGATACAAATCCAAAAGATTCTACAAAACGATAAAGCTACTACACTACCGATAAAGTTACTATACTTACCAATAGCCACGTACAGTTGCAATGTAGGTAGATAGATCACATAATGTCTAGATTCATTTTAAACATCACATATCATGAAATATATCGCGTAACCATAGTTGGTAACGCAAAACTGAATATCACCACTGACACCGCGGGTTATGCGCAAAAAACTTCGCTTAAGACGTTTCAAAGATCAAAAAATCAACGCGTGCGCATTAACACAAGTAGAAAACTAGAGGACACATGAATTTACACCGAAACCGATACCGAACAACTGCTAAGACGTCCTTCTAAATATGAACTACCTACAAACGGGCAGGCGGCCGCTGTCGCCGCCGTCGGGGTTCTCACCCGTACCAAAAATATTAAAATTAATGCGGGTAGATTTTAATACTCTCAAATCATGTGCACCTTACTACCCACATTTTATTTGAAAGAAATATTGTCTATTCTAAACATAACGATGACTTATAAAGTGTTTACATAAATGTCCTTGGTTATTATTTATAATAACTAAAAAGAATACCTACTATTCATAAAATTAATGTCCAATTTTTTTTTCTAATATTAACGAAATATAAATCTACTGCATTTTGTTAACATTGTTTCTCAGTAATTTATCTGTTTTAAGAAAATTAAAATCGATTATTATCTACGCAATGATGTTGTGGACATCGTTGACACGTTTTGTGTTGTGGACATGTTTCGTTTTTTATTATTTTTACTGGTTTGGCCATCGAGTCTTTTAAGCCGGTATAAATTAGTTCATACATAATTAGTTCACAAATATTAATACTTTCCAGACACGAGGTTAGTTGAAAAGGTGATGGTCTATGGAACCTCCTTGATTTAGACGGTTAGCGCAGTGGTTGATCGCTCGACTCCTGCGCCTTGTGTTGCGGGTTCGATTCCTGCACGTAACAAATATTTGTGTGATCTACGGATTGTTCCGGGTTTGGCTGTATGTCCATCTGAATATTTGTGTTTGTAAACGCAGCCACTATACAGGAATTATTCCTGACGTGGACTAAAGTATTTGAATAAAAATTATCAAAAATGGTACATCGATATGTAAGTTCGGCCTACACCAACATACAAAAATATTCTCCCCAACATATTTAACGATCAATTAAAACCCAACAAGTGCTTGCGTGTTAAGATCACTAATTATAATGAATTTAACTCCACTGACCACATTTGTTACTGCTAAAATATGCTTTTATTTACGGTTAGTTTCAACGTTATAATTTATAAGGTGTTGACATGTGATACCTGGATTAAGTGCTAAAAAATAAACCCATCTGGAATATGTTTTACACAATTTCGTTCTTTAAAGTCTGATTTGTATAGCTTTTTAAGATAATGTTGGTGTTTTAATGAGTGTTTGGCGGAAACCTGTATAATTTACTAAATAACAACTCCGTTGATCTTGTGTTTAATAATGAGATTTTATGGAATTCTCAGTAAGAGCCCGGAGTTAGGAATGGTGTTCAGTAGATGGCATCAGGCTCGCCCCCTATTATATGAGACTTAATAATGGTATCGGCGAAATGTGAGTGTACAAAAAATACACTTCTGCCTAACCCTTCGGGGAATATAGGCGCGATGCTACATATTTATGTATAGGGTTGGCATGTTTTCTTTTTCTAACATTGCCCCACACTAGGATTTCTCCTGTATCGTGGGTACAGTTTACAAACATACATGTCACATACACACACAACCAGACCCGAAACAACTATCAGTAGATCGTACAAATATTTGTTCCGTGCGGGGATCGAACCCGTGACACGTAGCGCAGAAAGGTAATTGGTTAACCACTGCGCCAACCGTGTCGTCAATCGTTTTAGTTTTACTAGTTACAAAATAAGATAGTCAAAAGTATGTCTGTAACCTAAAAGTAGGTAGACTAGATTTGTTTTAGTCTGGCATGTTTTTTCGTCAACTGGAAAATATAATTTCGGTTTGATTTATTGATAAAGATGAGAACAAGGTACTTGTTTTGAACTTCTATTTAGGAATGTCATAATTTTTTTTTTACTCGAACCTTATGTGTCTTTTTGTCTATCATAAAAATATTATGTTTGTATGTTTAAGTCGACGTTACCTACCCAAGGTTCTACACCACTTCCAAATGTTAATTTATTAGGGGCAGAGTCTATTTTATTTTATGTAGATATATGCAGGTCTAATCCATTATCCATTTTAATATGTAAATATAATAAAGAGTACCGAAATTTTCTTTTTTGTAATTTAATCTCGGTTGCCTACTGTAACGGCTTGAATGAACAGATTTTCAATAGTTTAACCAGCACTGCTTCTAAAATATCTAATAATCGGGAATATATTTAATTTTAATCCAACTACTATATTATTGAAAAGCTCGACTCGATTCTAATCCAGACAATGCAGTCTGCGTCCATTGAGTGTGCTCAGTCGCCGGTAAGACCAGAGTCTTATTCATAACACCATAATAACGTATTTTAATAAACTGAAATTGAATAGCCGGCGCTGTACCTCGGACGGTCTCGACTGCACTAAGCACTATCTAAATCGCAACCTCCGGTAAGGACCGCCGGAGCTTCTCCAACATTATTTCCATTTCGCCAAAATACATTAGGCAATAGTTAGCCATTAGGACGGTATTATTTGACCAGGCAGAGGTGGCGTGCTGGCTGGTCGTTTTGCTTCTGTGAAATTTACACAGGCAGATACGTACCATGCTAGCAGACGGTCCGATATTAAAACGTCTGCAGCTTTTGTGCAGGAAACTAACTGGAACCGTTTAGACTGGGAGCCTCATCCGCGCTGAAGATAAAAGTTTATGAGTTATACATAAAACGATTTTCAAATCATATTTATGAGTGTCGTCCGAACATCTGCAATGGCTAGTTCGCGAGGAAATTGAAACCGTCGAGTGCATAACGTTTTCACGAACAATTTAAGTTGGTATTGTGCTCAGGACGCCGCGAACGATGCGCTTTTTGCAATGGTCAGCAGATCCGGCAAAACTTTATTGTTGTTTTGTATGTGCCCCCCTTCGGTGTCTTTTGCGGGAATGTTTGTGTAGTTATATTAGTAAAGTTTGCTGGCATATCCAGAACTGTTCGAAAGTACATACGGTTGGCTCATTACAGATTAGATACGCAATATATATTCCTTAGCCAGCGACAAGAAACGAGTTATCCTTCCAACAGTGTGGCGAAGTCAGCGAAACTTGAGTGTAATTTAATTTGCATCGAGGCCAAAATAAAGGCGTCAGCGACAACGGGGCGGGTGCAAGTATAATGTCGCAGGCGGCTTGCATAATCTGTGTAGTTAGGACACCCAGTAGCGACCGACAGAACTGCTAATGAATTATCGTCATCGCAAGATATGCCGCATACATATCTGCGAGCTCTGTATTAAGTAATTAATGGAGGTATTAAACATCAAAAGACACATCTATATTGGTCACAATGTTTGCTACACATCTATGAATCTACTTGAACATTCAACTCGTTCCTTTTACCAATATTAAATGCGTCCTTTAAAGTTCCAAATGAGGTTGATTTTACGTATTTATAGCTAGTTTATGACATAATCCTCGCAGCATCGCACTGCTCCGTCACGCTCGGCGAGTCAAAGTTTTCTGTTGCAACTAAAACGTTTCTTAAAATGCATTAATCATAGTATTCCGAGTGGCTTTGATATGAAAGTTTCGATTCTATCCTCGTAGTTTAAAGTTTATAATGCCATGCACTCAATCTTGCGTGAACTTGGGCGTATCGCATGCGATATCTTACTTCGCTTTCGGTCCTACCGCATGTTTTGCATTTTCTTTGAGGGTTCGCCACTGTACGTCTGAAAGGGTTTCACTTGAAAAAAGGGCTTATGTATAATAGAGTTTAAACGTTCATTCACGGTCTCACCTTGATAAGAAATTCACTTAATTAAAATAAACGTTGAAGACAAAATAAGTGGATACTTAAGTTCACAGCAAGAGGAGCACCCACAATCATACTAATATTAACCGTAAAGAGCCATCGCTGAAAATGAAACGCTCCTTTAATTTTCTCGAAATCACCCGAGCTCGATCTCGGTTTTAATTCGACAAGGAGAAGCTAGCAATCAAAAGAACTAACGGCGGCTCCAACGAGGCATTTCCATACGCGAGGGGGGCTTTGCGAACGACACGGTATTAGTTCGCAACTGATTACATTCCTCGCCGCCTCCGCTGCAAACGACTCACAATGAAGTAGCGACGAATAAACTTCATTACGCCGAGTTAAGCATGGGAAATTATAAGGAGGAATTATCTTCGAATGGCGGCGGTGGCACGTACGCTAACACTTCGGGATTATGGCCTAAGGCACTCGTAGGACACGTCGTCTGCCCCACTCATTGTCGCACCGTTCACATTATACGGCTTCAAAGTTAATATGTACGTACCAGGAATGTTCGTTGTATTCGATTTGGATGAGCAGCGCCGATGTAAAGTGCTTTTACGCTTTGTAAAATTGGGTTCGGACGCCACTAGCTGACGAAGTGCGGTCCCTTGAGAAAAGTAAATAGTGGCCCGGTAGAAGGCTCCGATCAGAGGAGATCTAAATCGGTCTTTGTCTCGTGCTAAACGCTATTCTTTTGAGAGATTTTCCATCTTTGCGGAAGCTCTGGGGTGGATTGTATTGAATGTCGAAATTGAAGGCTGGAGCGCATTTTCTGATTCTATGTTTCATATCAAATACGTATGTGTCGAAGATTATTGTTAACATTGTTTATACGTTCCATAAAATTGGGAGAATAAATTCCTAAGTTTTGGCTACAACTTTTGGCGTTATTAATACCGACTAATCTATTATCTAAATGTGCTCCGTAACCGTACGTAAAAGTTAGTAATTAGGCCCGTGGAGCAGCTATTTGTCGTCGTTCAGCAATCGTGTTTACCGCTACAAAATAAGTTTTAATTAATGGATTGGCACTTGGAGACACGCGTGCCGCTGAGGCCCGGGGCCAGCGTTCAGTTACACACCCGTCAACCGGACACTGCGCTGACCTTTCATACATGTTACTGGAAAAGTATGATGACATTAATTGCCCCATTCCCCGGCGGAAAAGCACAGAACCCATGTCATTTTATTAATAAAAATGAACCTCATAATTACAACGGCTAAGGTAAACAAACGCGCAACGATACTTTTTCATCCGATGACAGACTATTGCACAAGTTTTTATATAAATTCGATACTTAACTAAGGTGTAAGTATAAAAGCGTAAGAAAAACAATTTGCCAACATAACTAATAACGGGAAGTCACCTCGTTACTCACGAGTGAATGGTAGGTCGCCAATCTCGCGAGCGCGCCCTCCACTTCTCGACTTAATGAATGAGAATAATTTTGCCAAAATACTTCGGAGAGACGGGACACACGCCCCGGGAATTTTTCAATTTGCAACTGACATAATGTAATAAGAGTTACACCGTGAGGATGCCGGCGTAACGTAATTAATAACCTGTGAAATATTACCTGTTACAATGAATTTAGAGGATAAAAGTTGAGTGATAAATTTAAATAACCAGGAGAGCGGCGTGTGTTCGGAACGGTACCCAAAATACTTATGAATAGTTTGTCCGGGGTGATAAGTGGGTGTGTCTGGAAGCTTTACGGGAATTGCAAGTTTGTATTCGCCAGCCTAATGAACGCGTGAACGCGGAATAACTTCGCGAAAGCTTGAATAATGTATGCTTTAACGAGATGTTTTTCTTGAGCGAATCTCATTAACCCACTTTCTGATTGTGTGAATGTAAACTTTGGGAAGTTCTTATTCTTTAGTGAGAGGAATCTTTTATGAGTTCCGTAAATCAAATCATCCCCCCAAATTAAAGGCCAGTTTTTTGTCAGTTTAAATGTAATGAAATATTGATAATGTTTTTGGATGGTATTCCTATTGTTCAAAGTAAATTCCAAATTTAATAAAGGTAACGACCCTTTGTATCAAATCGGATCTTACATAATCACATACAGATGACTGGCTAAAATCGAATTCCCTTTATTACGACCATAAAATTTACTGATATTATCTCAAGCGGGCCAACCGGGCCATAAAAGTAATCCTTCTATTTTAATGGTCCTCCAACCTGCGGGATGCAACAATGTGTCCAATTTGCTTCGCAGTTATCCGTTCTTGACACCTTCGCAACGCCAATTTTATATGAGAGCACAATTTGCATGTAACAATATCTAACGCTGTCTACACGTACGTTTTGACGCGAGTCTCTTGAAGTTACATCAAAAACTTACTTTAATTCCACTGAACTTGAGATGTTACTTCCTTCATAAAAGTTTATTGTTAGTAAGCAGTAGCGATAAATTAACATTACAAGATGTTACATGAACAATGGACTTGTTTTTCCGCTGAACTAGAACCAATATAGCATTTTAAATATTCACATAAAATCCTTCGCCCGGCGTTGTTTAATCGGCGCGTTAAATTCGAGAAAAGTCGAGAACACATCAAATATTAACAGAGCTCGAGCGTTGTTTCGACAAATGGGATTATATTGCGCTCATGCATCTAAATCTAAACACGCTTATTTTCAGATAAAACCTAACCGACCGGGTGAAAACGATTCAGTAATTCGTTCTGTATAGAAAATCGAACGGCCTAAAATCGTTTCTTTTTCTCGGATCCCCCCGAATCACCATTAATCAAGTGGAACTCTGAAGTTTCACGCTACCTTCCGAATCTAATTTCGCAAACAAAGAAAACGAAAACCTGTCTACCTTTATCAATCAAAACTGTTTGAAAATTCTATTCCGTTAGTTCGCACTGCGGAGTCGTGCAACGGAGACAATTGGAAAAATGTATCACGAATAAAAAGTCGTATCGGAATGTAATATCGAGAGGACGCGGCTCGGAATATTCTTGTCAAGTGAAAATAAAGGGTCAGAAAAATACAGTGACAGGTTGTGAGTGGACGGTGGTCATCCGAAACGGGCACAAGTTTCGAATAAATAAACCCGGGAGCAAATAACAACGTCACCTTCACGTGTGCCGTTGGCTGTCATGGAAGAGAGCACCTGCGCTTATGTGACACATTTATGACAGGGAAGTCGGTCTATTGTTAATTCCACTCCAAGTATATACGTTTATTGGAGGGACTCACTTTCAGGGATTGTTAAAATATTTTTGAATGTTAACGTTTGAACATTGTGACGTAGGTATTATTGTTGCCTACCTATACAATACATCGCATGACGGAAGCAAGGAAGATATGATTTATAATCTCCGCGTCGACTTGGAAAGGTTTATGTCTTTCGAATGCTGCAATAAAAAGCGTAATACTTAAGTTTCCAGATTTTTAGGTTACGGCCACGACGAATGCCAATGTGAATGGTGGAAAACTTTAAACGTTTACATCCGGAGTGACAGGTGTTCGTACTATCACCGTTTACGATTGTGACTTTGTACAAAGTGGGGTTTTACGATTGTTCTCTTTGACGCTAATGATGAATTAGCCCAGTTTTCTTATGAAAGCATTTTAAACTTTGCAATTTTTTTCTTAGTATGTCAAAATATTTATATATACATACATATATACCGTCATGCTTGTATATCCAGAATGGTTAGGTTGTGTATTACCTATTACACACACACACACAACACACACAGTTATTAATTCCTATAATATTTAGCAGAGCCTTCAACCTATCGGAAACAATTCCAGACACTGGGCTTTTCAGACTTTCAGGAAATCCCAAAAAATCTTTGCCAGAGCTGGGATTCGAACCTAGGACCTCTAAAACGCTCAGCAGTCGCGTTACGACCATTGGATCAACTAAACAGTTGGTTATAAACCAAAATAATGTTATTGCTATGATGGACTAGCAGTGACAACCCCAAGTCCGATCCCCGCAAGTACTATCAAATTACCCATTTGTCTTACCCTCACTTGGGTTAAACAAAGCAGGTAATCCCTCATATTTTTCTTTATTCAAACAACAGTCACCCTCTGCTGTTTTGTTTGGGTTCACGTGTATACCTACGCATGTATATACTCGTATTATGACGAATTGAATACTGTAAGTTGATCAATCAATATACCACTTTTATATTATATACATAATGTACTAGATTTATAATATGCATATTAGATATCAACTGTGTTGTCTCACAATATCTTATTCTTAGACCTAAATATATTAAGATTTCCGCACACATTTCCACCTGGAAAACAATAACATAGCATTACGCCTGTATTCCTCTTAAGGATAAGTAGATGTAGATATTATGAACACCCATATTACATCTGCCGGGCACGATTCCACACTCCACTACTAAGTCATTTTGCACTTTGTCCGACCCCAGCATGGAAACTAGGACCTCATGTTCAGCAGTCATACCTACGACCAATTTCTTTTTTTTTTATGTCTGACATCAATAATGCACGGTAAACAAATATCATAATATCAAGGCAACACTCAAACTAAACCATTCAAACCGTAGACTTCAATCTTTTATTACCAATTACATGTTCCCGTACAACTTGATAAAACCTCTTACGCATTTAAAAAAGGAATAGCCAAGAATCCGCGCCGTATTTCCATCGCATTTGACTACCCAAACATATCAGGCGCAGCCCCACTATCGGCTACCACTGACTTCATTGGCTTCTCACACTGAAAAAAGCAATTTCGCCTCAGTCTTTTGTCGGTGGTTGGCATATTAAGGAAGCAATATTATGCAGATTGTACAGCGAAAAATCATGACTATTAACATCATAGGGTATCAAATCAAAGACTAGGAACAATAATTTGGAACTGACTAAACACTTTTTAGTGTATAAATTTAATTTTTTCGTTACGAATGTCAATAGTTTCGTAAAAATTTGTTTTAATGAACTCAACTAAAATCTAAATAACAAATGCTGTTCTTCAATATCAATTAGGTATATCCGTGTTAAATGTCTAATAAAAAATGTATCTCACCATATAGCTACAAACGACGAAACTTAACTTCAACTGACGAAATGTAGGAGCTTTTATTTTATTTTTGGCAAGTCCGATGACCCCCGATCTCCGTACCCCACGACTCCTCATTCTCCCGCATCTGTAAATCCCCTCCAACCCTAGATGTGTTCCGTTTTGTTTCATAGTCCTACAGAGGAATGTTAAGGAAGCAATATTATGCAAATCCGAGCGTAGATGCCACAAATATAAAAAGCTCTCGTTCGGCTCACACTTTGCATCTCAAGGCTATGCATCCGACTGATACCGGGATGCCCCAAGAGAAAAAATGAAAACGCAATTTGAAATTCTATGCGTTTTAGAAGCACCTGCGTAAACTCTGTTACAGTGCCCGAGAAAATAAGAATTTGCTAGAATAAAAATTCTATTCGCTTTTCCATGAACGTCTACATAGTAACATGGGTCTGAATATTATATTTTGTTCAAAAACTTGTATAAACGATGGAATTTCCAGCAGATATTGAGGTTTTTATGTTGGGTTGTTGTTAATTGTGGCAATAATAATTAAAACTTAAGTGTCATCAACTTTGAAATGAAAAATGTCAGTTGAATAAACAAATGTATCATAAATTGCGTGGGGATACGATACATATTTTACAAAATTGAGCGTTTGACAATAAACAAAAACCGTTTGTTTTAACCATAAAAATGTCATACACAATGCCTCACATGTTTCATATACTCAACAAAAAAAATCTAACATCTGCTCACTCAAAGCGTAGGTACATGAAATTCTATATTTGAATTCGCCAATGAAAGAAGTCCGTGGTCGTAAGTTTGTAATTCCGGATTTAATCTGTAATCACTATCGTACTCGGAGCTCTCGTCATATTGCCTCGAGCTACCAACATGTAGGGTGCGGAATGATACACTGTACGAACAAAGGTTACCAGATGTCTAGAGCATTTAGGATCATCCTAGGATTTAGTTTGTGTATAGACATTAAAACCACTGTCCCGAAAATTCGTTTAGGCAGGAAAATAAGAATAGTTTATTGCAATGTCTTCAGGAAAATAAGAATAGTTTTATCTTCAACTTCATGTTGTAGAAAATGTTATTGTCACTAACATTCTTTGATATTTTTTAAAGGCTAATTTATATAAATATTATATAAGACTATACGGATAGAACAATGCATCTTTTATGCTACACAAACAAGACGCGATAAAACTGAAAGGTATGCATTATGTACCGAATTTCATCAAGGAACATGGTATACCCAAATTCATTTGCATGACTATACCTTTCATGTAGGGATGTTGAAATCTACACGTCCCAAAATCCTTACATCGAGTCCTGGCAACCCTATAACAAGACTAGGGCCAGTCGAGTGGATCCATACGATGCGGAGCTGATAGCAACAGCCGATGTCGGTCGTCAACGTCGCTTTGTCTTGTACACTGACGCTAGCAAACCGAACCACGGGTATTTGCATAACAATGATCCGAATTTGATGCGTACCTAGAACCGACGAATGTATAGAGTGGGGAAAAAGGGGTAATTTCAGGCGTCATCGATTTTGGTAAATTTTGAAAAGTTGTATTTAAGACTCGAAATGTTTCGTGTAAAATTTCCTTGAGTTTTCATAACACTGGCAAGAACTAACCAATATTTGATGGAAAAGTTTTCGTACAATCCATTGTCCAATTGACAAAGTGCAAGCGCTTTCAATAGATAATACGCAGACATCGATCTCGATCAAAATCAAACCTGGTATAACATTTCAATGCGAGTTCGGCTATCAGATTCATAGCTTGTTCGTATTATGCCAGTTAGTTCCCCTCGTATGGATCCAGATGAAGCTACTCACATAATAGTCCCATTGTCCGCCGTTGAAGATGTTATCATAGAAGCAATTCAGGCAAGAGCCGACATTAATTGATTTAAACGTTCGCAATAACTGGACAATTCCGCAGTAGTTTTATTTGAGACGGTGTAACACGCTATCTCCAGCTTTAAACTTTTTAAATGACGTACAAAAAGTTAAGCCACAAAAATGAATTCCGTCTGAGAGTTACATTTTTCTCGGAGATACCGCCAGTAATCTACTGGAGCAGCAGGAAATCTTCAGCCTCCACTCCTTCCTTAATTAGCAGAATATTTCAGAGAAAAAAAGAAGCAACAGGAAGCATCGCAGAGAGTAATAAAAGGAAGCGGCTTGTGACCGTTATGGCTGCCTAATGGAGTCACGTTATCTGCCAGAGGCGAGTAAACAAGTTTAGAACGATAATTTAGTTAAAATCAAAATTGATCGCGTAATTTATATTAAATTAAACATGGTGAATTTTACTCTTGATTTTATTTGTATTACCGACGTTCAGTTAAGAGGAGTTCGTTTAGAATTTGAATATGGATTTTGCATGAAGTTGTTTTGGATTATTTTGTACAGTTGGTAGAAGTCTTTGCGATTGATTTTACATACAATCGACTTAAATAGACCTTTATCTTCTTTATTGTAAATACGTAACAATATAATCAAGGCAGCGTCAGTGACTGTAAAGACACTAAAGATGCTCTGAGACGTATGTACATATCGATTTACTTCATTATTATGCGTGGCCTGTATAATTTGCTTGCATATTCAATGAGTAAAAATTACTATTATTTATATATATATACTTAAGTAGGTACTTATAATTATGTACCTAGCAAAATTAAATCCACAAAAAAATAACAAAGGGGATCGTTATATATTTTTTTTCCTTTGACCAAATTCTTAATATCGACATAAGTAATCTCTTTTGTAACGTTCAACCAAAGAGAACGTATCAATTCTATCAGATCACATTACCTAAGTTCTGTTAAAAATAACTTTGTTACAAATCCCACGTAAAACGACCAAAAAGAGAACTTGATTTGCGACTTAACTTCCATGCTTTGGCATTTAAGTCAACCGTAAAAGCATCGAATAAATTGTAGGTCAGAAGGGACAGATAAAACGAGGAACGTATTTCCTTCCGTTTTTTTTTTCTTTTTAACTTATTTTGTAGAATATTGACTAGCTTACTTATTTCTCTTCATTTCGACTTGCTCTGCAATTTTGTAGTATATTTGTGATGCATGATTTGGCGATTGAAGTCTCCGATTGGATGGTATTTGAACGCGTTTTATTCGCATTTAGTTCAGGAACGTTATTGAAGAGTTTGATTTTTTTGTTTCTTAAGTGGTGGCTGAGGAAATACAACACACAGCTGGCTATATGCATTAAAGTTGGGGCCAATATTGCGTATGGCCTACCAATATTTGATCCAATGTGTATGTATGTATGACTTGTTCCTGTATGTAAGGTCTAGCTGTAACTAATATACTGTAACTAATATACAATAGCTGGCAAACAAATGTTTGTGGAATAGACATTTTCATTCTCTTGAATATTTCTTACTACAAATACGCTAACACATCTCTACATCGGAACAAAAACATTTAAAAAAGCCAAAATTTATATTATCAATGACAGACAGCTCTTTACTAAATCAAGAAAACGATAACAATAAAGTTCCTAGACAAGATTCAAAGCCTTCAACGTTCATTTAACTATTATTTATCCCACCTATTCTGTACAACTTTACCCTTATAGCTTCAGGCTAAACAGCGATTTAACTAAAGCAGCTGAAAAAACAGTCTCAACGTAAGAAAATTAGCCATGATTTGATTTACGACTCAGATAGACGGAACGAGCGTTTAAAATACAAGAGAGGTCTTGTTAAAGTATCGGCATTTCACACTTTCATAGCGCACTTAGTTTGAAGCACCGCGACTAAGACATCTGAACTTCATCCTCGAAATGAGTATCGGAAATTTACATCAGCGCGTAATACCGAACCGGCTCAGCCTTTATTGTAAACGCCGTAATTTGAATTTCGTCTTTGATATTCAAATGAACCTCTACTTGAGACACTGCCTTAGTTATTTGAGTTTTTGTAAAGCAATCAAGTTTGTTTATAGGAGACCGTGTAATTGTAAATCTCGGTCTGTGGTCTTAATTAATGCATAAAATCACTTTCGATTCCTTTGACGAGACGCCCCTCCGTAAAACTGGAATAAACAAAGGGAAAATCGGTCCTCTTTCTCTTTTAATTCGGCTGTTACACGTAATAAAATTTGTGACAGCCAGTTAAGACTTTGATGCACTTTGAATAAACTTCAGTGTTGATACTCGGCCAAAGAAGATACACACACGACATAACGGCCGTGTGGGTTTCCCAATACGTTGTTGCAATTGATCGACGAATGATTTATGTTGCGGCAACGTGACTTCAACCCTTTACGACGTATAACGGAAATTGTCATAATTTCCAAGATTTATTGATAAGCACATTTAGTATCGTGTGCCGTCATGACATGTATGTACGTCTAGCATTTACAACGATATTTAGGGTTCCTAATTTCCATGCGGATAACGGTTTGCGTGCGTTCGATCACTTTCCGTGTTGTAAACTTTTCATTCGGGCCGTCTGTCTTGAGATCGAATCGATATCGATGCGGTATCGACGAGTCACGAATTTGACTTTAACATGAATTGCCACAAACGTGGAAGCGTCCAAGGACGTACCAAGGTACACGATTCAAGCGTGATTTTGTTAGCGGAGTTAACTAGATAAATTGTCTTAAAAGGCAGGGCGATGACACCTGCCCGATGCACGTGGGACGTGCACGACTAATGTCAACGATCGAATAAAATATTGTGATGGTTTATACATCGTTAACGCGTGTCTAGACGCTGGAAGTAACGTTCATTAGTGGAATTATAAATAAGTTTTAAATTTTCAAACCACCGTGGCGGTAATTACAGAGGAAGCGAAGCGAAAATATTGCAAGCTCGACAACGTGTCGACAAGGCGTCGCGTTAGCACGTTAGCATGCATTCTTTGCTTGCGTTCATTAGCATAACAAGTAGTTTCGTTAATCAAATGTACGAAATTAATAGCACAGTTTAGAGTCGACGTTCCGCCCGGCAATCACACGGCCATTACAAATTGCCAGCAATTACTGCGACACCACCCTCCCCTCACCTTTTGCGTTCGTGACGTTTTTTTTTGCGCTCATGTGCTAGGTAAATATTCCATAATAGTTGGCATACGTACGTCATTAATGAATAATTGAGAAGCAATGCCTTTTAAATTTTATATATGCTTCGTTTTTTATTTTATAATTTCTCTATTCCTGTAAAGTTTATTTTAAATAAGACATTCAGAATTACTTTGACTTCGATCACAAAAATTAATATAGAATTTAGAAAGTGTTATAGTGTCGTCAATATTTTATAATTATAACATAATATCATCACGTGTGTATTCGCCAAAGGGTATTGCAGAGGTGTAATATATCGCACATCCATATTTCAGAGATATATTAATTATTATTAGGGTGCGTGCTTATTGCAGTCTACCGATCACGATGCCTACGCGCTGATCAGAAAATTCCAATAAAATTTTGCCTGATCCGTCAATAGAAATCAAGCTCTCGTGTTTAGTAGCCGGGCCGCATGTGAAAACTAGACCAATGAGGTAATTTTTGAATAATTCCCATTTTCAAACCTAGTATAAACTTTAAATTATTAGCAGCATACTTAATCTTATTGTGTAACCATATTATGATAAAACTAACATTATCTGAGGCGCCATTAGCAAATCAGGTACCTAAGTAACATTTTCATCAATATGTAGAATCTTTGAACCAATACATAAACAACTCTTCGAACTAGAATACTAAGTAACAAGAAGTGGCGAATGTTTCCAAGAACTAGCGTCCGTAGATCCAGAGATATTTATTTTTACTCACTCAAAGGTGTATAAAGCTCACCATTCCTCATCCTTTGAATGATGTTATCGCGATTTCCCAAATGTTTCGCTCTTTTTGATCTAAATTCCTTATATTTGGCTTTGCGTTTCGCCTTTTCCTACCACACATCAAGATTCTTTTGTGGTGCGATAAGAATTTTGTAAAAAATCGAATGTTTATTCGCGCCTTTGCGCCGGACTGCAGTGTAAATAATACAGATTCTACTTTTAAAACTTTTTTGTTTTTATTCTCACGTCAAAATGGAATGTATCGTTTCGTGTTTTCTTTTTATGTGTCTTACTTAAAAAAATAACTCGTATGATATTATTAGGTTTCAGTCTATGCTTTTATTCAAAATTCGAATTCTTATTTATTAACGTGTTATTTTTAAAATAGCATAAGCGAAAAAAAAATGGACCTTTGAGACTTTTCACGGTATTATAATATCTCATGGGATTCTGAGAAAAAGAAAATTATATCATAGTTGTGTACCTCACACATTGCTATGCGATCTTAATTGTGTCTCAACTGCATTAAAGAACACCCAACCTTAGTATCAAAATATAATTTATGATGAATCTTTATGTTATTCAGCTGTGCTTATCATCGAAGTTGTTCACGGTCAAAGTTTTAAGAAGGCGCTTAATCCGAGATAAAAAATAATAAAAATATTCATGCGATCAGAAAATGAAGAAACCTCGAAAAAGAAAACTTTAATTAAACTTTCCAAAATCATTATCAGATAACATTATTCATTAATTTTAAATGGTCTCAGCCGAGCCGATGCCTGATAATTTTTGCCGAGCACCAAGAAGACAGGAAATGACGTAAAATTTATCTTCGAACCGGAGGAATTACTTTCTACCAACTCTGCGAAGAAATGGAAATCTGTAGGTTTATAACTTCGGGAGAAAATTGTTTTTTTCCGAATTGGAATAATATTAGCTTTTGGTGATGCGGCAACTTTTCGGTACAAACGTTATTAAATCTTTTTTTTTTTCAGTGTGACGTCGCAAGATGGCTCATTTGTGATAGAATCCCTCCGTGGGTTTTCATTAATAAGGGCTTACAGAGAGTCAACAAATTTTTCGCGGCGCCCTAGTATTTATTGAAGGGACGGTCGGCTATAACCCGAACGGAATATAACGCATTCAAATATCAACGAAATTTATCAACCTCCTAGCATCGGGTCCAATACGTTTGGGTCGTTTATGGCATATTACAGTCCAAGACTCGTCAGCTCTCTGCCGGAAAAGTCAATTTGACGCAGATTACGGGACGACTGACCAGAATCTTACTAAAACGTCCATGTTTGTCGGCGTTTCGTTTGATATGAATAATGAATAAACTTACGAAAATTGAATTCGGAATCTTACTACCTCTTAGTGATTCTGGGACTATTCTTAAGCTCTGTTAATAACGTATTTAGGTGGCGTATTCGGTAACGTAGGCTATTTCATCGGAGATTATTTTCACCAAATTCACTTTTATTACACGGACAAAAATGTAAACATAATATTTTCATTTATCTAAACGTCTTTAAAATAGTTTTATGAAGCGAGTCTATCATAAAGTTTTAATCTAAAAATATTAGCTTAAATGCCGTAAAATACACAGGAAAAACAAATAAGTTACGTTTAAAAACACGATTTGTTATTTGGATTGCGTGTCACGAGACCGTTCGACAATCCGACGGAATGTTCTACATGACGTACAATAAATAATGTCACTGCTGTATAATAGTTGTGTGGACGCCGCCTAAGGTCCACTGAGTGGGTAGTGTAACTCCATGGGCGCGTTTCGCGACGATGTTCTATTACAAAAGGGAATTGGATCTTGATTCATTGGTTCGGAAAATCGGCAGCGTACCTTGATAATTTCATTTCTGTACAATTTGACCGCGTCCGTGGTCAGACGATTCTTGGGGGCCTCCGCGGACCCGAACACAATACAGGGACTCCCCTACGGTTCTCACACACAATACTAAGCTTTTATTGCCTCCTTTTACAATCTCCCATTACCTCCGAGGCTTCAGCGCTACTGGGAATCAGTTTTGTTACAGTTTTTTCCTTTTGAACGATTTTCGTGTCCATCAAGTTTCGACGCTGATCAATGTTATTCTACTCCTTCGTAATCCTCTTTCACGCTATTAGTTAAGAGGATTTCAGGAAAAGGATTTTTTAAAACTCTCTCTTGAATTTGAAATATTTACTCGTTGCAATCCCGGAAATAGAATCTAGAATCACGGTCACAACAAGAGGTACAATAACGGTGACATAGCTATTGATGGTCGCAGTAGCATCAAAAATATCGCATTAGAGGGTAGCTTTATCGCCAGTTTGTGCCGCGGCACGGACGGCGGCTACTCCCCTTCCAGCTTTTACACAGATTGTATTGGCGCAAATACGACATGGCAATACTGTAAATACACTAGCTGGCGGCACAAATTGAAAAATTTGTAAAATTCATGAATATGAATAAGTGTTCCGTACTCGTGAATGGGGCATCAATTATGCAAAATGTACTCGTATTGCATTGATCGGTCGGCGGACTGCGCCGCTGACGGCCCGGGTTCGATTCGGTACGACGAGTTGCGTTGCGTTATCTCGCATTCATCAACTACCGAGTTATATCGATACTCATTTAAATTTGCTCCCTTATCACATATTGGCAATGTTCATCCAACAATGTTCACGTAATAAACGTAACAATGAATGTGACGGTCCGATGTGATCGCTTAAAGTCGCACGCACAACTGTCACCATTTTACGTTGAATTTTCGACTTTAAAATCATATTGATACGGGTGTACACAGTACATATAATTTCATATTTTTGGATGGATCAATTTAGACCGTTTTATAGGTACAATCAACACAAAACAGCTCAAATGTGGATGTGTTTCAATTAGAAAATGTTGTTGTGTATATTTGAAACCTCTAAAATTCCGTTCACCAGTATTGTTTTTGCTGGTACTGCTAAAAACAGACGTGGTTTCAACAAAAGTATAGTGAAAGATAATCCAGATACGCTGCAACTTGTAACGTGGCGCTCGGAACCAACCATGTCAACTTTAAATTACAGGGCGCAGGAATCGTGTGTCCTCCGCTTGGTTCCCGCACTTCTTCCATTCAAAGCTTTGTGGGCTGCGGGCTGTTTTTCAGCTTAACTTGCACTCTTTATTCCTCCTGTAGACCAAATGGGATAACATCAGGTGCACACGTTCGCTTAACGTTTGAATCTCGTCATAGACTACCCGTAAAAACAGTTTTATTCAATCAACTGGTTTTCCTTTTCACAAAATCTTGATTTTTAAAGTGGTTTTCACTTGAAAAGTCTTCAAACACTCGTAATGATGTAGTTAAAGCGAGCTGCATGCCTCTGAACTTTGAGTATAGAAAAATTCTGCGGAATTGCACAATTTTTTAATGCAAGGTGGATGGATTCGGTTATCAAATTGGATCGTAAAAATGTTTTATGTATCCAAACTATTATAAATGGAAAAGTTACTCTGTATATATGTTTGTTACCTCATCACGACTAAATTACTAAACAGATCGTTATGAAATTTTAGAAAATGGTAGCCTGGGTTCTTGATAAGGCCAGTGGCTTATTTTTACTATTGCAGAAAAACATTAATTACATATATAAGATATACAACTAAAAAAAATATACAACTAAACTTAATTAGATAATAAATACAAGATACACGCAGACCAGGTCACAGAGATCAACTAGTTTATTATATTTATTTCACTTATACAAGTGAAATAAACATATCTAATAAAGAAGATAGATGTCACGAAAGTTACTTTGAAAATAATTCAAAATACTCTAGCATAATCTCAATAGAAAATATAAAAAAGAAATCTTAAATGAATTCATAAAGTATGTAGATAAGCTCAGTTTATGATAACACCACGTGGGTATGTGAGAAATTTGTAATCTCACAAAAATACATGTAAAACGACGCGTGCATTCCCCTAATGAAAGGCTCGGTTGCATTATTTCGCTTGCAAACAAACGTTGAAAATAATTTACGTTAAAAGATCGCCTGCATTTACATAATTATGTAGGCAAACATAAACTTTATACACGATAAAGTCAAATTTATGTAGACTCGAAGCGACCGCGTGGACTTATAGAAAAAACTGAATAAATATTAAAATATTTTACTTATTTATATACGCCACGACACATACATAATGTATCAATCCTACTTATGTTACATTTTGATTTTGGTTCAGTCATGACGCGTACTTATTAATTGAATTGCAAAGCACCTCGCGGATAGAACCTAATTATTTAAATTAATTTAGCGGAATTAATTTTTGGACAAAATGTTTCGGGAGAACATAAAAGCTAATACGTTTATTTGTCAGAGCTCATTTTCTCGCTGAAATTTTAATTCTTTTAGCGCTTTACGTGAATTAAAGTTACGACAAGCAATATAATTTTATGGCCACTAAAAAGTAGGTACCTGTTCTGTTAAAAAAGGAGATTTACATTATAACTAAAAAGAAATGGGCGTATCAAATAAAATATTCGAATGGCATTAAAAGCAATCTATTCGTCGTCGAGCGTCGGCAAAGGGCTTCGTCTGATATCCTTCCATCTAGTCGGGCCCGCTCTATCCCGGCACGTTCCGTCAATAATTTTCTTGAAACATCACAGATCTCACTCGAGAACAAATCGAGGTGCAGTAAACATCGAATAAAGCGACTTGTCTATAAAATATCATTTCTAGCTCTTTTGTTTTTCCATCGAATCCCGTTCCACAAGTGGGCAATAATTGAAAACGAAACTGTTTTGCGCGGGGGCGGGATCGCGAGACACAGCATAAAGGCGCTCAGAATAGATTGAACGTATAAAATTTTCAGTTGAAATTCGCACGAACCGCCGCCGCGGGAGGTGCTCTGTATCTTTTTACTTTGTAACCTTACTTTTTATTCCATTAGCGCGCGTGTGAGGCCCCTCTAGCCAAATATCGTGGAATAATAAAAGCTGTTTAGTAATGATAATGCGGAACGCAGCTCTTGCTACACTAGCCTAACTGAATTAAACTTGCTCGATATGAATTTCGTGTTTATGCTTATTGCCTCGGCAAGTTTGTTTTTCATCTAAGCAATTATTTTATATTAAAACTAAAATTGCATTAAGGGTATTTTAGTACTGGTAATATCTTGAATTATAAGTTTGCTAGAACTAACTTTAACAATAGCTGTCTGATGTAAAAAAGTTAGTTGCATTTTAAGTCTGGAAAATGCAGGAGGGTTTCAAAGAGTGATCCTCTTTGGAGCTTTCTCTTTGCTTTATATGCGCATTGTACAACGGTATTGCTCTAACACAAAACTTTTTATTTCCGTTTATAGCGAGTCAATCGTCCGCGAACATTTTTCAGGCAAACTTTAACAGTGGAGGCAATCGCTCCTGAAATTCGAAAATGAAATCGTTCCGAGCGTCGCCAAGATTTATCGATGGATGTTCGAATTTACTTGGAAACTTTCGGGGCATAAAACTTATGACACGTAATCGTATATTCCAGTCGAGATATCTGTGAAAGGGAATCTTCTAGAAAATTAATCTTGTTTTGTATTGTTTACTCTGTTCGAGAAGTGCGTACCGTCATCTGGATCCAAGATAAAAATGTACGACTTCGAAGAAAATATATTACAAGAAACTTGATCAAATAATAAATAATAAGATTGGGTTGAAATATGGTCAAGATATTTTGATTTCCACAGCAATCGAATTCGATGTCTGAGAATTAAAAAAAATTAAAATCCGAAATTTATGAAAAATTCCTAGTTCGATTTTCAATAATCTTCCGAATACAATGACACAGGTTCACAGATTATGCTACAAAAAAAAAATCATGAAACTGTATTTCATTAAAATTGGTTGGTCAGTTACAAAGGTTAATGTGCTGGCAGTACCTAGCAAACAAATAAAATAATGTTGTAAGTATGTATTGTTCATTAGGTCGCTCCATGCATCTAATATTAGTGCCTAGGTGTGGTTACATACGGCGCACCACTAACTTTATTATCTATATTAATAATGAATACAAGAAGATGTTGTTTTAACATAATATAATTTAGCATCAAGCTTGAACCTCCCGAAGGTTTAGGCAGATATAATGTACACTAGACCCTAATTTCGCCGATGCCGTTATTGAGTTCCATGTATTAGGGGGCGAGCCTATTGCCATCTACCGGGCACAGTTCCAGACTACGTGCTGCTACAGAGAATATTCATACGGAAAACCCAATAACACTTTGCTTGACCCAGGAATCGAACCCAGGACCACACACTCAGCAATCGCGCGTTGCGACCACTAGACCAATGAGACATTCTTTGAAATTGTTTTATTTTACTATTTTAAGTTTTGTTAAATTTCATTGAACATAACTCGAGTTAGGTAAGAAAAAGATTGTAAGAAGGGATCCTGTAACATATGTCCTGCAATCTTCTCCCGATTTTAACTGACCTGCTTCTGAAAGCTGTCCAAGAACCACATCTTAATTTTATAAAAAAATATTGTAAACAATCTGAATGCTTATCAGAATAAAGTCGACGACACGGTTGGCGCAGTGGCTACCTAAGTGATTTTCTGCACTAGGTATCGCGAACAAATACTCGTATGATCTACAGATAGTTGTATCGGGTCTGGTTGTGTGTGTATGTGACATATATGTTATTAAACTGTACCCACAACACAGGAGAAAACCCAGAGAGGGCATCGTTTGAAAAAAAAAAAACAGGTGTTATTGTTTTTTTTATAATATCCTTAGTATAAATTGAGGAATGTATCTCGATGTAAGTTGACGAAAATTTTATACTCAGATTTAATAACGCAGAGTAAAAAATCATGGTCTTATTACCTTCTTTAATATAATTCATAAAAGTTTTATAATCAAGATATAGATCATAGTATGGTCCTTAAAACGGTACCTATAACTTGGAGGCAGGTACCTACCACTTTAACTATCACTTTGGGAAAATTAAGCTATTATATTACTTGGACGCTACAACAAAATTTCCATGAAGTCTTCTATACATCTTCAAGTCGAGCGATATCCGCAATCTATAGATAAACTTTATGGCTCACAAACAGTCTATCTATTAATATGATCTATCAAATAACATTGGTAACTATTTCTTATTCATGACAATATACTGGAAGGTTATATTTAAGCCCCTTAGAATTGAATACTTATTAGTGTTTACTTTTAGATCAGTTCGAAACCATCTGAAACAAAATACCTATCACTTATAAATACAAGATAAGCCAGATATCAATTCCGAGATCGTGAAACAATAGTACCAACCAAGTTTACCTCCACAGCGCCAATAAACCTGAACACTTTGTACCGAGTCGATATATTTTTCATTAATTCATCTCATTCACACTGCGTCTAGACTTCCAATGGTAGGATTGCTTATCTCCCGTTATAAATAATACATGAGTTAGAAAATATGAGACCCAAAGTCCACGAGCTTTCATTTTGTGCGGACCACAGTTTAAATTAAGAGATGTTATTGGCATTCTTCCCATGGACATTATCAATTGAAATAACAGCCTTTGCAAACATTGAATCTAATGCAATCAATAATCGTTAATTATTTCTACGAGTGAACTAATTCTTGTGTCGCGTTTATTTTCGCCAGTAGATATATAATATATGGTGTTTTTAAAGTGTTTGAGATACAGCAAATCTAAATCGGTGTTAGTGTGTGTACTAACATGATATTTTCTGCGATATTAGATATATAGTGTAATTCCACGTGGACTCTCTTGATCTGACTTAAAGATAACGAGATATTGAATTAAAGAGATTGAATAAAAAGCATCTAATGTAAATTATTTGTTTTCTAATGATAAAAGTTGGTTAGACAGTTTAAAAAAGTACTTTCAAAAGTGTACTTAAAAGGTTTTTTTAGGAGACACGATAAAGAAGCGTTATGCCACAGATTAGATAGAAGATTTCCAAATATCGTGAAAATTACTCCATTGAAGTAAAATAGGCAACCTACAAGTACCTAATATCCTTTCTGTCATTAATCCTCTAAAAAGGTAAACAACTGATAATAATTCTCAGCTCATTTCATGAAACAGTCTTTAAGCCTATTAACTGGAGCTAATGTAGGTATTTACTTTTGTTCAGTTACTAAGAAAAGAGTTATGTAGTGCTTATCATTTAGGGATCATTCTTGACATTTTGCTCAATTTTCCAAAACTCTATTATACGAGAGAAACCTTTCACCAGCATTAGGATATGACAGGCTAACAGTAAGCATAGAACTGGCAATATCAGGTAACAAAAAACACACTACAAAGAGTTAGCTGGAACAATTTAGTCCCTTCGCAAATATCAAAGTCGTAATTCAACAAACAAAAGCAAATTAGCTTCCATTTTATTTGCCTACTTCAACCAATAATGTGACTTACCACGACACAATAAGTCAGTCGCCATAGGAAGCAATATTGACGCGCGAATCAATCACCAGTGATATGTAATGATGTCTATTTGTTTCTGTCCGACATTGCAATGCTTAATCCTTGGCACACTACTAACGGCATGTTCGCATAAAAATATCAATCGGTATAGAAATTCTCCACTACACAACCAGCATGCAACTATAGACGATAAACCGCGGGGATAGAGACTATTGTCCTGTAAAGGTTATGGAATTGACAGATTGTATAACTAATTGCGTTGGCGACTGTATCCGATTGGATGCTTTTTTAAGTTTTAGAGAGGAATATCAAATTTCTTTGATATAATGCGGAGAATTGAAAATGTGTATTCAGTTTTTATGATAACGTACCTACATTGTAACGGTTTCTGTAGTTTATTTAATGATGTTAAGGAAATTGGTGCAGTCATGTATAAAACACACAGAAACCTTAATAAAGTTAGGCCTGTTTCTGAACGTACGTAACGGTAAGCAATTAGAACGTCTTAAAACTCATTACGTTTGATTTAATTTTATGATTTCATATTCTAAACGTTAACTTCTTCGACATACCTCTTAGGATAATAAAACAGAATACCTACTCATTTTATTATCTAAATGTTCTATTAAAATCTGTAGAGAGGTTTCGTTGATATTGAAGTATTTAATAAAATGGAATTTCATCGTTCTATTAGAGATGAATGGGTATCAAAACAGTGCTTTCATAACTTATTCAGTTAAATTGAATAATAGGTAAAATGTTTTCCATTTCGTTTGGTACAAATTAATATACAAATTCACATTTCAGTTTGTGTACTAGTGTTTTAAAATAGTACAATGTTCATACGTTTGTTCATAATTTTAATTAAAATGTAGCCACTAAATATTCTCATCCATTTTGCTAAACTCACTAACTTGACCAATATTTTGAACTCAGAAATCAAAGATGGTGGATGCGGGAGGCGCTGCCTTCAACCAATATATTTCCAGCAGTTGTCTGCGATTGGGTGAGTTAATTGATGTATCTGAAACTGCTGATATTTTGGTGATACATACATACACACTCATAGAGGAACTTAATCCAAAAACTGAGCCAAAAAACGCAAGTCATGAAATATAAAAACAAAAAGTTTCCTCCACATTTCCAAACCACAGTTGCAACATCTGACCGCAACGAAGAGAAGTCGTTAAGCAAAATCGTTATACCCACTTACGTTCCTGGGATCCTGGTAAATTTAACCAAATAGGCAATAGGAGTGAGTGGCGGGGTGCAGCGAGCGAATGCAACAGTACACGGGGTGGTCTTGTTATACCGACCCAATCTGGTTCGGCCCGACGCGACCGTTAGCCGACGCGCACATTTGGCTTCTTCATGTAACAGTTTAATTTGTTGTTGAGATTTGGTTAGGTATTTGTTGGTATTCTTAAGAGAAATCAAACGGCGGGCTATTGTACTGTGAAGTTTATTATGCAGGTAGTTTGGGTTTGATGTAGCTTTTTGAAAGAGCCTTCGGTCTATTTTTGATCAAAGAAAAAAATCTATACATAGCCCATAAACATACTAATATTGTAATAATGATTGTACTTTGAATTAAATATACCTAATACAACGGGTTAACATAGGTTCTAGCTATGAAATAATGGGTTTTACGGTTACAATATTCGATTTATAAGGTACCAATTACAAGAATATATACCTAATTATATTACAAAATACAAATATATACAGATCAGCATTGCCATACAGCGTGGCAACGCTGCCAGTCTTCTGGGCATACTGCCGGATGACAGCGATGCGGAGAAATATTTTGATGCGTATGTTTTTATATTTTTTACTTTTCTAATCTGATTAGTGTATACAAAAATATATACTTAATATATACCTAATTGTAATGATGTCACAAAATAATATTGTTCCTTTAAACTTAATTGCCTTGTAATGTAAGGTAATCGTAGTGTACCACATGGCATTCTATAATTTCTCATCGCATAAGTACCTATATATAATCTTCTTTTTTTAATAAATACTAAGAAGCGACATTCAGTATGCGTCGTACTCAATTCGATCGAGCGCAGTGACGCACCAGAACAGAATTGTTAGTTCGCCGTCGGCCGCGATCGGTCCAACGACTTCACCACTCCCAAAGATTGCGCCATCCACAGTGTTACCTGATTCTTCAATTTGTTCACTGTACTCCGATAGCGTTAATTGAGTGCTTTGAACTGACATTTGTTGTTTTATTTTATCCTTTTTTTTTATTTATATATGGAATCAAAAAGCCTTAGTGTAGTTTAGGTGTTCAACTGCAAGTCTGCAAAGACATCTATTAGCAAATTCTTTAAACACTATTCTTTGCGCACCAATGACTACCATTCCAGCAGATTGTAGCGTCACATAAAAGAAGGAAATTATATTGGCTATAAAAGTATGCAAATAACAACCCACCCGAAACTTTTCCAAACTCAATCTCAAATCTACTCCAAATCCAGGCATGGTAGCCGTGCGATATGTCGACCTTCGTCATATCATAACGCTGCTTGATAGCTTCATACGATGGCCGATTAATGAAGTCGACGGAGTGCGCCACAGAACGCTGGCGTAATAGTTTTACGACTAACCCTCTCCCCACCCCGTCGAACCCCCTACGGGCAGACTCGACTACTTGATTATGCATCCACGGTACTTCGGACCGATTATCGAACTACTAATGAACGTTACTAGGAAAATTTTGTAACTATTGTTTTCGTGCGGGCGAGTGAAGTCACTTGAAATGTCGGAAACTAATGTCAGGTTTGGATGAGTCCAATGTTGTTTTCTTTTGACAGTTACCAGCATTTTCTCGAACACTGCTTTAATACAACTACATAGTTAGATATAGCTGGATTCCTATACGGCCTCATTGGTCTAGTGATCGCAAGCGCGACTTCTGAGCGTGAGGTTTTGGGTTCGATTCTCGAGTCTGGTAAAGTGTTATTGGCTTTTTCAGTATGGAAATGTCAGCAAGGAGTCTAGAACTGTGCCCGGTAGATGGCAATAGGCTCGTCCCCTATTACATGGGACTCAATAACAGCATCGGCGAAATATGGGTGTACAATAATAGTACACCTCTGCCTAACCGTTCGGGGAATACAGGCGTGATTCTATGTTATGTCCTATATGGTCGGATTAGGCTGAATTTTATAATCGTAATACAAAATTCATGTTAACACAATACCAATATACTAATCGAAAATGTTCAAATTAATATTTCGTTTAAACAGAACTTGTCACTAATCCTAAAGACAGCTTCCAACCCAATAATTCTCAATCACACCACCTATTACCACTAAACGATAATATATCGTTTTCGACCCACAGTAGAGAACCATTTCCTTGAATTTATAATGCAGTGACGACTAACAGCGTAATTGCATCTTAATAGATTGCCCTCTCATTATATCAATTAGTAGTATGAATTTACAACCAACTACAACATATATTGAGCCTATCAATAGTGCAATAGAGCTGCGCAATCGGTCAGAATAATGCGGCGTTGATGCCCCTACATTGTTATTATATACGCTATACGCTATCCACCATGGAGATTTGATGCTGTTAAACCTATTGCTAATAGGATATGGAATTTAGAATTTGAATTTACAATACTCGCGTTTTAGAGAGAGTAAGTTTATTTAATTTTGGAAATCATTTGATGTTAGAAATTTTAGTGAATAATTAATGATAGTAATAGTAGTTTCTTCAAACGGCCATTCCACCCTATATTTGTATCACATAAATCTTGACTATAATCTGTCTGTACTTTAAAATAGACCTTGACCTCTGAGTGTGTTTCGGTGTTTCTTCTCAGGGATAGTCATAGGAAATCAGCGCTATCTAGTTTAAAAAATAAAAATAATTTCTATTCAAAATTCAAAACACGTTGTAACCAGTACATAGCTTAGTACGATTATGCAGTCCGCATAAATCAATACAACCAAGAATATTTAAAATCGCTATCAAAGCGGCAGAACGAATAAAAACAGTTGAAAGTCCTTTCAACTATTGCTTAATGATTCGTTAAAATATGAAAAAGAATTTCACCCATTTGCGAGGCAGCTACTAATACGACGTCGTCTTAAGTAGACGCGAGGGGCGGAGGGAGAGAACTCGCAATCCCTCTCATTTAACACCGCTCTATTCCTCTGTAGGTGTTTGCCGAAGCGATTTGAACCAAGGATCCTCCTTTTATGGTGCTACTTACAGTCTCATAGTGATTCGCGGTTTTATTTCGGACGGCTCATGTAAAGGCGCGTACATTTTTCATGTTAGGAATGAAACGAACAGTAATCTTTGCATTTATGGCGTGATCCTTTATTGATTTTAGATTTTTAGTGGAAAGCGAAATGAATGAAACCAGCGTGAATGGAGACGCGCCCGCTTAAAGCCGCTGTAAGCCGGGCTATGATATAAACTGCTATTCAGTCGGGAGCATATCAGAAAACCCTGAAGTTATTCGTATGTATGTATGTGCAATTTGTGTTCTGCAATTAATAGGGTGGGGATGCTTGTGATGCAATCGTATTGAAATTATGTATTCGCTGTAATACGCTACATTCTTATAATTATATCGCATACATTTTAGATATTCTATATGAGGTTAGCCATTGGTTAGATTTATCTTCGGATACTGACGATTATTTAAAGCGTTTTTCAATGCACTAGCGTACCAAGAATACAAGTAATCATAAATTGGAAAATACTACGATAAAAATTTATTATAACAAAAAAAACTCTGTTGTCTAACAATAGAAAAAATTAATTTAAGTTTAAAGAAATAAGAATGTGAATATAAAGCTAGACAAAAGGTTCTCTCATCATTAGGTATGTTTAATAGTTTACACATGACTTTGTTCAAATCCCGACAATAGCCTGAAATTCATGAAAGGCATGTGAGTAAAGCCGCGGTTAAAAGCTAGTTAATTACTAAATCAAATCTAATGGAACCCTTAACACGAAGTAGGTGCTTTAAAGAGCTAGAGGTCGTAAAATTATGATAAAAGGTTTCGTTTTAACGACATAAATAAAACCATGATTTGTGGTTAAATATTTAACGCCTACAAATAATAAACTTTCAGGACATTATCAACACGCCAAATTAATGGGATTTTTAATTGATTTATTCAAAATATGGTTTGTTGATGTCTTTAGTTTCTTCGCTACATTATTTGTTCGTCTATTCATTTTAATCCCATAGAGTAGCTCATATTATAAAATATAGTCTACCAATTGAAAACCTTTCCGCCGAAAAATGTTGTCCATAAATTTCTTTACTTGTAAAACGTCCGTCGGACCGCAATGATAGCCCAAAAAATACTCTGTTTCAAAATACCCTCTGGTGTCGTTAAAACCTTTCCAAAAATGTCACATTTCAGCTCAAAACCTTCATCCATTTAAGAGAAATCCGATATAAATCCGTTTTCCTGTTCACAGAGAGAACTCTAATACCGTAATTAATTTTCTTTTTTACAATCATAACTAAACCAATTTGTTTCACACCTCGGTATAAATTCCGACATTTATAGCGATAGGTACACAAAGTTAACACATTTTTTTTTCTTCACGAAACCCTCATTTCCCTAAGCCTTAAAGAAAAAACAATGAAAGGAGACCTACCATTAAAATAAATAAAAGGAAATAAAGCACCGACCGCAAATTATTTCACTTACCTACTTCTTTTTATAAAAATGCGAACGACGCATTAAATTTTGGGGAGAAAGGAAACTCCCTTGTAAGCAATATCGAGCAGGCAAATTTTTCAGATATTGCCTTCAGGTAGAGCACATTTATTATGTACCCGTATATATTACTCTTGATTCATTGACTTTCGATATTGATTTACTTTGCTTGCATAAGCTGTAGTTGGGGCAAGACCGCGGCGGCAAACTAAACGGCGGCAAACTTAACGGCCTCTGATATGAAGAATTAAGGGTGAAGTTGGTGTATGCGGACACTCAGAGAGAACTTTGCTGAGTTATTTATGATTCCAGTTTGATTGAAATCTTCTGCATAAAACCGAACTTGATGGACAAACGGCTTTTGAACGATGACTGATCGATGACCGATATTTATTCCACAAAAACTTCGATACTTATTATCTAACTTTATTTCTGTTTACCTGCAACATAAAGTTGTATAACTTTATTGCTGACTATAATATATGTATCTAACTATGCAAGGTACGGGCTCCTAATATCGTTGTTTACGGCAACAACTTCTAAACTGTTATCACTTTCAGGACACTAGGGGTACATCTCGGCCTTTGCCGATGTCCACTTGATTTACGGTTACGATAAGGTGTCGACCTAAAAACTTTTGTGCTTCTCTACGCGGAACGCAATCTCGCAAGATTTAAAACCAAAAAAATACCACAAGCTTTTTTTGTTTCGCCTCATACATTCCAAGTCGTGCCAACTTTGTACCGTTTATTTAAGATAGGTGTTAAGCGTCGAACGGTCAGTATACCAAATTGTTTAGTTAATAGGACGTAAGCTAAGAAGCAAAACCTACTCAGCAACAATAAGCATAAACAAAAGACGTTTACGTTACATTCGGGGGGAAACCATGGCACGTAATGGCTGGGAGGCTGCATTCAGATTCCCAGCTGAGCCGCTCCAATATCGGTTCTTGGTATATTATTTCAGGGCGGAGGGACGCGGGGCAATATTGAGTTGTGAAACCGACAATTTACCTAACAGGAGACGCTGCTAACGGAGGAACTTTAGCTCGACACTTTGACAACTTATTTCTTGTCTCCAGAGTTGCTAAGCCACTCAGTTTGTGTACGTAGCGGCTTGATTGTTGTTCGCCGAGATAGTGATTGTAAAAGCTTGTGTTCAGACTTTTCAAGGACGCTAACTATTTTACTCCCTAAGTAATAACGTAGCACGCTGTTATTTGAAAATTCCACGTCAATATAGAGGTATTGAATGCTTAAAAACTTTAAGGTAAACAAGGGTCGGAGGAATACGCACTGAAATATTCGAGCTATGCCCAAAGCAATACGGCTATTAAGGGAACTTAGTTTAGCAACCTGTAAAGTGTATACCGAAATCCTCATTCAACTCGTCCAAACGCTTAATTCAGTTGGAATAATTCGAGTTCTATTGTTAAGTTCCTAAATTTGAAGTCCAACATTTAACTGCTTACAATTCAAAGGTAACCGCAAATTTCGAAACGAGTGTGCCTCTCTATAGAATGAAACTTATTTGCAAACCGATAACTTTTAGTACGAGTCGAGTTGGTCAGTTCACGCCGTCCTGGGCGACCACCGCTCCCAACTATGCAACAAAGCATTCCTATGCCTGTGATATTGTAACAATATTTCAAAATTTGCCAATTAGGTTCATGTTCTGTTAAAATCGCGTAGTTGCCGTTAACCTGGATAATCCTGCTTCAACTATACATTTATGTAAGAGAAGTATGCGGAAACTTTTCCTGAAACTCTTTCCTCCATTTCCATGGAAATCTGTCAATTTATCTTGGCTTGAGTGTGTGCAAAGTACATGTAAACAAGGTGAAGTTAGTACTCCTGTAAAATGTCGATAACGAAAGTTAGTAAAGTGAATGTATCAGAACATACCTCGACCGCCTCGTTGTGGGATCTTTCATAACCATAACTTCTGTGATTTCGCCGAATTTGCTAAAGTAGTCTCGAAGACTTTCTGTAAAGGAAAGAAAATTTTGTTTAAACACGGTGAATATTTTATCATTTCTCAAACATGTGGGGTATTAAGAGATTTGTTTATGGATATATTTACTCTTGTACTTATATACAAGTCATAAAGAGGTAAGTAAGTTGTTTTTCAATGCCGTTCTTTAAATTGTAGAATGAATGCTTTAGCGTTAAGTGCACTCAAAGAAAGGTTCGCAAGTGAAATCTTAACAATAACAAAAGAAGTCTACCTTTTAAAACACTGCTCTCCAAACAAAACACAGGTAGGTATTATTACCAAAATCGGTTTTATTTTTAGACCCGAGACCTTCTGGGGTATTTTTCGAGTTACGTATTGGTACAACGACAAAGAACTTTCATGGTACATTCACTCAACACTTCTACACAATAGAAGGGTCTCGTTTTGTAACGTTGAAGCCTTTTCGATTCGCAGTCCATAAAAGTAAAACGATAAGAGTCATTCCCTTCAAATGACTGAAGGAATCGTCAGGCAAATGTTTGAGAGCGCATGCTCCTCAGAAATGTTCTTGCTGTTTATCGTGTCACAAGAGATTTGCTTCGACAAGAAGCGGAGTATTTAGTATCATGTTTCTCTATTTATATTGGCTTGTTAAAACGTCTCGAACGTCCGCCTTAAATACATGCAAGGAGCATCCGCGTCGAGATTTGTTTGCGACTGGCGTATGACTCACTAATGGATAGGGCGGTAGGCTCCCTCTAAAATGAATATGCTGATTTCCCACGTTCGTGTTTTTAGGCGTATTTTACATAATTTCCGGTCAGCAACCGACACGTTACACTGTTTAATCAGTTTCGGTGTTCGTAGATGCACCTTTCCTAAAGCTTACGAAATAATTATCATGATGTTATTGAAACTCATGTTACGAAGTACCTAAATATCCTTTCTTTGAGTTGTGATAATAACCGCGCCAATCATCTAAAGGTATTCTACGTATTAGTGCCGTCTCTACGATTTATAATAACGATCGAAATCAAATTTGTTCAAAACAAAAGCTCGATGGTACTAACTTACTGTAAACCTGTGAAGTTTCCGATTAATACTAATTAAGAACAAACAGGCCAATCACGAGAGGCTTATTGCGGGATACATTCCAATTTAAACTTGCCTTCAATTCGATAACAGGGGCGCTTCTAAAACCAAATGTTGGTCTATGTTTTTAAAGTCGATTTTAGACTTGTTTCGCGCGGAACTTTTCTAATCTGACCGCTACCCCAGCCTTTGGTTCTGCACTTCCAAACAGTAATGAAAAGTAACGATTGCATGCTGCCTCTACCATTAATCACCGGCAACATGTATAAGGGTACGTTTTTAGATCCGTGAAGAATGACCTCGTTCCAGAAAGCGAAGTTTTTTGACTACGAAAAAAGCAAAAAAAAATTACTCCTTGGCTTAAAATGCCACTCTATCATTTACTCGTAGTTGTCGTTAATAGTGATAGAGCAATTGTTCCAAAAAAATTGCAGCAACATTTTATGTGCCGCGTTCAAAAACCCACCACAAGTTCTCGACGCTCCATTTTTGTTTAGACTTGGTATTTTTATTTACAGACTGTAAACTTAAATTAATATTTCCTTCCAATGATTCCTTACATATTTCCGAAATAATCTTACATTATTAGGAGTAAACGTACTGTTGCCTACAAATATTTTATAGCAAAATAGTAACACATCTACTTCGAATCAAATCGTGTTCTTGGAAATATGTAGGTGGTATTCGCAACTAGCGTTTCATGTTTCTATATAAGATAGTTGATATTTCATCTGTCTGAACTTATTTGTACTTTAAATGATATAAATTATAGTTTGAAATCACGTTATAGCTTAATGGAAATGTACTGATATTCTTTATCTTCATGAACACATTCTATATTATATTATTGTATATACAAATGAACCTTTTATAGACTCACCTTCTAAATCTTTCCCTGTATAAATTGATTGTTGAAGAATTTTATGTCCTGAGTCATTACAAAACAATTTTTAATTTATCTGTCTGTCTGTTACTTTGAAGATATAACGAATTTTTTAATGAAATTCAACGAAATGTTTTAAAAACCCAGAAAAATAAAAACGATTAATGTGCGTGTAAGTCACATCTAAAAATATTTATACACCGAACTATAATGAATTTTAAAAGAACTGTAGAAAAATGTTACACATACCTAATATCTACAAATCGTAACTGTTCCTATAATAATCGTTAGAATTATGCATCGCTTTAAGGTTGACGATACCGACATTATAAAATGTATCATCATTTTCACTGTCTATTGCAAGTCAACAACACCCCAAATTGTAAGCTTACCTAATAATTCACAGTCTCGTACTAGCTGCGATTCGATGCAGTCGTGCTGCTGACGCGTGTAATTTATTTAATACAAATCGTTTAAGCGCGGCGTAAGCCGTTGCTAGTCTTTTTAATCGCCATGAGTGAACAACTTGTGGCGAATGAACTGCTGGCGTTCCTGCAGCAGAAACTGGACGTGATGGACGAGGTGTCCGCTGTCCAGATCTGCGCGACAAACTTCAGCGAGGATGACGTCGCTGCTTCCAAGCAGCTGCTGTACCGGTTGCTCAACAAGTGCGACCAGATGGTGTCCCGCCGGCGTGACGGGACAAAGAAGAGCATCCAGGACATCATCACGCTACTAAAGGAGACCGATCCGGACGACGTGCCAACGTTTGTGGCGAAGAATCTGAATAAGCTTCCGCCCGTCACCTTCGACCACGTCGACGTCACAAGCCTGTTGAAAGACATCGTCTTTCTAAAGGCAAGTCTTGCGGATGTGCAGAGGAAGTTAGATGCATCCCAAATTACTGTCGCCGATTTGCGCAGCGAACTCAATGAGTTGCGTAAATCGGCAACGGTAATTGGGTCACCGGCGGGTGCATCGAACGTAAACATGCGGCGCGGAGCGTGCCTCGATGTATCGAGTGCAAGTTTCGCGTCAGCAGTTTTGTCATCATCGCCGCTGTCACCGCCGAATGCTGAGCCGGCACAGTGCGCGCCTCGCGCGCCCCGCTGCCCCGCTCCCGTCCCTGCGGGACCTCCCGTCACAGCCGCTCGACCGCTAGACAAGCAGCTTGATTCTGCAGTCTCGACGAAACATCAAGGTGTTCATCGAGATTACGCCGGCGTCGCCAGGAGCACAATCGGTGCTACTAAGAAGCCCGTGCCCGTAAAGGAACCGAATCGGGCTGACGATGATGGTTTCGTGACGGTGCAAAGGAGGAAGCGCCGTCAGCGAACAAACAAGAATCGCTGCGGCACGGCTCCGGCGGAGCCCAACATGAAAATACGCGCTGCAATGCCGAACACCCCGGTGTACATCTCCCGCCTACACTACACCACTAAGGCGGAGGACATTGTAGAGTACGTGCGTCAGAAGTTGAAGTACGCCCCGAGAGTGCAGCTGCTGGAGTCGCGCCATAACGCCAACTTCAAGGCGTTCGTGGTGCGAGTGCCAACGTGTATTCTGCACCTCGTGTTGGATGAGAACTTCTGGCCACAGGACGTGGTGTTCCGTCGCTTCCGCGGACAAGTGCCACCCGAGCGCACAGTGACATAGTGCATAGGAAGTGATACTAACATAGATTTAAGGTTCTATATACTAACAAGTTTTGTATATAATAATATATATGTTAGTCTGTAAGGTATATATCTATGGGCCAATGTAGCCTGTTAAAAAAAAAAAAAAAAAAAAAAAAAAAAAAAAAAAAAAAAAAATCAGTCTCGTACTAGCTGCGATTCGATGCAGTCGTGCTACTGACGCGTGTAATTTATTTAATACAAATCGTTTAAGCGCGGCGTAAGCCGTTGCTAGTCTTTTTAATCGCCATGAGTGAACAACTTGTGGCGAATGAACTGCTGGCGTTCCTGCAGCAGAAACTGGACGTGATGGACGAGGTGTCCGCTGTCCAGATCTGCGCGACAAACTTCAGCGAGGATGACGTCGCTGCTTCCAAGCAGCTGCTGTACCGGTCGCTCAACAAGTGCGACCAGATGGTGTCCCGCCGGCGTGACGGGACAAAGAAGAGCATCCAGGACATCATCACGCTACTAAAGGAGACCGATCCGGACGACGTGCCAACGTTTGTGGCGAAGAATCTGAATAAGCTTCCGCCCGTCACCTTCGACCACGTCGACGTCACAAGCCTGTTGAAAGACATCGTCTTTCTAAAGGCAAGTCTTGCGGATGTGCAGAGGAAGTTAGATGCATCCCAAATTACTGTCGCCGATTTGCGCAGCGAACTCAATGAGTTGCGTAAATCGGCAACGGTAACTGGGTCACCGGCGGGTGCATCGAACGTAAACATGCGGCGCGGAGCGTGCCTCGATGTATCGAGTGCAAGTTTCGCGTCAGCAGTTTTGTCATCATCGCCGCTGTCACCGCCGAATGCTGAGCCGGCACAGTGCGCGCCTCGCGCGCCCCGCTGCCCCGCTCCCGTCCCTGCGGGACCTCCCGTCACAGCCGCTCGACCGCTAGACAAGCAGCTTGATTCTGCAGTCTCGACGAAACATCAAGGTGTTCATCGAGATTACGCCGGCGTCGCCAGGAGCACAATCGGTGCTACTAAGAAGCCCGTGCCCGTAAAGGAACCGAATCGGGCTGACGATGATGGGTTCGTGACGGTGCAAAGGAGGAAGCGACGTCAGCGAACAAACAAGAATCGCTGCGGCACGGCTCCGGCGGAGCCCAACATGAAAATACGCGCTGCAATGCCGAACACCCCGGTGTACATCTCCCGCCTACACTACACCACTAAGGCGGAGGACATTGTAGAGTACGTGCGTCAGAAGTTGAAGTACGCCCCGAGAGTGCAGCTGCTGGAGTCGCGCCATAACGCCAACTTCAAGGCGTTCGTGGTGCGAGTGCCAACGTGTATTCTGCACCTCGTGTTGGATGAGAACTTCTGGCCACAGGACGTGGTGTTCCGTCGCTTCCGCGGGCAAGTGCCACCCGAGCGCACAGTGACATAGTGCATAGGAAGTGATACTAACATAGATTTAAGGTTCTATATACTAACAAGTTTTGTATATAATAATATATATGTTAGTCTGTAAGGTATATATCTATGGGCCAATGTAGCCTGAAAATAAAGGTATTTTGATTTTTTTGATTTGATTTGATAATGATAATACACGCTCATTTTCTTCCCATCATTTAACATCAAAACCGCCAACCCTAAAAGGCTGCATACACACGAAAAATAAATTAATTAACGCACAATGATGAGCATACAACCCGCTAAACTATTCGCAACCCTTGTTATCTTTCCCCTCCGGATTTATATTTTATTTAGATGACGCCTACCAGGCAATACTGCGAAGGACAGCGCGACTGGATTCGGCACAGTTGTTCAACCACCATAAAATTAGCATTTGGCTGGCGAGTAGCATTTTCATCCGAACACAGATTGAGCCACCTGAATTATTCGACCGCTCTTCTCAAGATACAGGGTTTTGATATGTATTTTTTTTTGAGAGTAGGCTATTAGAGGGTTACGCATTGTTTTATGGATGGAATATGTATTTGACAGTATAGACAAATTCTTATTTCAAATAAAACCATTTCAAGCAATTTCGAAACGTTTTAGGCACCACAGGAGTTGTTGTTGTTTTAAATTGCCTGTTTAAATTTAAATTCTTAGGTTTATTTCAAGGTAGCGCAAATTTTATATTTTAAAGCGTTTGTTGGAAATATTTTCAGTTTGATTTAGCTGATAAAAATATTTACATTTTAGTGTTATTTAATAAACAATGAATAGCTATCTTAACAAAATGTAGCTACAGCTAAGCTACCAATATATTGTACTGTTTGAAATAGCATACTCTGAATAAATATTACAACAAAATATAGAATGTAGAACATCACGATATAATAAAAAACATCGGTACACTATATTTAATTTATAACACAACCATTAGGACCAGAGAAACGACCACAGAAACATTTTATATCTTTCTTATAAAACATTTACAGTTTAATGACGTATTACGTCTAGCTTGCAATAAAATTATTAATATTGTCAGTGGGGGGAAATAGGGGAGAGGCGACGCAGCACTTGCTCAACCACCATTAAATTGGAACTTGCCACACTTCCTGAACTACCACCTTGCTACTGGATTACAACGTCATTATATTACTCGTTTAATTTTGATGAGTACAGCGAAATTGTGACGTTTATATTTATAATTTGTACCTCCTCCAATTAGTAATTTGCAAGTTTTGGTATAATTGCTGTTATAATAATTAAATTCTATTTGCAAGTGAATTTTGTGGTAGATAATTTTTGATTATAGTGGCAAAGAAAAATACAATATTTTGATAGATGTATGACAGTTGCATGAATTTTATAATTTGTGACTGTAAACTCAACGAGAATGGCAAGGATATACCTGAGTATAATCTCAATGTTTAAATATGTAAGAAAATGGAAAGTAACATTACTGTGTATATTGCACATGACATAAATGAAAGCTTTATCAACAGGCAGTAAAGCACTTCGAAATAATTGCAGACGGCTCAATTATCAAAATAAAATAATGTCAAATATCAATTCTGGTCCTTTTTGTAATTGTTCATCCAACAATAATTACGCGAATTCTAAAACAACTTGGAATTCAAATGCCCCTAATTGGCAGTTTTAATCTACTAACTTTTGTACGGAATTCAGCAAAAGTAGGGAACAAGTTGTCGTGGTTCGTGGCGAAACGAATCAAAACCTTCTAAGTGAAATTTATAAATTTATTTTACCAAATTATAATGACTGGAGAGGATAATTTGCTTGATTTAAATTCGGATCGCTTTTATGGTGTTTGAGAATAGGCTGTATTTCTTATTAAAGTTGGGCGCCAGACTTTAGGTAACGCTTTTATTTGACGTTGAAATTAGTGGTTTTTGAAATAAAAGCACTAATTTATTATTTCAGTACAGATAGTAGTACAGATGGTAGTACAGATACCTTTCTTTATATTAATAAGTGGGATCCCAAAATTAAATTTATTTAATTTGGAAATCTATTTATCTAGCTTCAAGAAAATTTCAGAATATACTACTTATAATATTTATATAAGTAGGTATAGGTATACATATTCTGTAAGACGTCAAAACACACAGGCAAAGGAAACTGTTAACAGCCGCAATCTGCGCTTCAAAATGGATTTTGATATTACTTCTCACATAGTTTATTTTGTTACCTTTTACGGAAGTTTGCCAAATTATTCGTCCTATGTGTACGAGGGCCTACACCACTTGTGCAACCACCATAAAATTGGAAACTAGCCGGCGAGTCCGGCCGAAATGAACGGACACATTACGTAAAAACAATATTAAATTGAACGTAACCAAAATGCAGGTTACCTTATTATATTAATGTATGTTACCGTAACATCCACAATCGCGATCTATTAGTAGGATTTTTTTTACGCTCATAGTACAGAAGTCAATTCATTAAAAAATAGGAGGCGAGAAGCGGGACAGATTAATAGATATTTAAATGCTCGTAGCCGATTATTTTGCTTCTTTACACTACTTTTAATACTGATGACTGACGCTCTTCCCCTTGGTTATTTCAAAATATTCCCATTAAGTATATACTGGCTTGGAAGCAGTAGTTGCTACGGCTGATTTTACGAATAAGTGCTACGCCATATTTTAAGGCTACGAGATTTGAAATCTTTTAAGGAATTCATTTGTTTCCTAGTCATATTATATGACTCCTAAGTATTTAATTATGTTTCAGTAGATATTATTTTATATCGGTGTAGCGAAACTTATTGTGCTGTGCACGTGAAAAGAAAAATATTTATACTTACAGATTTTTCAATTAAGATTTTTTATATAAACAAAATATGACAATTTCAAAGTGACCAGACACTGTAGCACAAAATTAAATTATAATTAGACCTGTACTTTACAATAAAGTTGTATTGAAACTACAACCCAAAATGTATGTACTTAGTGACCAATATCATCAGTCTTACGTAAAGGTTCCTTAATATTTATATACATTGATACCTTCATAGATAGGTCTACATTATTACGTTGCTACTTGTCAGACAATCTACTGAAACATGTATCATATGCCACTACACGTATCGCGACTTATGCGTAGGTGTAAACAGGCAAAAGGATTATCTACATCAACATACCTACTATATAGGTACCAACATAACAGTATCAAACTTGTATCCCCGAAGGCTTACAAAGAGGTGTATTGAGTATATTGCCATCTAGCGGCACTATTCTGAACTTTAGGCTGCTACTGAGAAAATCCCAATAACATTTATCTTGATCTAGGAATTGAATCCAAGACCCCATGTTCTGTAGATGTATGCCAGACCAATGTGCAAATTCTATATAGGTACTCTAAGTAGATTAATACATACTGCGTAACGCATAGTTCATTCATATTAATATAACCTGAGAATCTGAGAACATACACCTAGTTCCTGTTAGCTAAACAGTTCTGAGTAAGGTTGGGAAAAGTACATTTTTACAAACTGAATTATATATTTTTTCGTCATAATAATACTAAAATGTTTATTGTTATTTAAACATCATAAAACAGTAATCATTTGCATAGACCTTGTTCAATAAATATGATTAAAAAAAACATATAATTATAATAGAAATTTCTGAAGCCCACTTGTACATTTTTATCGCATATCTTTATTATCATCCCCATTATATCTACCCCCTCTTAAGCCTATTCGGCCATTGTCTCTATCACGTTTTGTTTCCTTGGGGAAGCTCAACACATTTAACATGCAACGAACCCTTTATATCAACATCCAAGTAAAAAAAAAAAAACCTGCTTCATAGGTCTAGTGGTCACAAGCGCGACTGCTATGCGTGAGGTTAGATTCCCTGGTCGGGCAAAATGTTATTGGGTTTTTCCGTTTGGAAATTCTCATTAGCAGCACACAGTCTGGAACTGTGGCCGGTAGATGGCAATAGGCTCGCAGGCTTACATGGGACTATATAACGGCATCGGCGAAATGCGGGTGTATAATTGTACACCTCTGCCTAACCCTTCGGGAAATATAGCCGTGAAGCTATGTTATGTTAAGTAAAAAAACATAACCCTCCTAAACCGCGTACTCGGATGATAATGTATACTGTATTGGGCAATAATTCAAGTTAAATGCCTTCTAATAATAAGATCTGTTCGGAAGCCACATATAACGATACGGCGATATATCACGATTATTGGAGTTGGATCTAGTGTAACAACACTTTAGTTGCTTTTGTATTACTTCGTACAAGTTGATTTTTTCTATACAAGAAGTTTCTTAACACTATCTTAGAGGAAACTTAAAAGTTTTTGATTTGCAACGTTTTTGTATTCACTCCGTAATGTTGTTGTTTTCCTCTCAGCTGCAAGTTTAAATAAAAATGCGTGTTTAGCCTATAAAGGTTCGCAGTAAACCTACGAGCAGTTCTTTCAGTAATTATGTGGGAAGATGAACCAGCGTATGATTAAAAGGTGAGCATGTAATGATTTCTGTTATGAAACGGAAACATCTCACTCACCGACTTATCACGAAATATAAGTCCACAAATATAAAATTAAGCAAAAGAACCTCACAAATAGAATTTTTGGTGAAAGCGCCCGATAAGAAAATTATTATTATTAGATTTAAAGAAAAATCATTCCAATCGTAGACAGTATATATCGCACACAAAATATAAAAGTGTTTATTTAAAAACAAAATTATTGGATCATAGTAGAAAAAATAAGAGAGAACCGGGAATCTGAACACTGCAAGCGATAGAGTAACGAACATTGATAACTATAGTGGACAATACATAAACATAGGTACCTATTTGATAATGACGTGACACTGCCTCGAGCACATGTCTAGAGATACTTCAGAGACACGAGTTGTGAGCGAGAGACGCATATATGTGCCAGTACCTACATAATAAGTATTATTTACTTAGTCAATTCAATTTTAACTGCCTCATTTTTAGTAAGGTGAGATGAAGGATGAAATTGTGCCCGGTAGATGGTAATACCCTCGCCCCAGTTGCATGGGACTTTATAACAGCATCAGAAAAATGTAGATGTATATTTTGTAGACCTCTGCCTAACCCTTCGAGGAATACAAGCGTGATGCTATCTTATAATACTTGGTTACTTATGATACTTAACACAGTCAACGTACAATATGGAATGCCAATTAATAATAATCATTGCCGGATATCAGTGAACTATTGACTTTAATAAAAAATAAATATGTGATCGCCTAGTGGTTGAATCCTTCCATTCCGTATAGGGGTCTGAGTTACGACCCACCCCGCACTTCTGACTTTTCAAATTCATGTATGTATTGACTGATTATTATTTATATTAACGCAAGTTGCGTTAACAGCACACGAAAAATATCGAGAGAAAACTTGCACACATAATTCTCAATGGCGAAACTAGTCCGCCAACCCGCTCTACACCAGAGTGGTGGACTTTACCTTTCTCATTCTAAGAAGAAGCCTGTGTGTAGCTGACCTTGATGACCTTACTCATTGTTATTATTATGTCTATACTTAGAAGAAACAGGGGCGATACAGTACCAAACACTCATAAACTAGTGTATGTAGTAACATAGCTATACAATAGTGATGTGACATGCTGTCTAGTGGGGATGTCTAGCACATGTCTGGTGGGGTGACGTTGTAGACACAAGTGTGATAGAGAGAGACTGAATAGTCAAATACATACGCGTGTTGTTGAACCAGTGCGTAACCAAATTAAAATGTTTTTAAAGATTTTCTATTTCTTTTATTGATTTTCTATTTCTTTTATTATCGATTATTAAAAATTTGAAGCTAAAGTTGGAATACACTAGATTTTGTATACAAATCGACATAGAACACAAGGGTAATTTTTCGCTTTTGTGAAACCTATTTATCAGGATAATTTTATCAGAAAATAAGTACCTAGAGATAAAAGAAATTACACTGACTGTTCAGTATAACTTCTCTTATCTTTAGGACAGAAGTAATATTAAATTAGAAGCTTGTTTCTAAACTCCAAAATACAATATTTAACTTCACGACTGATATTTTTATACCTACACGTACTTTCCACCCTATGAAAACATTATATGTAATTTCTGAAAACCAACGCACGCATCCCCACTTCAATACTATGTGGAGATAGATTATCGAGTCACTGATCAAGATAGATTGATGCACTGCATAAAGCCAGCCTGGCAAGCTTTTATAATACATCGATGCGTCAATACACCTACACCACATGCCAAAATCATTCGACAGCAAGTAATGATGCAATCAATCAAAATGTAAACGAAAACATTCCGCATCGCATATTTTATCTTTAACAATCCTTGCCTACCAAACCAATTAGTGTGAAAACCTTCCATAGTACAGTCCAATGTTATAAATTTGGCACTTAGCCTGACGCAAATTTTCACTGCTGTCAGCAAATAAAGTGGCGCAGTAATAGTTTTGCGACGGCCCAAACTAAATTGACACACTATAGGTACAACAATTTTTTTGGGCGTACATTTTTCAATTAACCCATTCTGTTTTGGTGTCTGTAAATGTAAATGTAGGTTTTGTAATGCTTTTGAGGTACTTGTTTGATGTGTAGATACTATGTAACAAAACCAGAAAAAAGATTTTTAAATTAAATTATCTCTCTCTTAAAGATATTTTTCTGAAACTCCCTTTACAAGTGAAGTACCTCACATGACTTATTTTCAGCGGATGTCTAACATATCACATGGTACTATAGCCATATCACATACATAAATATACATATTATATGTGCATTTATACAAACACCAAAATAGACGATAATTTGAAAAGAGAATAGGAAAACAAAACACTACAGTTACTTAATGTAACTTTTAAGGTTTATAGACTACTTTAAAATTGTGTCCTGCGTATAAAATCACCCAGTTAAATGTGTATTGCGGTTGGCTACCTGCCAGCCACGTAGAGCCACACGTCCGAATCTGAGAATCTCTCACTCGCCCCGCTGCGTTCGTCTGCGATGATTCGACAATCGACACATCAATATTGAATAATCAAACGGTTGCGATTCGAATTTCGACAGACGTGAGATTCTTTTTTTAAAGTTGAATGCTGCTACATTTTTCGGAATGTGTCTTTGGAAGTGTGATTTATTTAGAGTTTTTGTAAGTACTTATACTATTAAAATAGAGACGAATATTGAATTTCAATTCACTTAGGAATCAATAAAAATAAATACTGAATCATTGAATACTGAATTGCTACATAAATAACATTTCGAATTCGATTCAACAAAAAAAGTTTTTATGTCATTCTAATAAAATATGCTCCAAATAAAAAAAGAAACATTCGAAATTCAATTTCAAGTGCGAGTCCGCATCTCAAGTCCAACAAACGCGAAAGGGACGCGCGTACATCAAAGTGATTACGGGCGAAAAACGCCACACAGTCGAGTGTGAGCGTTGTAAAAATCACTACGACGTGTGAAGTGCCATCGGGGGCGTCTCAGTGGAGTGGCGATCGCTTGTTTTTCCCACTTTCGATGAACGCCGCGGGCCGAGCTCATTCGAGTGCCCTCTGATTTCGTCCCTGCACCCGGCTCTGTGTTTTATGAGGTCAAGAGAACCTCCACAAAAAACACGTACCGCGATAAATTACGCACTGACACATTCAGATTCGCCCATAATATACACGATCGTAATATATTGTTTTTTTTGCGTTTTCGGTGGACTGCGTGGGCGTTGTTGTGGCAGGTGCACTTACTTTTTTGGTTACGCACTTATTGTTGGTACTCCATATAAAATACCTATATATTTATGACAGATGTGCGTATGACGTATGTAAAAAAGGAAATATTTGTAGAATTGCGTAGGTATGAAAAGTTTAAAATCGCATTCAATATTCTACTTTATGTTGAATTATACCTTGTAATTTATTTTTCCTCAACCTTGACAATTTGTTAACCCAAAAATGTATAAAAATATAGAGAGCGCGCGTTTTCGATTGATATTCATTCGAGTGCGCGCGCATATTGTTCTCCTACATTTTTGGCGATTTCAAAATATGGCTACTAACCAGACAGGTAGATATGGTATAGCTACTACAAATTTTCATAAAATTCAAATATAGTCAATTGTTAGTTGTAGAGCGCATGTGCAAAGTTGTTTTTCGTTGTGTTGTTGTGGTTTGTCTTTTAGGTTATGCACTATATTATTATTGAGTAAAAGCTTAATTAGGTTGAAACGCATTCCAGCCTTGTAAAAATTACGTAGAGTTAAACCCAGTAAAATGTATACCTACTTCATATTTCTTCGAAATATCGTCCATTCGTAGCTTTTAGACGTCTAACCTTGAAAGAAACAAATCAATTCCACTCAATTCATTAAAATATTAACGGTTAACTCAAAAGGCCTCTTCTAGGAACGATTACGAAGTATTTTCGATCTTTATCGTAGCCTATACAAATTGTTTTGTAAGGCAATTTTTATTAAAGAAGTCTTTCCATTACCTAATAAATATAACCCCAAAAAAAATTACGCTTTCAATTAAAATATATTCATTAAGACACACATGCATTGATAAAAATCGATATTTTCTATTGTGTCTACTTTGTCAGTCGACGGATAACTTAAATATTACTATTTATAAGATCATACAATACATTTGATTTTTCAATACAAAATAATTTCTGATTGCTGTCGTCTTTTAAAAAACTGCCGTGAAAACACTGTTGTCTAACTATTTTCAAATAAAAAAAACTTCAATAAACATTACAAAAACTTGAATTTCCAAAATATCTTCACTTTGTTAATTATAGAGAGAATAAATTAAAACATCACGATTTCATTAAACTTCAGTCTCTTCTCCTTATTAAAATAGGTATAATCAAAATCACACAATTAATGTTTGCCGAAACTTAGTTCGTCATGACATCGTGAACTAATCTCACAGCGCCGAGATATACAGCCACCGCAATAATTCTGTCTCCATGTAGCTAGATATTTACCTAGGAATGCCTCAACAACAGTATCTGTACCAACTCAGATGTTTCAACAGTTTCGGCCTATAGAAAGGGAAATTGTTCATGAATTTGAATTCATAGCAATAGAATTTGAATCTATAGTAATAGAATTTGAATTTAGAATTAATGGAGCTAAATAAATAATGTTCGATATTGACTCTATAAATAGTGCTGTACCAAGGTAATTCTGTATAATTAATTATGAATGTATAAATTATGGATTTAATAAAATTATTCGAACTATACTAATACGGAAAAGTAAATAAATATACTTTTCGAATAATTCATTAATCGATTACAAACAATTTAATGCCAAAAACAAACCTAATTAATATTTGTATATGGAAATTAGAATGTAATTTACGCCATAGCATTTTATGAAACACACGTATAAAAATATTTCTAAGGAAATTAAAAGGCCCTATTGAATTGTGTGTAGTTGTGTAATTTATGCAAACGTGGCACGATTTATATCATTTGACGGGACGTCTCACAATGATGGAGTGTGCGATAGTTGCATAGCGCACCTACAATATATTATCAGGTAATACCGTATAATTGTCGTGATCTCTGCGAACAACCGTCGCTGTCTCTTGTGAGATATGAGCTGGCACACGATACGTTGCTAATTTCGTGACATCCATTCATTTACCGATTCCAAACGTGAATGGGATCAGACAACACTTCCACAATTCGAAGTCTACACAACCTATATAAACTCCAGCGCACTTACTTGTTGTATTATGTCATTAATGCACACGCAGTAATCGACTTTACACAAAAGTAATACTGGCGATAATCGTCAGTTTATTTTTCATCGGCAGTATAAAACTCTAACTGGCTTCTGTACGTACGACACTAATTTATTATTGTACGTATAAATTACATTTGGAAATAGAACCGGCAATTAAATACACGACAATAAATAACGCTCTATTATGTGTTCCTGCTATTTATTGTTCCAAATTCAAAATCGAGTAACAGAATTTCAAATTCGGAACGAATTTAACGAACTTTATTACTCGTATTGTAAAATAATTATTTGCTCCAAGGTTTTCTAAACTTGTTGCGAATATTTGGAAGTTTCTGTTATTTCATCATCCAGAAGCGAATATCTGACGTGAATTTGTACAATTGGCGGAAGCGAGCGTTTCTAGAGTGTCAAATACTAAATATTAATACTCGCTGTGAACATAAAATATGTCATGGTATGGATTTTAAAAGATGTTTAAAGATTCATAAACGTAAGCTTTCTACCTCAGTTGGAGTCGTAAACTTGAGTGTAATGTGTCTGAATATCGTATTACGTATAATATGACGGTAACTTGGGGCGTTAGGCCGTCTTTCTACACCTGGTGACATGAATAAACTGTGTTGTGGTCTAATATTAAGTTCGGCTTGTTTATAATGTTCCTCTCCGCAACACCAGTAGACGTGTTGTGTTTGCTTTAAGTTGAGGTCCCTTGTTTATATGTAGCACGCCTATGGGCGCGTGTGATATTGTTACTGATTTTAACTTATTGTTTTGAATAATTGTTATATTAAACAAGATAATCCCGATAAATCTAAATACCAACACCTAAGCTGTTATAAATATAATATAAGTTATAAAGTAATTTTGGTATTAGCTTTGTATACATATCACGCTTGTATTTCTCGATGGGTTAGACAGAAGTGTACTAAACACCTACATTTCCTTGATACCGTTATTGAATCTTATGTAATATGGGGCGAGACTATTGCTATATATCGGGTAAATTTCCTAACACCAGTCATCGAACTCAGGACCTCATGCTAAGAAATCGCACTTGTTATCATTATAAACCTATTGCATTGATATATTATACTGAAACAAACGCGAGATGTTTCCACTCGAGTAGAATATTAAAATCTTTCGTATCGTTCAACTTTACATATTATTACTCTCGTCGCAATAATATTTTATTTAAAAATTATTCATGTAATATAATAGTTTCATAACTAATGAATGTTATTAAAAGGTTTCAAGTAAATCCTTTTATGGCTTGATGGGCACTATAAATGTCCATTAGGTATAGTGAAGTCCGTCCCACGGTTCCATCCTCATTTTTAATGTATGAATATTACAGAATACTCAATATTTGAAGTTTTATGTCGCGTTTTATTTTGCATTATTACATTATTGCAGAAAGTTACACTATAGAAACGAAATAATATCTTACTTTGTCCAATTAAAAAGTGTCATCTATAATTGTGTATATTTTCAATGACGTTGTAGTAACGAATGATTATTCCTTCACAGCAATATACCAAAAATACATTTACAAGTTACAACATAATCCATGATACCAAGATTGTCAATTCAATTTCACGAAATCTTACTAACATTAATATTCAAAACTGGCAACCACAAATAAATTACTGTATCCGAAAACCGTCTGAATCCGTTACATCTAATACCACTTGAAGTAATATCAACGCAAACAATTAATTACAAAACCGAACTCTAAAGCCGTGTCTACACAATAGGTATCTCCTCTTGCACAATTCTCGAGTCAACTAGTCTGAGTGACTTTAATTCATCGGCGAGCACGCCATCTGGGATTACTTGACGCTGTCACGGCGAGCACCGTCCGAGACGTTCAGATCTTTGATCAGAACTTGTTGGTTTGTTCGAGGATCAAAATTGAGAGAGCACGGGAGATTGAGTTGGGTTGTGTGAATACTCAGCCTTATGATGATGACATAATGAAGAAGATTTTCAAATTCAAAAGCACAATCTATCGTTTTCTTTTCTAGAAAGTGATGTTCCACTCTTGGATTTCTCTTGTACCACAAATTGACCCAGAACTACTTTCTACCTAGGTCATACAAATATCGCATGGGAATCGAATCCATGACTGGGAGGGCAGAACGCCACTGAGCCACTACACCAACCGTGGCTACATTAAAAATTTTCCTTAATATTTTTATAGCTTTCACTTTCGTTGACTTCGAAGAAGCACATTAGAGGGCGTTCCATGTCTACAATTTGCAAAGAGTTGTTATGTTGCCGGGCTACAAGGCGTGGTCACGTGCAGCTTTGTCTCGCTACGTAGTGCTACGCTTTTTGCCGCGTTACAACGCGTAGTACGCGTAGCGCATCTACGCAAGATGTCATCAACGTGGATACAACCACGACTAAAAACGCATAATATCAAAATGTGTTAATAATATCAGATATTGTCATTCTTTGCTACATCTGATATTTTACATAATTTTTATATCCTCAAGTAGGTCACAATAATATGCACGGTATCGTAGCACATAATGAAAATAAAATAAAGGGTAATAAACTTAAAAACTCATTCCGATATTAATAATGAACGTCGGCGACAGCAGTATAAAGCATATTGTATTGGTGATATTTTTCGTTTGTTTCATAAAAGGTATTACAGGAATCAAGACAGATTTAATATTAAAGTGGCCGTTATTTCGTTGATTTAATTTTCATTATTTTTGGGTCGTCTGGTCGATTATTCAATAAATATATGAACGGATTTAAGAGATGATAAAATGCTAATATTTAATATAAGATGATTGTATGGGAGGGGGTTATTTTTTTTTATTGTATTTTTACCCTTTAACGGTATGATATTATTACTGTCACCTATGTAGATTTTTTATAATTTTTCATATAGTCCAGATGATCATATTTTACCTGACAATAAATGCAATTGAACAAAGAGAATTGTTTGACGAAAAAAAATATCACGTTGTACTAAAATTATCAATATATATCTTTTTTTTTGAGTGGTCCACACTGAGGACACCAGTGGGGGATATGTAAAGGCCACAAGCCTTTAGGCTTTTTTTAGTTGTACGGCATGCCAGTGTCCTCACAATGTTTTTCTTCAACTTTAGAGCATGAACAGAAAGATTGCAAGCATAGGAATAAAAACTACGATAGCACTTTGGATTTACGCGTCCATAAAATATGTACAATCAGCGACAAAAGTGATCATTATACAAAGTTTTTATAAAGTGAATATTGCAACTTGCATTATTTTAATATGTAATTATGTATTATTAATGTAATAATTAGTTAATAACATTCAATTAATAATAATACACCTTTAATAAATTGATTTCGAAACATAAATATTCATCTATTAATCTCGCAAACTGTACCACAGTAAAGTTATTTACCACAAGTCAAACGATTAATACGTTGTATAGAGCTCTGAAAACATCTCGCTGTCTAGAAGTGTATCTTGTAGATTTAATAGACAATACCACTAAGGATAGAGTTTCTTGTAAACTTTAGTTGGAACTTGGTAAGTTTCTGTGCAAGCCCTGTCCTTAAATTGAAATGGGTACCAAAATAGCTCTAGTTGCTTCATTACTTACTATTGAACTGAACTATTGGGGATATCTTTGGGTTTTGTCGTAAGGTTCTGTACCGTTGTTTAATTTGATAATATTTCAGTACAATGTGGAGTTAAAATAACTTGGGTATTATTGCAAATTAATATTAATATTTAAAATTCAGCCCATTACTCAACTACTGGACACTGGACATGGGCTTCTTCTTAGAATGAGAAGGGTTTACAACTAAGCCTGCCACCCTGGCCTGATGCGGATTTCCTTATGCACATCATCAATAACCTAAAGGACCCTTCAGAAGATTTTGTAAGCGTTTCTGAAGTATTGTAAGAGGGACCTTTGAATGTTTTTGATATTTATTATATTCTATAGCTTTAACTATGGCAATTGGTCCTAGGTTGTTGTAACTAACGTAAAACAATTTAAAAAAGACACTAGTGAGGAAGACTTGAATATGGTAACCGACACGGCATCGAGGTAACAAAATGTTCGTGTACAATAGAAGATATACCTTTGTTCCCCTGAATACAGACGTGAGACTAAGTTATGTTACGTTATTAAACAGGATCCAAAATAATATTAATAATCCCGCACATTGATACAACTCATTACTAAAGCATAGTGGCGTAACTGGAGACTACATTACTGCAGAATGTACCACACTCAAGTTCTTGACTGGGACTCTATGGGGATGTTCCCGCCACTAATGTCTTCAATAATTGGCAGTCGAACTTCCAATGTACCCAATCACGAACTCAATTCGATAAAGACCCGGTACGAATGTGGGACGTAACCTTTTATATTATTAACTAAACGCTTCTGAACTATGTATTGTTTGAGCTTGTTTATTTGTGCGGCTGAAAAATGTTTTATGGAATAATATTACTGAACAATTACATTACGGGTACGGATTAAGAAATGTTATCCTTACTAATATTATAGATGCGAAAGTAAGTTTGTTTGTTACCTTTTCACGCCTAAACCACTGAACCGATCATCATGAAATTTTGCATATACATTGTCAGAGCTACAGAAAAGGACATAATGTACATCATCCAATGTTCCCGAAGGAAATGCGGGTGAAGCCGCGGGTGGAAGCTAGTATTAAAATATATTTTTTTGTTTCTTTTCTTAAAAAATTATCTGTCGTGTTTTTATCCATGGAAATTCTCAGTGGCAGCACAGAGTCAGGAATGATGCCTAGCAATACACTCGCCCCGGAACTCAATACCGGCATCGGCAAAATTTTAGTGTGCAATAGTAAACTACTGCCTAAAACTTCGAGAAATACAGGCGTGGATTCTATGTTATGTTTATGCTATGTAAGAACTAAATACGCACACACAGACACAATTAAACGCAAAATAAAGAGTCAATGCAAAAATAAAAAAACGCGGTCAATAGCGTAGAAAGCGCATTACTAAGGTATTGAGCCTACCATCGTTTTAAAAAGTATTTAAAAAAAAATGTATTATATATCTACAACTAAAGTATAATTCATGTCATAAAAATTCGCGTGTAGCCCCACCTTATTTGGTCAGCCTTTCATGTTACCGAAAACCACTTTAGAAACGTCTAGTATAAAATTCAATTACCTAATTCAGTTTTAACACTTTACGTGCATTGTTTGCCGGCAAACGAAAGACCGCTAGGCCGGTTACAAAGGCTTCAGGAGGTTATATTTCCAAATATTTTACACAATGAAAGCAAGATTAAACAAACACGGTGGCTACTCTTTCTGGTTGGCCTGAGGCATGGCGCGTTGTCACGCGATACCCGCTTACACTGAGAAAATAGAGAAAAAATGAGAATAGATATTAGGATTTGGACGATTTAATACTACTTTATTTTGGGTGCCCACTAATTTATGTCTCTGATACGACATTCGGGGAAAACGGTTTGTTGTTTTGGAAATTAGAATAGAAGTAATTTGTTTGGTTCGCCCCATTTCATTAACTGTCTGCGGTAATCTGTACCTAAGCAGTAATTAGTTACTGGTCTAGTGGTTGTAAGCGAGGCTGCTGAGTGTAAGGTCTTATTTTCAATTCCTGTGTCGGGTATAGTATTATTGTATTTTTATATTAGAACATTTCTCAATAGCAATTCAAGAGGTTGGAATTGTGTCTGGCAATAGGCCGGTACCGTATTACATGGGACTTATTAATAGCCTCAGCAAAATGTGGGTATATTAGTACATCTCTGGCTAACTCTTCGAGAAATACAGGCGTGATGATATGTTGTGTCTAAGCAGTAATTAATGAATATCGTGTAAAAATGTTATGTTAGTAGCTGTTTGTCATGCGATACTCGGATATTAATAAATCATCCTATATCTTCTCATGTAGGTACCTATTATGCTAGTGTGAGAAGACACTAAAACAGAATAAGTGTTCACAAATTTGAACAATACGCTGTAATGTGATTCAACTATATTCGACAGAAATTTAGTAACGGCGTTGAAATCACATGAAATCATAAACTCTGCATTCAGATTTTGGTCGTGAGTGATGACAAATACAACGCTCTCAGTATTTGCAAAACCAACTTGGAAAATAGTCCATCACACATAAATAGGATCATGCCTGTAATCTCCAAAGGGTTAGTGCTAGTACTGTCGTTGAGTCCTTATTGCTACCGAGCATAATTCCAAAATCCAGGCGACTATAAAGAATCCTAAAAATAACCTAATAATACTTTCCCCGATCCGGGAATCGAGCCCAAGATCTCACGCCCAGAAGCCGCGCTGAGTTTTATCAAGCATTGCAATTATATTAATTGCTATAAAGTAAAACACTTCAGCAGAACACAACCATACATAGAATCTGATTTATTTTTTACAGAAATTTCTATACGCTGAATTGTCATCGTTAACATCGATAATCCGTTTTCATTTCAAATTCAAAGACTTAGTTACAAACCCGTTGTCCACCGTATTACTAGAATATATTTTATATTATATGGTCTCCGAATGGCAATCTTGTCCGGCAAGCTTTGAATGCGCCCGTGAAATATAATTTCGATCGGACGGCAATCAGGGCCCGTTGAAGATGGAGCGTGATGGGACTCCGTAAAATATTAAATGTAGCGCTTGTGAGCAAGCCACAGCGATGTGCATCGAACAAGTGGGCTATAAATATTTATTATATCTATTGTCAGTGGACAAATAGCCGTAACAATAGCTAAGAGTGCTATAAAACTGTCTTTAAGGTAAGGTATAATTTTGAATTTTCTTTTCAAATTTTCGTGTGGGGAAATCTATGGCTGTCCCGCAATGTATACCTATAGAACTTTTGGCAATAGTTAGGCATTTAGTTGTGATTTGAAATCAAAATTAAATTATAGATAAACCCGAATCACATCGTTACACATTCCAAAATCCTATCGTCAAGATATTTTTGGAAATAATTTGCTCCTGGCAATATTATCATAAAAAGACAATTGCTGAAATACTTTCAAAGCTCGATTTTCTGTAACGATTATCATTTTCACATTATCCAAAACCATCTATTTTACAGGCATAATTGACGCGTATGCGATATACTCGTACTTAATGAGAATCTGATAATAACACTAGTGAAAATTTCAGCAAATATAATAATAATATTCATCAATAAACTACTTGTAATTTCCCATATTATAAAGAGCTACTAATTGGGACTCATATTTATTTATTCACGCTGCAATCAAGTATAATTGACGTTTCAAATTGCCACTTTACTTATAAGTTTTCATAGTTCATAAAGTATTATATAACATTACAAAACATAGCATCACGCCAGTACCTATTCCTTGAAGGGTTCAGCAGAGGGATACATATTGTACACCCACATTTCACCTATACCGTTATTAAGTCCCATTTAATAGCCGGTGAGCCTATTGCCATCTGCCAGGAACAATTCCAAACTCTGCGCTGCTATTGAAAATTTCAGAAAATCCCAATAACACTTTGCCCGGCCTGAGAATCGAACCCAGGACCTACTGCTTAACAGCCGCTCATACGACCACTGACACAGTGTATATTCTAGTATTATGTGTAATAATTAATTTGTTTTTTAATTAATTAACCCTTTCCATATCCAGTTTGGTAGTGTCCTATATGTATATTACTTACAAATCTGCAACCAAGTCTCAACATTTACCTGAAACAAAACAAGAAAACATTGAATATTTGGAACATGTTGAAGAAATATTGCGTAGGGTTGGGCCCTAATATAAAATACCACGGATTATATTTTATGACACAATCCGTACCGTCTTTACCAGCACACTTGTAGATCAACATCTCGCTAATATGTATTCGGGACACGAAAAAATCTTACTCTTTATATCTTCTGTACAGTTTATTTGCCTTTTAAGATGTATGTGTGTTCTTATTTTCAATAAGTTTATGGTATTATAAGAGTGAGCGTCTAAAGATACTAGTCAGTTTAGAAATGGTAAACGTTTGAAGTAATCCTTTAGCGGCTAATTCAACTACTCTAAGAAGGATAAAGACCTCAGCTCCTACCTATCACTAATACAATTTTAAACTCTAAATATACCAACAAATATCGTATGCGACAAGCTTTTTGTCCGAATAGAGTTAAAAGCCTGAAACTATTTTCAGTTTCGAACAAACTGAAAATAACATACTTAACATCGTCAACGTAAGTGCATAGTAGTGAATTTTAACGTCGAAACTTGTCCGTACGTGAAAAATCCTTGCAAGTGAAGCTGTATCATGGTGGGGGTAGAATAGATCACTCCCTGTAGGAAAGCGTCAATCGCCGGCTGATTTATAGAGGGCGGGCTGCTCCGGCGGCGCCGACTAAACTGTCCGGACTTTTGCTCGTGTTAGTGAGCGCGGCCCACCGGCAAACAAGTCACTCACCTGCCCACTCTCCCTCATCGAAAATGCGAACCCTAGTAAATGCCTTTATAAACGAATCCATTTTAAATTCCGGATAGTCTACCGACAACACGAACGGAACTTCCAGACATGACATGCGTGTTAACGAAATGTTGGCGCTTGGTCAATTTCATCGGGAAAATTTCACACAGTTTACCTACGACGAATTTTCGTTACCATATTAAAATAACACCCTAATGGATCCATCCGGCCGCGAGTCGAACACTTACTACTAGCTTGTATCTGATTTTTCTTCATTACAAAAATTCAGTAAAAAAATATCATTGTTAATTTTCCGATGGGTCTTTTATGCAAACTTTCAGCGCAAACTTGACCTAAGAATTCAATCAGGACTCCGGTTGGCAATAATTGCGCGATCCGAGAGTGCACTATTGCTAAACTTTTCATCCCGTTGTTGGCGTTCTATTGAAATCATCTTAACGCTATTCGTAGTTCTACAATTCTACATGCCATGGTAATAAATTGCCGTCGAGTAAACTACTTACAATCGAGAAAAGTTAAAATTTAATCTCAAAATGCAGGCAGAAATTTAAAATTACGACGTGATTTAAACAGATTGTCGAACGAACGTTTAAAACGATGTCATTCGAGCAATCTGCTCGGAAATTTTAGTATCGGGAGATAGCCGGAGGATTAATGTATAAAATATAAGATCAACATTTGCATTTACGAAAATATAGATATAATTGAAACGTTTTAGGGGCATTGAAGAAGTTTTTAGTTCAATTTAGCGGCAATCAGGACGGCCGTTGAAGATGGAGCGTGAGGCGAATGCTTAAAATATTAAACGTGCCGGAATGACGGGACGACGACGGGACAGCGGCCCGCCAATTTGATATCTGTGTCAAATCAAATGAGCCCCAACGTACCCCAAATATATGATATTACACAAATGTTTTGACTTTATTCGTTATTTCGTGAAAACAATATTACTTTAATAATCATGTGATGTGTATGTTTTTTTCTAAAATATATCCACTTATGTTGTGAATGGTTTTTTTAGTTTTACAAATTGATATAGGTAGTAAACCAAAAGGCCGCTAATTTCTAATTGCCCTTGCACTTGGTATGCAAATAAATGTTAGAATTTGAATTTGAAAAACCTGTTTACACAATTAAATACGGTGTTAGATTCGTTCGCTCTTTATACTGAGGTAATAAGAAGAACAATATAAAAGAATACAAACTCAAATTAACGTCAACATAACGTTGAAAAGGGAAAAATGTAAAGCAGTAATAACTAAAAATAGGTAAAGATAAAATTGTGACAGCTCGAAGGAAACGAGCCCAGCCGAGCGTATCTCACGAATGCAACGCCGCTCGTTTTGATTTTAATTCAAGAAAATATAATTTTTAATACTTTGTTTACTTGTATTATTTTTTGTATTTATTTATGACCATATTTACGTAAGACGTTTTATTTTAAATGTTTGTAACATTTGTATGTGCGTCGCCATTTCTTATTATAGTTTGTCGTTGAGAATTTCAACTTGTGCTGTATATTTTCCCTTTTTTATATATCACGGTCCACGGGAGACAAGCCACAACGCCTTACAAAGATGGTAGGTGACGGCCATCATGACTTAAAATTAATTATCTTACGACATGGTTGGCATAGTGGCTAAGCAATCAGCTTTCTGTACTTTGTGTCGCGGGTACGATATCCGAATGTCACCAATATTATATGATCTTCAGACAAACCTGTCTGGCCGTGTATGTAAGATGTAAGTTTGTAAGCTGTACCCACGATACAGGAGAAATTCCAGTATGGGACAAATAACCCTAATGCAGAGGCTGGGAATACAAAAAGCACGTAAGGTTGACTTCAGGGAAACTGCATATCACGTGCCGTATAAATTTAATATAAATGAAACCTACTCTAAATTCAAACTAAATATCAACTTAAAATTAAGAGAATTTCAGTAACCACGATGACTGCAGTTTGTTTGCTACAAAACGTTATTACTTGGGAACGTTCAGATAGGTATTCTTTACTGTATTTTTCATTCATTGTTTCCACTGAAAATCATCAGTTTCATAGATTGAAATCAACCAATCGTTATTGCGTGCATTGTTTGGTTTGAAAATGGCAACATCAATATGTGAATATCTCATTCGAACCTCCAGTGGTGGCTGTCCTGAAATATTTATCATACAAACAACAGAAAAACGACCCAATTAAAATGAGGTGCATAGCTAAATTAAAATTTAAAGCTATTTTATAGTCTGTGGTTCAATATTTTTGTTTGCAATCATTTTGGGCTTGAAACATCGAAATAATATGTTCGCTTGAAATTATGGTTATAAATATGTTCTTTTTTAAATGGCACTTCCGTACATATTCTATTTAGCGATACAGAAATCTGAAGATTGCTGGAATAAATATTCCTAGATCGGGAAACCAAGATAACAAGTAGAGAAGTGTCGTAGAAAAATAAATATTCCTATCCAAGAATTAAAGCTACGCTCAGAACTGTGAAAATAAATCAAAATATAAAAGAAAGCCAAGTCTCTGGTAATACAGAAACTACTATTTTATATTTTTACTGTAAATAAATTTGACTTTTTCGCATTTAAATTTACAAATTTTCCGGAATGCTAGGCCGACGCAATCGCAACCCTCGACCGACGTGCCTTCTTGCTTTATTTGCTTCATTTTCAACGAGATTCAGATTGCCAAGAAGTTTTGCGTTCAATTTATATAATATTACCTTCTTTCGAGATGCACGGGTCGTCAACCTACGTAAACCATTTTTCGGCTCAGTCTATTTGATAGCTCTTTATTTTACTAGCATTATGTGATAATGTATTTTCTGTATTTTATCATACACACAGAGTTCGCACCTACATATATTTTTTTAAATACTTAATTTAAAAATACATATGTATACGCCAGAAAATATTACCAGTTAAAAATAAATTAATCTAAATACAGAACTAAAGTGAGCAGCGAATAACGCATTTTTTTTTAAGTGTCGTTTATTGCACATTGAATCAATCAATTGCCATTACTATACATAGGCTTCTAGTATGTTACTATAGGTAATAAAATAGAATAGAATAACTTTTATTTCAGACATTTGTCCATATATGGTTAGTGTGTAAGTAACAATATTAGCTTATAATTTATTAGTAGTGTTAGTGTGTAATAATTGTAATAATTTCAGAAAAAAATCTAATCAATTACTTTAAAAAAAAATACACACCTACAAACTTTTTTTTGTCTATAATATTCAGACCTTAGTGTAGTTTTTGATATATATATGTATCTACCAGTAATTTTTCTCATATCGAATCACACTTATTTGCCAAAAGTTAAACTTTCCATATCACTAGAGAGTTTTAATATTTTTAACCTGTAGCGATCGCAGCAAGCAAATACTTTACAAATAATAAATGAGTCTAGAACTATGACTAGATCAGAATAACAAGAAAATATAATATTTATCCGTTTATTTATTTATTTATATGCCTTTAGCAATATGTCTTATTGAATAATTTAAGAACATGAACAATTGCTTGCTATATTTTCTTTTTTGTAGATAAATAACTTGTATACTTTGAGGTTATGCATTATTTAAATTACACGTCATATTAATACGTACATTCTCCCAAAGTATCATGAAAATACAATTTCCACGCAACCCAACCTTGTCTTCTGAAAGCCGCTATGATACCCGCAGCACCGATGGCCCCAAATCGATGAACTATAAATCCATTGTCTAAGTTTGCACAGACAGACCTCCTCTGGACTCAGAAGATTAATTTTCTTAGTTTAGATTGTTTCGTGACCCATTGTGCAAGCGATAATTGGATTTTCTCGACTATCTGTGATTTAGTTACCTCTGAACTTGGATTCCTCGTAAAATTCAATAGTTTATGATATTATTGTAATTTCGTTTTACGGTAGGCATAGGTACAATGTTAAGATAAAATAAAGGGTTCAACTTGTTCGAGGTTTTAATAGCCATAGTTCAAAGTATATAAAATATTTTTTTGTAAAATAATAAAATAAAATGAAAAAATACCTAGAATTTTAAAGCAGATTCAGTTTTTTTTGCCTTTACGTTATTCCAATAGAAGCGTGTAAATATACTAAATATAATAAATTGTTTATATAATACATTACTGTATTCATTGATGCTATACTTTACTATATTTTTATTACGCGTGGCATTAACTAGTGATATTTTGTACAATTGTTATGACAGCTATAATGTCCAGAAATTGTTTGAGCAGCTTGTCTAGTGTCGACCTTATTAACTACTGCTTACCTGTTACATTTTCTTTGAATTAACCTTTTTAACTAAATATCAAAATAGATTCTATTGATTATATTAACGCATAAATACTAAAGTTATAATTTCATGGATGAATAAATTCGACCGCGACCTCCAACGAAACCAACGAGTTATTTTTATATATGGAAAGAAGCAAATATCGTGATAGCTCAGCTCACGGTTGATGAAATGAACCACAATGTCATATGAAAATGGATTTAAAAAATCAAACGATAATCTTCACGCGTATAAACCTCACAAATGCAAAAACAAAAATCCCATTTCGGTCGTAACATATTTTTTTGTACACTTATCTCAAAAACGACCTTACCGTTTTCAGTAGGACCGTTACGTTAAAATTAATATTATGTCAAAATGGCGTCGGAATGAACATTGTTGGGCTGACAGCAATGGTGTCTTTTTCTTTGCGGTTAGCTACAGCAGTAAAATTGTATCGTTTTATGGTGATCGTTAAACTAAGCTCGGTGTGTGGTTTCATCGCATGCCATTGAGATCGAGGAGTACTGAAAGCTAAGCTATGCGCGAAATTTAGCGATATCCACTTGAGATTGTTTGTTTCGATATTGACTGATCTCTTTCATTATCCAAGGGGTTTTCATGATGTAGTCAGCTTCCAGTACCTACCTAATCAGGTGAGCTAATCACTCATTAAAAATCTTCAAAACACCTAGATGAAGTATTTCCAAATAAGTCGATAAAAATCAAGTTCCATCAAAATTAGAAAGTTATACTGCGTTTGACTGCATTTTTATACTAACTATACAAAAACAATTTTTATCACTGCGTCAATCGTAACAACCGTAGCTATAATTTTCAGCACAGTTCACAGTGGACAACAGTCACACCACACGTCGCTTTTTAATTTTATTGATGCGTAAATCGCCAGAACTATTATGAAAAGTGTTAAACACTGCACATGCGAACAAATAAACCGTTATTCCGCGAGTGACGTGACAAAAGTTTTGATAGTTTTTATCAGATGGATGTCCTAGTTAGTAAACAACGTGTTGTCATAAAATATATCCTATTTTTGACGTGTTTAAACGGTGTAGCGTGTTCCTAATTGATGTTTTGATGCCTTGGAGGATTTATGTGTAATTAAATTCTATTTTAGTAATTATGTGGTAATGCACGTCTTTGTTGATTAGGATTTGAATTATTGTATTATGATACGTATATGATATCGGATATGCCAACGTATATTTTTACTATTAAAATAGCAACAACTAACCTAACATTTCCTTTTTAATCAATACCCATACATTTCTTTAAATTATTGAATATGTGTGGTTATTGAAAGAAAATGAAAATATTGAAAACGTATAATCCAACAAAACCCTCTTCCAATAAATACCAAAAAACCAGAAACGGATGAAGCACACGTTAGGGCATACCTTTTAATAAATAACGCGATTGATATTGATTTTTTTCTAATTGTGTTACGAGTTACCGTTGTGAATGTCGACCGTCGCCCCTTCATTAAATATTTCTTAAAAGATCGTAAGTAACTTGTTAGTGGGAAAAGACGAGGGGATTGGTGCCGTCTCTTTTTAACTTGTCGAAAATTTAATAGGAAATCGACCGTTTAAATCGAAACGTGCCTTAAAACATTCGAACACCATAACGATAGCCACGTGAAATTGTGAAATTAATTCTAGAGTTTCTTTCAATTTCGTTTTAAATAATTAAGTACATTAATATGTTTTTTTAAACGTTGCCCCGCACTAGTAATCATTCTTGTATCGTAGGTGCGTTTTCGAACACAAATATTCACGTGAACAAAGAGAGACAAGCCTAATTACCGATGTCGCGACAGGCGTAGATCGCGCGATAGCTTCTGTCAAACATCATTTTTGTGACATATAATGTATTGGCTGACAGTGAGATTTCTGTCGCGTGGCTATCGCGTTGCTGTCGTTTTTTACGTAATTAGGCTGCCGGATCAAAAATATTTGTATGATCTGTAGATCATACAAATATTTTTGCCGTGCGGGAATCGATCCCGTGACACGTAGAGTGAAGTTGAGCGATCGACTGCGCTAATCGTGTAGCCTAGAAATAATTATATATAGATAATAACAACAAACAACTATGTTTTTTTTCTCCTCTCCGATTAGATACGTAAATTCTGTGCTATGAATGTACCATCAAGACACAGCATGTGAGACCACCGCAACTTCCTAATACAGTAAAATATATTTTGTATAGTGATAAAATTGATATAGATTCGCTGAGGATGAGAACAACTCTTTACCAAAGCAGACTCCTGTGTTAGATTGGAAAATGAACAAAGAAGAAAAAGAACCAAGGAAGTCAGCAGAACCTATAAAGTACTTATAAATATGAATATTTTGCTCCGTATTATTCAGATTACGAGAATCCCGTTACATTCCAATATAGACAGAACAACAGGAAATTTTCCTCCTACCATTATCACAATGAAAACGATGTTGATCAGCGAAATCTCGCACCAGCGTGTCTCAATTAGCAAGTGTCGCTAGTTAACATGTCCCAGCATGTTCCGCGATTAGCACTGCGAGGGAGGGACAATAATTAGCGGCTCGCCACAAATCGGTCGGCGCAGGTTTTTGTCAAGACTTTGTCACGTCATTAACCCACCTAATAACCTCGCTTGGGATTCGTATTCAGCCCTTTTTTTTTACTCAGAGATTTAGGTCTTCTCTTATTAATATAACGTCCTATTCGTGCACCGCGCGCGCTATTGTTGCATAAAGACTTAGAATTATTCCGCAGTCCAACAATGATAAACTGAGATTCCAAGATGAAGAGTCGCAACGACCATTAAAGTTTCAAAAGGCTGGCTCTTTAGAACAATACAGTGAAAATAAAATAATTTATACAGGAAAGCTTAACTTCAAAAGAGTCTTTCACTCAAAAATAAAGCGTGTTGTAGTACCTAAACAAGGTGGAACAATGTTTTGCATAACAAAGGAAAAAAAACACCTAAAGGAAAACATAAAGCCACACTTTATTCGCAGAATACTTATTCAAATGAGGCTGTCCCTTCTAAGTTTGTTTTCAATCAAAAACTCGCGCAGCTTTGTCCCGCTAAACTTTATAAATGAGGCGATTATCCGCGGCGCGGCGTCGCAGGTCCCTCTCGCGATAGGTGTGTGGTGTCCGGCCGCAGCTCCGCCGGCACCGCCCCGCAGTCGCCCCGCTGCCGCACCGCCCGCGCCGCCTGCGCCACTCCACCGGCTGCGACGCGCTGATAAACCGCTGGTCACCTGCGCTGCATGAATTGCAGCGCTTTTTAACTTTCATCCCGCTAAGTCCTTTAAACTTCATCCGCTTTAAACGCCCGCGTTTTATTTATGATTTAGACGCTGACAACTACACAGACAACTTCGTAAAGTTTTCACAATATCCGACGATATAAAAAAACTGTGTTTTTAAGTCACAACGTCATTATGTAAAGTACAAGTTCTTCGTATATAATTAAATAAATATCAGCCGTATTCGCCTACGGTATTATCTAAATATTCACAAGTACGTACGCAGCCAAGGCTGGTAATTACACGAACGTGAAAAGAGTACAATAACACGAACATAGCCGAGCCTAGGAATAGTACATCAAGATTAGCTCGAGGCTGCAGTCTGATTACGTCGCTATGTAAGAAGAGAGCCCGTCGCAGCCTCCTCCGATTCTGAGATGAGGATTTGTATACACTTTTTTCTGAAAAAAAGAAACTTTCTTTTCTCGGAGCAAAGTCGCTAATCTCGAGAAGTCAATACTATGCTAATTTAATCCGTAGCCGTCACATATCAGAAGTGTTAATAAGTCGTGTTCCGCGCTTGCTTGGTAATCTATCTGATTCTCTAGAAATTCTTAATATAAACGTGTAAAACTTTTCTTTTTATTGTTAAGTAAGGGGAAGTGTTATTATTGACGCTCGTACAAAGAAGTCGGCGCAACAAGGTACTCTTGCATTTGTTCTATCTCAAGTATTATATTGTGCCCAGGGCACTTCCCCACTCGCGCCTTTCGCAACTTTCTTTACAATTTCCTCCTCGAGATTTTCCGTTCAATTAAATTATATGAATTCAATTCCATAGTTTTTACGGATCTATTTTGCGATCCACGTTAAATATTAAGTTAGTATCGGAATCAAAAATAAATGGAATAAAAGTGGGCAATTGCCTGTTCAAAATGAATTGCAAACAATATTACATTTTGGAAGCAATCTACGTTAACCCAAAAGGGAATGATGTGGCAGCTCTTTATATTGCAATTTTTGTGTCCAAACAAAACGAATTTGCCGCGCAATCAAAGCGGGAATCCGATTGATGACATGGCGGAATAATTGTTTCGTGAAATTGAAAATATCGCGGCTTGTATTCTGTGTAACACCTTATAAAACATACTTTTGAACACAATTTGGGAACACGCCCAACTTCGATATAAAAGTAATATAAAAAGAAGACAAAGTAGGAAGGCATAGGTAGATGCGAGAATCTAATAGGTGGATTACATTTTTATCTATACTGGGTCAAAGTGATACTAACTTTTATCGCAATAGGGGAGTCTCACGCCATGCAAACGTAATGTACCTATCTACGATTTCTTTTCTGGGATAACATATAAGTATAAACATATACGAAACTCTGAAATACCTCGAGCTAACTCCAAACTCAATCTATAAACAGTGTAACGGTAAAACTAAAGTAAAACATCGGAACATCGCACCTGTGACAAGTACAATAAAACTTTACCAATAAGCCATATTTCACAGTCGACTTCAATCTCAAATCCCAATATATTATGAGACGATTTCCTACGTAGGTACATAATTCAAAGAATCGGAGATAAGTTATCGGACTACCGCATATTCATAGTGTCGGAGACGGTGCGGTGTCGCTTCGGATTACATAAACTGCGGGTAGTTTCGATGTGTTTGTGCCCATCTAAGTAGGCAACTTGCGCCCGCAAAGCACTTTGGAAAAGAGAGTCGTCGAGAAACGTTTTCTTTTTCCTAACTACGACGTTTGTGGAGCGAGTGTGCGGCACAGCTATAGTTATGTCAAACACGTGGGGCGGGCATCACTGGAGTACAAAATGTAATGTAAATAAAACGGCACTGACACAGCTTAGCGCACTGTTGCAGTTTTTGAATATTCCAATACCGAATGTTGTAAAACCCGTTGGTAGTTCGCCCGGAACTGCTCGTTATGGCAGTGTATGGGGGAGACTTATTTTATTAGGGGACGGCTATTGGCTGATAATATGATTATGGTGAACGAACCCTTAGATTCGCCGTTCATAAAAATTACCTGTGCTGGAAAACAGTTCAGAAATAGGCAGCCTAAAGTGTTTGTAATATTTAAACCAAGCCAATTTATGATAGTGATAACAGTTAAAACATTAGTAAAAGACCCCTAATTAAAACGTATTGTAACAAAAAGCAAAGTTGCAATTTTCCCTTATTGTGAGTACGCCGATACAGAAAACCGCGGTCTCTAATAAAAATGTTCATATGTAAGTGATAATTACCATAATATAATTCCATTGGTTTTCTTTGCTAATTCCATAAACAAAGCGAGCTCTAAACGAGCCACTTGAGCTTGTTGAGCTGCAATCCGATTAGTATTTATTGGATTTGAATCGCTCGATGTAATGTTTTGTTATTGCTCATTCGTTTTCGATCGTTCGGACTTGCTACACATTGTTAATTATTATGAGTGGATTACTAAAGGGTTGTTATAGGTTTCCGTACAATTGAGAGATAAAAAGTGGGAGTTTTTAAATGTTTGTTGATGACATTTTGTGAGTAAAATCTAGATCACTGTACCTGATTTGAATCTCATATATAGAGTTAAAGGTTTCCAAATTTGGTATGATTCTTCAGAATTAAAACTGATTGCGGCAAAAGTACAGATTATGCCATTGGGCTGTGCCACCTTAGTGGCATTAAAAAAAATGCCACTAAGACATGATTTAATTTGCATAATACATCATTTTATATTTATTTACATAACCGACTGCTTCATTGGTCTACTGGTCGCAAGCGCGAGTGCTGAACGTTAGGTCCTGGCTTCGATTCCCGGGTCGGGTAACGTGTTATTGGGTTTTTCTGTATGGAAATTCTTAATAACAGCCCGGAATGTAGAACAGTGCCCGGTAGATGGCAATAGGTGCACCCTTTATTACATGGAACTCAATAACAGCATCGGTGAAATGTGGGTGTAGAATGTTACACCTCTGCCTAACCCTTCGGGGAATACAGGCGTGATGCTATGTTATGTTAAATAACCGAGTAGTTATTGTTTTAAAACTTCTTCACTTTCCGTATTTTAACGCTAATAAAAAACCAGGTGTATATTGATACCCTATAATTTGCTGTGGTCATTCCCACAGCCATTAATGATGGACGCAAATTGTACAGTAACTAGGTGTAATTGTTTATTACAGGCGTTATAAACGGGTAAGCTTTTAGCATTCTTTCTATTATCACTTGTAGAATGTAAACATTGAATGTAATCATACAATAACTAATATCTTTATATATATAATATATATATTTTTTTTATTTTATTAGTTTGGTGAGAACCCATCCTGGCCTATCCTCCGCCTGGGGAGGCGGAGGGGTGAGCCGGACTCCTACCGGCTAAACTAACCACGGTAGTCCGCCTCGACTCCATATGGTGGGCTTCGGGAACTCTTAGAAGACCGCACCGAAGCCCACCACGGTGTCATGCAATATCTTTATTAGGTATAATAAACCTGATACATATTTTTATGGGAGTATGATAAAATAGCTGTATAAATTCGTTGGTAATTTTTTACATCGTATTACACGTAATGAGGAGCGAGCCTATTGGCATCTACAGGGCACAGTTCCAGACTCCGTTTTGCTACTCAGAATTTCAATACAAAAAACCCAATAACACTTTGCCCGACTAAAGAATCGAACCCAGAAAATCACTGAGGCAGTAAAATTCATATTAAATTCAACCTTTTTTCCACTACTAGTTGGGAAACTCTTTTAATTAACCCTGTAACAGCAACATGTGACGTGTACGCAAGTCGGAGGCGGAAGTTGGTCGTGCTTTGATCTTAGTTGTGAGGTGTGCCGCTGTCGTGCCTGCGCATAGTAATCCATCTCGCTAGACAAACTCACGACTAATATCTAGAAGTTATGGATGTACGGGTTTCAAAGTGGTTGTGTGTTGGGGTACGTATTATGCCGGGATTTTTAGCTGCAAATGTCTGTCTGGCTCAACATTTGACTGCGGTATGATGTTTCTTTATGGATTATGATATGTTTTTAGTAATGACTGACATTTTTCTCGAGAAATTATATCATTTTAAATAGTTATATAATACATTTTTGTCGAATAATAAAACTGTAGGTAAAAGCAGGCATTTAAGGTATTTGATGTGGTGATTCTATTCAAAGGAAATAATTAATATAACTACACGTGTAAGTATTGCTTTAAAATAACATGACAAAAATATTGCCTTTGTAAGTAAAAAGTAAAAAAAAAACAAACAAGACGTAAATAAAACTACAGGTATGACTTATTTACATAAACGGAACTTGATTGCGACAAATGACCCAACAAACGCCATTCATATTCATGTAAATATTGTATGGTTTAACGTCATACATTATAAAAAGCTGGCAGCACTAATAATGATACCATTTAGTCAGTTATTCATCTATCAATATGAATGACTAATGGAAACGCCACATTTCAATATCGTCGAACAAATTGTACTAAAATATTATTTGGTAGATGCCTGCAGTGACGGCGGGCGTGTGCGCCGATAATTGAATGATGAAATATTAACATACGTAATAGATACGCAGACTATTATTATATATATGAATATTCACGCACGATATCAACATATTTAATGTAATATTCTAATTTAAAGCTACAATGGCTTTCAATTTTCCAGTAATGTAACAGAGAACAAGTGGTCAATAGGAAAAAGTAATGTAATGTTGGTAATGTAATATAACCTTACATTTTCCGACTATGAGAACAATTCCCCACCTGGAAATCGAACCCAATACAAACCAAAGAACATGATGAATAGCTAGCGACTAATATTTTTTGATTATTCTTTTATTATTGGGAAACCGAACGAATGAACATAGGCTAGACGTGATTTTTTTTTTCTTTCATAATTACTTTCTGTATTTTCCTGAAAATCAAAAAACTCAACTGAAGGCGGGCTGGGGCACTAGTTCGATAAAACAGCGTGAAAAATTCATATCAATTATAAAGTTTTCAGTACGAATGGAAGAAAAACAATACACTCGTTTATCACCCCGCACAATTTATGAAATTCAACCGAAAATAATTTACGGTTTTTTTTTCGGCTATGCCCACATTGTACTGTTGATTGAAAATACACAGTAGGTATATAATTGATTGGATATTCAAATTTAACACCTCTTCATTAAATGGTGATAGCGATTTTTAGTACAAATGAGCAAACCGCTTTCTTTCTGTGGGTCTTGTTACGTGATAGATGATGTTTCATTTTATGCGCTTTCTAAATCTTATTGCGATCACTAATCCCTTTTCCAAAACGTGATAAGTTAGCATTACTGTTAGTAGATAGTGCTCTAGTAATAGTGGGATAAAATCCCGGGCCTTAGTCCACTACGCTGGCCTGGTGCGTGTTAGCGGATTACACACACAATCGGGAAATCTACAGAACCTTCTCAGATGTTCAAGTTTCTTCATGATGTAATTCTTCATTGTTATCACAAGTGCTACTTAGATTCTTATCCGCAAATTCGGAAATGTTAGAGATTGTTTAGAGCTCGGAAACGCGGCCGCTGATCTTAATGACTTAGGTTCGATCTCTGGCTTAGTGAATTCGAAATTACCACTAGACTAATGAGTACAGACATAATAATATATCGCTAAATACACTGCCATTGTTGAAATAAAACAGCGTCATTTTTGATAATAATCATTTGAAAAGTCACCTTACATGTTACAGTAAATAGGTTCTTTTATGGTTTCAATGTAAAAATATGTAAACTACCAGCAATAATAACATAAGCTTTGTGGTATTAAAATAATGAGTACTCCACTTGCAAGGTCACGGTTAGCAAACAAATGAATCCTTGTGAAATCCCCACTTTGCAACAGTTTCAAGTGTCTCGATTCCCGTCATTAAAATGTTCAGTTATAACGAGCTTTACGTAGTATAGTTCTGAAAGAGATCTCAAACTGATTTTACTTTTATGGAGTACAGTCGGCCTCGAAAAGATGCGTAATGTTAAGAGATGTGAAAATTTAGCAAAATTAACATGTTAATTTTCGAAGATCATATATAGGTTGAAATCTTGAGAAACTTTACACATAGCGTCTGCGGATACAAATAAATATATAGTCAATTAAATTAATTTGAAGATCTCTATCTAAACTAGAATCATAATATCGGTAAGCCTTTACACATGTTTAAGGCGGACTGTACCGAACCCCAAGAAGTCCGACAGAAGGATATGCGAATGTCGATTGTGCGTTTTTTTTTTTAGCGCGGATATTTAAAGCTCGTTAGCGTAGTTAGCGATGGATTGACAATACATCAAATCTAGAGTAAATAAAAAACAGAATGTAGGAAAAGATGTAAACACAATGTACCTAATGTAATTACCCAAACTTACATAAAACATACAATTAATATCAAAATCAAAGTACGTATGTAATTTTACATAACATAACATAGCATCACGCCTGTATTCCCCGAAGGGTTAGGCAGAAGTGTACTATTATACACCCAAATTTTGCCGCAGCTGTTATTGAGTTCCATGTAATATGGGGCGAGCCTATATCTTTCTACTGAGTACAGTTCCAAACTCCCTCTCTACTCTCTCTACTGCTGAGAATTTCCTTAAAAAATAACGCTTCACCACTCGACAAATGAGAAAGTATCTAATTGTAACTACATAAAATAGATGTTTAACATTTTAATTTTAAATTAAATTTAACAAACCAAAATGATGAATCCCACACAACTTATTCACATATTACACTTGCATTCTTATAAAAATATCACCACTAATACCATCCAATCCAATAGATAAAAAAAAATAACACACAACCTGAGGCATAAAAATAAGCTCCAATTAATGAAACCACGGACTAATTACGGCATAAAAAAGATATTGTATGAAGGAGCACAGCTGTTCAATAGATCACCAGATGAACTAAAAAAATGTGATAACATGAATGTATTCAAAACTAAGCTAAAGAATTATGTATGAACACTGTAACGTTTTCAACGCTCTAGAGGCTAAAATTATATAACATAACATAACATCACGCCTGTATTCGCCGAAAGGTTAGGCAGAGGTGTACTATTATACACCCAAATTTCGCCGATGCTGTTATTGAGTCCCATGTAATAGGAGACGAGCCTATTGCTACCTACCGGGCACAGTTCCAGACTTCGAGCTGCTACTAAGAATTTAAACCCAATAACTCTTTGCCCGATCCGGGAATCGAACACAGGACCTCACGCTCAGCAATCACGCTTGCGACCACTAGACTAACGAGGCACTCTTACAAATTATATAATTTAGTTTAAGTACTTTTGTATCTCATTATAAGCGAACTGTTATGTAAGTTCTTATGAGAAATAAAATTCTTTAAACCTTAATAAAATATAACTACTTGAAGTCAGTAATCTACTTATTTATTTGTCTGGTGAATAAAGTTAATGCAGTCGCATTCCCACAATAAAAATTAAACTTTAGCGACTCATGTTCTGAAGGGATCCGTTCGCGTCTCTGCCAAAACGATTGCAAAGAAAATAATCTACAATTCTGAATCATTCATTGAAGTTGTGATTTAGAGTAGGTATTTTAGAATCTCAGTTTTAATAGAAACATTTTTTTTGTCAATTTGACGCCAGCCCAGTGGCTCGGCTATTGGCTTCCTACGTATGAAATAAATATTTGTATGATCTACAGACAGTTATTCCGAATCAAAGAGAGCGTGTGTAAGATAACGAACTAAAAAGTAAAAAACAAGTTGTATTATGTAAATAAATAAGTCATTGCAGTTGGGGGACCTCTTATACTAAAAAGTGTTCCACAGAACGATACCGGTATTTATTTTTATTTTATACATTTTAGTGACAAGTTTTTGTTTACCGCTATTAAGCAATATATAGTATTGAAATGTGCCCATCAAGGCATTCAATTTGACACCCATATTGTAAAAATTAAAGTTTTTTTTTTTTTTCACTTTTTATCATTGAGCCATATTGCCGCCTTATTGTTTTTTTTTTTTTCAAATATTTATACCCAATCTCACTCGGGATAATGTAAGAATTCTAACGATATCCCATACATCCAAATCTGTTCAGGCATTCAAAAGTTATGGTGGAACAAAAAACAGTCGTGTAAAAATAGCTAGCAAGAATTCCCATCCAGAGAAGTTTAAAATGTGTACTTTTCTCACAGAAAATGCGACAAAGGTTAAATACAAGAAAATGGATGAAAATATAACGAACACACTCGTTCATGATTAAATCGCACTTGACTCGTTTTTCTATACCCAGACTTGAGCGTATAATAATGAAACGAGCATTTCGCAAGAGCAGACGATGCGATATCTAACGATGTTCATTGCACTTTCGTGACAAATGCAACAATACAGTGTTAAACTTTTACCGACTTGTATATTAAACTATGCAAAATAACGATAATTTCGCCAAACAAAAACCAATAATCATTAATGAACGCAAGAGTGTTTAAACCCATTGCGTTTTGTTGAATACAATGAACAACACATGACTTTTTAGTGACTCGTTTAAGTATATAAGCTTGAGACTGATTCTATTATATTATATGGACTGTGAAAAGTTTTTACTAACTTAAAATCCTTCTTAATTGCAGCGGCATGCACAGAGTTTTTAGACAGGGTAGGCAGATTTTTTTTAAAGCTTAGTTACCAATTTTACCTACTGCATGTTGATATTGGTTCGTCGTCTTGTCGATTAAATAATGATGTATGTGATTTGCCACCTCAAATATCTTATAATAAATATTTATCTGAATTATGTAGGGTAGGCAGTGTCTTTTTGTCTTTATGGACCGCACGCCACTGCTTAATGGTAACATCAACTAAAGATATACATTTTAAGTAAGTAATTATATTTTTCAGTAGATTCGAATTGAAATTACTGATCTAAAAGAAATTTTACGTGCTGTGTACTTTACTTCTTATATTTTGCGATACATCATTCTGTTACATGACGTAAGCATGGATAAAAAATATCAACGCCATCTCTTGATAATTAACACAACTAACTTTTTCAACTACTCTAAAATTCACCCAAGGTACTGTTAGCGTCTGTATTTTATATTATATCCATTTTATTATTACCTGGCAACATTTTACTTTGCAAACCCGCCAAACTTCAATTCTCATTAACTGACAACATCGAATCGCTCTTATTGGTTCATGGTTACAATTGGTCCACACTTAACCAATCAGAGCGAGGCACGCATTTGGCGGGAACTTGAATGTTGTGAGGTATCATGCTTGACATTCGGAAGTCATTCTATCGTGGAGCAGCCTCTAGTGAACAACAAAGAAAATAGCTTATCCGTCTAAGTGGTGTTAATTTTAAGGTAATAATGTATTTATCCTTATGCTATCTTTATTGTTTAGTGTTAAAATGTTAATATGTTGATGTTAATATTATAAAGTGAATACTGGTGATAATAGTAGAAATAAATATATAACGTTTTCTTACCTATTATGGAGCCTTTCATTTACAGTACGTAACGAAATAAACAGATTTCTCTATAATTCGCAACACACCTGAGCTAAATTCCCGCTCCGTACCTATGACGGACAGTATAATCTGACAAGGAAATCTAGTTTACTCGCTAATCGGCCCACTAGATAGCTATTGTTCAACCGGACGCTGCGCCACCGAAATTTTGTCGAATTGAACTAGAAACTGTATCACTTTTAATCACATTTAATTCACATAAAACCCTTATCTAAATCAACAAATCTTTTTATTTTCTCTTAATAAAATTGTCCCGCTAATTACAGACCTAGACCTAAAATAACTATTTGTAGATGTAGACCGAACCCAATAACCGTAGCACAGACAATCAACCGTATAGCTACTGTGTCTACCGTATCACAAATCCTTAGCTAACAAAGAATTTTTCAGGGCAATTAATTCAGTACTTCTATACATATTAGCTGATATCCAATAACCATATTTCACCTCAAGCAAGCCTAAACCGGAATAACGCCTAACCTAATCTATTAATACCCTAATACCAAATTGCAATGTAAACAAGATGGCGACTTGTAATCGAGTACCACTGGTAACTAACTCGCGCGTACGAGCGGTAGCGTCGTCAATAATTCATGCGGTAGGCACGTCGTAGCCGCCAGCCGTTCCTAATTGATTCCTGATGCGGTGAGCTGATCGCATCACTGACTCCTTGTACTGCCCTCCGAGGACCCGTCCGCTTCATTACGCACTTACAGACTCGTGCAGAATGAGGAAAATCATAAGAAATAATTTTATTATAAAATTTCATATGAGCCCTTATTTTTATGTGGTAATGAGGGATGTTTCGAGGTCGGTTGAAATTTGGTGTTTTGATAAATTATATTTTTTCGAAATTCATTTCTGATTTAAACATTTTTAAAGTCATAGTTTGCGATTTTTTACTGTTTTTCTAGTGATTCCTTGTAAATACGAGATTATGTTTTTCAGTAAACGATAAACACAAGTTTCGAAAATTGTATTTTATTTTTAAAATAGACTGAATCATAATTAAATCAAATAACAAAATTATTGATTTACTGCCAAATAATTGAAAAATTTTAGACTTTGACATAAATAAAAATCACTAATAATTTCAATTATTCTATCAGATAACATCACACTACAAAGATAAAGCCTGAATATTTACATACAACAGTACCGTTCAATTCAGAATCCAAAAACAAGTCACTTAGTAAACAATCCGTAATTTCAATTTCAAATACAGTTAAAAGTTCCATTTTGTTGGAAACTTATGCAGTGCAACTGATTGTCATTCGTGGCACATACATAATCCCGCCGGAGAGGCCATGATCTTGAACGGGGACTGACAGCTGGCCGCGTCCTTATTCTGGAATCCTACCATGATACGCAACGCTAATCGAATTCAAATGCACGGCCGCCGCGTCGCACCGCGCCCTATCCGTGTCCATCACATATAACTAAGTTATTGCGTTTCGATGTGCAAAACTTTTGCAGTGCCCAATATCTGGGTTGGGTATTATGTCGTTTATTTGGGTTTAGGCACGAAATATTTGAATACTTATTAGTTTCACAGTTTTAAACGTCTACTGCCGAACACTAACATAGACCACAATAACATTACCGTAACGACCACGATTAAAAACATAGAAATTCTGGAAACACGATTGTTGATATAATTAGACAAGAGCGTTTTGCTGTCCATATTCTTGTCGCTTAATACGATATCTACCCACGGAAAGCAAAACGGTAGTTTCCTTGTTGGTGAGAACCCGTGGAAACCCTTGTAGTAGTGAAGAATATTTTAATATTTACATGTTCTTCTGTGGTGTCGTACCTATAATTATGGCTGAAGATATAAATTCCAACATGAAATGGCCTAATTTATCAGCAGAGTTACACAATAAAATTGTAGTTCACGAGTCGCTCATCAAACCCCTCAATGTTTGTCCCTAATCCTAATTGTATCTTCAGCTCAAACTACCACTTCCAGCCCACACAAGACACTAACAGACAGCTAGTTTAACTTCAGTATGGCTCGTAAATCACAGAATAGTACCGGCCGATGCCCTTCCTGGCTCGTTACGGTGTCTACGTGACTTATGGAAATAACGGCGTCTGACAGCTTGTTGACTTACAGCTCTAATTGTGCTGCACTTGTTATTGTGTGAACCATCCGGAAAATTATAGGTTCATGTTAAATATTATAGGTCTTTAAGCTGCTATTTGTGCTAGGAAGTGTATGAATTTTATTTTTTTAAGCGTATATTTGTTTGGTTGGAGGATTCGTATTGTTATTTATGATAAGTCGATTTAATTTATGTTCCTGTTTTAAAAATTCCAGCGCCCTCATTCAATGGTTGGTTTTAAATGGTTTTTCTATTGTATCTACTTTACAATACAACCAGAAATACATATAATTAACGTGTGGCTTGATAAATAATGACCACTTATTTTTTTTGTATGTTCACGTAATTACCTCAACGCGTAATGTGTAATGCACAAAATATTTTACTGTATTACGATCTCCAATATTATTCCTCATTGGTGTTAGTAGTTGCATGTTGATAAGTGATAAGCACAGTGACGTGAAGGTTCGATACCAAATGAAACTGATGATTGGTTTATTTCTCCCCTATTTATTACGACATTGGACTTAATAACACGGGCGAGATGTAAGTGTCCCCTTGAAGAATACAGAAGTTACGCTTTGATGCTATAAATCTTCTAATTCAATCTAGACTGACACCACTAATTCTACCACTTCCACCCCACAATTGACTTCATTACTTTTTCACTCTTATGAGGGATGTGACACAACTTTTCATAGTCTCCATATTTCGTATGCAAGCGAGCGCATAAACAAATTGGCGCGCACATCTCATTAACGTCACTCATACCGCGGCGACGCTAGCCGTGTTTTTGTCCTTACTGTCGCCAGGTGTAAGCTTTCGCCTCTCGTATTAAATAACTACGTACATATTCGATTACACTTTCTGTCACTTAATGCGGGCGTGTTGCAGTTTGAAAGGTTCTCGTATGGTGCTAGTACAGTTTTGCTAACGGAAATATCATTATACTGTGGTGCTAAGTTTCGTTGATGCTTGAGTGACTGTTACATATATAAAAGTGATACATCCTTGTGTGTTTGGCGTAGGTATGTAGTCTGAGATATTTTGAGCTGAGTTTACAACTGTCTGTCTAGAGAAACCAACTAAAACAGAAATACTTTTGTTACGTTGTTTAATTGAATAGATAAATATATAGAGCTGTCTTCACTGTACACAAAATAAAATAGTACAAAGTAATATACACTTAGGGGATACACTTGGCGGTCATTACATAAAACTGTAAGAAGAATAAAATAATGGAGAAGATATAAAGAGTAGTTGTCGGTGTACTAATATTTACTCAAGTTTAATCTTTATATATATAATTCTTCTTTACTTGTGTACGTCACTAAACTCCTCCTAAACGGCTGGATCGGTATTGATGTATTTTTTGTGTCTTTGAGTGGGACCCTGGATGGTTTAGATTCACAATAAAATTGGACCCAGTAAGTAGCGCTGTGATCGAATTCTAAGACAGATTCGGGCAAGGCAACGTCTGTCGGTCCGCTACTAAAAATATATACTCCTACGGGACATTTTTTTCTAAAATACGGCTCACTATACTCCATCATGACTAACTTATTGAAATCTTAACATTCTATGAGCAATTTCATTCACGGTTCTATATGAAATCAGAACCGCTCTCTCAAACACAGGCTTACACCGCTTCATTCTCATAAAAAAGTAGATTCTATAGTAAAAACTTTTCAATAAAAACATTTCTACTAAAACTACTCCAATAAACTTCATTGACGCAAAGGATTTGCATGTAAGAACGAGCCAAGTAAGGCGTTCATTGAATTTGTTTGTATCTGTTTTTTATTTTGAATTTTCTCGAGCCAGGTCACTGATAAAGTGCTCCCTGTTTTTGTGTTCAAAGTTCTTTTAAAGAACTCGTGTTTAATTTGCTGAATTTACCACCTTCTCTCCGATTATGGGTGTGGTGAAGAAGGACTCAGATATAAGCTGAAATTATCTAACAACATCACAGACGATAGAGACTTTTGCCGTTGAACATGAAGAAAGGAAAATGAAAAAAAAAGCGAACATACAAATTACGTACCTTATTATATAAGAGATAAGATAAGAAATGATTTGATTTATATGGACCATGTACAGGTATTTAAGAAGAGTTACGACTCTAGGTGCCACATTCCAAAATATTGACTTCCAATGGAGAAGAACGGGCAAGAAACTCTTTAAGAGATCATAAACAACCTATAAAATTTGTATATTGTTGAGTGTTATCAAGACACGTACTATTTACCAGGATCCCAAGAATACCTAAGCGTACATCAGAGCTTTGCCTCTAGCACTACACATATTACCATACCATTTTATCACTAAATGAACAGATTTGAACATACAAAACAAATATAAAAATTAGAATGACTTTATGAGTTGTTCTTACACATAAATAAATATTTGTGATAATTATCAGTAATCTAAGATAATATATATAATAACAGATATAAACATAACATAACATAGTATCACGCCTGTATCCCGGAAGGGTTAGGCAGAAGTGTACTAATATATACCCACATTTCGCCGACACTGTTAGTAATGTAATAGGGACCTATTGCCAACAACCGAGCACAGATCCAAACTCCGTTCTGCTACTGAGAATTTGTATACAGCCCAATAACACTGTCCGACCCGGGAATCGAAACCAGGACCTCACGCTCAGCAATCACATTAGACCAATGAGGCAGTTATTTTAAACATCCGTTATGTTTGAACATAGCCGTAAGTCAACATTAACAAAGGTAAATGGATTCTGCGGTTCTGGAATCATCTACAAAACTTGATGATTATGGAAATAGCCCGAATAGCCGTTCATAGTAATTAGTTCATGTTCAGTACATCATCTCGTTTACGAGCTGAAATATACTGGCATGATCAAATGAGTATTTCATTACTTTGAATTTGAATGAGCACATAAAAAGCTATAGTAAACAAGTATATTTCATCTGGCAAATATTATAAAACATATATTAGGAACATATTAACGTTTAGTGCTAGATCAAAGTCTAAAGTGCCCTTCAAACAATCTTGTCATCTTATAAGGCCGTTAGATCGCTGATCAAGAGAAATAGTAAAAATAGCTACCACACACTAGGATTTCAAAAATACATCACTTACACACACACCTAGACCAGCAGCCTAATAACGTAAAAAAAGCGACAGCAACGCGACAGCCACGCGACAGCAATCTCACTGTTTTCGGTCAATATATGACGGAAAAGACGTTCTACAGAAGCTGTCGCGCAATCTTCGCCTGTCGCGAACTGATTCCTACATCGTTAATTAGGCTGCCTGAATAAAATTAAGAAAATATTTTTTTCATTTGAGAATTGAACGCGTGACACGTAGTGCAGAAAGCTAATCACTAACCCACAACGGCAATGCGTGCCAGGATCTCTAAATAATATTTACTTAGAAAACCATGGTTTATGGTGGGCGTGATTATCGTGGTATCGTTCCGTTGTACAAAGCTCCTAACAAGTTTGTAACTACGTTTTACGACAAAACCCGCCATGCTATCACAATTTTCGCAATCGACTGTACAACAAAGAAACAAACTGTAACTGTCGTCACTCTTCCGTCCCCATGGGATTAGCAGAAATACAGACAATACTCACAAGAATAAAACAAAAGTGATGTTCCTGCATCAAAACAGTACAAAAAGAAAGAAAATATTGCTATTAATAATTTTTTAATTGGTTTTATTACGCGTTTTATATATACAGCGTGGCGGCAACCACAGATTCAGTATTATATTCTGTGACCGTACACACAAAATCAATCAGTAGTTTAGAACCAAAGGAAATAATTTAATTTTACACATTTCACGATCGCTAGGCAAAGTTATTAGAAAATATTCGATAATTTTCTTGCCTACATTATTTTTGTTTAAACGTGAAGAACAGGTAAAGACGATAAGCTTCGCAGTTTACCGGGCCACCCTGTATATTAGCCCATTGTCACGCTGTCAAGCAAAGGTTTTCTATTCCTTCCTCCACTATTTTCGGTCTTGTCCAACTTAAAGACCAGTATTTCTTGCACTTGTCAAACTCGCTTAGTGTCCATCATTTTTTAAGAAATCCCAATATTTCAAAACATCTAAAATATTCTGGGGGCAATAAGAGCTCATGTCTAAATCGAGATATATCGAAAAAACAAGCCAGATATCACTCACCTACCTGTTTTTGAATTCTCAAAGCATCACGTTAGACGTATTTTTACTTCAAAGGCACGCAATAGTAGTAAATGTAGTTTAGAGCAGATCTAAGAGCTTTTTTTTTCTATAGAAAAAACCACTGATTCACGTAGACATTGTTGGGTTACCTGACAATTTCAGAATTACAAATATTTCCCATTCTAACAAGCTATATGTCTCTTGAGATGATTACTCTATTTCACCCTACATAATGGACTCACACATTCAATTCAAATCTTACCCATTATTGGCTAAGATCCGATCAAATCCACCGCAAATATTATACTAAGTAATAGTATAATCTTATAGCCAGCCATTTATTATTTCATTGTTCAATCAGTTTGCCCTAGTCCGCAAACATGTACTAGTTGAGTAATATCCCGAATGTTAGAAAGAAGGTAGATGTGTCGCCCAACAAAATTAGATAGGTTAGAAAAACCCCTCATTTATATTGGTTGCTAGACGCATGTGTGCAGTTTTTTAAACGTTGCCCAAGTCCCAACTGTATCGTGGCTTCGTTTACAAACACACATACCTACATGCACTAAATACCCAGACCCAGAACTATTTATCTGTAGGTCGTACAAACATTTGTTCCGTGCGAGATCTTAGATTACAAGCTAATTACTATTTAGATATTATGGCCATTTAGAACCAGCAAATTACTTATTTCTTCGACTTATCTGCTATTTCTATAATCTATGAATCAAAACTATGTATGTTGCTAACTATAGCACATATGAAACTTCTTGTAAATACAGTCGGTACCTACGTCTTAGTAATTGCGACGCTTTAGCAACTATGTACAGTTAATATCCTATTAGATGTTGTTTTTAAGCTTTATTGTCCGCGCAGTTTATATATTGCGCCGTAAAATGAACGTTAATGTGACGACAAGTGTCACGCCTATGCCAGGCAGTGACAGACGCTATATCGATATAGTGGGATGTTTTAAAGCACTAGGACATACCTACGTATAGCTGGCAAACATGTTGATGGATCTACTTTATAGGTCACCGAAACCGAAGACCAACCCGCGCACTCATACTCTATTAAAATTATTATTATATTAGCACGAACATATATTGAACCATTTTTTTAACTTTAGTTTCAGCTCATCTTGTTTTAATTCATTGTTCATTTGCTACTGAATGAAATGAATCTTATTTGTTTATTGTTATATGAAATACGGTAAAGCTGGCAGTCACACCCGTACCGAACATCGCTGACTGGTTAATCTTCCCAACATCAACATTCACACGAAAATTGTATCTGCCACGACGGAAGAAAAGAAACTAAGAACAATGAGTAATACATATTTAATATGCGGTAAGTTATTAGTGTCGTAAAACGATTTAACCAATTATCGTTATTGTAGAGAAGAACAATTACAAAATGAATAACGGATGCACAGCAATTTATTTATACAACAATGCAGTTAATTCGTAATTGAACCCTTCAAAATGCATCGCAACGCAGTTTAAAGACAAATAAATTATTTAAAACCTGCATTTTACGCGGTTAAATGAAAGAGAAATCATCGGCAATATTAAATTGAGGGCCAACCTGATAACGAAATTCCATGAAAAATAATTAATAGAGATTATGGGCAAGGAAAGTCTCAATCAAACGAAGCGAGTTTGCTGGCAGCGAAAGAATCTTAAAGGGTTATCCGTTTAGTCGGCTCGAATAGCTTGGTTCAAGCGAGTTTGCTTGTGGCGATTGCATACGCAGCGAGTGATGGAGACTTTAATCAAAACGAATAACTTGTAACACCTAGTGAGTTTGCTCCCGACATATACATTCGTAGAAAGGGTTCGCTCCGTGTGACGAAGGATTACATCGCAACGAGTTCCTTGTCAATAAAAGCGATTTTTCACGCGGCCATTGCATTCGCAGCGACTATTTGATGCGAGTGACTGAGACCTTAATGTCCACTGCAGACAACCCTAATACCTGCAATGAAATTCGGGTCATGATTCATATTGCCTTAGTCACAATCGTATTAGTGATCACAGTACATAAGTATCAACCGACGTAATCCCTACGAACGTAGAATATAAATACGCAGTTGGTATTCCAGACAATAATCATGTCTGAAACTTGTAACAATTTAAAAACCCTTTGTAGTCTCAAAGCAGATAACTTGATGTGTAAGCAGTTTTAAACTGACTGTCCTGCAACTTAGCAGTATTCAGCCAAGTCAAAGGCAGACCAGAAATTGTACTGATTGCCAATAGTCCACGGGCACTGCGTCCGCGTCCTTTATTTCATACTTATCAACGTCCACAGTATAAAAGTCGCAATGTCTTGTGTGTTGCACACAATAAATGCCCGTCGCAAAATCCAGTTACGGGGAGCGAGCCTCGACAATTGATAGAGAAACTGTGTGCAACGATGAAATTTAAAAAGTCATTTATTTCGAAATGCTTTTTCTCGGAGCGCCCGCGGCTTGAGCGATATCAATTTTATTTTCCGTTGCGGCTTCCACCGTGTAAGGACAACGGTGAGACAACTCCGAATGTGACCTCCGGCTTACAACGAATATACAAAGTTAAGGACTTTGTTTTACAAGTTAGTCGTTATTTTTATATCGACAACAATGAATGTCGTTCGAACTTATTTAGACACGTTTCTGTGTCATCTTTTGTTGTTTTTGTTTTGTTGGAAATATGTTTTCCGTGGATGCAGTCACAAACTATTTTACTTGAAAGTACAATGTCTTTTACAATTAATCTTTTTGTTAGAGAAGTTTCATATAACCTGTTTAATGTGTATTATCTTTATATAGAATTTACTTTAGAATACGCACGTTAAATTCTAATATATGACCTTGTATAGGTATATTTAATTTTTCGGAAAATATATTTAAAAAAAATTATAGAGCAACATACAACATTTTTTAAAACAATAAACCAAGCGACCAAGCCCAACTAACCAAAAGTCGATTTAAGGTAGCGGCCATCCACTATTTTTATTTTAATCCATTTTCTTCGTTGTCCGTGGATCACCGGACATCCGGCTGCGCGGTCAATGTAATTAAGCTTTGATCGCATAACGACACATTTTGTAGACGTTGTTCCTCCACAATTATGAAATACCGACATGTCATTCTTTTTCTGTGTAATATTTTATAAAATTTTATTGAGACAATAATAAAAAGCAAGACAGTATTATTTTTGGAAGACGCTTGGGTTTATTTTTAGGTTGGTTTAGAGAAAAGGGCTGTGTATTTTTAGTTAATCCTCTTTACTTCCTACTTTTTTTCCGGCGCAATGTTCAGATCTGATTTAATCTTTGAGTAAAAAAAACCTGTTACTCTTTATATCCTGATGCCGCAAGAAACTTATTTGAATTAGTAGTTGTTGGTGAATGGATTTTGCAGTGTGGATTTCAGCAAAGAGGAGGTTGTTTGTAGTGAAAGGTTATTAAAGGACTGTGTATGGGATTTTCAGGACCGCGCTAATATGTATCTAACTGTTACGCAGATATAAAATCATAGGAATGTCTTATCTGTAAACATGGGGGGAAGAGGAAGCCCAGAATTTTGAGCTTTGAAATTTTGGCATCCTTTTTACATGGGAATAGCAATTGGTAAGTCGCGAGTGTATAGTACGCTTCGGCCTTACCCTTCGGGGAATATAAACCTATCCGTTTTTAGTAGTGATCATAAAAAATTTACGCCTGCAATTTTCGCAATGTTCATGTATATATGACAGTACTGGCTGATTATGATGATGACAGATAAGAAAACAGTGGCATTTAGCTTAATATATAAATTCACCATTATTAATTTTTAAAAAAACATTTATTAATTCCCTTTAGCTTTTGAAGTCACGGAACTTCCAAAAGTTAAAGAATCTAGATGCACAGTTCCAAAAGCGGATTGGTCTAATGGAAAAGAGCAACAAACTCCATGTAGTACCCTCTTTTAAAATAATGGTTTTCAATAAATCTTCAGTTTTACGTATTGTACTTTATAATTAAAACAATACATCTCCCACAATGAGTTACATTATAAACAGTGCACTTTGAAAATGTAAGATGGCAATCGCTACGCGTTACGTTAAACTCACATTATTCGAAATATCTTTCTAGTCTAGACTCACTTTATCTCTAGACTTTTAAGACGCTTAGTAAAGAGAAAGATTACAGCTTATAAACCTAACAAGTCAGTGCTTGAGTAGGTAGTAACTTAGCTCGTCTATTACAAACGGTTCTAAGAATCACGTGAATCTATATAGAATTCAAGGATATTGCGAAATAGTCTGGCAGCTAAATAACATATTGCCTTCAATCGACTCTTAGAACTGGTACGGAATGATAAGCAGCCTACACTTAGTGTTAGAATTTATTTCTAAAAAACCTAGAAACTAGTATTTATGTAAGGTCTACGCGTTTGGGGATACTTAATAATTGTACCCGCTTTATTTAATTTATAAAATTTATAGAAATAGATATCTGTATCAAAGAAAATAGCGTACTTATTGGCCATGTTTAAAATCAGTAATTTCCTAAAGACAACCAATGCAAAGAGATATCATGGAATTATGGAAGAAAATATAGAGGGTAGTCGGCGGTGTATAACTCATATTACGTGAAAATATCTCACCGATCAACTTGACGAGTTTATACTTACGAGTATCAAGAAAATCAAAGGTTTATTTTTATTCGTTGAATAAAATGTTTAATTCAAAAAGAGACAGACAGCGCCCCACAACGTGTAACAATGGATTTTCAATTGTGTCTCATTTGCATCATTTGACTGGTGTCTCATAACGAATATCCACACCTAAAAGTTTTCTAGTCACAGTGAAGCATCCGCATTCGGTGACGTACGTTAATTTTCACATAGAAACAAACTCTTCGGCTTGAGGTCACAAAATACAGTGGGTGTCTACAAGCCTCCATGGTCCAAGGGGCATCAAAGTGTCCTCCTCTGCCAGTGAAGATTTTAGGTCTATTTATGGCTACAAAAAACAGGATCCCGCCTCAATGGCCTACTGGTCGCAAACGCAGCTACTGAGCGTCGGGTCTTGGATTCGATCCTCGTGTCGGACTGTGTTAGTATTTATTTCTGTTACCAAATTCTTAATAGCAGTCCATTGTCAATAATTGGCTCATCTGTCTTGTTATATTACAAGGGAACTCACTAAACTAAATACATGCGTGATGTTATGAGCATCAGACGGTAAAGGCAGAGAAACAGCTACATTAACAGTACTCCCCCTACTTTTAATACAAAAAACTCCTCTAATAAATTCCCGTATCCAAGCTAAAGTTGAAATAGGTAAATAATCCGGAATACATTACCTTCCCGTTTCGATTAACTGATCTGTATTCGATATTAACATTTGGGTCGGTGTTCCGCTACCCAGATCTGAAGATCAAGTCAAGGTCAGTTTGTTTACTTCGTCTCCAATCTAACTGTCACCAGTTTTGACTTTTAAAACTATGGTAATAGTACCCAGCTGTCCGTCAACGGTACTACCAATTGCTGAATCCGTTGTCTGTAAATAATCGAATGTATTTTATTCAAGTGATTCCGTAATCGTTGCAAAGATTTGTCTCTGTTGATATTTGAATTTGTTAAGATCTGTTGATATGAAGTTTAAGCAAAATGAAATATCAATGATTTTTACATTAACATGGCATCACGCCTATATTCCCTTAAATGTTAGATAGAGGTGTATCTGCACAGTCGCAATTGCTGGTGCTGTTATTAAGTAACCTGTAATAAAGGGTCTGGCTGATGATGATGATGATGATGATGATGAATAAAGCGTGAGCTAATTGTCGTCCACCAGGCATATTTCCAACCTTCGGTTTGCTTCATAGAAATTTCTAACAGAAAAACTTTATAACATTTTACAGACCTGAAATCGAACCCAGGAAATCACGCTCAGCGGTAGCTAGACCAATGAGGTATTATTATGTAATTTTGATTTTAAATAGATTTGTTGTTTGAATATATATTTATAAAGAAACGTTTAACTGAAAATTATTTTCTGTAAACCTTAATTAATTGACTATCAAACTAAACTGTAAAATCAAGAAGAGCGTAACGTATATTCTTTAAACAATCTAACCTGTTCATACAACGTATTTAGAATCAAAAAATCTTACATCTCTGAATTTCCGCCACGCAAAACTAAATTTGTTTGTAAACGGAACTCTAGAAGCAGTAAAACCTCATAGCGCTATATTAAAAGATTACGCCGACTCTCAATAGAATGAAAATATTTTCAGTCCCGCCACCTTGTTTACTGTGATAACCTCATCTACAATACGGTATCATTTTCAAGAAACAATTTCCTTTGAGTCTTGCTCAAACAAAAATTAATTTATATCGTTCTCCGCTCTAAACGAAATCATCACGAGCCCTAAGAACGTTGAGAAGCTCAACAGATATGACATATTACCCAAATTTACGTAATACTAACACCGTTCGGGCCCAAGGCGTCTATTAAGAGATATGAAAAGTAAAACGTTTATAATACGAGCGGGAATGAAGTATGGTTGGTGGAGTTAGAAAAAGAAAAGATAAGAAAATAATGCGCCCTCATATATCATCACAATCGCCAGAATTCGCGAGGTGGCCGGAATGGCCGACAACCCTCCTCACTCGGGAGAATCCTCCTGAAAATATTTAACTAAGCAAATCGCCGTTGCTATGGTGCCTAACCTTTATAATGTAATATCCCATTTTAATACAGCATTAATAAAGGTATTAGGGAATTTATTACGGGCGGTCTCGGTGAAATTGGTGTATGTACCTATTTAAATCTAGGCATCAGATTAGTGATTTTAATTGTATTTCTAACCTCGGCTCCTAAATTATTATCGTGCAATATTTTCCCGTGCCACATAGAGCTGATTAGTTTCCTATCTATTTTACATAGTAAATATGTATGTACCATAACTTGACCTAAATTTTGAATAAACATACATTACGCACGGTTCGTAATTTGTAGTAAAATCATTAGTACGTGGTGTAAAACGACGCGTGTATAATCGCTTCAAAAGCCGTCATCGACAATCCAAATTAACTCAGCACTGAATCTTGGCGTCAGAAACACGAGTTGGTTAACGAGTTCCAACCAAATGTTTGGGCCATTTCATTTGCGTGCGCATACAACAAACTATACAAATTATTTCTGAGAAGTATTTCGTCACGCATACTTGGGATTTGCTCGACCCAAAACCCGGTGACTACGAGCATCATTCATTCAGAAATTGACTGGACAACCCAATTCTAGTTAATGGCCAAAGGGTTGTCAATTATATTTCGAGTACGGTACGTACCAAAAGCCGCAAATAACGTTTCTAGAATACGAGTTTGGAACTCTAATGCGTTATTGCTTTACTTCGAAAGTAGTCTTTAGACATGAAATATGTACTTACGTTTTAAACGACACAAGAAACTCAAATAGGCTTATTATGCTTATTAGAATTTACAACTAGGCCATCATTTATATTTTAGTATTATATTCACGTATAAATGGTCTCAAGTACAAACAATGTCAATAAACTAATACATGTCCTAATGTCCTTAGAAAACAGGTACCCTACGACTGGCTAACCAAACATGACTCGATACTTCTTGGCTACAAAACAAAATCGCAACGAATTACCTGACCTTTATAACCTAAAACGTGTTGTGAAAACCCTGTCATTTACCCAGCTAAGCCACAATGAGTGGCGAAAAATTATTAAGAAATAATACGTGGCTAAAGAGGCCACTAAGTGAAATTACATAGGCGGATGACAGCGCGATTTCAGAATGGGGGTAGATAAATAACGCAATTAGTAAGGTGATTGATAGTTCCACCAGGAACCAGCGTCGGGATAGTTATCTAATACCTTTTTTGTTATAGATAGGTGCGATCCCTTTTCGCTATATTACCGTGGGGTGTTCACATCGTCATCGTGATTTCACTGTATGCCGGTGGAATATTAGAGATTTTATATAGGCATCCTAAAGGCATTAGGTGTAGGCCACTGCTGATCTGTTTTTATGAGAGATACTTACTGAAATCGATGCCTCTATTTTCATATTATTTGGACTGTTATATAAAGTATAAAATATTTCATTGGCAATGCAGTCATTTGTATAGATGAAAACAGCATGTAACTCCAGTCCAAAATGCACAACCCCACTGCCAAATGTGGTTGTCACAATTATAGCTATCTCTCGGGAATTATTGGTTAAACTATTTTTATATAAATATAGTGATATAGTAGACTACTACTCGCAACATGGCAAAAAGTAAAGCGCCATCTATCGGAGTAAAGCGAGAACAGAATATCCTGAATTGCACTATGATTATTTACATCGATTCTAATACATATACGAATGTTCAACATCAACCATATCACTTCGTTCAGCTAGACTAACCACCCTGCCTAGTTGTAGGATCCTCCCTTTTCGATGGAGAAACACCATACCTCGTTTCTCCACAGGTGAATGCATTATAATCCTAAAGTAAAAATCAATAAGTCACAAATTACATTAAATGAAAAAATATTAATAAAAACGCAACTGTGTAGTGAGTTGGAACGCAGTGCGGTGTCGTGAGACTCCCATTCATTGCGGTCAATTTGGCGTAATGTAATCAATTGCTGAACCAATAAAATAAATCAGAGGAGACAGTTTTAATTGATACCGCTCACTATTAACTGCGAACCATAGAAGCTATGAGCTGGAACTAAAAATTTGCTAAATTCAGGTATTAAAAATATAACGTGTTGTTAACTAATAAATATACTTACTGTATTGCCCAGACAACCTAATAGAGGTCGCGGGCAGCCGATGGATGCAAATGGCTCCAAAGCCAATCGATGTTTTTAAATCTATAGAAACGCTTAAATGTACGTCAAACGCCTGATAAGATGTGAAATTGCTATGTGAATCTTAGTTAAGTAAAAATCTTTTCTTTCGGATTCCATATCTACATTAATAATAATAATGTCCACCTGACCGATTTCGGTCACGGCGGCCAATCTCACCGGAAATTATCCAACTACGTAGGAGATATTATAGAGCACAAGTGTGTGCGCAAACACAGCTGCTCTCTCTGTTCCTTCACTCTCATAGTCCGATGGGACGGCAATCCGACACGACCGGAGAGATCAGGTGCAGGACCAACAGCTTTATGCGCTTTCCGGGGCACGGTGTGTATTCACATACACAAAGACCCAGACTCGAAATAGCTATCTGTAGATCGTACAAATATTTGTTCTGTGCAGGAATCGAACCCGCGACACGTAGCTCAGCAGTCGATCTCTCAACCACTGCGCCAACCGTGCCGTCATCTACATCTACATAAATAACATTATACCAACGTAGATTTTCTTGCATTGCAGACTACGTAAATCATATTTTAATGCTCTTGAAATATTTCATTAATATCACACTAGTAGTCACTATTTGTCGGGGAAGCTTAACTCAGTACCCATTTCATCCGGAAAGTCATCAACCCAGTACACTTCTAAAAAAAATATTAATGCGCAGTGTTACCCAAATTGATACAGTTCCAAATGAGTAAATAGATAATTAATTAATTATTACATTGTATAGACCACAAATTGAAACGTGACCGCTATAAATTGTTAAGTGAAATGTCATTCGTACTGAATATAATTGATATTACTGATAGAAAATGTCGCATTATGTTTATTTTGGCAAATTAAAATAGTTAACTATTTATGGTGTTTAACGACTGTGGGCAAATAAAATAATACATCAACGTCAATATCATTTGCATTTTTAATACCTAGTTTCATTTTGGGAGTGAACTGAATTATAATAAAATTTAAACGCGGTTTCTGATAATGTATAGTGACATCATTTTTGTTACTTAATGTCATCGCATATATGTATTATAGAAATAGAACATGTCAGTAAAACAATATAAATATTTAGTTTCCCTTTGTAAAACAGCAAATAGTAAACCTACGCAGATAAACTACAGTGGAAAGTTTGTTAACAATCAGAGCGCAGGCTGCAATAAAATAGCACTAGCCTTTGAGTCGAGCAATGATTGAGTCAGGCTAGCGGCCTGTTTATTTACATATCGACTCAATTAACGAATACACCGGACCTCATTATCCATTCAAATCGCAATCGCAGCTTTCCCACGTTAGCCGATTTTCCAGTGAAAACTCAATGAAAACTTCATAACAGTGTTGACTTTACGCTCGGAAACGGATCGCGTAATGGCCTTTGTCGTGCACAAAAAGCGACTGATCCGGCCCAGATCCGCTTTGTATAGCCCGTTTGCTTTAGCCAGTTGACAACATAATTATTGACTGTTGTGCAGCGAAATGGGCCGGTCAACGCACTGAGGACGTCGAAATAGATGCCACGTTCGGTTGCGAGCGCATTCTAAGCCTTAAAGGGCTTCCTTATTTTACAAGAAGTCTTGTGAATAAAGCGATACAGTCCAAATTGCCATAGCATCAATGTAGTCAGGAAGCGAAAGATAAGTATTGTGGGTAGTTGAGGTTCAGTCTAATTTTATTAGGTCACTTATGTGCATGCCAGTCTGTCTTGTAGTACTTACACCTAATAGTTACGCTTTATTACATATTGAAAGCAGTAAATCTAATCGAATGTCAATTAACGAACCATTTAGAGGAATTGATGGTACAACTATCCATCTTCAATGTTCATTATGTCCCTCTAAAATCTATTGACATTTGTAACTACGCAAAAACAGCATTAAATTTCAAAATCATATTCTAACGATCATTAAAACCATGAAACTGAAGAGAAGCAACAATTTTATGCGGTGAACATCTCAGTAACTCATAAAAAAGTCGTTTTCCGAACGTAGAGCTGTGGATGCACTTTAATGCGACTCGAGCCATTGCAGCAGATTGTGACTAAATGAGTCCAACTTCGTTCCCTAGATGGCAGTGTACTCAATCTTTCGAAGGCACGGAGAATTTTCGTTTCGAGCGTTATTCCAACAGAGGTCGTTTCTCTATTTGCTGATACTATTACTGCACTATTAATTAATTATCTTCATTGTTGTTATTTAAGAGAAATTTAGGTACTACCTAGTTAGGTATTTCTTTTCTTATTAGATTAAAAACATGTAAGGAATGTATTTAGGGTATTTTTTTATTATTTACAGCGTTTGACATGTAATATACATGTCAAACGCTGTAAATAATAAAAATCTTATTTTTATCAACATTACTATAATTACAAAAAAGGCACGTACTTTCCTTAAGTTTCAGGAATGAAACCATCATCAATGTAGTGTCTGTAAGATTTTTTATACTTATAATAACAGTTTAAAGCGTATAAATAAAATATACTCACACACTAATATATGTTTCAAAAGGTTATAAAGGGCACGCAGAAAATTCTATCGCTCACACTTTAATCCCTTCCGGCTTGGTAAATCCCAAAGAGCGTACCTTTTTGAAAACCACACCTAATAAACAAGTACATCTATATTTAATATGAAGTCTAAAACAGTTGAGAAATTAGAAAGACCACCCTTTAATCGTGGGTGAACCCTTTTAATATATTAGCTCGTCTTGGAATAACCCGAAAACAATTAAGATGTAATAATTTAACTAAAACGACACGTGCTCACAAAATTATACACTAGGGACAGGTTAAGAATGTGAACTTTTGGAAAATATAATTTTATTTCTTTGTTAAAAAAATAACATTGTTAATTCAGAGACTGCAAAAGATAACAAATCAGAGATCCTTTGATGCTAACAAAATAAATAAATTTAATAATCTAGCACACAAACATACAACCGAATGAGATTAAGCAGTAATAATTCAAACAAAATGTTAATGATGACACATGTATCCCATAAGTCAACCGCAGGTTAAGAAAGTAACAGTTATAAAATTATTTATGATATATTACTAATATATTATAATATAAAATTATTTATACTGTCTGCCACATTGGTCTAGTGGTCACAAACGTGATGCCTTGGATTCGATTCCCAGGTCTGACAGTGTTATTAGGTTTTTCGGTATGGAAATTCACAGTGGTAGTAAAGAGTCTGAAACTGTGCCCGATAGATAGCAATAGGTTTGTAATCTATTACATGGGACTCACATTGTACTCATAATACACCTCTGCCTAAACCCTTCGGGGAATACACGCGTGGTGCTATGTTATGTTATATAATGCAATCCCTACCAAAATTATAATTTTAATTGTTTTAAAACGGCGAAGCTTATTCTGACGATTACAGATTTTGAATAGTACAGGTAGCAGTAGGTAGAGTTAATTTTTTGTTTTAAGATGTATTAGTTAAGAAACAATTTTAATTATAAACTGTTATAAAAACATCCGCATGTTCTGAATGACTAAAATAAAGATCAAGATCTACTTAATAAAGTTAAAAGAAAGTGTTACGAATGACATTTAGATTGTTTTATTCTAGCGTCAAATTAAAAAAAAAACTTTTTTACTTGATTTTGTATGCCCTATGATTTATTCCCCTCCCCGTTTTTAACAGTTTGTACTTTTATTTATATATTTTTAGCTTGTATATATATTTTAATAAGTCTGCATTTCCGCCTGTAAATATTAAACCTTATTTAATTTAGGAACTTTAATACAATTTTTTACATGTTTTTCTTTTCCTGCCATTTATATATATTTCAGCAAATACGTTATAAGACGATTATACGACTTAGCCACTAAAATATTTACTCAGTACATTTTTATTTATTGTTATGAAGCGTAACATATTGTATTATAGATAATAAAAAAATAGCAAAAGAAAATGTACATTTTTTAACGAGTTAAAAATGCGCCACCACATCTATAAATAACAAAAAGTAAAGTAAGAAGTAATAATTCAAAAAAAAAAGTTCCGAATGACACGTGCCTCGCATATGTTACTGGCAGGTTATTTTTTTATTAGAGTCGGGGACACAAATAGATCTCGGTTACTTTGTTTTAGCTGGAAAAAAGGCATGTCACTCGTCAACACGAGACAGATACTCAACGACGCTTCTGTCTTGATGAGTGTACCGTGTACGGTCAAGAAATAAAACTAATATGCGTGAATATCGAATGTCTTCCCAAAATATTCAAAACCCAAAGTTATCTAGTCATACAGTATAAAAGTAATTCTAATTACTAATACTAAAAAACTTGGGAATCTTTTTTAAAGTATTTCATTAATTTTCTAGAACCCTTTTCATATTCTCTGCCAAACCAAGCCAATATCCACCTACCACAACCAAATTAAAAAATATCTATGATTAATTGACTGTTTATAAACATGTCTGTCTATAAGAAAGTAGCGTAAAAAAATAAAAATTATAAATTATTTTAAGATTCTATCTATATTCAAATGATGTTGCTATCGGCACATTCACGACATGTGTCAATCTCCAAAGGATCGATTATAATTAGACAACCAGGCGGACATGTTCTACATATTTCTGTCGTCGACTACATGCTAGTTACATACTAGCTAGTTTAATTATAATATAACATTAAACTTAATTAATTAATAATAAACACGTTCACGTTAAATTAAAAACAAAGTGGTTAAATCACTTGAGAATACTTAATTGTTTTTGCCTTTCTATTGAGACTCAAACATTAGTTTGTTATCTTAGTTTCACTTAAAAATAAGCTTAAAGTATCCAATCGTAGTTTATTTTAATTCTCAGGCTCCTAGTAAAAGAAAGCGGCAAAAAATAATCCTTCTGTAATCCAATTAAGCATAAAAATAAAGATAAAACAAAATAAATGCAATAACATTAACAATTTTCATCTCTCGACAACGTCTTTTGTTTTCGCGAAAAAATAAACGTTTACAATGTGCCTAAGTACTGTCGTAATTTTCAACTAATTTCCACAGTTAATTCTATAATTTAATTATCGTTAAACGAAATAAGAAAGTTTCTTTGGAGCAAGGAATCTTCAGAGCTTGAATAAATGAGCAACACAGACCCCTTTTGTTCCTCACTGATGGACCGCCCTTGCAATTTTTTCAAAGTTCATAAAATATAATACCGGAATCCTTCTTCTTCTTAAAATCGTACAAATGTTTCTAATTCATTCATTACATGTATATGATTTTACTTATCAGATATACAATTTAACAAAATACGACATTGCAAAAAGAAGAGAGGACAGCTATATCCGGTTATTTTTCGCTTTTCGGTTTCCTAAACTAACATTATTTCCACGGCATCAGTATTTCCAAAAAATTACCATATTTGCTTTTTTCACAAAATTTCTGGTAGAGATAGTTTGAACTGCACCTGCAGGGGACAATAGTTTATAGTACTAGCATAACGCTAAAACACCGCTTTCCTTTAGTTTTCCAGTCAGGTATTAAATTAATGAGTCGCTTCAAATAGTGTTAGCACATTAATTAGTTATTTTCATGTAGAACTTGTTCGTAATTCAAGAAGCAGTTGTTTGCAACAACGCACGTGACTCTTAAGAAAATTACGAGTGACTATTCCATGCACTTGTTTTATTTAGAACAGTTTTCTCTACAGAATGATAATGTTCCAAAAGATTTAATTTCTGATAGTACATATTTAAATAAAATACTTTTCCTACTGGTAGGTACGATCTTCTTCACATAATGAGAAGGGTTAGGGACTTAGTCAAAACCGCTCGTCTGTCAAAACACATTTAGCGCACGCAGGATTTCCTCGCGATGTTTTTCTTCACCGGACTCGACACTCTATATTTATAACACATTATTAAAAATCGGGGACCTACGATAGTAATAACGCTCTTTTTAATAACCGATTTGTTGAATTTTTATACATATTTTTTATTAACTCTAGGCTTCTTAAAACAAGTTTTAGGTAACTTTGTTAAAGAACCGACCTTCTGCTAAATACTTCCCTAACTATAATACACCATACAATATAATAAGAAATTAGTCCTACGCTTGCTTATAAATACACGGCCAATTTCTAGTAAGTGGATCGTACAGTCGTGACAATTACCTCTAATGCATTCAATAGTACCTCGGTAAATAAATTAATGGCCGCTGGCCTTTACTCAATTAATACTTCATGTGGCTTACAGTCCTAATGGAGAATAATAAATTATTCCTTTAATCTCAATTCAATACTCGATCGCATTAAATTGAATCCATCATTTGAGTACATCTCAGCACTTAACCATTTAAATCCAAAAGAGTATAATTGAATCTTTCAATTAAAAATATTAAACCAGTTGAGATGATGGAACAGTATTAAAACTCGTCACTCTTTCCCACTCGAGCGCCGATATTGTCAACAAAGTTCGCTTTGGCGTTTTCTCTTTAATTTTAATTGAAAATTCAATCATTTATTCATCTTATCGGCGTCGTTAAGGCTCTTCAATAGCTTGCGTGCGTTTTTTACTTCAGTTTTACTTGGTATTGTAATAGGCAGCTAATTTTCTTTATCGGAGATTGAAGGTTATAGGTATTATATAGGTTTCAGTTAATAGTATCGCTAAAGGCGCCATTTATGCGTTAACAAAAGATGTTTTACCTTTAAAAGACAAAGCGGTGTATTGACAGAGTATTTTACCTTGTTGGATTGGTATTAAAAGAAAACGTTCTAAGGTGCGCTTAGTGCTCCCACTATGAGTTATGACCAACTGTTTTTATATTGTAGTTCGTGGAAAACAATGTTTTTATTTCCTTGAAGTACATTACCTTTTATCTTTGGAAAATGCCAAGCGTTTTTTATTAGTTTTGGCAACTAAAAAATAAACAGAAGAGAGCAGAAACTACCAGGCTAAAAAGCTTCCACGAGTGACGCAATATGAGTTTATCTGGCGCACCCCGGACAGTCAACGTCGATACCAACATTGCTAATCTTTCTGCTACAGCATGAGAGCTTGTGTATGTGATAGCTTTTGCCGTCATGAGGGAAGATGGTCGAAAGTTTTTAGACTTTAGTTATTCATAAATGAAGTCCAATGAACATAGTAACTGAAGACTAAAACTATGAAAACCTTCTTACAGAGGCGTGAAGGAAAGTCAATAGTTACCACACAAAAATTTGTGTTGTGTTTGTGTTAAAATATTCCACTCAATTTTATGTTATAAGTAAATATAATACGAAATTCCGGACGCCTATAAAAAGTGTACGTTATTTTTTCTCTATCTCATATTCTAATAATCTAAGCAGCAATAAGCTTCCAATTATTGTCTTTTTTCTTTTGCTTCTTAGCCATAAACATTTTTATACCGTTTGTCCTTTTTTCCTCGAAATCATTACCATCGTTTTGTCGTATCTCTAGCACATTACCAGGCCGTATCTATTCACTTATCTCTACTACATTAGAGGACCATAACATTAATCCGAAACCAGAATGTTATTAAATATCCGACCGCGAAAACATTAAGAGGAAAAACATCTCAATTTATCTACAAAGCTTCTCAGTGCAGTGTTTTCTAAGATAACACCGTAAGTTTTCGGCGTACAACAAACATATTTTTGTTATAAAAACAAATTATAGTTATTACTCTCGTATGTTATTTTCACGACACTATTTTTTTATGTTGTCCACACATGAAACCTAAAAAATAAATAAGTGCAAAGGAAAATCATAAGATATGACGGGACTCATTTACTTTGCCTTATTCAGGTTCTGAGACTATTGAAATTTCGTATGATTATAAATATTTATTTTATACAAGCTTTTGTCCGCGACTTCGTACGCGTGGAATTTAGAATCTGATATTTTCCTGCGGTAAAATGAAACCTATATTTAAAATAAGACCTCTAGCAATACATCGGTGAAAACTGCATTCAATTTCATGCAGTCGTTTTTGCGTGATGCGTGTACAAACAGACAGACAGACAAAAAAAACTTCTAAAAACTTTTGTTTTGGCTTCTGTTGCTCCAATAATATTATTTTTTCCCCCATATTATTTTTTCTCCAATATCTATAATGTACAGACATAAGCCTGTTAGATAACATTATTTTTAATACTCAAGTTATTCTAACAGAAAAATCTAATAACACTATAGCTGCAATTCCAACCACGAGTGCAATGACGCTGTTATTTATAAAATTTTATTTAATAACTGATGATATCTTCTATAACCAGTACAGCATTTAATTTCCAGTTACAGTAAACAACAAAAAACCAAATCCTCAGTTCAATTTTTTGTTTATTTTCAGATTAGCGCGTGATTCAGAGAAAAAAGTATTATTTTAATTTATTTTGTATCCAATAGCAAGCGTTAATGATGATAGGTAATAATATCAGGAACCGCTTTATCTGATATATACATAACATTAGATCAATCAGCGATCTACCGTTAACTTACTTATTAATAACAGACTAGAATTCTTAGTACTAGGTAATTCATTTTCAAACTTAATAATATTTGCGAGCATATAGCCATCTACCGGGCACAGTTCCAGACACCGTGCTGCTACGGAGAATTTTCATACAGAAAAACCCAATAACACTTTGCCCGACCGGGGAATCGAACCCAGGAACTCAAGCTCAGCAGTCGCGTTTGCTACCACTAGACCAATGAAATAGTCAGTGCGTTTAATATACTATAACGTATATATACGTTCCGAAATCGGCTGTTACCTATAAACACATCGTTCGCTTCAAGAACATTCATCAAGTGATTTACAGTTGCTCCTCACGTTCTGATGGACCTCACTTTTCGTTTCACCATCACTCATCCCTGGACCAACGGAGCTTGACTTTCGTTTTCGACCCATCAATAATGAAGTTTGGGAATGGTTTATGTACGTACCTAGAGGTACATAAATTCACTTGAGGTTTTTTGGACTGCCATAAGTAATTTGTATGTAAGTGTATTTATAATCGTGTTATAAACCTTTTTTATCCTAAAATGGTTTTGCAATCAATTGTTTTCTCTGTTTCTTTATATGAAAGTGGCGTGAGTTATAAATTATGAAGCATTTATACAACCTCAGTTTGTATAATTATGTGAATTTAACCATCATTTATTACCAAAATATTTAATTACAGTTCTATTTTTAAAATAATAAAAAAACTGTATAAATTTACAATTTGGTTTGCAGAAGCAAATGTGTGGCCTGTAAAGTCGTGGCTGTCTCACGGAGCCTTGTAATATGCGTTACCTTAAAAAAATTCGCCGATTTGATATGCTATGATTATCATTTGCTAGGTACATAATGGTACTTGAATAATCTTAGTCAGTACACGTTTATACGTATGCTCCGGACATTCAGCCCAAACAGCGAGAAAATCTAAATTTGAACATTTCGTATAGGTTTTATGACGTAAGGTTCTACCACAACCTACCTGCTTTATAATAATAATGATTTTATAATTTTTCAGTCACTCAACGCAAGCAGTTCATTAAGAGCAGTTATGTCACTGTTACTGAGTATGTGCGAGTACCTATTTAGACTTTTTTAGGGACTGTAAATCAGTATCAATATTATAATTCCTAATACTAAATAGAATTGAATATGTATCACATTGTGTGGTGATTCCAATGCACAAAATTCTGCTTACAAATTATAGCAACGGTGCATTTTAGGCCTAAAATTCGAATATTATTATTGGTATTTTAGGCCCCAAGTTAATTAATGACTAAAATGTTAAACCTAAACTATAATTTATGGAAACCACAGATACCGAAGCTAGAATGTTAGATATATTATCGACAGCGTCTTGTATTATATTTTTTCATTAATCACTATAAAGAAACAAATTGGATAAATCCGTACAAAACCAGATTGGAAACTAAAGAGCTATTTGCGGTATTGTGTAAAGCAACAGGAGACTGATGGACCGATTCGATCTGCGGCCACCAAAGGCTTTGCTAACGTCACTTAGGTATCTACCGGCCGTCCATTTAGCCGTACACTGGTCCTAATAAAAGGACACATTTGGTTTAAGCCGTTGTCTCCGATGTGACTGCTAGCGCCATCTATGTGGCGCGCTTGGAATCAGATTTTCTTGTTGAGTCTGAGATAGCTTTTAGGGTTTATGTTTGATTGAATTTGAGTTCTAAATTGAAATACGGATGTTTTACGATGTGCAGGGAAATAGGTAAATAAGACTTTTTTAATTGGCAATGTTTACCAAAACCCGAAAATTAATAAGGTGCCTTTATGTTTACACTGCCCACTTTGTTGATAAACATAAGACTTACTTAGATGTATTTTCTTAGTAAATTCCTTAAACATTCATTATAACCCATCAAGACTGTGTTAAAAAATTTTAGGCCCAAGAAATTTAGAAAAAATCGGTGGATGCAAAACACGTAAGAAAACATTTTCGCAAATGTGAAACAATAAGTGCTATCGCCGCTTTCAAGCCAAGCCAAGAACTCAAAGTTTGCGAGAATTTATTTCATTCTTATGGTCCTATTATGCCGTTCTCAGCTACACAACATAAATAATAATGCGAACCGTTATAGGGTCATTACAGTGGGAACGGCCCGAGTGACGTAGACACGCCCATTCACGTACCACGCTAAAGTCATCGCTTCTTGGAAGCCGAAGAAAAAAGATGTCTGTAGAATACTCCAACTATGAAAAATTCGTTCAAATGACCTCTGAAATGGACCTAAACGCTCGATTACTAGCTTTATTATACCTAGACTTACTATCGCATAATTGAATTGCGCTAGACATTATATTCTTACTTAGACGCACAAAAACTAGAGGCCGAATTTCGGAAAATAGACTTCAATATTGTCTGCTTTTTTAAAGTTTCATCACGTGCATACGATAAAATAAAAAATGCAAAGGCAATTCGTCAACAGCCTTGATGAGGTGTCGAAAAACGTTTTTGAGTAGAGTTGAGTGAGAAATGGTTGTTCGACTTTTTCAAAGTTACGATTTTTTCGAGTGAAATTCATTTGCACCGTCGCGTCGTTGACGAATAACGAAAACCTGAAAAGATTTTACATTTGAATGTACCTATCCAATCGTTTTTACAGAGAAGTAGATAACTGTAAGAACTAACTCTATTTCTATCATAACTTACTGCATCATGTACTTTACTTGGGTACATAGAAATACCTAACGTCTGAACAATTGCTTACTGAAAAACATGTGCGTTACTAAGTCTTAGGCAGGCTTGCGATGTAGCCGGTATCTGCTCGCTCTTTGCTCGCGCCCATTGAGTCTGTGATGAAAGCGGGGTCATTACCTGAAACAAAGAAGGAAGGCCGCTCAAACTGCGCATAAATCGTGCCACCCTGTTTATCTACCATGGGCCTACCTACGTAGCCGCCAAAGAAAAACCCAGCCTACTTCACCTACGTACCTGCACCGTATGAATGAAACCTTTTCTCAACTCTTAATATATTTTACTTGAGTGCACTATATGTATACTGATTGTTTTTTAGGTTACATGTTCGATTCCAGGCTGAAAAATATTTGATGACGTACAAATAATTGTTTTGGTTATGTTAAACAAGAGAAATGTTAGTGTGATTTCTCTCACACTAATATTATCTCTACTTTATGTTTTATATTTTCGTTTTTTTAAAACATTGGTGCGTGCTACACTGAGATCTAGAGGTCTCGGGAAACTGTATTATGTAGGTACTTACAACATTTTTTTAACACTCGCGCCTCTTACCAACTAAACAATGCTTTGAATTGTAAATGTGAGATAACAAATTCGGGATTTTTTGAATTGTGTTGAGGTCGCTTTTAAAGCATTCCATTCTACTTTAAAAGTCATAAATAAATTTTCATTTATATACATTTTAAGTATTGCTAACACTGGCATTTTGCATTTGAATAACTGTTTAATACATTTGTGTTAAATAAGTCTGTTTCTATTACCCTATACATTATCTTTGGTTATAATTTCATAGAAAGATTTACATATAAAAGAAACACGAGACATGTTCAATGTATTTATTGGGTTAAGAGAAGATGGTATGACAATTTATACAGTATAGCTTTATAGTATATGGATGTCGTGTATCATATATATTTGTTGGTGGCAGCTGTTGATACAAGCAGTGGTAACAATTGAATATGGCTGTAAATCAGCGCGATAGCAGACCGGCTGACCCCTCATGTAAATGGCGAGTCGCCTCCACCCACCGTCTCAGGGTTTTGGTCCAAATATTGAGCGTTAGCTGACTCGGCACAAATGTTTATTCATTTAACATTTATCAAATACCCACTATAACATTAGTATCTAACTGTTTCTACGTAGTTTTTAAAACTATATAAATCTAATATTTTGTCAGTATTTATAATACAAATTTGTCAAATTTCAATAATCCTACTTTTTATTTTATAATATAATCTAATATCAATATCCTAATACTTTAATATTACAAATGTGAAAGGTTTGAGGATGGATGGATGGATATTTGTTACTCAATCACGCTAAAATGGTTGAACGGATCTGGATGAAATTTGGCACAGAGATAGATTGTAGTCTGGAATGGCACATAGGCATTTTATCCCGGAAAAATGTACGGGTTCGTAAACCACGCGGGCGAAGCCACGGGTGGAAGCTAGTTATATATATATATTCTTATACATTCTACGATTAAATATATTTCAGCACAAGGATTTATTTTAAACAAAAATATATTTAGAGTTATACTGTAACCGACTATATTGGTACTTATATATATCTATGAACAGACAATTTCCATTTTTTTATTTACATATTTTCCCCTATCGACGAAGTTTTATAGATCTAACCCGAATATATCTATCTATAGCTATAACTTTTTTTACATTGGCACGATATTAGATAAATAGATATTGTAGTTAAAAGATACTTAAAATCGTGGCACAATTTCAAAAAAACATGATTAATCTTTATTACAACATTATCATTTATATTACATTTTAATATTACATTTTAAAAATAAAACTTTAATAATTATTTTACAAATTACTCAAATCCATTTTAACTTATTTATTATAAACTAAAGTAACGTACTAAAGTACAAAATAAGTATGTAAGATTCAATTAAATAAAATCAATACAGAATACCAACAAAGACTATAGATTTGTAAAATATCTAGAAAATAAAAAGATCGTGTCTCCTCGACTTGTTCTAGAAGCGACTATCGCATATCACATACGGCGTTATTGAGACACATGCCCCGAGCTTTCTTGTCGACCCTGATTTACTATGTCTAAAGGAACAATTGCAAACTAACACTTATTCATGGCCTCAAAGAAAACTAGTTTGTTAGTTTCAAAGTAATGTAAAAGCGCTGCTTATGACTTTAAAATGTAACGTTAAACACCTGTTGGCGGTCAAAATATGTGTTTACTAGTTTTAGAGCTTATCGTAAATATCATAGGCCGCATCACACGCCGAGATTCTATCTGATGCTTAATTAATGTGACGCATGAAACAAGCCGCGACTACACTTGGTTGGGCACACGCCAGCTTGCTCTTTTTGCTCCACACATGTTGTGTTCACTCCTTTACATCTAACTATATATCGCGCATTCTCTCTAGGAATGAGACACTGAATGCGACGTCGCCGACGACCACAAATCAGTAGCCACTTTGTTCTTTCACGGTCGCAAACGTTTCTCTGCCGAGAAATCGTTATTGATCTATTTTTAAAGTGATTACTGTCTGTTTGTTATCTCATTGTTCGCTTTACGCTTTGTTTCCTATGGTTACGCCTAGAATAGTCGTGTAGATAATACCAAAGCTCACGTACGTAAAGAAACCGAGTCTTGACTACAAACGTAGAAAGAGCGGAAGCTAATTTAGAAGATTTTACTTATTGTTTCGTAACTGTTTGTTATGCAAAAAAATGTTGCTTCATAATGAGACGGAGAGATTCTATTGTTGTTAAGAGTACCAGCTAACAAAGACACGTTTGAATTATGTTTACCTGTCCGAAAATATAAAGAAGGTTATGAATCAGATCTGAAGAACTTGGTAATCATTTTTTTTTTGTTTATTATGGAATGTATATCTGTATTTTTTTTTAATGTCATCAGGTACTTATTTATACCAGGATAAGAATGCCTAATATTATGAAGTCTTTGTGCAAAACATACAAAGGTGAGGTGTTGGAAAATATCTGAAATTAAATTGAAGTCAGAAAAGGGCGAACACAATGGGGGTGTAGTACTGAAGGCTGGAGGCCGAGATGTCTGAATGCAGACTACCTACGTCGACTTTATAATGCTGAGACGACACAATGTCCCTATTTATAACGCGTTTTCCATACGAGCTATAATTGAAATTCCGATTCACTGGATGCTTAAATATTTCTTCATGGTTTTGGAAGTACGTACTGGTTCTTTTTTTGATATTTGCATTTAGATTTCATCCAAATAGGCAAGGAAAAAACGAAGGTGCAAGGAAAGAGTCTCCACGAGTGATCAAACCTGAGATCATCTGGTATACCCCGGGCAGTCAGCCTCAATATGACCATGAAATGTAATGAAATGAAATTATTTATTTTGCAATTAGGATTTTTCAATCACTTTTACACGTCTTATTTAAACTAGATGGCGTCGGCATTTCGTATGACTATCCCTGAGAAGAAACGCCGAAACAAACTCAGGGGTCAAGGTCTATTTTTAAGTCCAGTCAGATTGTAATGACATAAGGATTTATGTGAGACAAATAAAGGGTGGAATAGCCTTTTGAAGAAAGTGCCATAACTATTTGAGCTGACCTATCGCAGCAGAGGGCAAGCATGGATCAGTTATCATGAGAATTAATGAAATTAAGAGCGTTCAGCCTAGATCTCACTCACATTTACAATGTATAGCGGTTAAATATAAGAAATCATTTAAATTTTAACGACATTGATGGGTTTTCCATTGCGACATGTGCAATTTACAGGTGATAGCTCATGCATACACGACAAAAGTAAATTGAGAATCATCTTCATGAGTTATTATGTGAGTTACAAGTATATATCTCGACTGTAATTTCAACGGACAATCCAGTGGTTGAACTTTGAAATTCGTTCTATTGTACTTTTGTTGTGGGCACTCTCCTAGCTCATTAAATTAAAGCTAAAGCTCAAACTAAACATTATGTTCATGTAGAGGTTAAAATTCCATTATGTAAGACATATGCATATGTAGATACTATGTATAAAAATTGTATTAAAATTCACTTTTTGTTAAGTCTATAAGATTTTTGAGGCAGACTGAACAGTGTGCATGTATCTATCATATAAATCTATAATATCCTATTTGACTTCACTACTTCGAAAATATATTTTGTATATCATCATACATTTGAAACAATACCCATACCTTTTAAGCGCACAAGAATCAAATTAATCCTTCCTCTTAATTTTTGCTTTCTATCTCCCGGATAATAAAGAAGAAAATTAACCTTTCCACTTCATGATGACTCACATAGCCCGCGATAATTGCTTTTGTACTGCCGAGGACGTTCGAAGGATTAATTAAAAATACATATGGCAGGTTCCCACTGGCTAACAGTTACTGTTTCCCAGTTATTTTTACGTAATGTTTACTTTACGCGCCTTAAACCCCGAAATGAGATGGTATTAACTTCTAAAACGGACAAAAACACCAACTTCGAAATCAACGACTAACGTTTTTGAATTTAGAAATTCTTGTTTATGGTTAGACTATTTGCTGCACACCGTTATAGGTTAGTTACTATTGTTCCAATTTGATGAAACCAATCGTTTCAATTTTATGATTCTCAGAAATCATTTAATGGCTAATTACTTATGATTTATAGTACGGATATTATTTTAATAGTTCAGACACACGCTGTCTATGGTTTAATATATACACACTGCCAAGGATTGAATGATCGATAGGTAAGAATTTGAAAATCAATTGCGGTAATGGTGAAGGGAATGAGTTTCTCGATGGTCTGGGATATCCACGAACCCTCATCAGGTCGGCGCGATGAATTAATCCTTACCTCGAATGTACTACGTACAATCGAAAAGATTATGCGCCAGTAATAGGACAGTAATTGGCTGAATTATAATTATAACTAGTACGTTAGATTTTAGAAAGTATTAAGAACACCGAAGATGGGTGTTATTTGCAAACCTCGAATCAATAAGAGCTATTATCCTGTGTATCATTTTAAACCGTCAACCTATCCCCTACCAATAAATTAGATAAAACTATAGGTGAAACAAAAGAAATAGGTCTTTATCTACCTCCGATACCAACGATAAAAGCAACGTATCCCTTCCACATCACATCACACATTTATCTTGGTCTGCGATTTCAGTGAGAGGCACAGATAGCAAGGCGTTTTAAAACTTGTAAAAGAACTGTCTCAGTCTTACGTTCGTTCGTAGGAAACTTCCACTGTCCTTAGACGCTATAAATGGTGCGATCACTACGTACAGCGGATGATAGGACCAGGGTTGCAAGCCCTACTATATAATATAGTATTCTACCACGTTATTTAAAAAATATAATATTGTAAGCGAGAAGACTATATGTATTTTTATAATGAGGCAATTAAGGTTTTTTTTGAAAATTTTGGAATATTTATTTTATGTAATGTGCAATATGTATTATTATAGTATTTTTTACATCTACCAGTTTTAAGGGTGCTAAAAGGTAAAAATTACAAGGTATATATTGGTTTAAAAAATGTGGCAACCCTGCGAAGAGCATGAGAGAATCAATTTTATTCATTCTATTGTTCAACTTTATATTTTTTGTATATTATAACGTTGTAATTCGGAATGGTGAAAGATACTTGTGTTTACGCTATTTTAGTATAGTGGATAGTTAATATCCTACTAATATTATAAATGTGAACGTTTGTGAGGATGGATGAATAGATGGATGGATGGATCTTTGTGACTCTTTCACACCAGAACGCCTGAACGGATATGGATGAAATTTGGCACAGAGATAGATTATAGTCTGGAATAGCACATAGGCTACTTTTTATCCCGGGAAAATGTACGGGTTCGTAAACCACGCGGGCGAAGCCGCGTGCGGATGCTAGTAGTACTATAAACCTTAGTTCTACGGCTTAACTTACTTATATTTAGTAATAAAGTTAGTCTATTACATAAATCTTATTTTAATTCAGATATCTCAAGATTGCTACTCTTTTTTTTCCACCTGTTGTCAATATCGCACTTGTATTCCCAATATTTCAATGCAGTTTATGTATGTTATGAAAAAAAAACGGTGTAATATGTAGTAATACCTACTTGACATTGTGAAATTGTAGTGGCTAATAATAGACATATTTTTTTATATAAAATCACATGAAATAAATGTATATTGAATACATTGAATAAATAAACCAGATTATGCAGAATAATAAATACAGCAAAAACGTCATCATTATAAAGCTTTTGTTCCTACAATGTCGCTCCAATTTTATTACAAAAATCGTGCTTTATGGCTCAATGGTTTAATTAATATATAGCGATAATATTTATTAACGTCCAATTTCTGATATTTCGTACACAAAGCATCCTAGGAAAAATCCTAGCTGATAATATTAACAGGAAAATTTCAACAAAAAATTACGCGGTTTTACAAAAATTACTGTCAGTTTTTTCTTTTGTTGAAAATATTTATATAATATGTGAATATGAAACATTATATCAATTATAATTTTGTTAAAAAGCCATTTTTACTAAGTCCATTAAAAGTATAATGTTTATTTTATATTTTCATCGGAAAATCTAGGTTAAACCTTACAAATACGACATAGCTTACTGAAAAATCGCTTACGACAAAAACTACTGTCTGTGTAACAAACTTCCACCTAAATATAAGACGCTATAATTAGATTGTTGCTCAACTAAATCGCTCACAAGGATTTTATATTAATATATACATACCCAGTGATTAGACACAATGATAACTACCCAATTCCGGCTCAAAACGCCAATAGCAACATTGTCTACGCACTTCCATATCCTCGTCATTAACAATAATAGACAAACAAATAATAATTAATTGTCCTTATGCGGCTCCTTCCACGAACTTCACCAATAGAAATATAATAATTACCAATCATAATTACATTCACACATAGTCTTCACTTTCTATTTTGTGTAACAAACGAGCGCGGCCATTGTGGTAATTTCATTAGAAATACGCCTCCTAAATCATCCATCGTGTGTCACTAACAAACCAGTAAATCATAAATATACAAAATAACACAGTTGTCAGAACACGACGTTTCTGTCTAAGTCGGTACGCTCTGATTCCGTACAGTGAGCAATAGAAATAACCCCAGACGTTGACAAATAACTGTACGGCTTCAAATTTGCGTCGGCAGTGCAACAGATACTTGTGCTACGTCGATGGCAATAAGCGATGCTCGCTCTTATTACGGTACGAAACAAAACGAGCGTGCGCGATGCTTGGGTGAAGCGAAATTATACATAGTTGACAAATAGAGCCGACTCCGCCGACTGCGAGCCAATTCGCAAAACGCTATGTGCTGCATCTTGTCGATAAATTTCACTCGCCACGTTGCCAATGGCACAATAAAGCTAACTTTCGTCTGCCAATTTTTTTTTTTTTTCAATTCTTACGTATTCCGTCGCTCCGTCGTCATCATTCGCATATTGACTGAAAACGTTATCCTACGTACTTACCCATAAAAAAATATTCATTTTACACACGAAAGCGTATCGTAAGTATAAAATTATTCCGCTATCTCCTGAACTGAAGTCCCGATTTCACATGTCGTAAAATTTTTACTCTTCCCAAGATTTTTATCGTCTCACACGAATCTAAAATACGTTAAAATATCGCTCACACTGTTTGTTACCTGACGTTGTTCGTTACCTATCATTGTAGTGTATGGTTTTAGAAGCGACGCACCTGTTCTGAACTTATTTATGTATATCCTGGAGCATGAATAGCTCCATTCGCATCGTCTAACAACGTTTGTTTGTCATTTGCAGCATTAATACAAGTACGTTGGGAAAAAAGTTGGATTGTTTTGCAATACAATATTATCTACATAATGTTCTTTTTTTTTATAACGAAGTTGTTCTCGTGTTCTATATCAATAGTTTTCAGTGTATCAGATAGCAATGTTATAGGTACAGTATTTTAAAGAATTATAATTTCTATTACCTATAGTACAGAATAATTAATATACTTATTAAGTACCTATTCTTTTTTTTAACTTCTCTATTACGTATTTAAGTTTCTATTGAAGTATTTGAATTTTTTTATTCTGTGTTCCTAGTTTTTCAGTGTTGATTCTAGAACGAAAAAATCACACGGGACTTTGAACCAAGAGCTTTGAATCATTTTCGGTTAATCCTAACTGTTACGAAAAAGGGTCACTTTTCCATCAGTCGAATTTTACGACCAGCACTCGATGATAAAACGTTTGATCCATTCTGATTCCATCACTCTCATAATAACATGAAATTTATTACAAAAGTCTTTAAACGCAATGAACTTTCGGCTTACGCAATTCACATAAACAGTTGGTTTGTACGCCCGAAGCCGAGTCATAGCCGAGTGACGTTATTCTTCGGCCGTCGTGACGCAACAGCGACGCAACTGTGACGTTTTATTCATTATGCGGTGAATGCGATCTGCTTGGTTTAAAGCGTCTCTAATTATTTCCGCACCTCGATCGAAACGCGGTCGAGCTTTCGACGACGTTTCGTATCGATCATGCAGTTGTATGGCGTTTTTTGTTTTAATTCGTGGTATATTCAGTTTAATAGTCGATTGTCTTGTTTTTTTACGTGGCATAAGTTTTGCACGAAATGATGCAACACCTCAATTTGCTCTATGACATTTTCGTCAACATGGAAAATCTGTTTGTTTTTGCATGAACATAGCGTCATTAAATATCATCACGCATCTATTCCCCAAAGGGCTAGACAGAGTTGTACCACCCACATTTTGCCGATCCTGTTATTGAGTTCAATGTATGTAATAGGCGGTGAGCCTTTTTCCAACTACAGAAGCGCGCAGTTCCGAGCTTTGTGGTGTTACCTAGAATTTCCATAAAAAATAACGCAAATATCGTCATGTGAACGACACTCAGGACTTCAGACTCAGCATTCGCGCTTGCGACCATTAGACCTATGAGGCAGTCAAAGGTAAGGTCCAAGCATAACTTTATCGAAATTATTTTTAACCTTAGTCGAGAGCTACCTTCTTGAAAATAGTCGTTACCACCAACAGATTAATATAACCACGACTGGCACGCAAACCTCCTCTCTGAACCAGGAACTGATCCTCATATGAAACAGTCCAAAAATAGAAAACATTATGATTAATTAATTTTAAAACTCATCCCTCCCAGTGAGATCTGAAAGGGCATAAAAGGACAGAGCGTTTGTATCTAATTAAACACACGTGTGATAGACATGTAACTTGACACTATAATGACTTATATTTTCGTATCCATACATGTGGATACTTGTTTTATTATTTTTAATGGTATAAAAGACTTAAAGTTGCTGCTAAACTATGTATAGCATTCTTAGATCATCTTAGACGTCTTAGACGACATCGACTCGACATCTTAGACGCATTGCTTGCGTCATAACAGTAAGTTGCAGATCCAAAATTTTCCGAAATTTATTAAATACTAGAACCAGCAATCGCGCTACTATTTCAAATACAACTATTTTCCTATGATCTAAGAATGCTATACATAGTTTAACAGCAACCCCTCCTTGAATAGCTATCAAAAATCTCCGGCCACTATAAAAAAATCTTTTTAACCCGAATAAGGCTACCGGACACTTTCAGCTGACCTACATTGCTATCCTATCGCTAATACGGAACCGATCGGAAATCAACACGAGATAATGTACCTATACAAAATCAAGCGTAATATCAATAGATGCGTAATAACGTTATCATGTCTACAATATCCGCTCAAGTCAACATCCAAAACAATACCAATCATGATAGGAATATGCATCAGAGCACATATCGACGCATAATGCCAATTCAGCCCTGCCGTGTACATAATACTGGTATATCGTAACCATGTTTCATAAATCCAAAACATCGATATAGATTCGATAAATGGACGGCAACAGTTACAATCGAATACTCGAGCCGGGATTTGGTAAAACAAAACAAAACGTTATAAATATCGCCAAACCGCAACGGATAGAATCGAATATGAGGGAAGTAAAAAAATATTAAAATTTTGAACGATCGCAATCCCAGCTATCGGTATCAAAGCACGTCCAATCAAAACGAGACGTGACAATGAATCAGAACCTTTTCGATTCTGTGAATAGCCTCGCTAACTTATTGACCGTCCTTTATTTGCTGATTGGTGTTTGACACCTCAGCGGGAGCGGATTCCGTTGGTATTTTTATTTAATTAACTTTTGCTGTTGGCTGCGTTTGTGGGGCGCGCGGGGTGCGGTGCTGAAACACAATGCCGACTAATTTACGCGCGGTTTCACTTTAATTTTTTACGGTTATTTTTTTACTGTTTTAGAAGTCGTTTTAATTATTTTTATAACTCGTTAACTCTTTCGTTTATTCAAAACTTTCTTGTTATAGAATCAAAAGCTCTCTAAAGTAGAGTTAAGCGCTATCGAGCGATGAAATGTCAATTTTATAAGTCGACTCTTTTGCACGGAGCGGGGACGGAGCTCAAACTAATTGAAAGAAAGTGCACCGAACGAAAATACAGGCGAAGTTGAATTCCCTCCTCGGAAACTGCGGAAGATAAGGCGATAATAATTCTTCGTAAAATGTCACGAAAGTTCATAACTGATAAAAGTTTAGTCCCTTTTCTGAAATTTTAATAGAGATTTAATTTTCTCGAGTGGCCTAGAGGCCGTCGATATTGGCTCTAGCTGGGACCCTTATCCCTCACGCACACAAACATTTATTCTGGTTATACGTGAAAGATGATCTTGTATTGGATTATACAAAATGTATTTGAAAAAAAAAAAAAAATTAGAAACCACGCTAGATATGCCACGTGGATGACGTCACCAATGCGTCAAATGTAAACTACTGGCCAATGCTAACGCTCCGGATGTATTAGAACCCATTCTTCCCTGTTTGTAATTTTGCTCTTTAATCCAATGTTTTTATGATCCATTATACTATGATTGCAGTGGTATACTTACTACCATTAGCTTTGACTAACAGTATTTTGCCAAAACTGTAAATAATAATTTATCAGTATTTTAAGCGGCTACTCGTAAAGCCCAAAACATTGTTTATCTTAATTGCCAATTAAATTTTCTTCTTCTACTATTCTATACGAGCTATCAGTCTTGCCGTACTGGAATGATTAGCCAGTCAGCAATAGTGATATCAAGGCTGACTGCCCAGGATACTCCAGACGTTCTCCTATATCCTTCTAATTGGAGGAATAAGCTTTTAAATTGTCAAAATCATGCTATATTATGATAAAAGGAAACTTCAAAATCAGTAGTGAAGCATCAAATGTTAAATAGACAAAGCATCGTGTAAGACTAAGGCAGTTATAAACTTGCACACATACTACATTTTATTGAAGTCTATCTCAATAAAACTATCATATTGCTAGGTAAGCATCGATGTAATAAATTGTATAGGTTTCATACTTAACATCACCCGCGCCATGCAAGTTTGTAATTGAAAAACTTTACGTCGTTTTTATCGGGAAGCCTTTTTATTTGCTTTTCAATTTGTTTCATCCAAGTACATGTAGCGCTTATGGAATAGTTTCTTAGGAAACATTAAAGAACAAACTTTAGTAATACTAGAATAGCTAGAAAATATATTAGATATACATAAATGCAGAATGTACGTAAAGGCAGAATAAAGCGTTATTGACTACAAGAGCAGGCAAAAAACGCGGAAATAAAACTTTTTTAAGTGTTACCAAACCCACGCCCTCACCCCAAACAACTATCTGTAGATCATTCAATTATTTGTTGCTTGCGGGAATTGAACCCGTAACACGTAACGCAAAAAGCAATTTGCGTAGCCACTAAGTCAACCCCACCGTCAATATGATTAAGACAATGTTTTCTACTCTTTCAGGATAATGTGATTTTCTTTCTTTCCTGCTCCTCTTATTCCTTGTCATGCAAAACGTATTTGTTCTACTAAATGATGCGAATCTAAATCTCTATATATTCAATCCTTTTCCTGTTGACGTCAGTTTTACCTATTTCAATAATTCATCGGAGACTTCGATATTTTTTGCTTGTTGCTGGCAGATTTTTATCGAACAAATCTTACCTAGGTAAGTAGGTATTTGAGTACAGTCATCGACATAAGTAGATTAACTGTTCGTAATGTTGAAAATAATTATAGCTAAAAAAATTACCTATTTTTACTCATAACAAACCATCACTGTAGTAGAAATAGTTTTAATAGGTAATTAATCACAAAATGTAATGATTTTTACAAGATTAAATTCATCAAAAACTTCTTTATATTAGCTTAAATATCTCCAATTGGTTAGTAACATAATTCTTGTTGATAACAATAGGCAAAATCACCAGCAAGAGATGCCTATATCCAGCAATTGACTGCGATATAATGTTCTGATTAATCATTCAGTGGTGGAACATCTTGTTTTCTGATCCCAAGTCAATTTTAGATACAAACATTTGTATGTTTTCACACCTGAATATTTGTGTTTCTAACTAATTTGCAAACGTTACCATAATTCAAGGAATCCCCAGTAAGTACCCTATTATTTGAATGAAACGTTTAATAGCGTATTCAGGTATGGAATTTTGAAGTCTTGTGACGTTGAAAGAGACCTCTGATTTTCAAATCATTTTATGATTTGATCATCTGTACTGGTAAATAAATAAAAACGTAAAATCAGGATAATAAAAGCCAACAATCATTTATTCTATTTAATTATCGATATAAAACAGTGCACGCATTTGAGTTTTCACTTCAATATTAAATTGAACTTATAAATAAAATATGTAATTATAACAAGACAAATAACCCTTACTAATAATATTTACACACGGTCCTCATAAATATAAATTCCATACATTAACAAACACTATTTCAATTCAACAATTAATATCGCGTTTACAACATGTAATTAATGTCGGGAAAAAACTTGATTTAGCATTATGAGTCTTCATGCGATGTGTTTTACTGCTAAACTTTGATACAAAGAAAAACGATCCTTATTATTTGACTATCAAGATTCATACTTCTTAGCAGAAAACTCAAGAATATAAGTCTTTTTTGTGTAAACTGTATGTATAATTGAGTCATTAGTACCAGGGTAACACGAGAGGTGAGAATGAGTCAAAGGTGCATACGATAAGTAAATGCAATTTCCTCCAGACTGTGATCTTAAATAACTGCATTTATAACAGTGTACTTCGCTAGTCACTTAGGCGATGTCGATGTAAGGCTTCGTTCAAAGGATGGCGGTGAATGTGTTATAAACTTGCATGTATTTTAATAATATCTTACGTAATGCAATTTCTTACGAATGTAAGGAAATTGAGAAGGCAATCTCGCCACGTCACACCAGAATCTCAGTATCGTAATCATAGAACCACTACAAGATGACAATGTTGGGGCGCTAAGAAATGAAAAGTCTGGTAATGATACTAAACTGGGAGTTACAGAGGACGGAAGACTGGTACTGCTTTCAGTTCTTTTTTATAATGAACCTTATTTTCAGCAGAAGAAGCAGAAGTTGAGACTTTAGGTGAGTCTTCTTACGAGTGCTGAGTGGACCAGAGAAACGCGTTGAAGAAGATTTAAGTAGGAAAACTGTTGACATAGTTTACTGTATTGCTGTACATAAAATTGATTAATACCGCCCACTGTTAAGTATGCTGCATTGTTTTACAATCATTACCTATTGTGTTAAAGCAATAAAACCAATCGGAGATACGGAAACACGTTACATATTTTCTAATTTATTCTATTATTTCGTTAAGATTTCAATTACATTGAAAAAACAGATGTTCGTAGTTTTCTGAGACTAAGTGCGCAATACATGCGCATTTTGAAACTCCGCGTAAAATTCCGACTCTAAGTGTTGAGATTAAGCGTTAGTGCCTATGCTTTTTAAAGATTGGGGTGATTGTTGCTTAAAAGTCTGACGACAGCGAGGGCGCGCCAGGTAGCATCCTCCAAGCACGACGTTATTAGGTAAATACGTAGTAACTCCGCAACCATAAGAGTAGAATTTTCTAAAAATACGGTACAAAAAAGTACATTAAATGAAAATTTTGTAGCGCAATAGGAAAGAAATCGTAAGACGTCATGCTAGAAAAAATCACTACTGGGCACTTACAGCATTATTGAGAATTCAAACATACGTCCTAACTTTCGCAGTTATATATAATAATAGTGAGATTATGAAATGGTAGAGGAAATCCGTGATATACGGAGGAATACTTTTCCTGTGGACCAGTTCACTCTCTCATAATCTTGCAATAAAAACGAAACTATATCAATGTCATCTTTATACGTATACGTGCTTATGTCAGTCATAAGATTTTGATATGACGATTCTGAAATTTCGAGCAACAACCCGTGCCAAATAAAATAGAACTGAATATTATTAAATAACCATAATTTTAAGTAGGTGCTTTCACAGATAATACACGATATTTAATAAGATGTCGTCGAAATTTACTTTCGAAATCGTTGAGTGATTTCTTTTTTCCTTACAATTTATTACAAATGTCAAAAAAACATGGATGCTTCAAAATTTTTACCAACTACAATAATAATACCACAACACTGATCGCAAATATTCTTTTATATTCTATAATTTCGCTACTGTAATTAATGATGATGCAAATGAAGAATTAATCAAACAGGACGGTATAGCTGCCACAGCTATAACAAATACAGAAACCTCCACATAGCCATTAAGTGAGGTCGCATGATCCAATAAGCTAGATATAATTTTAACGTCCCATTGAAACAGTTTGCCGATATCGTTGAAGACATTTATCATCGCCCAAACATTATTACATTTAATTAAACTTTAAAACAAGTGTCGGCCGATATCGGAGGCGGGATTATCAGATCTATTTGCAAATGTCCCAATATCTCTAACTGGAAGTTGGTAGATGTGGTATAGGAAATACTTATAGGTTTATATTTAGTTACAATTCATAAGGGATTGAATAAGGATTGTCCTCATCATCATCATCATCATCAGCCAGAAGACGTCCTCTGCTGAAAAAAGGCTTCCCCTGATGGGGGGGAGGTAGCCATAATCCCCATGCTTGGCAGGCGGCTAGGGGATCGCAGTGGCTCACCGATTAGTGAGAGGACGCTGCTTCCCGTCCTCCGGTGTCTGGCCGCAGTTTTAAGACGTACCCGGCTCTGGATAAGGATATATATAGATATTAATAGATTTACTAATCCTTTTGACGTTTTAATTTCTAGAAAAACAGATTGTATGATAATACTTTTATAAAAGCAAACGTCAAGATATAACGGCTAACGAATTTAATATTGTTGTCTTTTTTCTATTTATTAAATTCCTCATCAGCTTACTTTACTCTCTTGAGGTCCCAACACACTAAATCCCATTTACATAAAAAGCAAGGATCAGCGAAAGCGTAGTCAGCAAAATCAGCGAAATACATTGTCCGCCGGAGCGAAACGCGGGCGGTGACGCGAGTCCGCGGAATGGCATTCGTTTTGGACCGATACGCGTACTCTGACCAGCTTAATTGCTCTATTGTTAATTAAGTAACGTTTCAACATTGACCACAACGTCACTGGTTAGCATTAAAACCGTTATAATAACTTTTAATTTCGATCATTGTGATTTGAGGTAGGTCGCTAATGACCAATGCGCGTTTGGGAATTGTTGGCATTTTTAACAAATAAATGGGACGATTTTGGTAGATAACATTTTTAACGTAATTACAAATGTCTAAATTTATTTTGACACACTCAATTCTGGTAAAAGCAGATTCTCTTCCACTTCAAATAGTACATAAATCTAAATGAGTAATGGCCTACAAAATCAGAACAACAAAAAAATTGTTTCACAATTTTTCTTGGATCAATTCTCACTTTAACTAATCACTCCGTCTGTCTGTGACATCTGCTGATAATTGAATGCCCAATCTTATTAAAGTAACTAGACAATTCAAGGAGTTGCCCGAAATAATCGGCAAATAACAAATTGAAAGTTATAAATAATGTCGTCATACCGTGTCCAAAGAAATCCGTCTCAGTCGCCAGTGGATTGAGAAATTACTATTAGAACAATTAGTTTTAAGCGAAAGCTGGTCATCATTTATCTCTGTGGGACAATCAGATTGGTAACACGGCTACTCGAATAGAATTTGAACTGTATAATTATTAATAGCCAAAAGTAAACGTATTTAGTTCTTACGTCTTCGTGTCGTACAAATGCGTCACTATGACGATTCATTGCGTCAACCTATGATGAATTTATTCATTATTATAATTACTCTCATGTGTAACACATTATTGGCCTCAATCTTTGAGTTAAGAGATACCTGCAATCTTATTCATAAATAGCCCTCCACCTCCATCAAGTTTCATATTATTTTTGTCTTTTAATTTAATCTCTAAACTTACGTCAACCTTAGAGACGTTCACTCTTAAAACTGCAATTTCAAAGTGAAAGTACAGAAGAAAATTATTTTGTAATCCAAACATTACCAAAAAATTTGTCTTAATGTCTTTTCAAATAAAAACGCATTACACGCTAGTTTATTCTCATAGTCCCAGTTAAATGACATTCCCAAAAAAATATGAGTATTAACATACAAAATGCTTTATTAAGTATAGTAAATCAAGTGAAAACATGGACGGCAAAAAATGAGACGGGTGCTTAAAATTTTCAAATGCCTATTCAAAAAGTTTTAACACCAGTCTCAAGAAAATAAACGTGAGGCAACCCATTTATTTACTCTCGGCAAATTTTACTCGGGTAACTCTAGATATTCACAAATAGACTCATTTGATTGGTAAAGCGTTGACAGTAGAAATGAATACCGCGATGTTTCCGGTCTTACGATCTATGACAAAACTACAAGTGTTCGGATAAATCATGACTGCATCAAACCGACAGACGATGATAGTTTTATTGCCAGAATTGCACTTAACAACACGATCGTTAATCACTCGGAATTACACTAAAGACAATACGAAGAAAAAGCTAGACTGTCTAAAAATATAAAGGTACCTTGTAGATTCAGGAAAGATGAGCTCTGTGGTGACATAATTTAAGATTGTTTGCTTATTTAATAATTATTATAGGCAATAACATTTTATCGCCGCTTTAGGATAAATGATTTTTTAATTTTATGAATTTGAAAATAGAATAGATTTTAGTGTCGATTTGTGAAAATAAAAATAAACAAAACATGTTGGAACACCTCAGATTGCCCGCAGGCATACGCCGAAATTACTTTAAAAGTTGGAAAATGTAAAAAGTTAAATAAACCGCGAAACAATCTGTAGGACTTGTTTCATTTCCGCGCTTGATATGAAAGTTTGCTAGATAACTGCAGATTAGGAAACTCACTACAACTGTATGACTAAGAAAAAACTTTACCATAGAGGCTGTTTCTATTTCCACGTGTATTTCAGTAATTCCTTTGACATTTCCTTTTTAATAATTTAAAAATCCATATCACAGGTAACCGTTACATATATAGCCTGAAGACACAAAGAACAACTACATATTAATGTAAATACTACCAGGAAAAAACAGATAAAATATTCTTTCTTTCAAAGCAATAAACACTTGACATTAAAACAACAGCCTGTATTTTTCCTTGCACTAAATAACACCTTACACGTATTGATTTTTCTGTATGTTAAAAAATTCAATATATTTCCTTACTTTGAAGCCTGCAGACTATGTCATTTTGACGTTACTTGTCGGTCTATCATTAGCCCTTTTTTCCACACTTCTCTATGGACATTTGCAAATTAGTAGTTGTAGCAAGTATTATAGAGAAGTCATGAAAATATACAATCGAGTGATTGTACAGACAATTTATTTAACATGTGCAGCTAAGGATAAATTAATAAACTATACTGAAATATTTGCTGCAGCTGTACTTAACGTTCTTGGTTTACACACGTACCCGGAGACAAGGATAAAATTTACATTCGCGAGAGAATAGAGACGCCATCACAAGCGTGACTTTTTGACAGGTTCTGTCAATTCACTACAAATTGATATATCTAAGCTGTCGGTCCCCACTCGACACTGGCAGAATAGTCGTCAACGGCTCAGTAGCAAAAAAAAAAAATGCTGTCATCGTCACGTAATTCATAAGAGCCAATCGCATACATTTTTCTGGTCTTATTTTCGAGCAATTCTAGATAGAAACATATCTAGAGGGCAGGGCACTAAACAGTCTTAATAGGATAGGAGTTTAAAGACCTTTTGAAGCAATTTCTGAGATACGCCATCCAACAAATACCTAACGTAATTATATTACATCACCACATTATTTTACCAAATTACATTTTGAAATGAAATGTTTCGCTAAATAATTTTGCAAACACGCAGCGCGATTGCTAAAACCACTTCATTCGTATTATTCCTGGAAATTATTATTTCGTACTTAAATTTCATACCCGAGGTAGAATACGATGGATTAGTGTTTTACGATCTCTACATAGTAGACAATACATTACCTACTTGGACGTCTGTTTATTCGGAGTAAACTCGGTAACAACATGAATCCTGTGTGGGATATGGTTATTATTTTGAACTAGCTCGTGGCTGTATTAGCCTGAAAATAGTTTTTAGTTTATGATATTTTTTACATTTCATTATTGTATTTCAGTTTCGGTACAGAAATATTTTTTGTGAGATACGTTTTCTCATGCATTGTTTATTTACATAGATACATATCCAAAAACATTAACTTGAAATGACGAAGAAAGGAATAAATGATTTCAGGCTGTCATTCTAATTAAACTAATAATATGAATGTTAAAATACATTAGTCTTATCGTACAAAACAAACGAACTTAACAAGAGAACCCGGAACCAATCACATGTCTATAAAGCATGCAACAGAAACCTTCTATTTGCATTTACAGAAATTTAGATCGTTTTAAATAGACCGAATCATATCATGGACGCTCTCCACGTCACTGTTTGCGCGCGCGCATGTGTTTCGAATCAAACGCAATGTACCTTGTTATGATCGTGCGCACCATGTAATGAACAGCTCGTGCTAATATGAAATTGCTAATAAAATGTTGTACAACAATAATAGCGATGCTGGCTAGACACAGAATAGGTGCGAATTGAATTTTATGAGCAGACATTGAGAAAGATTTACTGTCTTTGTATGTTGTTTGAAGGATGTTTTTGTTTGCTGTAGTGTTAGATTAAATTGTTATACTAAAGATTTTACTGTTAAATGTTTGGCCAAGTAAGTATAATCTGGCAGGGATTATTAAAATAAGGCCACTTACAGATGCAACGTTGCCTTTTACATATGACGGTCATCGACGAATTCATATCATAAACTGCCTTTATTATTGTTATTATTATCAGCCATGCTTGTCCCTCTGCAGGGCAAAGGCCTCCTTACCCTCTTTCAACTATTCTCGGTTCAAAGATTTCTGCAGCTAATCGAAATCTGTCTTTAATCAAATGTAATACTTATGTTTTGGAAAATAATATCATTAAAACCTTGAAATAGGTTTCCTATATTAAATACGTAGCTGGTGAAAACTGGATATCTACTGGAATTATATACCAGAGGCATTGATAGTACTTTGCCAACCTAAGGAAACAGGATTTAGTTCAACTTTTGTTTGAAACTTTTCAAATCGCAGCTCCTCGGAATGACTTCGAAGGAAACACTTTATAAGTATGATATGCACACTTTCTACAATTTTTGAATTAGTTTTAACATAAAACTAACAATTTATACTAAGTGGAATATTTGGTAACATTTTTAAACACTTATCTTTTAGGCAAGTTGATTTGGCACAATCCGCAAAAATTAAATCATATTTAATAAAACCTCAGTTATCTTTAGTTAAATTTTTACTCAGTCTTCTGTCACGATGCAGCCATGAAAGAGGTACTTGGCCGCATGCGCCCAAAACAACAATTTTGATACGCTTATCACTGGCAAAGATAATAAACCGTCCATGATGTCATTTACCTCGAATCCATCTAAATTTATAGTAATTTTATCAAGGAATAATTTTGACGGCAAGATTGGGGCATGATCCACGGGTCGTGAGTTCGATGCCACACGAAACGAATTTTTGTGTGGTCTACAGATAGTTGTTAGGGGTGGGTATTGTATATTATAAAATTTATGTCTATAAACTGTACCCGCGAAACACGAGGATACCCATTAGGGGAAAACATAAAAAAGTAAGTAGAATACCGTCTGGTACATGATTGGTTATTTTAACTATTCCTTTGCATGACTGCCTCATCGGTCTAGTGGTCGTAAGCGCGACTGCTAAGCGTGATGTCCTCGGTTCAATCCCCGGGTCAGGCGAGTGTTATTGGGTTTTTCTGTATGGAAATTCTCAGTAGCAGCACGGAGTCTGGAACTGTGCCCGGTAGATGGCAATAGCTGGCTCGCCCCCTATTACATGGGAATCAATAACAGCATCAGCAAAATGTGGGTGCACAATAGCATACCTCTACCTAACCCTTCGGGGAATACAGGCGTGATGCTATGTTATGTCTTTTGCATGTTTTAAAAAGGCTGTGAAACTGTGACAAGTGGAGTGCATGGCAAGAGCCTTCCTAATGGTGATACATATGGCGCACCCAGGGCAATAGTCAGCGTCGAAGATTGAATGACTCATTGTAGTGTACCTAATTAAGCTTATTTGGTAAAGACCTTGTCGTATGATGAAAGAACAATCGTTTGGAGCTATTCGATTGTTCTGGTATATACATGTTTCATAATCATGTGAATACCCTTGGAATGTCAAAATAACAGACATGGGTTTTCTTACGCGACTGGAATATTACAGTGGCGTGATGCAGAAATTAAACAAATTTTGCTCAGGAGTGCGTCATATTACGAGTTCTAATTAACTATCACTGCGTCAGAAAACGTCACAACACAACAGAAATCTAAATGACTCCGGCTATAGCGATTTTTCACCAGCCAATGCTGCGGTACTCGTTTTACATTCGATTCCCGCACAGAACAAATATTTGTAGAATAGAATACCCTATATATACTTAGTTGTCCTGGCAGCCTAATTACCGATGTAGCAATTAGTTTGCGACAGGCGTAGATCGCGCAATAGCTACTGTCAAACTTAATTTTTGTGTCATATATCTATAGGCCAACAGTGAGCCTGCTGTCGTGTGGATGTCGCGTTGCTGTCGCTTTTTTTACGTCATCCTTGCTTGTGGATATTTGTTTCTATAAACGCACCCACGATACAGATATCATTCGTGGTGTAGAGCAAATCTTTATTAAAAAATATTTGTATCCAGAAGTACCAACACGTAAAGATACATTATAAAAGTATCAAACTATAAGAAGAGCTCCAACGACATCTTTCAAAGAACACAAGCAAGTCATGACAAAGTATAAATTCCAATATAACTCGGCTCAGCCGTCTAATCCTCTCATACAGCCAACGTTAACTATCTATCTGTTTCTAGGAGTTAGCGAGAAACGAGTCTAACAAGACACTTGTCCCAGAGAACTTTAGTTCCAGGTCGTTACGCTTCTTGTCTTACGACTTAGACTTAGCCTGGATTCACTATCCAGGTGGAGTTCTTTTGCTGCGATTTGGAGTAAACAAGTTAGTCGAGGCAAAAATTTGAAATAATTGGTAAAGTGAAATGCCTTTCGTGCATATCGAGCAATTTCCGAGGTTACGCTGCAATAATCGGAATATATCCTTGGATGGGTGATCAAATCTTACAAGGAGCTCTTCACATCGACATTTACAGCCAGAGAGCACGTTAAGCAGTCGGTCGTATGAATTATTTTCATACACAAAAAAAGAGAAGGAACATGAACCAGAATGTCGTAGGTTCGACTTCTGCTTGCGATCGAATTTTACTTTTCACAAAATCATAATTCATATCCTTAATTGTTCTTTTACGGAACTCTAAAAAGTTTATATTCTTTAATATACCTTTTTAAGCTCGAATCATGTCATTGATACTCGCACAAGCTTCGGCAAGAGATTACAGGCATAAATTATTATTGCAATAAATAAAGTGTTTAAACACATTTACATAAAACTTAAAAGCGTTTGTTTACGAAAACAAACATTTATTTTTATTTCTTTTTAATCCTGATTTAAATATAAATACGGACGCCGTTATGCAATCATATGTTTACTGTTACTTGCCAAAGAACTGTCTGAACATGGGTCACAGATGTACTGAGAGTTCCGTTGTTAACTTAAAAAGTGTTACTTGAACCGTCACACTTTATATTAAGCACGAATACATCCTTGGATGACTACATCTCATAAACTTATTAAACATTTTGCCAAACGCTATTACTAATATCGGTTTTTAGGGCTAATCAGTTAGAGGGAATACATTATGGAATGTGACATATGGACGAACAGACCAGACAGTAACAAACAGACATCCTGAGACTTTTAAGGGTTAAGATTGATATTTTAATGATATTTGGCTATTGAATCCTCGATAAGAATTTAAATTAAAAGCATTCGGATTGGTTTTTAATTTCATAAGTACTAACCTGTAAAACACGACGTAAACATTACTTGCCAAAAGTCATTGTCAAATTATTGAGAGGTAAATAGCCCAAAAACTACCCGGCGCTCAATCTTTAACATTATCGTTGAGTTGTTTCGAGCTCGTGGTTCCGTTTCCCGTGTGAAGTGGGTCCGGGAGGAGTACCTGCTAGTTTCCTCTCAATATTGCCGAGACGTGCCCGAGATGCAAAACCGCAGACCAAAGATAGACTTATGTTACCTACGACATGTCATCATCATAAATAATGTATAACGTTCCCGCGCCGCGTCTGAATTATTCAACGGTGACGGCCACTTTATTAAATTTGTCGTTTTATGAAAATATTAAACAACTCAGTATATAGTTGAGCAAAAATTAATATGGAACAAAATTAACATTTACAAATTAAAAGTTTCGCAACGTATTTTGTGTTGGCGAGACTAATTTAAACTGCGTGAAATTAAGTTTCTGTAATAGAAAACAAAACATCAAATTGGTTTAAGCATTCTAAATTAAACTTTTGCTTCAACTAACTAATTTAATTATAAATGACAACACAATTTGATAGCTTAGGATTTTAAACCAAAAATATTTTTATAAACATTATACAAAATGTCCACTCTGCCTGTGATCCTCGTTCTCGGCCTCGGATCAGCGAGAAGTGTTCCTATAAGACGATATTCGGCCTTAATAAATATGAGCCTATTGCAATTTATCTGAAACAATCCAAAACAGAAAAACCAGCTTTATACTCAATTTACCTTTAATCAGTTTATCAAATTAGACACAGGAGAGACCTAACAAATTGTAGCCTTGGTTCCAAAAACCTATCTATATGACCGCAGACAACAATATTTCGGATAAATTCCATAAAAATCAACGAAACACAATCATTACCCCACCACACCAAAACCCCCAACTTAACCTGAACAGCTTTAAACGTGCCATATTCTATACAAGTAGCGATGCAACAAAGGTTTAAAGCGTAAAGTTTATTTTAAACATGTTGGTTGGTGTAATAGGAGAAGAAGCATGTAGTGTGCAATAATGAGGAATATTATAGCACCGCAGAGTAATCCCGGCTCGGGATTAAGAAACTTTCAAGTCACTAATGAATGCATCGAAAAGTTTTGTGCTCACATTTACGAATTGGTGGCAGCACTATGTTTTAATGGTCTCGTTATTTTTGTTTTAATAATCTGTACCGAAATACGTAGTTTTGTAGAATATACATATAATTTTTTGTTTGTAGTATGTTGCATTATTTTTACGAACGACAAGCTATTTTCTAAATTATAAATTGAAAAAAAAAAATCGTGGCGCTGAGTCGCGAATTCGATTCCCGCGCGAAACAAATATTTGTATGACCTACTTATACATTTTTCCGGTCTGAGAGATTTATGTTTATCAACCATATCTACAGTCAGCAACAAAAACTAATTAAAAGTCGAGTTACTTATACCGATATTCAAACCCCCCAAAGGATATTACCTAAATATCTATATGTAATTTTGTATTTTTGTTGCTAGTTGTGCCAACGATAGGAAAAATTCAAGTGCTTCAGGTGTTGTGACGTTGTGTGTTTGTGAATCCATCCATAATACAGATTTTTTTTAATCTTTATTTTCATCCATCCTTTTTTTAACATAACATAAAGAATTATGATTTTAAAAGCCTATGTAAGATTAGATGCGTGTCAAGCACAGAATATATTTTCTTAAAGAAACCCACACAACAAAATATACCTCTATTATAATCGGCTATTGGTTTCCTAAGTACCGTTGCAAACATTTATAGTATTAATATTCAAAGCAGTAATAGTATTAATAGTTTGTTGAACTGCAAATGAATACCATGAAGTAACATGTATGATGTTCATAAGTTGTATGAGATTTTAAGTAGCTTACATTCCGAGTTGGTGTTTCTGTGAAAAGTTACTAAGTTCAGTTTCTAAGACAATTAATAGTTTTTTCTTGGGATTAATGTTCTTGGCCAGTAATGGATATATAATTGTATATATTTATGCAAAATTGAATTGCTTGATTTATTACACTAAGGTTAAACAGATATCAAACTAAATATAGACATAGACATTATGTTCTATAGGGAAAATTTTAGTTATGTATGGGAATTATGAAAAAAGATTAATTGCGTTATTTCAAAGTCAGGCTGGGTACGGCATGTCTTTGGCGTATTCCGCGATTTTATAGACTTCATCGTGGCTAAAGGGGTTGACAATTTTTTTTTATTTCCTATAGTAGAGTTAGTTATTTAGTTAGTATTTTCTAAGAATTAACATGAACCACATGTGATCAAGCTACTGTTTTGAAACTGAAAGGTTTTTTCGAAGAAAGTATTGGGACAAGAACAAAATTAAAATGTCAAAACATATAGGCAACATATATGCAGTTTTCACAGAATTACACAATTAAATATCCAACATTCGATAGAAAAGAAATTGTATATAACAGTGGTAATAATAGCAGTGTTGTGGCTGACAGCCACAAGCTTCTTAATTGTGATTCCGACAACACTATAAAGATTTCACCATGTCACACCACAAACTGTCAAAATGTTTATATTATAGGAATAATTTGATGTACAGGAATAGGGGACTGGAAATTTTGTTTAAGGCATTTGTACATTTTTAATTTGTTTACTTTTGTAAACGTATTCTCGAATTATTGGTCAGTGATTGTCAAACACTTACGAATTGCATCATTAATAGCCATACGCGGTTAAGTTAGGTTAAATAAGTAGTTAGTAAAATGTACTATAATTATTTCATTAAAAAGCAAACTAAATTCTTTAAATATAAAGCAGGTATTTATAAATCTTATACATACTACTACTAATAATGTTAAAAATGGTACGTGATACCTATCAAGATTTCAGATAAGTCTTCCAAATTGTCTTCTTGCACAGGAAGATAATTTCTAATAGTCTACGAATGCCTCTAAAAAGATATTTTCCGGAACATTTTTAAAAATAGCTGTTCCTAATGTTTGTACTGCGTCATTCTAAAAAAGTCAAACATGCATTAGTTTAGTAGGGATAATCTAACTAAGTGATTTTTTGAACAAATACACCTATAAATATAGAGATCTGTCAGTTTGAGTTAACTTATGTCATATTTGGTTGATTTCAATGATTTCATTTTATTTTCTGTTTTTTTAAACTTTTCGTGTCGACAACAGATTAAGCAGGTAGTGGAGAAATGCACTCAGGTTTAAGGAAACAAAAAACCCCGTTTATCGTGACATTATACAAATACGACCCGGGTACGTCTTAAAACTGCGGCCAGACACCGGAGGACGGGCAGCAGCGTCCTCTCACTAAACGGTGAGCCACTGCGATCCCCAAGCCTCCTGCCAAGCGTGGGGATTATGGCACCCCCCCCCCCCCCTTGAAGGAGGCCTTCGTTCAGCAGTGGACGTTTTCTGGCTGATGATGATACAAATACTTAAACAGTGTAACAACGACCTTTTCAAAAGCACGACAGTAACTTCAATACAACGACACGTGGACTCATTACGAATCCAATCTTAACCCTAAAATAAGTGGGTGGAGTACTTAAGGCACCGCATTATGAAATTTAACTCGTCCAAAACGTGTTGTACCTAAACCGTTAATGAGCCGAACGAATGCCGCAAATAGCTGATACCAACGGGTGAATTGGCCCGCATACTTGCTGGCAAGCCGCGAAGCGCTCTCGAGAGCCATCAAGAATTGAAAGGATGACGATCTCGCCGCAAAAGACCCAGCCGCGGTGACCGGGTCAAGAGTGGCTGATGAATTTTTATTTGACGCATTTTATAAAAAAGTGAGACCCAGCGTTTAAAGATTTTTAACTAAGCCAAAAGGCGCCTGCCTTTTTTTATTAAATTATTCAAAAATTGATAATGTTAAATAAAGTATTAAATTATAATTTGAATTAATTATTTAATTATTAAAGTATAATTTGAAGGGCAGTTATTTTTATTATTTTAATGCTTTTTGTAGCACTTCGCCGGTTATTCCGACGGGCGGATGAACGGTTTTGTAAAGTACCAACAGAAAGTCCGCTTCTACCTTAACAATTACATTTTATTTCCTAATAATAATAAACAAATCCGAATTGTGCTAATTTTCATCAATACCTTCGTAAACCGAGCCGAAGATTTAACAAGACGTTAACTATAGAATGAATGTAGGTATTTGCGTACCTAATAGGTAAATAAAGTCCTATTAAGCGCCTTTGGGACAAAGGTCAAGTGTACAGTAACAGAGCAACCAGCATTCTTGGCCCTAATGATTACTATTAAGAACGAGAGGGAAGGGCCAAGTTCAATATCACGTTAAGTGTTGTTGTTGATTGTTATGCTCGCTGTTGACAAATAATTGTATACTGCTATAATAAAAATACGCTTCGTTGAATAACGTTTTTCATATTGATACGTCAAATAACGTTTAATATATTGTTACGTTATTTTATTGATCGCCAATATTTAATTTAATAAACAATAGAAAATAATGCTAATATGTAATATGTATAAAAAAAGACAAAGATTATAAACGTAAGTTCACTAAAATCATATTATACTTAAGTATTATGATATTATTATTTATCACATATACCTGTTTAAATAAAAATAACCTAGCTATTATTATAATAAACAACACCGTACTCTTTACTTGCTTGAACTTTAATGTAATGCCAATTAACACACAAATGCCAATACAATGTAAACCACTTTAGTTACCTAGAATGTTGCATGTCCTAAAGAATCTCTACACGATACATGATTCTAAGAAACCACGCCTTTAAATAACAAATGAAAATTTAACGGTATTAGGTAGAACCGGTACCTATACGATTCTGATTCCGCGCTATAGCTAAAGTTCTAACAGGCCTCAGTAAATATTAACAGTGTATATTATATATATATGATAACATAACATAGCATCACGCCTCTATTGCCCAAAGTGTTTGGCAGAGGTATTGTGCACCCACATTTCGCCGATGCAATTATTGAATCCCCTGTAATAGGGGGCGAGCCTATTGCTATCTACCGGGCACAGTTCCAGGCTCCGAACTACTACTGAGTATGGCCATACAAAAAAACACAGTAACACTTTACACGACCCGGGAATCAAACCCAAGACCTCACGCTCAGCAGTCGACATTGCGACCAACTCGACCAACGAAGCAGTCTATAATAATACTGACAATATAATGACGTTAAATAAAATACTCAAAGATTAATTGAAAATACTGACATTAAAATCAGTAAAACTGACTTAACATTTGATTATTTTATTCAAATTATATCGTAATTACATCTGGAGTTATATCTACTTTAATTTATTTTATTTCATAACGCGTCATATTCTTTTACCACAAAGCAAAAGCTAGCATACCATTGTGCAATTCCCAGAGGAGCCGTGCCAATTTCGCTTCTATCTATATTTTCTATCTTGATCTGTCTATCCAACGCAAGTGCGATTTTTCTTTATACTTGTAATGTAATATAGCAGAGAGATAACTGTTCTAGATTTCTAAAGAACAAAATGGTTACTATGTGACACGTTGTTACTATGTTGAAATAACTTGTATAATAAGTATAAGAAATTAAAAATTGAAATCACATGCCAAATGTGTATTTACGGGATGTAAAAAAAAATATGTCATAATTAGGCTCGCAAGCCAAACACCTAAAAATATTTAAGACTAAAAAAAGAGGAAATAAAAAATCCAAGTTAGTACATCAAAAGGTTTTGTACTTCAGGATGTGAAAGATGGCGAGTGGCGGGGGCCCAGCCTTGTATCTGTCAAAGAATTTTTAAGTGTCATCGAGCAGTGAATGGGTTCGCGTCAGCCGAGGCCACTTACACACGGAGCGGTTCTCGACCGGCTACTTGCCTCGACTGGGAAACAGCCGATGTTTGAAATCTGCTCATATTGCTGAAATATCTCTTTCAGATTTGAATTTCGTTTTTTTTTTTCGAAAGTGTGTAAAATAAATTTTACTATTGTGTGGTTTTGACTCGCTCAAATAGATTCGTGTGGAGTTCTATTTGGTATTGAGTACCACAACATAATTTTAAAGGGTTATAATTTTTTGGTATATTAATTGTATGAATTTTTATTCAATAATTTATGATTAAATGAATTTCTGTAAAAACCAAAACGGACCCTCATATTTTTTAAATATCTAAGCAAAGTAAACATTATGTAATTACTTTACAAGTCCGTCACTTACATCAGCTAACTGCATAGCAGTAATTATTATTAAAACAAGACTAGCTTTATATCAAATCTATTTGTAGATGTCTCTAAGTCGATTCTCGTATGACAGGCTACACATAATAATTCAAATGGCGCGAAAATAATGGATGACGTGAATCGGTTTTAGACCGTGAAGCTCCCAGACAATAAACTATGTTGTACATTAAGAAATACCAAATGGACTAGTTGCACACATGTGTTCCTAAATCTAGATACATTGATGCACAGGTGCAAAAAGTTTTTAAATAAATCAAGCAATATTTTTATCTATGTATGTACCTACTTTATAATTTGTGAAAATTAATTATAAAAAATTCACTTTATAAAGAAAAAATAAAACGTAAAACGTAAGCAGGTAGTGCACAAGATAATTTTCCTCCATTTTCTGGAAATGTTTCAGAGGTCCGGCAACATCGATCGGATAATTTATACAGTCGTTATACAGATTAATCGCATGACTAGAATACATACGATTGTTTAACCATAATGTGCGATTAGTCGGAATTTATCTGTTTTATATGCAAAACACGAATTATATGCAACGTAAGCATTAACTAAATTGTTTCTGGATTACAGGTTTCATGTTGGTAAAACATGTGCTAAATTAGATTAAGACAGAAAAATAAACTAGACTCTTAATAATAAACTCTTAATCAGAAAAAGTTACAGTGATAGCCTAGCGGTTGAACGCTTTCCTTTCATGCCGAGAATTTTTCAAACTCAGTCCGCAACTCAGACGATTCGAAATTCATGTCCGAATCAGAATTAGATTATCACTTGCAGCAATGGTGAATGCCAGAGTGATGGACTATGCCTTTAACCGTTCTCAATCTGAGAAAAGGCACGTGCCGTGCGTTTCAAATTAAATTATAATATTTTCATTGGAGACAATTATTACATTATTACTTTTAAATTGAATGTGTATCATTAAGGTTTAGAATTATTGCAACAGAATCTAGTAAAACAAAAGAAACCGATGTCAACAAAATAACATTTCATAGGACGTCTCCAAAAAATCATATCAATTAAAAAAACTATTTGATAACAAAGCATTTTATTTTGATAATGTGCTGACTGACAAAATCTTTATACTAGGCGATTCTTATAACACACATGTGACATAAAAAATATATTATTTCTTGATGTTGTGATAGCCACTATTAGCTAAAAGTCGTTGAAAGAGGAAGTCTTGATTAGAAGAGAAACCCAATAGGCAATGTACGGAACAAGTTAATATTTTGAAGGCCTTTAGACTTTCCATTACATCCTAATATCCTACTAATCCTACTTCCTACTATTATTATAAATGTGAAAGTTTGTGAGAATTGATGGATGGATGGATGGATGGATGGATCTTTGTTACTCTTTCACGACAGAACGGCTGAACGGATCTGGATGAAATTTAGCACAAAGATAGATTATAGTCTGGAATAGCACACAGGCTACTTTTTATCCCGGAAAAATGTACGGGTTCGTAAACCACGCGGGCGAAGCCACGAGCGGAAGCTCGTAATATTATAAATGTGAAAGTTTGTGAGGATGGATGGATGGATGGAGTTTTGTTACTCTTTCACGCCAGAACGGCTGAACAGATTTGGATGAAATTTGGCACGGAGATAGATTATGGTCTGGAATAGCATATAGGCTAGGCCACTTTTTATCCCGGGAAAATATACGGGTTCGTAAATCACGCGGGCGATGCCGCGGACGGAAGCTAGTTGTATTTATAATTGGCTTATCACCAGAATCAAACCGTCATTATGTTACTGTAGTAAATAAATATAGCGGTTCAACAAATGTCGACTAAACGCGATACAAAATTGGTGTGTACTTACTCTTAACGCAGACCTCTAAATTAAACCAGAGCTAGATAGAAAAAGAATAAGATAGGTATACTTTGGTTCTTTTAATATTCAACTCGGAAACATTTATCAGTTCCTCAAAATATTAAATTTATGAAACTAAAAAGTCTGTAAGAACAAAATATCTGATAAAAATAATCAATTTGTGTAAATCGCTTAAGGCGCTTAAAGTAGGTCGTTGGGGTCGAGGGCGACAATGCCTAGCGCGCACATCTGCCCTCTTCGCTTATAATCGTGAACTTCTTGACATCGTAGCAATGCTTTCAAACAGCTATTATGAGCGAGGCATCATTTTAATTATTATCTCATTTATGTGGAGATATGAATGGAACAATTTAATATGTAGCTGCATCATCTAACATTGTGTATTGTCAAATTTAACTAAAAAAATGAATGTTGTACTATTCTTGATATAGTACAGTATGTTTGTACGCTTAATTTGAACATTTAAGTATTGTATACTTTTATTAATTATTACTTTTGAAAAAAATCTTGTCTCCTTTGCGTCAGGGTATTACAATTGATACAAATTCTTATATTGTGAGACATATTAACGCATGCGAAGCCAATTCTAAAGTTCTATGTTTTGTGTAAAGAACAATTTGAGTGCGATTAAGTTTACACAATATGACCAGGTTCCCGAGAATTAGTAGAACATTAGTCTGCCTCATTGGCCTAGTGGTCACGCGGCTGCTAAACGTGAGGTCCTGGGTCGAACAAAGTGTTCAAAGTCAAAGTCAAAAGGGGGTTATAGGTTTTTTCTGTACGGAAATTCTCAATAGCAGCACGAAGTATGGAACTGTGCCCGGTAAATGGCAATAGGCCTATTACTTGGCTCCTATTACTTGGGACTCGATAACAGCATCGAAATGTGGGTGTACAATATTACACCTCTACCTAACCCTTCGGGGAATATAGGCGTAATGCTATGTTATATGTTATGTAGTAGAAAAATAGAACCAGTAAGCACTTAAAGTGTCTCTTTTAACCTCTAATAACAAATTCAAATACAATTTCTAGTACGTAGCGACACAGACATTTCGATTGCCTTCATTATTTCAGCAGAATTTTTCTCAAGATGATCTTAACTTACAAACCGTGTCCATGAAATAGTCACTTGAATAAAAGAAGTCTTGGCAAACTAAAATAACGTCGCAAAGAAATGTTGACGTTCCCCACTAGGGAGCTCTGATTATCTCGCCTACGCCGAACAGTTTCAGTAGATCTCACACCTACTATCTGTTCACTTACAGCGAATTACTTAATTAGATATTCCTATGCTGATTCGTAGAAAAAAGAGAGCGCGTTCCTGTTTTTTCGTGAAGTTAAAATGTTTTAGACCCCTAAGCAGGTACCCGTAGCTTCAGAATAGTTTACATAACATATTAAGACTATCGATACATGAAACTGGAACAAACATCAAAGAAGCTCATTCACAATAACCCTGCTTTAATACATATAAAAAATATTTGTTTTCTATGATTTTAATTGGTATTAAGTGATATATGTTGGTGTCGTTAAATAAATTAATAATTAAAGTAATAGAGTACATAAATCTAAATTTGCATCTCATATTTAGATCGTGGAAGTGAATATATAGCTAAATATAAAGGCACTTTCACACTGAAACAATAATGACTCCGATACAGCAATCTCCGATGGCAATTAAGACTGTGCCGGTCGGTACACGGCTAAAACGAATGGGCCTCTTCAATCAACGAATCAATCTACAATCGCGAATGGTCGCCACTTGCCAACGACAGCTCAACAAATTTATTGCTCCGAATGGATGGTAATTTTCAAATTTCGACGCCTGTTGATCGCCGTTCGGAAAGCGCAACACGCTACGTGACTACCAGTCGCAAATTACCGCTTACTTTGTGTACCGCGATCGCATATAGATTGGAATCAGTGCCGATTGTGGATCTCTCGTAATTTGACTCACTGTTGTACCACAGCTTCTATTGTCTGTACAATTTATACGTTCGCAAATTAAGCGCATTGTAGAAAAGTTTAGTTGGTAAAATATTTATTCGTTACAGCTTATAATGTTTGAAAAATATTGCGTTATTCGCAAACCCTTGCTTGCAATTACATGGAAATGAAGGGAAAATCTGAAACACTGTCTGAAGTTTTGAAAATCTCACATAAAATTTCCAAGTGGAAAATGGCGCTATTAACAATACTTGAGCAGGCAGAACGACTAAGGCCGCGCTCATCGGTTCCGACTCATTACGAGTTTTGCTCGTCTCGTGCCTGTGCTTAAGCCCGGTTAAGGTGCGGCCTGATTAAGTTGAGCAGACGTTGGCCCGTCTGCTTGCCAAAACCACTTGAACCAACACTATGACGACGTGGAGTACCTACACGTTATATTAAAGTTTGGCAATAGTCGCTAAGTGGATGCCTGATGTTTGCTAAGTCTGCTTTTATCGTTGGTACTTCTTACTTTCAAGTTTCAAGTAATTGTGTCTAAACTGACTTCGTAACGATATCATTGCCACATATTTAAAAAAATATAAAATCTTCAATCTTAATTGAGCTCCGCAAACATTAGTGTTATTGAAGAATAATATAGAGTTAACATAATTTAATTTGTAGAGTTATCTAAATAAAAATGCTAAGCTATTACTGTCCACTATTTATTATCGTCGGCAACTCTCCCTACACGTACATATATGTGTGTTTAGTTGACATTCGGTACAATTTTGTCCCTACGCCACAATAACAAACATTTGCTAAATTAAGCTATCGTAGTCACGTAGGCGATATGGGGACCACGACTCTTGAAGCTTCCGCTTGTTCCTCAGAGATCTCTTTCAGCGTATTACCTGAAAACAATAAAAAAGGCGTTTAAATTTACAGCTTTGGACATCAGCCAAACATTTCAACTAGTCGTCTAAGTTGGTCTTGTAGCAAAATGAATGAAACAAGTTGACATTTGGACGTCCATTGTGTTCCTGATCGGTTATCAGGACGAGCTGAGAGATGGGCTTAGGTGAGAACAGACAATATAAAACCCATTTATTTCCCGTCATGGTGACGCGTGAGGCGTGCCAAGGCGTTTTCCAATACGCTCGTTTATCACACGCCCCTAGACATAATGAGACGCATCTCGACTCGACACACACACCCAAAATACCAAAATACTTTATATTTATTTTTATTAAAATTTCCATTAATTTTTCTTAATAGAATTTGGCAACGGATAAAATTAATGAATTATCACGACTATCCTGACGGTCACAATTTTTCATGCGTTCTAATGGCAGACGCAAGACAAAATTGAAGTAACAATAAATTTAACACTTCTATTCTAAAGCAAAGAAAATTATCGCTGTTACTTATCAACTTCTAAACTGACAAAACATTATGTTTTGTATTGTGGTGTTTTAAAATTTTCAAATATTTAGATAAAAGCTAAGTCACATTGTATAGCTACACAGACTGTTTGTTGTTCACGATTTTATTGAACAATCATAAAAGCGATCACAATTGCCATTGAAGTTCAACTCGATATCGTCGAATAATGAACTGTCACTTTTATAACAAGCTAATAAAGACAATAACGAAGTCGTTTTTTATCTGTAGATATTTTCTCTTGTTACGTCGACAAAGTTCAATGAAACGTTTTATTTTACAAACCAAGCATTCCATTCTAATCTTACCTACACATTTTCCTTTTATATCTTACTGGAATGTTTATAACGAGTGAATATATCAAATAACGACCGTACAATTCTTCCTGTGTACATCTAAAAGCTTTACAAACTTGTTTAAAACTTTTTGGCAAACCAACATATTTCACAACATTTGTGTAATAATTTTACCATTAACAACATATTTTTAGAGTCGTTGATACCGATCAATTTTAGACATTGGAAAATAACGGGAATAGTGGCAGTCACATGATGGCTCTACATGCGGCCGATGACGCAAGCCGTAGAGAAAACAGATTTAAATAAACCATAACAATTATGTTCGCGGTTTTAGTTTTAAAACTTCTAACTCATTCGGAACACGAATACCATTTTTCTTTTCAATGGTCCACAAAAATCTACGTTATAACTATTTCGCATACTGCAGGGAAAACTGGACGATCTGGTGTGCTCGTTTAAATTGTTGCCAAAGTTTCGTGCAGCCTCGACACAGGTCCAACTTATGTGCGTACGAGTAACATTTTATCATTTTAATGAGTGAATGATGTCAATTCTGTTAAGTAATAATAACGGTTGATGAGTATTTATTGAGAGTGGCGTGACGAAAACGTAGATAGCAATTAATGACAGTTCAACAGTGTATCATGACGGCGCGGCAGCATGGTACGAGAGTGTCAGTCACGCGGGTGCAATGACGCGCGGCGAGGCGCGCGCGGCGGGCGCGGCTTATGCGTTGTGCCTCGCGTCATGCGCGCTGACGTCCGCGTGACGCCACCGACTTTGGCAGCTTCATCGTAAAACATGGAATATTTCGCAACTAACACAGAATGCGTGATTATCAGCCACATCCCAACATTTAACGCTCTACTTCCAATAGCATATTTAAAACACGAACTCTAAAAAAATAACGCTTGCTGTGGCACAAATAAATGAACTGGCAATATATTTTACATGAAAAGCATTTATATAAATTATCATGTGAAACTTCCAAAAAGGTGAAAAAATTAAAAATCAATCCAATTTTTAATAAACTCAATACAAACACAGAAACAAACAGCGATATTAAACAATAACGCTCTGAATTTGCTTTCAAAATAAACGTGCCAAAACAACAAAAGATAATCTACGCATAGCGCCGTCAACAAAAATACAATTCTCACAAATTGACAATTAATAAAATGAACAACTGGCGATATAAGGTGCAAGTTGATAAAATAAAAACAACGATAACGATTTGGTTGTAAGCAGTGCAACTGGCGACCTCACCTGCATTTTGCGCAGTATTGCTCGATTAATGAAACAACGAAAATATTCATTGGCAATCAAACAGCCAGCCGGCACTTGCGCAAATATTGGTACAGAGAATCTGCGTTAATACCCACTCGAATAAAAAGATAAAAACCCTTAAATTATTGAGTTTCGCACAGCGGCGCGCGGCGCTCCGTTGATCAAACAGTCGAACAAGTTATGTACGCAGCTATTTGTTTTCTGTCACTAAATTGTTTACATGTTAGTCATGAACTAAACTGCTCCCTTAAGCACCTAATTTGTTTAGTCTGCTATCGGAAAATTTACTAGTTTTGTTTGGAAATGGATTAAAGCGTTTGTCATTGACGAGGTGCCAAAATACTACATCGTACTTACATGACACAACAAGCACAATCAAGACATCATCTAAATGAATAGTAATTATGTAGGGTTTGTTTATTACGTGTTCATACTAAACCGCTTATCTGATTGCCATGAAAGTTTAATAACATAAGTGTTAGCTGGGGTTTTATGAAAATATATTACAAAATGTTTCATAAAATTTTGCTGTACAAAATGGCTGTGATGTCTTGGCTACTCACTGCACTCGAGCAATTTTGCGGTGCATAGTGTTTTAATTAAACTGACGATAGCAATAATATTTGCACATTAATCGAAAATAAACATTTCAACGAGACGAGATGCTTTTGCGAAATTCAATGCATTATTCGTATATTAAAAATTTGCTTCGTAAATTTGGGCAACGTTTGCGTCGCTCCCATTAAAGAGCACTTATTGAACGAACGTCCTCTGACAGGTGGTAACGATTTTGATTTATTTAATTCGTTACCTCGTGGGGAGAATATTAAATTTGTCAATTGTGAACGCAACGCACCGAGTAAAATTTTCAGCGTGGCTTAGGGCTACTGTTTGGAAAATTGTAAAATAAGTATTTTACTGCTGTAGAAAGTTATGTAATTTTAATTTTGATCATATAAATGTAAGACATGAACTAGAAGAGCATATGACTATACCCTCTCAATGATCTCTCTCTCTCTCTTTCTCTCTCTCTCTCTCTCTCTCTCTCTCTCTGTATTAACAATAGTTTTAATTAAAAAATATGTAAGGGTTAATGTAGAAGATGGAATATAAACGCAACGTATAATGTCCACTATAAAAACAAGAATTACACACACAAACAAAGATAAAACCACTTGATTTCTTTTCATATCATAGTTCTCTAAATAAAAACTGTCGACCGACGTCGTAATAATAATTTTTACAACTTTGTATAACAATAATATTATATACAGAGCTTCATACAACAACGTACATTCGTTACGAATATAATCTCTTCTGGCAGAGTAACAAAAAGAGATTGGGTTTTAATCCTACCGGAATATCTCCGAAATCCCCAACAAAGGCGGCTAATATTTTGCTGAAAATACATATTTGATGTGCCTACCAACATACTTATTACTGATTGATTTACGGAATGGGCGTTTGGTCTATTCTATACATCTGTTGTTCCAGCGTTGTTTTATTTCTTTACATGTCTGCGCGCTGCGTTCCAAAACGCGTGAAAAATTTAACGAATGTCACTGTGATAAATTGTAGATGAGACTTCAAGCAGAAATAACGTATCAACGATTTATCACACCAACATTTATATCATTAGGCATATTATACAAGTAATTTTTTTTCTGAAAAATGCTATTAGCCCGCGCAAATCGTAAAAGTCAAAAACGTAAAATATTAGTTTTTCGTTGTAACGGCTTAGGGTATTATCTAATGCGAACAATACGAAAAGCATGCAAGCAATCTTCAAGCATTCTTTTTTATAATCTTTTGAGCGATACGAAGATATCATTAAGCAGTTCTCTCGACAATAAATTAATGTCGTGGTGTCAAAATAAACCATAATCCCCAACACACGACTTTCTATACATTCCGACATTTGAGCACAAACACAAAACGGATAAGTGTAACCTTTCAAAATGACATTTAAGTGGAATCCGTTTGGTGTGCGTGACAAGTACGTATACGAATAATACATTCGTCAAATTAATGAAAAAGGGGAGATAACTGGCAAGTACAATAAGCGTTTTTACAAAACCGTTTCGTTTTATGATTACCAAAGGAATCGGTAGCATCTAATTTAATATTAAAAAGCTATTTGTATTAAATGAATGTTAGCGTGAACCGTCGGGAGCGGGACTCGTGGGCTATGACGTGACCACACGTGTCGCCACCGATAAAGCTTGCTAATTGAACGTAACATAACCGGCCATAATCGCGTGTAATGGCTATGTTTTGTCATTTACGATTGGCTAATTAAAGTTCTTTGAATTTTAACACACTTTTTATCGTACTACACTCGTTTGCGCGAGCTTTTATAATAACAGCCGCATGACATGAGACTTGCGTTTTATTTATAGTCGCGCTCTAAGTCGAATAAAAATAGGGATGTCGAACATTACAAATTGTATTATTTTATTTGGTGTGCGTGACAGCCAAGGCGTCCTAGTTGAATTTATTATTTGATCGATAGAAGATACGTTCAATACGTACAACCTCGCCCTTACTTGGCCAGGTTTGTGGAAATAAGCACAGTTTGTTATTTCACTTATTTAAATCTGTACAGGCACGACTGCGGACTATATTGGTTCTTACATATTTTGGGTCAGACGACTGCGGTAAAAAAAGGTAACGAATATTATGTATGTTGTCGATATTTTTTTAGGAAAATATGCTTAATTTTTTGTGGGAATACTGAGAAGTACGTTATTCGTTCAGGGTGCGTATCTTAGGTAGATGTATATGTTAAACTTCATACTCAACACATAGAATATCTGAAGATAGGTTAAATAAACAAACGCTGCTTTGTCCTAGCTGGTGTTACACGCACAAATCGCATATACAAACACTCTGGCTCCAAACAAATATTCGTGTACCACACAAATATTTATCCGGTTGCAGGAATCCAACCTAGAACTGAACACTAGCAGATGCACCGTTGCTACAAGAATTTGGAGCACCAATCTTTGCCTCGGTACTTTAAGGATTATTTCAAGAGATAGAAACAAACCCCGTAAATACCCAAAACTATAGCTTTAAAACACAATAAAACTGTCAAACATGATTATCGAACCGAGAGCGTACATTTTGAAACTATACTTGTACCCTCTATGCCAAAAGGGAACATTATTAATTAAATAAATATTAATATAAACACAACATAGCATCACGCCTGTATCTCCGACGAGTTAGACAGAAATGTGCTATTGTGCCCACATTTCTCCATCAACTGGGCGCAGTTCCAAGCTCCGTGCTGCCGAGAATTTCCATAGAGAAAAACCCAATAACACTTTACCCGACCCGGGAATCGAAGGACCTCATGCTCAGCAATCGCGACCACTAGACCAATGAGGCACTTAAATATTATTCCAGTAAATAATTTTAAACGTACATCGTAAAAAGTTTTAAGCTCTGTTCATATATTTATAGTACCGAGAACTAATGCCCGTACTAACGGGTAGCCTTAATGCTCCTAAATGTTAGTTGCACCAACTTGCAGTGTTGACAAGATTTATTATTGTTTTAATTACCACAGTTAACTGTGACAATGGCCACTTCAGATACTAAATGGTTTATGTGAACGTCAGTTAAGGAGAGCAGATAAACTAATTTATAATCGCACATATTTCTGTACATGAGCGGGATAAACAGTCAACCTTTAAACTGTTTCGGACTATTCAAATTTAAGTGTCCAGTACCGCTATCACGAGTTTTCTTAGTATTTACTATCAAAGTAAAGTAAATTTTCATAATAGCGATTTTAGTTCTTAACTTGGTTACATTAGGGACTAGAGTCGCTTGTGACATCTAGTCATAGTAAAGAATTGATTTACTATTTACTATTTTATAGAGATGTCATGTCATGTCATCGCTATCATGAAAATTTACTTTACTTTGATAGTAAATAGTAAGAAAACTCATGATAGCTGTACAGTTTCCTAGGTCCTAGCTCGTATGATGTAACAAGAAAGCCCCACCATATTTGCTTATATCGTCCTTGAAGTATGATGGCCTCGTCAGCAGCACTGCGCTCTCTGTTTACTCTTAAATCTAATCACGAAATCCCAGAAACTATATACATACCTACCTAGCCCATAAACGAGCAATTTGATGGGTAGGTTTCTTATAGTGTATATTAGCTAAAGGTTTTCCCTACGCAGATGCAGTTGCGAAAACGGCTGCTTTAGGTAGCTGTCTATAAATTATAAACATAACGTACATATAACTTATTATATGCGCTAGTCTTACAATTATAAGAGATTCTAGACTTCAATGTAACATAAACTCGACTGCTAAGCGTGAGGTCCTGGGTTCGATTCCCGGTTCGGGTCGGGAGTGTTATTGGGTTTTTCTGTGTGGAAATTCTCAGTAGCAGCATGGAATCTGAAACTGTGCCCGGTAGATGGCAATAAGCTCACCCCCTATTACATGGGACTCAATAACGGCATCGGCGAAATGTGGGTGTACAATGACACACCTCTGCCTAACCCCTCAGGGAATACAGGCGTGATGCTATGTTATGTTATGTAATATAGAGATATTACATTGAAATCTAGAATCTCATATAATTTCAACTTTGAGAGATCACAGAGTTGAGGCCTACACAAATTTGCTGATGATGAAGCAGCTAGAAATAAAAGTACTTTTCTGACGTCACCACATACCATTTTCTTTGTTGAAAGAAATTTTGAGGTAAACTGGATAGTACAGGTTGATTCTTTTAGAATTAGTAAATCATTAGCAAATAATTAGATACTGCTAAATTTTCTTTTTTAACTTCTTTTTGGTTTAGTTTAGTCGCAAGCGCGACTGCTGAACGTGAGGTTCTGGTTTCGATTCCCGGGTCGAGCAAAGTGTTATTCGGTTTTTCTGTGTGGAAATTCTCAGTAGCAGCACGGAGTCTGGAACTGTGCCCAGTAGATGGCAATAGGCTCACCCCCTATTACATTGGAAATAATAACAGCAGGGATAAAATGTGGGTGCACAATAGTACACCTCTGGCTAAGCCTTCGGTGATACGGGCGTGATGCTGTTTATATGAAGCTTAATTTGCTGAATGAGGTGAACGCTTGACATCTTGATCTTTAAGATGTCGCAACTAAAAGATTACAATTAAAAACAGTTTCACTCGTAAAAACGTTACAAAAGATATGATAAGTAAAAATTGATAGACTTAATAGCTTTGTAAACAATAATTATTTAAAATGTCTCTTATTATTGTTTGTAAATATTCCGTGATTATGAACGTGGAATATCTTTCAAGCTTCAACATCCGTCTTTTGTAGAGATAGCATTCTGATAAAGCTAAACGAGCGATCTCTTTTTTATAATATAAACTCTTTTTTTATTTTTTTATCTTTTAAAAAACGTTGCCTCACTGCCCACACTAGGAATAATTCCTGTATCGTGGGTGCGTTTACAAACACAAATGTTCACATGGACATACACCCAGACCCGAAACAACTATCTGTAGATCATACAAATATTTGTTCCGTGCGGGAATCGAACCCGCGACACGTGGCGCAGTAGTGGATCGCTCAACCACTGCGCCAACCGTGTCGTCGGTTCCGGTGTGCTCTGAATTTTCTGACCGAAAGACTCAATGAAACTTCACCTGGGCATCGAACCCTGGACCTCAGCCCGAGCAGACACGCTTGCTACCACTACCCAAAGAAGGACTAGAAATTAAGCTTTTAAAACTACTTGTTAACTTTGTATAGATCGTGTGCCTAATTAATAAGTTTAATAATAATAAGTTTATTTAATAATTTAACTAATAATTATACAGGCTTACGAAGTGGTAGCCAAGTGGTGCTTACGTTTACTCATTATTTCCAGATTTAATTACTAGATATCTTGTCGTAGAGATCTTTAAAGCCAATGAACAGTTCAAAATAGCATCACGCCTGTACCCGACGGGTGAAGTAGAGATGTACATTTTGTAAACCCACATTTAACCAATGCCGTTATTAAGTCTTATGTAGTAGCTACCTTATGGCCATCTCACTCCAGACCAGGCCACAATTCCAAACTCCAGGCTACTGAGAATTCCAGAAAATACCAATAACATTTTGCCCGACATGAGCTTAAATTTTTTAATTGAACCCTTGACCTCATTCTCAGCAGCCGCGCATACGACCATTAAACCAATGAGGCAATTCAAAATAATAAGCTTTTTAATATTGATAAATATTGATAGACCCGGGTACGTCTAGACCCGGGTACGTCTTAAAACTGCGGCCAGACACCGGAGGACGGGCAGCAGCGTCCTCTCACTAATCGGTGAGCCACTGCGATCCCCAAGCCGCCTGCCAAGCGTGGGGATTATGGCAAACCCCCCCTTGGGGGAGGCTTTCGTTCAGCAGTGGACGTCTTCTGGTTGATGATGATATTGATAAAGATTTTAATAATACATCAAAATTCATGTAGCTTTTGCTAATACATGGCCGTACATTTTTGAAGGACCCATGTGATCAGTATAAGTCCTTTTAAGGCGTCCATTATCGACACTTCCATTTACATCCGCGCTATAAATCCTTTCAATTAATTGGCTCTCATTCATCCTCTCCATATTTAATCATAATTATGAGTTTTACATTACCAATAATTTCTTTTAACCCTTCCAAGTAACTTTAATGTGCTTGTGATATACTCGTAGATAGAAATGGGTCGACGGCACGGTCCACGCAATCCACGTCCACGTCCACGCTGAGATATCTACCGTTGCGCTACGTGTCGCGGGTTCGATTCCCGCACAGAACAAATTTTTGTATGATCTACAGATAGTACGTGAATATATGTGTTTGTAAACGAACCCACGATACAGGAATTAATGTTAGTGTGGGGCAACGTTAAAAAAAAAGAAAGAAGAAAGATGCTTGTTCTGAGTCTATTTGTTTGTGAAAGTGAAATGAGGAGTATTTGTGTTTATAAAGGCCCTCGCAATACAGAAAGTAACTACTCATACAGTGTGTAATGGTAAAAAAAAATGGGCAACAAAATCATCAAACTCACAAACTTTCATACCCAATCGACTGTATTTTACCTTGATCATTGGGCTATTCCTTCTCGTTAATATAATAACATTGTGTACCCTGTATTGACTGAGAAAGCCGAACACACTGAAGATCATCATCATCATCATCCACAAAATTGTAAGTCAAGTTGGAACGTGATAGGCTTTTAAGTCGGAGATGTAGGCCCGTCGGGCATACGCATATCGCTAAACTATCGCCGGCTGTCACTCTTATTGGCAATTTGAAAGAGAGCCACTTTCCTACAGATAGGACGAGCGCACACCGAGTACAGGCGCATTGTTGTCTGCACTCAATACCGCACAAAGATCCCCCACCTTTATCATAAAAGATACACCGGATATTAAAAAAGGACAGCTAACTCAAAAAAATTGAATACATGAATTGAATACGCATTTCGCTTAAACTCCATATGTTTGAATATAAATCTGAAGTAAAAATGGGTTACAGACCCATTCTTTTTTCGCGTGTGGTAAGAGGCTATAGGCAAGAATTATGTCAGGGTAGTCCACTTAAACTCTTCAACCAGTTTCTGGAAGAAACTCGGTATATTTAAAGGTGAAGGTGAGGAACTTGCTCTACAAATAACATGAAATATGTCGTGCATCCTCTTATGTGCCATATACTTAAGCAACACCGACTGCGAAAGCTCTTGGATGAAGAAGAAGAATTATAGAACGTAATATAAAATTTAGATTCACAGATAAGCAGACTTTTGAAACATGGAACCGACATTCTACAGATATCTCTCTATTGCGAGTGAATTTTGTTCTATCAATAGACTGGAACGATATGACCAAAGAAAAACTTTTATAGATTGTTATGCAATTATCTACATTAAAAAACCTTACTTTAGTACGTATCAATTTGCTATATAAGAAAGATATTCCGATATTCTAATTGTTAGTTTATTTCATATTCATAACGCAAGAAACTTTACCACAAAACTCAACAACAACTATATAACTAAATAATCATACGTTTTCTTCGTCTTTATATTAAGAAATCGAGAGTTTGAATTCGTTGAACAATTTTATTGACCCGTACGACGAACATAAATACTAAACCCGGCTGTAAATCCAAATATAAATCTAAATATCTCCTCATTAATGATTTTGACCTTAATCTCTTGCCTATCTTTTATATCTTCATTGTATCTCCTCTTATAATGGGCGATAACAAAATACAGAATTCCGAACACTTCAGAACACAGATTATATTATAATTTGAAGAAAATTGAAAGCTGTTTTGTTTTACTAAATCAATCAAAAGTGTACAAGTTGAAGCGAAGTTGAGGATCAGGGTTGACCCGGCGTCATTAATGGAAGGGATAAGTCTCTTAATTAATGCAGGTGCGCCCCGAGCTGTGTCAGCCCTACCCCGGTGACCCGCGCGGTCACACTGAAGTATCATTTTTATAGTTATAGACTTGCTCCAATCTCTTTTAATATAAAGAGCATTACATTATGCGAACCTCTTCTCTTTTTGCACTGCTTGCGTATACGTATACTAATATGAAGGGATAAGTTTAACTTATTTGTTTATATTTACTGACACCGTCGAATTAACAACTCTATGTGATTTTTTGTTGATTTTCGTAATAAGCTGCGTATTAATCACGACAGTGATTTCACAACGTTTCGTGTGTCACACGGCTCCTCAAATAGTTGGATCAATAGATCTGCCAACATTCACGTCAATCATTTATAGTAACAACAAGTAGGTACACTGTACCATTTGGCTCTGTTGATCTACAACGCACTTGTCAATTTGACAGTGCAGCTCATTCTGACATGACCTAAATTGCATCGAGTCCATCCAATTTATAGATCCTGAACATATTATATACTATTTCATGAAAACTCAAATTACAACAGTGTTAAGCCATAAAATATAACGTAAATATTGAGCACACGTCTCGTTTAAAGTGGGTTTTCCAAACTTCACTCGTAAAATTTGCCAAACGGGATCTTAATTTTAACTGGTAGGTGATTTATGAATAATTAAAAGTGATGAAACAACCTAAGTTTCTACAGTTTGCGTTTCTATGCACTGAGTCATACGTTCTTGATGCCGTAAAATTCAAATATGTGCGTAAATGGTATTTTATGAAAGCACTTAATAAACACGTAACGAAGGCAAAAGCTTGAATTATACGAGTAAGTTGAAGCCGAGACGAATTCAAGTCCGGAGCAAAATCAAAACATTTTATATGTATAAGAAATATCAGTCTGAAATAGTATGTCTATTTTTTCTAAGACATATTAGAGATATTTCTCGGTGACTTATAAAGTAATATAGAGAATCCTTACTCCTTTACATTTGATTTACGCGCTCTCTGAAGGTAAACATCACCAAAATGTACAAGTGTAGGTACAAAAGAATATGTAGCTTTATAATATGAATTCTGCATGAATAGGTACGCGTGTGGGATAAGCCATAAAGTTTGTTGGAGTCAGGAAAAATTCCCGAAACTAGTACCGTGTGGGGGTAAAATTCATAACGCGCTTAGCAGTTCGGCTCACCTGTCTCGTTAAACTTCGGAATTTTTAAATTAAATTCTGAATACCGCCGACTCAACAAAGTTGCGAATTCTTAAAATTCGGTATCGTAATTAATCTTTCGGTTTAATAAACAGATCTGGAGGCGGACAAAGAAAGCGGAGTGGTTTATTCCTTATTAATGGTGGGGATGGCGCTAAATCTTGTAATTAATGCAGGTGCTCGCGTCTGAGCAAACTTACCGAGAGGATCTTCGGCAATTATCGGAAACTCGCTTTCTGTTACACGTTACGCGGAAATTATTATGCTATATTAATTCCGCTAAAAGCTTTTCGGGGGGTTTTAAACGACGTTCAAGAATGTAATTGTTCAATTGAAGAGCGGCTTATAACTTTATGGCGTAAGTGGCACTCAGGATTGTTTACGACCTTTCGCTGCCATTAAAGAGGTCAGCGAACTATTAATTGGTAAGTACCTATTTCGCTATAATGACTTATTACGACTCAGGGTGATAAGGCTAGTAATTTAATCAGAACAAGATTACAAATCTCCATCAATAGTAAAACTTAAAGTACCTTGAAATTAATTATTTTTGTTGACTCTATTCAGTTGATAATATTTACCACCGTATTTGGTGGATATCTCTGCTTATCTACGCCTTCAAAACTATTGATAGCCATCATAAAACTAGTATCTATCTAACACATTTTATAATTCCAACGTCTGTGATAAGTATCATACATGTTCATAGTTCAGTAATGCTCATCAGCGTCTATTTCCACCAGCCTCGTTACAGTATTGTGTCAGATATTACAATACGTATTGAAGTGACGTCACAAAACAGCTGATCGACTAGTCCCGCTGCATAAAGCGCGACCAATGTACAGAGCAACTGTAAACAGAAAATGTAAATGTCCATGCTTTTTGACTGTTACATCCGTCTGCTAGCGACGTCAGCAAGGTACGACACTAAACGCACTTCTGGAGTGTGTTATTGATTTTCACCGCCCGATGGGCGGGGCCAATTCTGTGCGAAAGGGATCACGCGATTGCCTCCTCATTAAATCAGAAGAGGAGCATCAGTTTCACTCTGTACAGTTTCTAATTAAGGACGTACCCATTAAACAACTATTTAAAATAGGTAGAGCCTAGTGGAAAAACATTTTCGCGAAAATTATGGATGTCGAAGTAACGTCGTAGTAAGTTCAAATATATCATTTTAATCTTCTTATATGGGATGCTATTTGTTAAGTGAAATTACAGTAAACTTTATAATATATGACTCAGGAAGATATTCCAAAACCTTTGCGTGTTTTAAATAGGTTTTACGTCGCGCGTCGAGATGACGTAGTGAAAATTCTTCAAATCACTGAAGCCGGGTATTTTTCCAATAGGGTAGAAAAAGCAAGGGTATCACACCTCATTTCTAGGAAGGTTCGTTAGTAACGCAAAGGACATGTCAACAGCTAGATAGTACTCAAAGAGTCTCTACCCAAAATCATACATTATTTCACGTGAAAATTCAGGGAAACGCGTTTAATTATGTTTTAGTACTAACTGTGTTAACGTTGATTTAATATGAGATACGATATACGGGTGCGTGAATAGAACATTGTACTTATAAACTTAAAAAATTTCTAATTCAAGTTTCATGTCTGTGTCAGTTTTTTAAAGTGATATAAATCTTAAATCTATGAATAAAAAGTGCATAGGCTAGTAAACACTTCACAATAAGTTCGCCGTTCGAATATCAAAGTACGACAAAATAAAGACAACACTTTATAAAACTATATCGGAACAAATCAAGTTTAATATCGAAAATCTTATCGAATCTCGTCGCTACGTGACGTAGTAACACTTATAACAGAGCTAACGATAACATAATAAAAATGGTACACACTTGGAACATACAACGAGAGGCGAAAATTGTCTCGTCCCGGTGACATTTCTCTGAGTTCATGGGGTCAGGGTTGGGACGCACCGTAATCGTGACGCGGCTCAATGTTCGTGTCCTGAATAACAATACTACACGTTTAGAATCCCGACTTCGAATCTGCATAACAATATGTACAAACAACTCGATCCGATTTTCTGGTCCAGTGTAAGATTAAACGCGACTTTTGTACCGTATATTCCTCGTTCAAATATTTTTCAGGTATTCATAGGTTATTTTGAAGCTTGCTGGTTTGATTTAATTCATTCATTAAAATCAAATGCTTTTGACATGTGTCTAAGCCAGTCATTATGATGCGTAAACAGAGAAACCAAAGGTTTATTAGTTTCACTGTCTACGTTATAATGTCAGCCACACGGTCATACCACAACTAATAAAATTTAAAGAGAAAAAAACATTTTGAAAGCGAAATTCAAGTCTATAATTTTGTAGTAACGAGATATAAAATAGGTAAGTATAACATGATAGCGCTACATTTATCGAAAATCGAAATAGAATTTCTTCAAAGCATTTTATTGAATATGAAGTCAATAACCCCTATTGACGTCCGTACTATCAACATTCTCTAGTGGCACGTGCTGTTTTGTAGTATTCTGGTATATTGTATGAATATTTATGAACAAATAGTCATACAAAAAATATGGCTAATATCAAAGTCTCACTCCTCTCGTAATGAATTGTAAGGCAGTTAAACATCCAAACATTTCAAGGTTTCCTTTTTTCTTCAATTTACTCCAAACAAGCGTCAAATACTTAAAAAGTTTTGAAATTTAATACGACAACAAAGGTGGTGCTTTGAACATGTGTTATTTTAATACCATGGCAACTTCGTATAGAATTAGATGACATTTTGATTGAAACATAGACAACACTCGGTACGAGGTTGGCAACACGTCTCGATACATCTTTGAGAATTTGAACTTTGTCGGTCTGCTAATGTAAGGACATTCTTCGATATAATCAAGTCTGCAATATATTGCAGTGTGCAATTACGCATTTTACGCTGACAAACTTTTTGATAAGATTTATTAAGCACTTATATCGGCATTTTTTCGTAAGAAAGCAACTACAACAGACACTATTTTCGATTTTTCAGGTGAATCAGTAACAGGTGCGACTGAGAATAAATTCTATTACATCGGGTGGCCATTATATCTGCTGCCCCCCTTTGTCCGGTGATTGCCGAACCTTAACCACTTTCAATTAGGTCTCAGTTGAACAATGGCTATTCGAAAGTGGGAAAAAGTAAAAAGGCGGCCTAACCCGGCACAATCAAGACTCTCAAGTGCAGAAACATAAATGAAACCATTAATTATCCGCGAACCCAGTTATTCTTCCCTCCTGCCCTCCTCTGCCCGCACTCCATTCCGCTTTTATATTTTTCTCTTTCCCGTTAATTTGTCCAAAGTTAATTGAAGGGATATTTCAGTGAGGGACGACGTAAATAGCTCAAGTTGAAACAATCCAGCAGTGAGTTTTCAGAGCTGCATAACAAGATGATCTCAAATTATGCCTCACCCCAATTTTGTTCGCGACTCTGGTAAAAGAAAATTCTAATTTCTTCCGCAATGTTTTTCAGTCTGTGACTAGTGGCTATCGAAGTGTGGTGTTATTAATCATTTCTTTGGGATTGCACGTCGCAATCCGTTTTAATGCGGTTGTAAACACGTCGTGTAACGAGTGGGGGTTTAATTAAACCTTTGTAAGGCGCGTTTAGCTCGTACATTTTTCACGTGAGAGCTAAAAGGGTCGCGGCGCGTCACCTAGTGAAGCGAATAACTGGAAGGATTGACGGCACGCCCGCCGTCGCTGCATTGTTTACCAAAACAATGGGCGACCTCTGCGGAGTCATTAACCTACCTCCGATGTCAGCGCAGCGCACCGAGTTTGCCGTCGTGCGGAATCTTAACTCGGCTTTAATCCTAAAACTGAATATTAAATATGCTCCGTAAAACATAGTCGTAAATTAATGCCGCAGTAATGTTATCGTAGCATCTGTTATTGCGACGTTTTGTGGAAACAATTGATTATTTTGGTATTATAAAAACATTACATAATGACTGTGTTTTATCTTGAGTGCTAGTACTAATTACGATCAAATAGGTTTATTAATTTACTACACTCTAACGCGTTACCTACTCGATGTAAAATACTTTGTTTAAACCTAGATTCCAATCATGATTATTAGAACAAAGTCAATAGGGGTATTATTGGTACCACAACAGGGTTTCAGTGCTGAGGTGGAACGTGTCAGGAAACGTGCCTAGCCTAGCACGTGCCCACATGAAGGTATATCTGTCACAATGTATTCCTATAAATGCCACTAAATACCTATTGTGCCAGCTGATGTTTGAATAAATTGAGACCACACGCAACTTGGTAACGATAGGTGGACTGTGACGTCATATTACTGCGATTTGAAGGTCTAATTTGATACGCAATGATGTAGTGGTAAAGATAAACATTACAGTATAATTTATTATGCAATAAACTCGTGTTAAGTTACGATGTCATGCCTATTGTCTTTCAATGTCATCTGAAAACAATTGCCTTGGAGTCAAATGCAATTTTAATAGCTGAAATTCTCTGCCATATTCATTCTCATGCAAATTCTGTGTCATATGTTTTTAGGAAGTACATATTATATTTCTGTCATAAACACAATAATATACTAGGAATTTAAGTAAAGTAACCGTTACTGGCAAGTTTGAGTTACAATGTAAATGTCGAAACAATGTCAGCATATTTAAAACTGTCATAGTTTTTTATGAGATTCTTATTATTTGCGCTTGATTGACGGTCTGTCTGACTCCGAAGTTTCCAGAAAATGTATTTTGTTGCCTCATTTTTCTGATGTGGTTCCGTACATTCTCTCGCAATAACAACAGTAATGGATTCAAGGAAAGTTTCAAATTCTATCAATAGTTTTGTCGACGCATTAAATAAAAGTTATTTAAATCACTTTTTAAAAGCTGTTGATTTTATGCGAGAATAATGTTGTTAAAGCTATTAAATGTAAAATGGTTGGACGTTTGGCATCATGACATGCAATGCAACGTGTACTGTAGCGGAATATTGGCAACACATGACGTAATATGACATTGTTTGTTTCAGTGCCCAGCCAGTTGACTGGTGCGTCCTGCTGACAGCGGACACAACAATGAGGAGATTGGTGTCACGCGACCGGCCGACCAGCGCCGTCCGCCGGATGACGTCACGTGGTCCGCCACATCCGACGTTATCATCACCTGGAGGTACCTACATGAAACCCGACGCATCAATTGTGTTAGAGTTTTCAATTACAATGTTGCCAAAAAGTGAATGAAAACTAGCAGATGCGGGTCATATTATGAAAAAAATAGTTTGAATGATTAATTTGTGATATACTACCAGAAAGATGAGCGAGGATTGTTATCCACGCGTAGGTAGATAGGATATCGGCGTCGAGGTAGACCAAGAAAACAAATGCACGAAGATCTGAACGTATTTCAGAAAAAAATGGCCGGAGAAGACAATGAAAAAAGAACAGACGTGGGGATATTTGACATAATTGAACAGTGCGACACAAAACCTTAAATAAATAAAATTGAAGAAACACTTGCATTGTATGTTTATGAAAATCTATTTTTCATAAACATACCTAAACAGATATCAAGATTGTCTTAATCTTTAAGTAACTGCGTGAACCAGTACATCATACAGTTAAGATTGTTTACAAGACATACTGGCTATTCAAGTGAAGCTGCATAAATTTTACGGCAGACATCTCAACTAAATGGCGGCGATCATAAAGTGAGTAAATAAAAAAGAAAGAGACAGTAAATGTTTACGAATCCCGTTTTCATCTCACACTTTACAATAACGTTTTTAAGTACCTTTGCAACAGAATTCAATCTTCATTTCAACACTTTTATGGATATTTTTTTCGTTTTCTTGAGAAACAACAGAAATATAATTGTTTTTCTATCATACACCACTCGGTGTGGTTTGATTCTTAAGTCAAGTTATATAATTATGTTTAACTAGTTCCCGCCCGCGGCTTCGCCAGCGTGGATTACGAATCCGTGCATTTTTCCCGGGATAAAAAGTAGCCTATGTGCTATTCCAGACTATAATATATCTTTGTGCCTGTGTATAATATAAATTTCATCCAGATCCGTTCAGCCGTTCTAGCGTGAAAGAGTAACAAAGATCCATCCATCCATCCTCACAAACTTTCACATTTATAATATTAGTAGGATTACATTTGATATATTCAAATTAAACTAAGTATTTTTTTTTAATAATCATCAATATTTTGTTAAAATATTTCTATCGCGAATTGGATATTAACGATGAAGGAAAAATATCGTGAGGAAACTTGCAAACTTCCGCGGCGTCCATATAGTTCTCACTTGTGTGTTTTCTACCGCACTAAGGCGAGCGTGGTGGACTAAAGCATTAACCCTTCTTATCCTGAAAAGACCCCTGTGCTCAGGACTTTAGTGACTTAGTAGACTTAGTAGTGGGCTGATATCAGTGCTGTCATTTTTATTTTTATTAATATTTCTGTTCGAATCCTCAATAATGTCCAGACATCCAAACCCAGAACTAAATCTATCTATAGAAATAATCAATACGAAACTAAATACTTCAAGAAATACAATAGTACAAGGTATAGTCGCGGCCATAACAAATTCTAATAGTTTCGCTTCATAATTGTATCCTTTGTTCAGACCCATTATTTCTCTGTTCTCAAACAAAAGTGAATTTCTTGCACGAAAAGACTACTAAGAAATAAAAGTATTTACGAGGACTTTTGTCTGTATGGTAGCGATACCGTTAATCCCACACTACACAGTACTTTTACGCTTCTTTGAATTACGATGTTAGTTTTACACCACTAACTTTTTAATGTCGTTGATGGCTTACAGTGCAGCTGATGGTAAGCAGTCAAATAAGACATTGACGACTGTCGGAAATAACAATCGTAACCTTGTATATTCTTGACAAGTCTTTTTATATTTAAAGATGTATAAATAGCTGAACTAGGCAAATCATTCGGTAATGCAGGAAGTTTAATACAAATTATATATTTTGTTTTGTTGTGAATTTTGAAAATAGAATTTTAGCACTATTATCTGTAGCTAAAACAAAACACCAACGCCTATGTGGATTGCTCAGCAGTAGTTCACACTTTTCAATACTAACAATTCCTCCTTTCATTTCAATTTTACTAAATTTTAACTGTTAATGTTCATTCATTTGTTTTCGTAACAGACAATTTTCCATTCGATTTGGTTCCAGAAATACGTATCGGTTCATGCAGTTACACGCTTCGATATCTTTCTGATTGTCTGTCCATAGTTTTACCTTCTTTTTATTTTTATTTTATTTTATTTTATCCATAAGTGGAGATTGGATTAGTTTGTATCGCTGCGTTCTGTAGAAAATTCATTTTATTTTAATACTAAGAGACAGAAATGTCAATGAATATTTTCTTTTGAAACCGAAATCTCTAAATAAGTAATTGTTATTATTACTTGATATGTCTTCAAATAATCAATGTCCTTAAAGAGCCTCTATGGCAGAGAATGTATGATCATAAGTAGGCACCCAACCTGTTCTTTTTTATGAATATTTTTGAGTCGCTGCTAAGGTCACTTACGGGAAGAAATTATCTACCCTATTTAAGCCAAAGATCGAGTAAACTAAATCAATTTTCATTTGAAGCCTCAATCAAACCATCAAAGAGCAAATTGCATTACATCACAACACAACTAAATGCAGTTACAATATGTACCTACTGCAAAAACTAATTTGAGAAAACCTTCAAATAATAGGGTCGTTCATTACTCGAACAATGTGTCGCGACTGTACAGACATTGCATATGAGCGTTGCGTCATACGAGTACAGTTGAAGGCAGTTGCACTTAGGCATCTAGTCTACTGCATAGCGATAGATGTGTGTTCTAGGTTTTATAGCTAGCCGAATGAAGAAGAAATAATGATCGCAGACGCACAACCATTTTTGTTAAGTTATGAGATTTATTCTTATGACAAAACTACTTGACCCGACAGACGTTGTCCTATCTTCCTGATTTTGAATTCATACAAAAATTCCATAGAAAAAAGCACTTTAAGTTTTTTCCTGATTTTTCCAGTTTTCTGAGCAACTCTTCAATTTTTTCCCTAATAACTTTATTCGGACTTTTTCGAACATTTTCAAATAAAAATTAACCAAATCACTCCAGCCGTTCTTAAGTGATGAGCTTTCCAACGAACAGCATTTCATTTTTATTTATATAGATTGTGTCATAAACTTACTTATAAGCACTATAAGCAGTGCTTATAAGTACACATCACTATAGTCATAATGCACAATAACATTAGAAATAACGGAACCACTTTTCACTATATTATATTATAATTTTCACATTATTTGTGCCTAATAACTAAATCTAAACAAGACAATATACAACCTCTCTTTAAAACAAATATCACCTGATATTTTAAAGAGCAACTCTCTGTGCAACTTGTCAATTAGAGGATCCGAGTCATTTAAATCATTTTAATGTTCCTGATTAACTGTTTAGTGAGCAATTGAGCATGCGCGATACAAGCATGAACGGTGTGTCACCGCCAGACACGCCATCCAATATTAGTATGCGTCGTACTGCAATCGTTAATGATATTAGCGGTCGTATAGTGATTATTAATATTGTGGAAGAACGAGGTATAGTGTTCCTTCATTGAAAAGGGAGGATCCTCCGACCCGGCAAGGTAGTTAGTCTGGCGGGCTGAATCCCGACGGTTGATGTCGGACAATCGTATATGTGTTAGAATCAATGTCAACTCTCATAGTGCGATTCAGGATATTCTGTTGCCGCTTCACTCCAATAGATAGCGCTTTAGTTTTTGCTATGTTGCGACGATAGTCGCTACAAAATAATATGCTAAAAAATCTTGTAGAATTACGTTGTTTCTAACTGCCCTTCTAACGCTCTTTCAAATGAGCGACACTGCTGCAGCTGCAGTTGCCTCTGAGGTCGGCAGTAAGTCATGTGAAACAGCGCTTGGCTCTACTTCATTCTACTTTAATTAAGAACTCAGCTCTTATCGGTAGAGCAATCACCACTGCTCTCTATCCTGTGCCTTCGTTTTGACCTCTCGAAAAGACTTTACCGCTACTTTCTCATTCGCATTTGTAGAAAGCTTCGTCTAGCTAAAATTATTATTTATACCTGATCTATACATATCTCATCGACCTATATTCACATTATCGTGAAGGATCGCAAGTCTGTTATATCTACTTATAATATATATCACAAAGTATGTTTGCCTGTAGCTTAGCGTAGCTGTGTGCTACGCACCCAATTGGCATCGGGAAGGCCGTGTGTAGCTGCGCGCGTGTGCGTCGGCAGCCCAGGCAGCTTTGTGCCAGGACTTGGCACCAACGTCGATACGGACAATTTGGGACCAGGCCGAGCCACCTAACCCGTTATTGGATTGTCATAATTTAACATGGCGTGTACCTATAGGCTTTACTGCCAGGAACAACGAGGATAAACTTGATAGTTCGCACGCCAAACGTATTAATAGTTGTAACAAATGTTGCGAAAAAGTTTGGCAAAACAAATTCTAAACAAAATCTTTATAGCTGCAGACGAAAAGCAATGGTATATGTTGCTTTTGTGACTACTCTGTATCAAATTAATTCAAAAGTAACGACAAAAGTTACAAATATACGAAAATTGCATGAACCTTATCACTTATGAAAGATGTTTTAAGAGAATTGCAACAAATTAAATAAAAGAAAAAAAATACTTTCCCTATCCATTTTCCTTTTAAAGAGAATGGACGATCTATAATGCAATTCTAGTTGTGTTTAGAAATAGTACTACTCTTTTATGGGCTATCCTACCTATTAATGTCATTGCATTCACATGTATGGGCATCTATATTCGGACCAAACATTTGCAAGTGAAACAAATATTTGACCCAGTAACCCGCAACTCAAACAGGATCTTGGAGTTTCAGGAGTTGACATCAATCGGCAGCAACACATATGAAATTTATTTAAAAAAGATGAAGTTATCAGAGTAGGTTGTCATATGCCTTGCTCTTTTCTTGACGTGGCAATATAAGAATGAAATGGCTGTGGAGTCATTGTACTCAATATTGAGACACTTAACGGCGAGTATTCTTCTGTTGCATGACATTTCCTTATTGGCCTAAAACTGATCGATTGGACACAGAATTTTAATTGTTCCTGAGGGGCAATTCTAGCTGTATTAAAGATACTAAAATCTTGAATGTATCCGACCATAATTTGCATTTTAAGCGTTTAATGTAAAGATAATCTCAAAAAGGTACGCGACCAATATTCGTTATAACTTTCCGATATATCTCGGTTTCGACAAGGTCTCTAATCGTGCGAGAATAACCCCCCGGAACACACACAATAGCCCGTTTCTGACACACTTTTAACTCCATTGACGGACTGCCAAGAACTTAAAGCGCTCGTACTTAGATGAATAGGGAGATGGATGTCGAATTGTGTACAGCACGAAGAATTTTTATGGAGCTGTTCAGGCTCGTACCGAATGGCAACTCTACCACTAGCTTCAAGCGTTTGCCTACATTACAATACTAATGGAGCATTTAGACCACCGCTCGTATAAGACTACCAACGTAAACTCACCCATATCGTTTAAACGATGAAAATATACAATGCATAATAGATTTTGTGTGTTCACTACTTCGACAGAACTTAAGCAGAACATTTTAACACTTCAAAAGAAACAAACCTCTTATTCCAGATCACAAATCCTAGATAGGAAACCAGACATCCGTGGTGTCATCAATATCCTACTAGCGATTGCACGAGTCGTGGGAAACGCACGTACTGCATTATATGTGGACAATGCTGGCCGGTATAAAAAGATGCGGCTGACAATGCACGCTCTATGGAAAACCACCAACCATGGTGCGTTCACACGAGCGAGCCCAAATGATAGAAACGTAGGAAACTCGGTTAGCGATATTGAAAGACTTGATTTATTTGTAAAGGGTGTTGGTTTTCTCACAGTTTTGTAATGGTTGAGAAAATACTGGACAACTTAAAAGTACTTAAGGTTGTGGGAAGTGCTGTATATATGTAAATATATAACAGTTATATAATAGTTGTCTGCGACTGTACTTGCAATTTTCTTACAGAAAGACACACTAATACCAAAAATTGAAACCTGAAAATATCAAACGCACTCCGCGTAAACGAGAGATTTTACAAAATTCTTTGAATCTATTACAAGTTCACTTTTTTTAAAACTTATGTCCCGCTCTTTCTTTTTTCCTGTATCGTGCATAAACATACGTTTCACATCCATACACACGCAGACCCAAAAATCCTACCCGTATATATTAAAAATATTTATTCCGTGCGGTAATTGAAACCGCGACACGTAGCACAGAAAGCCAATCGCTAAAGCATATCGTCCTCTCTTCAAATCTTTCTATCTACCTTATACTTATATAACATTCAAAATACGGTTCCAAACATGGCAAATACATCAATACTGATCACGATGCTACCCAAACGACAGCAGGGGCTTGCAACTGAACCGGATTACGATAGCGATTAGCGAGTGTGTATTTACAGCGACATACAACACCATACAGCGACATACAAGTTACGTATATAGGCGTACACGTGTGCTGAACGTATTAACACGTTAGACGCTTATGACGGTTAAGTAATACCTCACGGACGCCAGTCACCGGCTGTCGAGAAGCGCCATGTCTACGCCCATTGACGTAATAAAATTATCATCGTCTAACCCATTTTCGGTAAACATCTCACCGGGGTTTTTTGGCCTTAGATACATATCCTTTCTGCTTGCAATGGCCGAAATAAATCGAGCTTTACCAAATATTACAATAATGAATTCGGCTTTGGCTAAACAAACTTGCATCTTCGAACGTAAATTTTGTTTCGGATGAAATCACGCCGAATACTTGGCTTAAGCAGTGCATGCATCGGTTACATCCACACTAAGGCCAAATAAAGAATAACACGAGCGTGTATGATAGCCGTATCTAAAGTGTCTGAAAGCTACACAAAATAAGAAATATAATATATATATATACTTATTATTTATGCGAGGTCAAAAGTCTTAATGCAAGGATTATTCTACTTTTACTGTATAACACCTGGATATTACAAAGAATGATCTATGCCTTTTAAATTGCCGGCGACAAGACCAACCAACTAGATCAAAGCCAGCAAAATCGAACCAAAGGCAAAAGGCTGTGATCATATGGACTTTCGGAATAATTTACCTTCGGGCACTAAGACCTACAAATTACTATACATGATGTCTCCGCAATCTGCCTCTGGCTACACGTAAGCTGTACGACCATTACCCAAGCCTAGATGGCCATTAATTTAATAGAGCGTTTTCTTTGCCACGACGATTAAACGACTACTGGAGTCGGCCGACTAATTCAACCCGGGGTTAGTGCGCTAACCGGCCATGAGCCACCGCTTACGCAGCTTAACTAACTACAGATTTATGCATCGGACCCTCTCCACAAACGGTTTCACACTATATTGCTATTGAAAGGATTAGATTTAAGTTTAAATTTTGTACCAAAGGACTTTACGTCATACGAACTTTAAGTCGTAATTATATATTATTTTGAAATTTAATTTCTAGCAAAGTTATTGCTGCAATAAACATTGATTGCATTTTCTTACTGCCTCATTGGTGAAGTCATTGCAAAAGCGGCTGAGCGTGAGGTCCTAAATTTGATCCCGGGGTCGAACAAAGTGCTATTGGGTTTTTCAATTAGAAACTTTTATTTAGCAGCTCGAAGTTATGTAATTTACAGCTGTTAGTGAAACATTTTCATAGCTATTCAGACATGTCTAAATACAAAACAAATTCACTCCAATGTCACGCTAAAGTTTAAATAATCAAAAAACAAATCCATCAAAAAGTTTTTAACTCTAAACGCGGAGTCAAACGCTTAAATATTGGAAATTAAAACGTCTACAAGAGGTGCGACCTTCGTTAGTTAGATAAAATATTCTCGCTTATGCTAAAGTGTTTATGTAAATGAAATAACTTGTCGCCTTAGCTCTTGATTACAAAGAGAACTTGGAGTAGTTTTGTTTACGGTTTAATCGTAGTTGCGTCTTGTTTTTCCGAGACTGTTTATTTAAAGCCAAACAGGTGCAAGTACCGTAAAAGGTGAACATTTTAGTACAGATTTCATACAAACTTACAACACTAAATTATTTATTGGATTTATTTAACATCACACAAGTTTCTCCGAAGGGCAAGACGGACGTGTACTGTTGTACATCCACATCTTGCCAGGGCAGTTATTAAAACCCATATATGGTGGCACCATTCCGAATTCCGGGTTGCTACTGACAATTTTCTAACGGAAGAACCACTAGTTCAGCAGCTGCGCTTGCGTCCTCTTGATCAATGAAGCAGTCATAATGGGATTCTATAGTTATTGTCATAGTAAAGAACGTCGTGGAAATGATCTCAGTATTAATTAGTTTGATCACAAATGATTTATATGGAAGAGCTCGTAGCTACGTGGCTACCGCGCAGATCGATCAATCTGCGAGGTTAAGCAGCGCTTGACGCGGTCAGTCCTTGGATGGGGGACCATTTTTCAAATATCCCCCTCCGTGCCTCGGCAAGCACGTTAAGCAGTTGGTCCCGGGTGTCATACGAAGACCTATGACAGTCGTTACGGGTGTCAGTAGCCCAAAAAGTATGACAACCAGTCTAAGCTTAGAGTATCAGTGCCTCCCAGTCATTGGGTGGCAGAGGTCAGTCATTCCGTGTAAAATACTGATATTCGGCCTCAACCGGTTAGATTGGAAGCCGACCCCAATGTAGTTGGAAAAAGGCTAGGCAGATGATGACAAATAATCTATATGCTAACAAATACAAATATACCTATACATATATAAAAAATAATTAATGACTTTCGGAAGACCTCGTAATTGGATTTTAAATTGCATGAAACATTACATCGTTATCTAGTAAATAAAAGTTTTTTGGAATAACTTAACAAAATAAAAATGCAAATCCATTTACATCGAGTTATTCATTCGGTTCATTGAATAGCGAATACGTAAAAAGTAAGTCCTTAATTCGGCCTGGTAATGAAATTAAAACTTGTAGGTAGAGTTGCAAGCCTCGATCCGCTTGTGGCGAACGAGATTAAGGGGTGAGACAGATCCGATTTCTACATTATCAATTTACAATTTCCCACCTAGACACTTGAACTAAGAACAAGGGGATAAAGTTTTTAATTTGTTTAGGTTGAAGAAAAACAGTTTGTTTGTTTGTATTTTCACGTTTTTAACTGGACGATAGGAATTTAAGACTAGAATGCAAATCTACACAATTAGCCATCCATACACTATTGTAAATGCGCAAGGACATAACTCTGTATGTTTGCTACCTCATCACGACTTAAATACTGAACCGATTGTATTGAAATTTTGCAAAGAGGTAGTCTGGAACCTGGATAAAACACTTATTAGATAATAAATACAAAATACATGGAGACAAAACAGCGGGCAACTGCTTATGTTTGTCTTTTTTTATCTAAAAAGGGGTGGCTATAGAATATATGTACAAAAAAATAGTTATAAATCAGGATAGATAAACAAAACTTCTTCAAAGATAGAATAGATAAGAATTAATGCAATTCGTTTTTTTTTTCTATGATTGCAACTTGTGCATGTTTCCACGGCCAATGACAATGAAAAATAGAAATATTAAACTTCAATAAATTATGTTATTGTATTCTTGAGTGGATAATGTTTATAATTCGAATAAATTTATCATTAATGTCATGTATAATTGGACGTTTGACTAAGATAATTTTATTATGTGATGCCATTTTAATATATAATCACAATATTAATTATGTATATTATCACTACCGATCCGCCCCGGCTTCGCACGGGTACCAGAGCATATATACGCCTTCATTTTTTTTCGTATCAACCTGTTACTCGACGCACGCCAGTAAAGTTCCCATTCGACATGATATTTTCCGAAAACTTCAACTATCGTCGTCATATTTCAGCCAATTTACACAAAACCTTAACGAATAAACACCTAAACCTTGCTCATGAATCACCCTGTCTGTTGGTGAAAACCGCATGAAAATCCGTTCAGTAATTTTTGAGTTTATCGCGAACAGACAGACGCGGCGGGGGACTTTGTTTTATAATATGTAGTGATTATTAAATTTGGACACCATTTATATGAAGAGAATGTATTGGTTAATAGCATCATACATTGTAATACTAGACATTCTTACATACCAATATATATATTTCTATAATAAATACTTGGCTATAGAAATAATTTATGAATCATACCAAACCATACATTTGTCCGCAACTAATCATATGAGTATATAAGCCGATAATAGAGGTGCTTGTCATTTTTACAAGTGTTGCGTAGGTATGACAGAAATCTCATTGAAATACCTACTTTTGCAATTGTTTATCGGATGAATGATAGATAGTTATCTCCATAATATAAAAAACTACTGCAATGACGTTAATACAAATAACAACATTTACAGATAATATGTATCTTGTATATAATTATCATGTAAGTACGTATCTCGGGTTTGATTTCCGCACGGAACAATTATTTGTATGGCCTACAGTTTCCATCACATGGCCATTAGACCTTAAGGTGTTGAAATAGAGGAAAATCTGTTAGCAAATTCAACACAGTATCTATTTAATAAAGTTTGAACTTTAATGGTCGATTAAGATGAGCTAAAACTCTACTTGATGAAATGGTTCAAAATATATCAAAGCAGTCGTAGGCCAAGTTTGTCTATTGTAGTAAATGCAGTATATTGCCTGAGATTTTTTGATAAGTTAGTGGTATTTTGGTTCTATGTTATCCTACGTATTTAATATTATAAATGCGAAAGTTTGTGAGGATGGATGGATGGATCTTTGTTACTCTTTCACGCCAGAACGGCTAAACGGATCTGGATGAAATTTGGCACAGAGATGGATTATGGTCTGGAATAGTACACACACATAGGTTCCCGGCACTTTTTATGCCAGAAAAATGTACGGGTTCGTAAACCACGCGGGCGAAGCCGCGGGCGAAAGCTAGTAGGTAGATATATTGCATCTGAAACTGTTAATGTATCCAAGTATGATGGTAACACTGCATAAGTAATTACAGGTTGGCTTATAACCTCATACACCGATGTACATCGTAAAGTAACAGGTTTCCTCGTCATCTTTTACGACGCACAACATGGTAATATTGTAAAGAGCAAAGTTTTGGTTAGGAAGTCAGGTTATAATCGCGACTCCGAAGACATGACTCTTATGTTTTAGCATATAGTGTACAGATTCTTTTATCAAGAGTAGATAAGAATAAATGGCATACTATCAAAAACGTTTTTAAGAGTTTGCAAATTTACACATTCGAATTTAAAATTTCATTTGTTTAAAATTTTGAAAAGGGTCGGTTTTAAATAACTTTTTAAACTTACATAAAAACTATCGCAAGATATAACTTATAATTCTTTATTCAAACTAATAATTCCGAATTACTTTAATAACAAAAGATCCCTACATTGAAGAGGAACAATTTGGTTTAATGAAGCGGTTGTAGCAAGCTATGCTTGGAAACGTGACAACAGTTTCGAGAAGCTACCACTAGGGGACCTTTTGAATTATGACCGCAGTCTGTCCCACCACTTATCTCTGCATAATGATAGTAGATTCAAATGTTAGTCTGCAATTTTGGCTGAGATTAATAGTTTAGCTATAAAATTTTCATCGGTTGAAAGATTAAGCACCAAGCGCAATTTTTCGCACAATTAGTTTAAAAAGTTGCAAGTGCTGGTTTGCAGTTTTAATTCCCAAATCAGGTAAAGTGTGTTTCAAACAAATTTAAATCACAAATAGAATCACAATTAAGAAAAAGAAGTACAATGAAACAAAAACTCAATAGGTTTTTGTTCGAAGAAATTCTCGGAAATTCTCTGTAGCAACCCAGAGTTTGGAAGTCGGAACGGTTGGTGACAATAGGCTCGCTCCCCAATAAAATGGGTCTTAATAATAGAATCGGTGAACAACAGTACACCTCAGTCTAACCCTTCACGAAATTCAGGCGTGATGCTGTGGTTAAAGTAGAATAAATGAGACATTAATAATGTTTTAAACTTCGAATGCCCATTTCGTTATAACAATTGGGTTTCTGGGAAGTGTTTAGACTAAATAGATTTCCCTAGTTTACATAACAGAAATAAACAAGTCTTCAAAATAGGACAGGATATAACTGTCCAATATCAATAAGATTTAAGTTGAAAAAGACTGAAATAAATATAGACATTATGTCGCCTTAATGCCCACTATGTTGTCGTTTGGGAAGATAAAGATATAAATGTATAGTAATCACCGTGAAACGAGATATAATATAATTTATTTAATCCCATATGTTAAACAAAAACTATATTTGATAGCGTAATTTATTATGCATTCCTTCGAAATGCTACTGATTATCATAGTAGTAGAACTAAATACAAATGTTAATATCTTTATGTGGAATCATTTGTTTAACCTGAAAGAACATGGACAGTTTTTGGAGGAATGGTTTAGATTAAGGTTTAATTTTACTTCAAAATGAACATATCTTGTGAAATCTTTCACTTTTTTATTTTATACTAGGATAAGGTTTTCTCCTGTATCATGAGTAAAATTTACAAACACACTTGTCACATGCACAAACACACTCCGACCCGAAGTATCTATCTATATCCTACATATAAATATATATTGCGTACGGGAATCAAACCCGTGACACGTAACACAGAAAGCTAATCGCTTACCCCTTTGGCAGACGGTACCGTCAACTTAGTTTATTTCACACAAAAAAAAGGGTCCTTAACACGATGATAAAATCAGTAAAACTTTTTGAAGAACTGAACTTAATCTCTATTAAAATGAACACAAGAAGCAAAGAAAAGCTCAAATTAAACCAAGCCGGTATAATTAAGCCGTAAGTCACTCGACAATGTATAGAATTTTTGTTTCTTCGCTCACTTAACCAAATTAAGAGGCGTTAAAACCAGGTTAAAACTCATTTCTCAAAGCAATTTCATAGAGGGAGTCAATTTAAGGGACGGAAATTGCTTCATTTAACGCTACTGGTGACAAAACAGGCCCAGAGATATTTACCTATTTCCTATGTGAACCGATTTGTTGGCCGACTGCTACAATTACTCTAAGTGATTATATAAGTAATGACTTAGTTAAATAACTGTTATTAGATGATTCTTAGTTTAGCAAATTACGCGTTATAAAGTGCCGCCTTGTATTATTTACGTTGTATTCTTTAATAGGATTTATTGTTATCGCTTATATAATGATAATGGGATTTCGTGTTAACTTATAGTATTTTCCGTTTGGAAATCCGTGATGATTTGAAATTGAAAAACTGTATCATTCTGACTGTATTTTATATGTAGTATTTATAAAGTTATAAGTATTACTTTCTTCTCGTCTTCGTGTCAGCCTTTCTCAGACACATGGTCTACATTTCTTTACAGAATTACTCACGCGCAAATAAGAGAGCCATCTTTTATCTACATACATAACATAAGATAGCATCACGCCTATATTCCCCGAAGGGTTAGGCAGAGGTGTACTATTGTACACCGACTTTTTGTGAAAGAGTTACAAAGATCCAGCGATCCATTCATCGATCCTCACAAACTTTCGCATTTATAATATTATTAGTAGGATATTAAAGGTGAATGAAGGGTTTTCCCGGATAAATGGGTTCTATCTCCATCAACCATCAACATAATATCCTATATGTGTATCCTAATCATCATAAGGTTTTAAACCTGAAATTTGGAACAGTACATACGTTTGAATTGTTCTCTAAAAACTCATCCGAAGATGTGGACGAAATACCCAGCGAAACATAAGTAAGTACATTATAATATTATACAAATTGATACCGGTTGTCGATATTAAACGCAAAATTCAAGTGCCTTTTAAGTCTAGCAATCTTATTGGATCTGCTAGGAAATTGAATTTACGGCAAGATAATAACATTACCCGCCTCATTGGTCTAACGATAGCGAGCTTGACTGGATGTTGTAGACTTGGATTCTATATCCAGGTTGGGCAAAGTTGAATACTGAGCTTTTGAGCTGATTAATTGTTATTATTATAAGGAGTATATTTTTATTATTATTAGGAGTATTTATTAATTTATAAACTTGCGCGAAGGACAACCTTAAAGTAGGTATAATGTGTGATCATAGACACGATAAAAGAAGTTGTTAATATACGGTTGCGAGGCTTGGAATAAACGAGAATATCGCATCTCTCTTTGTCTCTGTTTACCCTTTTGACAAAACAAGCGTTGCGTTGTCCTAATAACAATATTATATTTTGTAAAGCGTACTTTGTTTGCTCACATTTAAAAACCAACCAACTTCTATACGTAAAAACTTGTTATTGGCTTTCCGACGGCTAAATTGTTGTTATTTAGCTGTAAGTTTTCCATGCTCTAAATAAATAAATAAATTCCCTAATAATAGTCACTGGTTCAATTTTGAACTAGATAATTGTTTACAAGAATACTCGTCGTATAAATACTATGTGAGGCATATGTGGTTTTGTGTAATACTGTAATATCTGCACCTATATTGTGTACTAAATGTTGGCACGGCATTGTGTTGATGATAAAATAGCAATATGAACGACATATTTCATTAATGCATAAGTGCTGACGGGTTTTCAACACAAAGGATTGAGTGTTGCCAGTTAAGCCGAAAAATAAACACAATGTTGACATATTGTTTTTTGTTTCAAAAGTCAGTGCTTTTGGCGTCTGGAGTTGCAAGTTTGATTCTTATAAAGTCACACAGGGCATTCTAATTTTATTATAATGGCATTTGTCACCTGCGGACCTGAGTAAAATTAAGCTTATTAACTACAAGCTCCTGCGTTTTCCCGGGATAAAATATAGCCTATGTACTATTCCAGACTATAATCTATCTCTGTGCCAAATTTCATCCAGATACATTCAGCCATTTTTGCGTGAAAGAGTAAAAAACTTAAATACATCCGTCCATCCTCACAAACTTTCGCATTTATATTTATAGTGGATAGGATAGGATTTTAAGTTTGAACATTATTGAGGTGCTTTTCAAAGAGTTTGTCAAAGAGTATATACATCTCTAGTCATTGCAAATATTTTATTTTAAATTTTGTTCTATTACGTCAGTTGCAAGCATAGACTTAATTTCCGCTTACTCTAAATCTATGGTTGCGAGCAACATTAATTTGACATTTGACATTGGCAGTATGAACGTAAACAAACTCACATACGTATTTATAATATTAAGGTAGGATTCCCGTTCCCGTGGGAATACGGGGATAAAATATAGTCTATTTTACTCACTCATAACGTAGCTTTCCATTGGTGAAAGAATTTGTAAAATCGGTTTATTAGATTAGGCGTGAAAGCGTAACAAATAAACAAACAAACTAACTTTCGCATTTATAATATTAGCTAGGAAGTTAGGATTATAAGCAGTTTGTAATATTCGAAGTTATATTCGGATGTAGTCAAGTTATATTTGGTGCTTTTCTTTTATTTATAGACCCATACTTTTCAAGACAAAATTTACGCCAAGAATCCTGACATCATAGATCAATCTCAAGGCAAGTTACGCTCTCGAGCTGATTTAGTATGAGAGTCAGTCCCAAACCCCCTCAACATCGGGACCTTAACCTGTCTATACAATGTGTTGGTGTACACCAAGCCTACGCACCGTGAAATTATTCCTCGCACCTTCTATGTTTGTCGTCCTTGTCCTAAGGCGCGTCTTCACGCGTGCTGATTTTTCGACTTGAGTGCGCCTCAACGAATGCATACAGAATAACCTGGCAGAATAACGGAGTTCATTCGTCACCAATTGTCACACGGCACAGGGGGATAATATAAACGGTCGGGTTGCACCTAACAAGTGCTTCGGTTTACTTTGTTATGCTAACAGCGTTGATTTGTTTCTAGTTTTGTTCGGGAAGGGATGTTTCGGCCGATGTTTCTGCGTATTAGAGCAAAAGAAACAATAAGAGTATTGAGTGTTCGTGAGGTTTCATTGAATATCAGGTTTTCCCCGAAATAAGTAGGCACATGAAGAGATCAAAACTCGTTTTAATTGACATGACTTACATAATTTAAATTACCTTCCTGAACTCATTCATCATTCTCTCTCTCAAAATATTAACCGTTCTTTTAAATTATTTTATAATCTAGATATTGACGAATCTTTTCTTGCAAAATATTTCCCCTAGCAATTTTGTTATTCAACTACGATTCAATCATTAATAGAATATGATTACTGATAACAAAATAGCTTAGTTCTTTTACTTCCTATGCCGATATCTACTTATATAGCTCAAAGGGATTATGATAACTTATCGTGATTTTAATTCAGTGCCAAAATCGAAAAGAAAAACATGAAACTATTTACTACTAGCTATTTATCAACCCACACGTAGTACCCATCGAACAAAACGGTATTGTTGTATTTGTAAAACGATAAAGGTAACGGAGAAAGTAAAATAAGGTCATGGCTTTCTTATGACATATTGGAGTTATTCGTCACTCAAGGCCAAAGCTGCTGTTGTACTCCTTTGAACTACTAAAAGTCTAAAGCTACTTGTGGTACTCATTTAAATCCTTTTGGTCAATTCAGTTAATGTTCCTAAGTTACTAATAAAGGATTCAGTATCTTAAGCTCAAAATTTACCTGCGATTAAAATGCCTGTACCTATTCCCCAAAAGGTAAGGCTGAGGCTATTGTACACTCACATTTCGCCAATCCTGTTACTGAATTCTTGTTATTGGGAAGCGGGCCTCTACCGGGCACATTCTGAACTTTGGACTAGGCACTAATGAAAGTTTTTCGAACAAAACAACCCAAACACTGCTCAACTAAAGAATCGAACCCAAAACCTCACAGCCTCTGACTAACAGCTATTCTCATGGAATTAGGTGACATTTTAGACTAAACAGCCTCGATCTCATTGCCAGCATAAATGAAACTTCTAATCTGCACTTAGTGGCACCCCGCTGGACTTGTAGAAAAGTAGGCCAACAGGAGACGTATTCTAAAACCACTGTTTATTCCCATTGTTTGTCTAATGGCTTAAGATTACAGTTACACTCAAAACATTCTTATGTTACGTCTGTTTCAAAACGATGTCTGAAAGAGAACGTTATATACTCGTATTCTGTGACGAAATTCATGTTGACAATGTGAATTCCTTCAACTGTATCTATGAGCAAATACCATATGATTGTACGCATCGTCAAATATTGGCACAGATACGTCATGAACTGGTGCAATAAAGTAAACTAATAGTGATATTCTCACGTAAAACTAACATTCCAATATTGTTAATTTTAGTGTCAATGTCGGTAATAACTTGAACTGAATATCTACTGAGCAGATATAATATCATATATCGCACCCTCAGAATTAAAGTGACCTAAGTCAAAAATGTAATTTGTGGGAAATTAGCAAAAAAAATCTTCAAAAAGTATACTCTTTAAGGTCAGTTTTGGTTGTTCAGGAATTTTGAGTTAGATCACTTTCATTCTAAGGGTAAAAACGGTATACTACATAAAAAATGTGATCTATCTCTTCATCCGACTCTGGAATAATACTTCTGTAATTATCAGTAAGTAGGTACATAACAGAAGTAAACGATGTATGCCTTACTTTTTGTTTCAAGTTCGGTACACCCTGACACTTCTAAAGGATCTCTCCTGTATATACATACAGTTTACACCTAAACGTTTGATTTCACTCAAATATTTGTGCTGAATCGAACTCGAACTCGCAACACCCACAACTTTGCGATGACCTAAGCTATTATCGACATAATATATTGGGTAATGCAAATATAATCTGCCGTTCAACAAGCTTACGATTACCACAAGAATATCCCAGCGAACTGATTAGCGGGCAGGGCGCTGCCGCCAACTGGCACGCGCGTCGCCCGCGCCGGCCAAACTGCCCGACTCAGCACGCCTCAATGAACTGATTGTCCAATTAACTCCATTCATATGTTCGACGCCACTAACCCACACGCTAAGAGCCTTTTTCAGGCTAATACGATCGTTTGTTCGGCTAATGTCGGAAATTGCGTGTGCCATTTGAAAAGAGAACAAGACTGTGAATTGTTGTTCAGAATAACGTCTTTTTTTTTGTTTTACTTACCCATTCTGTTTTATTCGTATATCATGTTAAATAAATACAAGAAACTATCGTGTTAAAACTTCGCTTGACAGGTTTTAGGGTTGTTTTAATGAGAATAAAGTAATTCTAGTGGTTATTTGACATTGAGACAGGATCATGAAGTAGAGGACATGTAACACATATTTTACATTAAATTAAAAGACTGCATGTGCAAAATGAACATTTTAATTTCGGTAACCGAATGCGAGTTAAATCCGGAGCACGTATTGAAAAGTGCCAGTTCCAGAGACAAAAGCTATGAGAAACTTGTATAAACGTAGAGTAAACACACTCTTTTCCTATTGGGACGCCCAAAGTGGGACAAGCTAAAGAAAAAAAGAAGCATAGAGCATTTCACGAAGACGTTCCAGATGTTCCTACAAATGCTTTGTTTTGCCAATGGCGTTTTAAAGTCAAGTTGATTTTAAGACGCGGTTGACGTTTTATATTTGGTATAAGAAATCATAGTGATTCATCATCAAACTCGACACTTTTTAATGTCAGATATAATGAGAACAAAATCAATAGTTTTAATTACCATATTTTGACGGCACGGTTGCCGCCGATACTAAGTAATGACTTCGTTCGCTATCGCCATAACTTAAACCTAATTCGATATAACTAAACCCTATATCATTCGTAAATAATTAATATCAACACTATAAGCAATTATTCCACTTAACGGTTATTATCTATGAAACTGTCACTTTACAAATTATCATTGAAATTACACAAATGAGGTATCGCGTCGTGACTAGGCCAGCTATGCGACACTAAAATGCATTTCAATTAAATATAAGCTTCGCAATAAATTTCTAACGATAATTACCTGTAATACACCATTTGGTAGTAGCTTCCATGCTATTCTACGAAATATTTCTTGAACAAATTATAGGCGATGCGCATGTTGATGACACGGTTGGCACACTGGTTTTGTGATCGATTGGTGCGCATCATGTCGCAAATTCGATTCTCGCACTAAAAAAATCAACATGTTCCACAACCGAAATTTCAGCAATCCGCACGAGACTCGTGTGGTGCAATACCTTCTAGTCCTTCTGACAGTCTTCCCTCAGAGAAGACGCCTGATTGTGAATAGCGCGCTCATTACCAAAAGCGTTGGATATTGGCAGATGTAGACAAGTGCGCCAATGATTATATTATCGGGGCAACAGAAACAAGAGCAAAAAAATCATGATCCAATTTTGCGGCTTTCACTCATATTATAATAGCTTATGCGACAAACTTCAAAGATATTTGTAAAATTTTCTTAAACACTGCTTTTATGATCTCATCCAATTTATCATCGTAGTCTTCCAGATTTTTTAAATTTATTACTTCTTCCATCATTTTTTTTTTCGTGCACGAGTTATTTGACTATTTTTTACGTGTTCTTTTAAATATTTATTCTGATATTTTAATGAATTGTGTATATCGTACGCATTATTGAAGAAGTTTGAACATTTTACCAGCCGAATAAGTATCTTTATAAATTCTTTAAAACGATTTATTATACTGAGCTTTGTTCTCTGAAAAGAAAACTTTAGTTGTTGGAGAGTCTGATAAACAAATGGCAGAAGTTTTACGCAAATAAAGAACGTTAGAAGTGTATCTTTTGTAACAGAAAGAACTCTTTAGACGTTTGTTAGGTGATAAAACTAAGTACTAACAGAATAAAAGTTTTGATTACGACAATAAAATGAGTTATATGCACAAATTTCATTTAAAAGTGCCCATTTTTCAATCGCTGACTACATTAGACAGTTCTTTTAAGCCCCAAAAAAAATCCTTGTTAAATCGCATCTGCTTATTATTTTTGACTGCCACATTGACCTAGTGTTCTAAAGCGCGACCGCTGAGCAGCCCCGAGTTCATTTTTTTCCCGGTGGATGGCAATAGGCTCGCACTTACGTGCATTAATAATGGTAGCGGCAAAATGTCGGTATGCAACTGTATGTGTATACTTATCTCGGGGAAAACAGGCGTGCTGAGCTGATAATGACTGGTTATTTTAAATTAATATTTTTTTTTTGTGGCTGGCCATTCATAAATATAATCTTATTCTATTATTCCATGCGAAAATTACAAGTGATTCTGTACCATCTGTCAGAACGTACGAGTCCGAAACGTTGCAGAATTCCCCTACAAAGGAGCACTCGGTACAACCTAATACTTACACGTCCTCGAGGCAGTAAAAGGACCGTTTACATTTTTCACCGTGCTAATTTTATTTGACTCGCCCTGAATATATTATGTCCTATTATTACGCCGCCCACCCTCCGCAAGCGTTTAATGCTAACAATGAGGAATTTTTTCCTCTTTAAATTGTTAACATTAAATTTTGGAGAAAATGTAAAAAATCTGATATCATTCCATTTTTATTGCTCATTAAGATTAACTTTTATTTTCTTGGCACGTTTAATTTTAGCCGAGATTTCGTGAAAAAAATGTTTTCACGTTAAAAAACCAAGAATTCTATGTAGGTACAATGTAAATATTCCACGGCTCACACTTTGTGTTCATCGATCAACGATATTTGAATTTGGAATGCTTACGTAAAAATCGATGCGTTCGGATCGTTTTATTTACGATCTATGATTATGCTATTCTTTTGTAAACGTAAAAAGTTATCACACTGACGCACTGGCCCTCACCAATGTAAATAAACTCATTGCTTATTCATAAACAGATTAGAGATAAATATTACAGCAATGATAAGTTTCGCTCAACCGCAAATCGTTTAGTTTTTTAGTAGCGAATCGATTGGTTCATCAGCATCGTTGCACTTCAATCGATTCTCATTAATTGGTTCAATATCAGCTGGTCAATGACTGACACTGATTGTCTGGCCCTCTCAAGATTTATCGAACTGCCTGACAACCATGACGACTAAAGACTTGTTTCATCATTTTATTGATCGACCATAAATCAACTATTCGTTGGGTGGTATTCGTTTTTTTATGAAAATTTTAAAGATTAAGAATAAAAGATATTAAGATAAAAGTTGCAAATTATATTATCCAACAAATTGTTAATTTATAAAAAATTTAAAACTAAATTCTAGAATTAATTTAATCAGTCCATTCGTAGAATTTAATTTCATAATTTTCACAAACGCGACATTATTCAACTCGGTCTGAGATATGAAATTAATAATTCATAAAATCTTATGGCTAAGATTTAATCTCGTTTTGTTAACTTACGTTTCTTCCACATCTACATCGGACGGTACGAGTCAAAGAACTTCTTGTGCAATTTATTGCATAATTCTACCTGGAACAAGAAGAAAATGTGTTAGTGCAGTTCCATTAGAACATGGCTACCGTTTTCTTTAATTAGAAACATTGCATTTGTTTTATTTTATAGGTAGGTGCAGCTAACTAATGTATACGTTCAGAAAGCAATTCTTTGTGTTTAGCTCAAGCACCCCACTATTTTTATACACCAAGCGATCCGGAATGTTCATTATACATCTACTTACTATATCAGTGACATAACTACAAAACCATTAATAAATTCTGAACACTAAATTCCAACTTATAAATGGCAGTGCGAGTACTTTCAACTGATTTAGTGGCCGCAACCAAATAATATTTCTGCGTAACTAGAACGTAGGAAAACAAATTACAGTAATAAGATAAGCGCCGGTAGCCTTACGATTTCTAGCTGTAAATAAATCAAATGGTCTGCAAGCTTCAATTAATCCCGCAGCTATTAAGATAATCCAAACTGTTTTTTATCAATAACAGACTGATCTATGGTGGGAATAAGCGTTAATTACTTCGGCTTTTAATCACCGGACAAAATAGCCGCGGGTAAAGGCAGCTGAAATCCAGAAGCGTTGATCCGAAACAATCCAACCCAATAATAGCATGCTTCGATCGCTCTAAGTATAACCACGCCGACCCCGTTAGCAAGTCTACCTGCCCGAACATTGCAACATTAATGGAGGCACCGTGTCATTTTGTTCTTAAATATAAAATTGCCTCCGTTGACCCACTCTAGGCTTGACATATCCAAAATTATCCACACTCCGTTTTAGTGAAATTTCAGCTTGAATATTGTTTAGTTTCACGGAATAAATTATGATTTTTAGCCAAGTCTAGACAGACTATACAGTGGCATGGAATTAGAATATCAGAAATAATTTGTGATGTTTGGCTGGTATAAATAGTAATGCAGTTAAAAGGCATTTGTTGTATGCGATGAGGAGCCGAGAGCATGCACTGGCAGAGTAGGGCGATAACATGTGCTCGTCAGCTTACTGCAAGTTATCTGAGAACACACGCGTAGGTATAAACTATGTGAGCAAACTACCACAAAAATGTTATAGTTTATTGAGAACATCGATATGCGTATTCCAGATAAATACAGAACTTTTTAAATTTATATAATATTAAACCGGCCTTCCAAGAATATTTTGCAATTACGGAGAAGTCATACAATATTTGCTTATGTTTTAGCGTAACCAGGAAAAATAATGTGATAACTATGGTAAAAAGCAACTTTCAAAGCAAATCTGCGTTTATTGACTGATTGAAAGTCGTTTTTTCTTATTTTCTGATAGACCCTCTTCAACCTTCAGATGCAAATTAAAACGAGAAATCACTAAGCAAGGTAATCACTAAAATGTGGTTTGAACTACAAATTAGGAGGTCTTAATCATTTTCGACAGTGGCGCCTCCACTGCCATCTATCAGGCAGTATGGCAGTAATATATTAGTGCGAATGTGTCTTCACATTGACAGTGCACTTACTATTAGCTACGGCTGGCTAGGTGCGTTACAAGCGTGAAGCGTCTTTAACGATCCGATCTGTAATTTGGTATCATTCTTAGGTGGGAATAAAATGTTTTCAACTTAGAGGTGTTTAGACAATGGCCAGGATAAAGAAATTTATAGAAGAATAACACATGCTGGTATGCTTTACAGAATTACTTAGTTTAATGTGTACGGAAATACCATTTTAGATTGAAAGACCAATTACTTTTGGGGATAAGGTTTTCGAGGAGCAAACACGAACTGAAAAACGAATTGAGTATGTAGTGGACTAAGTAAAAATCTCAACGCGATTTCAGAATAAAATAAAAAACATTTTTATCAAAGGATAAACTAGTATCGGAATTCCGAAGTAAGCGGAAATAATATCTGAGCGAAAGAAAGAGACATGATATAGGTACAAAACATAAAAGTAACTGTTCAAACAATAAATAATATAGCACTGCATGAATTAATCTTTATCTACTAATTAACTACGCACTCGCACATAAAAATTAAACGTTAGGAAGGCTAAAACGCTTATTATATTTATAACCCTGATACTACTAATTCTACGTACCTAAGCCGTAAAGTAAGTGAGATTACTGACTTATAAATGTTTTCAAATTCAATAATAATATAAATACCCGTAACATGGAAGGTTATTTACTATACCGACATTAAAATATTACGCATGCCAAATTTTGTACCCTTCCTGGCAATTGAAAAACACAGTTTTCTCGGCCCCGGTATTGATCACCTCACGCTGAGCAATCGCGATTATTCTTCTCGTGGTCGCAAAAACGGCTGTTGAGTGTAGCAAGATTTGCTATTAAAAATCGTCCAATCACCCAAAATCGGAACCATCCATCGATCAATAGAAATAGGCCCAACCTCTATCACATAGATCTAATACTGTCAATCACTACGGAATAGTGGGTCTATGAAAATCAAAACCTTTAGGAATTTAATAATCCCTAAGAAGAAGGCATGACATTTAAGACATAAACCCTAGAAATGGGTATTAGATTGTAGCCATAACTATTAAAACTGACATCGTAATTTCGGAAGCGTAATATAATGAAGGCAGCACTAGGCGCAGAGGGTAAACAATTGGCTTCCTACGCTACGTGTGTGGATTCGATTCCCGCAACAAATATTTGTACTTATTGCCTGCAAATAGTAGTTCCAGTAGCAGGAGGACAATTTTATTTAAAAAAAACTTCTGAACACAAAATTAAACCAGATAATTATATCGTAATACTTACAGCGACCTACATGAACATTTTAAATCCGCCACCCACCCTAACACTTAAACTATCTAAGAAACGAACTGCGTATAATTTCCTCCGTCAGACTGAGATTCAAAAAGAGCGCTAAGAAAAATAAACATCACTTGTATCTCAACGCAAGCATCTCATCTGGAGCACGCAGACGGGCGCACGTTTCTTAAGAACTTGCTCGACAATATAAACACCGTCTGCACTGTTTACGTCCCCGTCTCAACCGCAAAATTTAACAACTTCACAACTGATATGTTCATTTGATGCTAAAACAATAGATAGTCGTTACCCATTAACTAGTTAGTTAGTGTTTGATGGACTTCTTCTGTTAATCTTGCTACAGAATTACTCACATGATTGAGTGCCAAAAATTTGTGACAGCGACTGGAAACACATTGACATGTGCTACCATCATGTTTGGGGTTCCCAAAAATGAACGCAAAAGTGTTCTTAGTATATTCTATGCCAAACAATACTACTTTCACTGTACTTTACCCTATACCTACTTCTTAGTAAGCCCTCGAGGGTATAAGATTTCTTATTAAGAGAGCTAAATTTATCCGGCATTGACATATTACATAGACTTACGACTCTAATCCCCGAAGGTTCGGGTAGAGACGTACCTATAGTGTTGTACACCCACATACCGCCGACGCCGTTATCGAGTCTCATGTAATCATGGAAATCAATAACGCCTCTATTAAGAGGTGAGCCTATTGCCATCTGCCGGGCACAATTTCGCACTCTGGGCTGCTACAGAGAATTTGCATATAGAAAAACTCAATAACACTTTGATGCGTTTCGGTATTTATACAGGTTCGGTATGTACAATGTTTTATGACAATTCATTTCTATACCAGTTACGCCGCAAGAAATTTGTTGACTGGCTAATCTATTTATCATAGCACGTGGTGTCGTACGAGTTCTCATCACGAAAAAACAAATACACTAAATCGAATTAGCCCTCTTTGGTCGTAACTTTTTTTGTTTTATTTGGTGCGTATCCTCATGAGTACACACTACTCTTAAAAAAATAAGAAAAACTAGCTTATAAAGCCGTGGCGTTTTCGCTTCAACAATTGTGGCACTGTCAATTATAACCTCATCATTATATTTATTGAGACAAAGCGGTTGGTACCTACTAGGAACTCAGACGAAGTGCTCAGTGAAAAGAATCTTTTTAAATGCCCCTGTTCCAATGTGGGTCAAATAGGAACTGAAATGTCGTGAAATATTCAAAGCAATTCAGTGTCTTTATTTTTTCATTTTCAAGACACGAACTCATATTTTCAGTTACGAATCGTAAGGGAAAATATGGAGGGTTAAGTAATAAAATAAAAAGAGTATATTAGTATCTAAAAGCTAGTGGATAAAGCCTATTTCTCATCGAAAATGCCGACTATAATATCCTATGAAACACCTTCCATGCCTACAAAAAACGTAAGATATTTACGTACATCTAAAATTTTAAAAGCAAACAAGATAAGGTCTGGCTCGGGGTTACGTGTGTGCATTATCAGATCATTTAATAGACACAATGAAGTTTTTGTGTGCGTACGCAACGAAACACACTAAACAGTTCAATGTACTGTGATAATACGGGTAGGTACTCTTATGACAGTGATCGATTGTTAAAAAGACTTTTAACTTAAGCAAACAAACGCACTGGGTATGAAAACAGAAAAATCTCCCTGTGACGATATATGTACGTCAACGCATGACGGATGGCAATGGAAATTATCAGCATCGTCAATTTTTATCGTGAGAACCGGGTAACTGGCACACAAGAAAACATTAGGACCCAATTTGAAAATAGAACTACTTGAAGTAATTGGTTTAATAATAAAATACTCAAAGACCAAGCTTATAAGTTATAGAGAAGTGAGACTTTGACGTCTATATTTAGAAAATTTAATTATGAAAAAAGTATTAAGTATGTATAATTGAATTAGGTAACAGTGGAATAATTGGAAATATTGGTACCTACTGAACAAAGTTATTGTTTGATTAATGGACACTTATGAATTACATAGCATCATAGCATCACGCCTGTATTCCCAACGGATTAGGCAGGGGTTTACTAATGTACACCCACATTTCGCCGATGCCATTATTCCGTGCTGCTACTGAGAATTTCCATACCAAATAACCTCAATAACACTTTGCTCTTCCCAGGAATCGAACTCAGGACCTTCAGCATTTACATATGCGACAGCTAGACTAATGAGGCAGTCACCAGGATTACATTGTAGGAGTAATCGTTCATTCTTCGTCAAGTAATTCGCGAAGAGCCAGTTACTAACCACAAAATGAAGGAATTACGATTACGCTGACCATGAACACATATTACAATTTTTATGACGTGTACAAAGTTGTATAACTATAGAACACCATGAACATGGTTAAATCATGGATATTGATTTTATTTCGAAAATTTTAAAGAAATCATTAAGTACCTGCTTAAAACAAATACAGCTAAACAATTTTATCAAAATTAGGTCGTTTTTTTTTTCTATGTAAAATATTAAATTTAATATTTTTTTGTTAAATATTTGCTCATTTTTAATATAACCCCCTCCAAGTCTTTGGGTACGTCTTAAAACTGCGGCCGGGGACGGGCAGCAGCGTCCTCTCACTAATCGATGAGCCACTGCGATCCCCAAGCCGCCTAGCCCCCCCTTGGGGAGGCCTTCATTCAGCAGTGGACGTCTTCTGGCTGATGATGAAGTCTCTGGCTGCGACCGCGTCTGTCGTGACTCGTCGTCATATATCAATATATTAAATGCAGATAGTCTGTCTATAAGCAATATATAGTAATTAAACCTCTATATACAATCGCTTAACGTCGTTTCTAATATGTTTGAAGACTTAAATACTAACTACTTAAACAGTTAATATTTTTATTTTTTATTATTAATATAATATTTATCATGAGCACCAACTAACTTCATTGACTTCTTCAGTGGTCTAGTGGTCGCAAGCGCGACTGCTGACCGTGAGGTCCTAGGTTCGATTCCCGGGTCGGGCAGTAGGTAGATGTTACTGGGTTTTTCCGTATAAAAAATCTCAATAGCAGCACGGAGTCCGGAATTGTGTCCGGTAGATGGCAATAGGCTCGCATGGCAATAGGCAAAAATTGTTTGTACAACAGTACACCTCTGCCTAAACCCTTCGGGGAATACACGCGTGATGCTGGGGGTATCAACTAATTATTTTTTTACCCAAAAGTCCACCACACACGTACAGTAGATAACAAGTAGCACATGTTAAAGAAACTAATGACATAATGACAAAGGGTAAACGTTGATTGATTTAGGAAGGGACTAATTACAGGTCTGTGCTACGAAAAAAATGTTTTCGTACCAAATTGTCTGAACAAAAAATTTTACGAGACTTCGTAACGACAGTGCCGATTAGCGTTCAATTTTTTTCGTCTGTTAGGTTATATGAATATATTTGAAACGTAATTTAACAAAGAGGGCGTTACTTTGGTATTATTATTCATTTTTTTATTTCTAGATTTATCATCTTATCGTCAAGGCGTCCTCACAAAGTAGCAAATTAAAAAAAAAAAATAAGTTACTTTTTTTTGTCATAAACAAATGCCTATAATCTAGCAAGAAGCAATAGTAATGTTTAGTATGAATGAGAAGTGCAAATAGGACAAAAAATTAGAATTACTATTAAGTAGTACCTTTTCCAATCCAACGCCAATCAGTAGAGTGACTATAGCATCTTTCTATTTCTGTGCAAAGAAACCACTGAACATGACCATAATACATACGTTTGTTAGGAAAGTTTATGTGCTAACAATAGCGGGGTCTGACAGTCTAGCGCTAGTTCACAGCACATAGCAGCTTGCGCAAGCGCATACGGTGGATTATGCTATGAATCTATACAGTTATAGATGGTCAATTAGCATACTTTACTTATAATAAAATCGACATATTATAATTACCCAGATATTCTATTTGTAAATTAAATACTTTACGTTTCGGGTTATTTTAATTGTTAAGTTTCAAAAGGTGATAAGGAAACTCATTATATACATATATGTATAAATACTTTATATAGTGAACGTGCCATGCCGTGGGTTAGCTGGCCTCGTTAATTTTGTCTTAACTTCTTTCATCTTTGTTAAGGAAAACATAGTCTTCAGGGATCATAATGCCAAGTATAGAATCTTATCAAGTGTTAATAATAAGCTAAAAGGAAGATAAGTCTATTCCTAACCTCACATAACCCATGATAACTATTAGGACAGATGCTCATAGTAGCTTTTTCCAGCGATATAGTCGGAATGTGCTCGTACTGAAAAATATCCCCATTTGTGTTGCTGAAGTGACGTGGTCTATGCAGAAGCGATTTTAAAGTAAGTTAACACTAATCCCAGAGTCAAAATCGAATAAGTTCATAGTTTCATTACCATCTCCATAACTTAGTGACTTTTTTTAAATTTAAGTATTTATTTGTATTTTAAAAATCTAAATTTTAAGTTGTCTTGCCTCTTAAATCAGCCGTTCCGTTACCTAAATTGAAGTTTGAACGCTCACAATCTTGTGAGTGGATACTGCCATAATGATCACGCGCGGCAAATCATACGATCGCAGTATGTTCTTACCAGAACATCGGTCGTCTAGATTGTATAAAGAAATTGTAAAACATCTTCGCGAAATAGACTGTCAATTACGGAGCATCGATAAAGTCTTGCAGTTGAATCGATTAAAAAATAAACTCGCTTCGATGTTGCGGCCGGGTTACTGTCACCGTGTGTTAGCAGACAATACAATTGCCAAGTGACCTTGTTACGTGATTTACTATCGCTGCAACACGTCGCGATGTGCATAGGCCCTTATTGCATAAGTCTGCACTATCTTTGTAATAACATCTACATTTTATAGATATTAATGTTACTTGTTATTCATTCTATTTCTTATCAGCTTTAAGCACTAAGAGGGCAGACTTGGGTTCACTTGCCATGGCCGTAAAATCAAGTATATAACCATAAAATAATAATTAATTTTACACGACACATATAATATTAAACTTTAATACCTAATTAAAGGAAAAGCTAAAAGTTGTAGCTAACTATAAAACGCTATTAAATGTAAAGGTGGTAGGTGGTTAAGTATAGTTTTTACTTAACAATAAATATCTGTAGCTTATCAATAATACGATAAAAATATACGCTCTGAATTTTGAAATGCTATATCTCAGTATGATAGAAACAAAGAAGATTACTTACTACCTCTCTCTAAAAAATCGTAAATTATAAAATTTATCCGTAGCAGAACTTTTACCACTTATGAAATAATGTAATTTTGACAAGCTCCACTGCTTTAAATTACCAAATAGTCATTAAAATAATATTCGAGCAAAATTACTCTGATTAATTAGTACTCAAATTTTATCGTACCTATTATATTTTTGCTAGAACTCTAAATGATATATCATGGTGTTCTACAATAACTGCCTACGCATCCACAGCGTGTGTAGGCACGTGAAGACACATTTGACACTTTGATGGTATTTAAAATATTTGACAAAAATATCATGAGGGAACTGTCAAACAACGAAATCTTTTGTAGGCCACACTATTTGTCTTGTCCGTTACAAAGTGTCAAAATATTCTATCGTCTATCGCTCTGCGTCTAAACACTCTAGAGTCGTGCATCTGTAATCAAAAAGCGCCCAACATCTGATACTTTCCCGAAGAAGCTGTGGACCAGAAGTGCTAACGGAAACAAATGAACTGTTGCTAGCTGAAGGCTATCTAGAACTGCGACACTGGGCAAAGGATTGTCGCCTTTATTACAGCTAGCTAAAGCATTATTTCGCGTAAGAAAACTCGAGATACGCAAACAGGTCTGGTCGCTTTCAACGCACTGCACTGCATTCTATTGCAGCCGCAACGAGTCGGTTGGAGAGACATTTGACACGTCCTCGCTGACAATAATATGTGTGTGTAAACCGGAGCGAAATATATGCAAGCAGTTCACGCCCTTTTACACACCTCTTCTAAATTAGTACAAATCGCTACGAGTAGATATTGCAATAAATAAAGTCCATTAACATTTTCCAGTTCTACGATTTTGGGCCGAGAGAAGAAATCCTATGACGATTATAAAAATCTATGTGCCTATCATTTATAATTATAACTGCAGCTATTATTCGGATTTAGAATAGAAAAGCTTACTGAAGATCTGTTCTAAAAAATGTTAATTAGTAATGAATGGTGTTAATAAATTCTCGTACGAGAGACGTGCACAAATTGAGTTACTGAGTAACTGAGTTATTTATCGGCGATAACAATCTTAATGTGACGCGTTAAACACTTTCACAAATCATCAAATCCATTCAAATTCCCTTTCGCTTCGTTTATTAATTACACGGGCGAGTTATCCCCGCCTGCCCCCCTACACCCCGCTCAACCCTCACTAACGCCAATAACTTGTTTATCGCGCGACTGCGGAAACTAAATCCCTAACTCCGATCGGAAAATATCCCCCGAATTTCCGTCGTGACCGACACAACTTCGCTTTACAACTAAGTAGTAGGACAGGACCCCGGGCAATGCCATTTTATTATTTCTGACTGTTATTGCACCTGATAATCGTATTGTTACAATTCTAGTTTTATTGCCGTAGCCATACCAATGAGCTAACTAACGTTTAAGATTTAATAACGTGATCAAACGACTGACAAATGTACGATCTCATTCGTTTAATCTCCAGTTTAATCTGCACTTCATTGAATAAGACGTAAGATAGTTATCTGTCCACGCCTATGTATTTCGATCTCGCTGTAAACTCGTAATACAAACATTAACACCTTCAAAATAATAATTACAGATATCAGATTTATTAATTAGATGTAGTGGGTACGTCTCTCGGGTCTGTCTGGCGGTGCAACGGGCGCGACAGGGGGGCTAGGGGGTTAGGCCGGGTGGCTTCCGCACCGCCACCGGAGATTGCGTCCCAGCCTCCTGCGCAAGCCGTCTAACTCAATCATCTGCGTGAAAATATCGAATAAAACTTGCTCCCGGCGACACTTTTAACTGTACACGTGGGAGGGAATGCGCCAATTCGCTATCGTAGTTTCGTTTACAGAAACGAAATAAAAATCATATTCGTATTTCTGCCTCGAGCGGTGCGACACGCGACGTTCGCTGTCTGAACCGTGTCTCGCCGTGGTGTCATCGTTTCTCGTGACGATAAGTTTCCTGTTTGAAAGAAAACGTCTAAAATTCATTAGCTCATGTGACTACAGCATTTCGGCCGGAATAACGTTCCAATGATAAAAAAAACACGCAGCGGCCGAGGGCACATCGGTTGGCACTGCTTGTCTTGACGCCGGGACGTCAAAAACATGCGTGCGTGAGACTCGACATCAATCAATGTGGGTTGCTTTTATTTTTGTGCGGGCTCTGTTGACGACTGCGACATATTTTTAGGGCTACACAGGACTACTAATGAACTAGTCGATTATGATCCTCTCTTACCGATAACTCATAAAATATTCCTTTATTTTCTTTAATCTCCATTTCCTGGGCGAGACCACATTTTTCTTCACGCGTAAATGTCTTTATGTAGTGATTTCTTATGCCTTTATCTTTGTGAGTCCAATTTTAACTTTCAGAGCAGGGCCCTAAAATTCCCCTAAGGCCTATGAATAACTGGCTCTACGCGACTGGGGTTCGATTGCTTTCGACATAATAATGTCTGTAAGTATCCCATAAACCTATAGAAAACTTATTGCACTGATGCCTTAAAGAATATGTCCCACACAGTTTGTGATCTAGGACAGGATGCGTACATGTGACATTCTCTGAGCATTAATGTTAATTAGTTTTGGCAGATCAATTTCTTAAAGAAGGAGGAAGGAGGAAGATTATGAGGTGACAAATTAGCCTACGCCACAAGTAATATATTAAAGTAAAAATCTTTATATTACGTTATCCTAAACTGGGAATTGTCTTGTTTCTAATAACAACAAGATCTTAACAAAAATCATGCCTGCCATACATAAATACCAATAATAAAAATCTTTACAATGCAGTAGTGATTAGAACTGCACTATAATATATCTTATAATGTTAACTTCACATCGTAAACTACTGATAAATCGTTCGACATCTGTCCATGACCATTTCTATCAGCAGACGCTTGTGTAGGTCAGATTTCAATCCCCACGTTTAGTAATGGGAGCCTCACGAAGCGGAGTTTTGTCGACACCGTCTGGGTCTTCCAATGACAAATACAATTATTTTTGAAAAGAAAGGATTTTCTATGACAATACAGAGTCAGATGCAACTAATCTACATTCAATCCAGCGGTCGTTTTTTATCTTCGTCTAATATATCGTCTGCGAGAGCTATTATAAGACACTCATAAATCAATACCATAATTTTGAAGCTAAACCTTTCTGATGTTAGTGCAGCCATTACAAATGCAATCGTTACTGTGATGATCTGTACAAGGAACACTTACATTCAGGAAGCCATCCTAGATTTATCACTCTCTCAAAGGCGTGCTAAATACCGTTACAAGTGGTGACATCAACATCCATCATGTCAATGGACAAATTATTTGTTGAAATAATGAGGTGTCCACCGACGAGAAGTAAACTATTCCATTAGCTAAAAATTCGTTAGACCACACGTCCACACTAAATAACGTTACAAATGAAATATATTTTTAGAAAAAACAACTGCTTTTCAAACGAATCTTTTCATCTGCCACTGTAATTAGAATATGCATCAGTATAACGGATTACGATGACGTCTTTAATTTATGTTCGGCTTAAGTTTAAAGATTTATGGATTCAATTGAAAAAAAATCTTAATTTGAAATTCTAAAATTGTGTTCGAAGTTATCGTCGATCTCTTAGCCTTGCAACATAAAAAGTATAATAGGACAAGATAAGCATCAAAGATCTTTAGACTGGAGTCCGAGGACTTATCCTTTCTGAAAAGACGGCAAAGAATATTTTTGTGGCTTGGAAGGATGCCAAAATCTGAGTTTAATGACAGTTTATACACGCATATGTCCGCTCTCATAGAATTTTCTCTTTTAGTACCTATTGCTTATTTAGTAAGAAAGAGAATCATCCAAATGTATATTGTTTTTATTTATAATGGGATGAGAATAGACAATTAAATATTAGATATTCTCATTACCAAATAGACATCGGTTCCAGTAGAATATCCGTTAAAAAATTCATTCATATCATAGATGAATGTTTGTCTATATTTATATTTATATCTTTCGTCCGCGTCTCGACCGATACGCGTCGTATGAATCAAAATTGTGATTGTTGTTTTTTAACTAAGCTCTAAATATCCCGACCTATATCTGGACGGATAGCTCAAAACGTCAGCCGAATATTTATAAATACGGTAGCGGAGTCGGTAATGCGGCTCGACAGACAGTTGCTAAATTTCAATGTGCTCTATTTCGAATTTGTTGCTTCGGCTTTCACGTGGTCAGAGAATAAACTCGACAATCAGTCTCGGGCACCCTTTTCGTTGAAAATTAAAGATGACACCACAAACACAACGACACTAAACGATGATTTGGAAGCGCGTCACGCACTAAGTAAACGGGAAAAAGAAAACTAGACATACGTATTTCCAAGAAATAGAGAGGAATAGGATAGTCTATAAATTTAAACTGAACCCAGAAGTCGTTGGTACTTAGAAACATCATAAAGTTAATCGATTATTAAATAATTTTAATAATCGTGTTTTGACAAGCGTGAGCATGATGGTTAATTTACAAAATTTATTGCCATTATAAACAAAATCGAAGTGTACAATCAAAACGCGTTCAGACGGTATCTTAAAAATACATTAAGTAGACTAAATCATGTGACAAGGACCTTAGACGGATAAAACACACCTTTCCTTTTTCATTACGATAACATAAGCCCAACTGTTTGCTTCGAAAACGTAAGCTATCGAAATTATTAAAAACGACTAAAAGAATCCGTATGGCCCATACTGATTCTTTTCTACAATTATCAGTAATAGTGATAACTTATCACTATAATATACAATTCAGGTATGCTTAAGAGAATCCCTCACCTCTATCGGGCACTGCACATGGAAGCTTTTCAAAGAATTATATCTAGTTGAACTAAGTACGCTATTGGCAGAACATTCGAATATCTCGTGAGTGCGAACTGCAGCCGTATATATTCTTGGAGCTTCGGAAATACCCTAAATCCGACATACATTGTGGACCATATTACTTCGTGCACTTACATTTGTGCTCGCTATGGACTCCTCAGCCAAATTTTTGAATTATTCCCTTATGAAGTGAATGCAGTTTATGATCGCGTATCCTAGTTTCTGAAAACGGTTCAGCAAACGCTCCATATTGCCATCCATTTGGCTCCAAGACTTGCTCTTAGATAATCCGAATAGTGGTAAGTCATAGAACAAATTGTGCAAATATTAGTTAAACAAATATCTTGGAAAGATCAAAATGTTGTTTGAGTGGAAACAGTCCAAATAAAAAAGTTATTTATGTAAGCTAGTGAAATTATATTCGCACTCAATTTATTTCCAATGATCAAGAAAATAATCATACACAATGTACATAAGGCTGGGCTAGTTATAAAAAATAATGGAGGGAAAGTGATTATTTTGATACTCAATTCAGTACCTACTACACTTAAGTGAACAAGTACAAGTATACATATAACATCGTAACAGCCTCCGGAACGGCCTTCAAGTGAATGAAAAACAATATATAGCTTCGCACAAAAAATAATTCACCATGAGTATATTATAGGACTAGCTTTAATTTAACCTTCTAAACATAAAGCGCTTTGAATCAATGAACAATTCATCCTTTACTCGATGACGAGTTCTGTTCAGCCAATGAATGTGTTCTTTAGTGATACTGGCTCCTATCTAAAACGGCATTCTCAATCCAGTCACACACGCCTTGCTCCTTAAAGCTATTGTATTGATTCAAAAGCTCCCAAAAATTTGTAGACATGTAAGCAATAAATGCGAGAGAAGGACGTTTTATAGCTACGTATGTTGGTGAGAGCATGCTTGCGGACGTAATTGCGTTTCTAGGCGTTGTGACATCGTTCCTCGTCTTTATAGGGCAATTACTGTCGTTATCTGGCATTGATATTGCATCTAATTTATTCATGCTGCCATCTACATTTGAATAAATACATGCCAGCTGCACTGACCTCCTGGATTTGGACATTTTGTTAGAATTTTCGCTGCTCCCAAGTCGTTTAATTAACATAACGCATCTAATATTCTTCATAGATATAAAATTCTCAAATAAGGTGTCTTAATTTTTGGTCAGAAATGGAAATGCAAATCTTGCCTATATGAAAGTTAAATTGTGAAGGAGTAGATTGCTTGAATATTTCATAGAGGCGGTAGTGGATGTACGATATGCAAATTTATGGACATGTCCTGCTGAAACCCGATTTTGACGTTACGCAGTCGAGCACCTACTCTTCACGCCACGAGCTGACGCGTCACATACGTGTTGACGTCTCCAGGGTTGCAACTTTGAGACTTGATTTATACTCCCTTAAGATCAATTTCCTTTGCGATATCCTTGAGTATCCACAAAATTCGAAATGGCACATGCATATGTAGTAGACATACGAATGGAGATTACTCCAATCATGCTATCTGTTTAGCATTCGAATAGCAAAGCCATAATAAGAATGGCTATAAATCGAATAATATATTTAAGTAATGTCCTACAAATTTTATGAGCGGTAATTAGGCTCATTCGTGTATAATACAGCAAATAATGTAAGTTGTTAAGTTACGTCATTCGAGAAACTTAATTTCGAAACGACGACGGACGCCGATAAATAGCATAAAATGGATAACATTAACCGAATGTGCTTAATTAATACATGAAAAGTTGTATTTCAATTGTACTGACTGTAACTTCTCGTATAGATACATATGCGTGTATACATACCTATTCACGCGTTAATGAATGAAGAGTTTATGACCCATTGTCAAACATTTGATATATTTTAATAAACAAAGCAAAAGGGGTATTATTATAAGCGACGTCACTTTAAAAGTCGTATAATTTAACATCATTATGGCTCTTCGTGAACACTGAGTCATGTTATGACACAATAATAAAACGTCCTCGTTAATTTTATCACATATTTAAAATCTACACCAGCAACTACACGCGATATGAGATATTTATCCATTCATAATTTTTGGCAACGGCCACACGTATTTTAGTGTTAAGAATCTCAAACTTGTCACAAAAGTTCTTCCAGCCTTTCATACAGCTTCAATCTTAAGTGAGTTAAAATGTTTAATTTGGTGTAGATAAGGGACTTATCGTGTTGACATCCTGATTTTTTACCCGCTTAGATTATGTCGCGTCGAGTAAACACAAGATTCTTATCTTGAACTGGAAAAGAAAACATTAAGCTTTATCAGAATGATAGAACACCTAGCTGTTCCCGAAATATTACGGAGTTTAGTAACTTGTAAGCCTGTAAAAACTTATCGCTGTGTGAACTAATGTGAGGTGGAATATTAGGCCTGTAATACAATCTAATGTCAAGTATTGGAAGCCTTAAAGTTCAACAGATTAACTGTATACTGTAAATTGATATGTCTACTACATTTTGGGAGAATTTTATTGTTTTAGTTTTTTTTTTTTTTGCCTCATTGTTTTTGCTGCCTCAATGATCTAGTAGGAAGCGCGACTACTGAGGGTTTGATTCCCGGTTCGGGAAAAATGTTTTTCTGGATGTTGATGTTGTAAGTGTGTGTAAACTGATGCACGCGTTATACTCGTGAACGGGTGCCGTCTATTGGGACTGGTCGGCTCATAGCTGCCATGGCAATTTTATCAAAAGTAAATATATTTTTCACAACTATCAGGCTTGAGTTTCAGACTTACATAAGTTAGACTCTTTTAAGCTACATTGTACTCACATAATTGTTGTTCGAGATCAATGTATAAATTAATATTGTATATTTAATTCCGAGTTTAAAAGAGTAACCATGGAGTTTCTTGCCCGTTCTTCTCCATTGGAAATCAACACTTTGGAACGTGGCAACTAGAGCCTGACTATTCATAAGTGCCTGTAAATGGTTTACATGAATAAAAATATATTTGAATTTGAATAAGGTAGATACCATACCATTACCATAGGCTCACCACCTGTTACGTGGGACTCAATAACAGCATCCACCTCTAAGAAAAGTAAGGCCCTTCGGAGAATACATGCAAGATGTTATGTTATGTAGTTTTTTTTTTTTTGTTAATTTAATTTGTTGTTCGAAATAGTAGGACAAAAGAATTCGTCTGTACACGACTATCATTATTTATAGTTATTTTACCATAGTCCATAGTAAGGTACTCTTTCCACACAATTTCTAATCCTGGGAAATTTTCATTCACTATTGTCGTATTCTTCAAGTTATGGGTAAATGTACAAATGTTTAAACCCAATGGCGTGGCTAAGCGATGCCCTATCTTACACTGATATCAGGACTGGCAGATGGGTGATTAGTAAAAATCATTTAGTCAACAAAATAATCACATTCTAGATTCTATTTAGAACATAACATACGTGTCAGCGATCCCAACACTATTTTCTTTTCCCGAATTCAGTCCAAAGTAACTAAATAGAGCGAACCATCAGCATAATCCGGCAATATATTCATTCTGACATACCTAGGTACTAAGAAGCGAAGTCTAGTTTGAGACACTAGATGTCCTAGACCACTGAGAAGAGGAAGGTATCAATCAGTCTGTCCGCACGCAGCTACCCAATAGTGATTCATTTGTTCTCATCGTACGGGACGTAAAAACTCAGCTAAAATTAACCATCTTTATTCTTTGGTTTGTTTTCCATTTGTGGCGTAAAAATCGAACTATTGACGTAACTAGTTGTGTGGCAGATGCCCGAAATTTACTTCAATGTTTCACATGAGATAATTATTTTAAAAAAAAATTGAACGGTTTCAATAAAATATGTCATCTTTATTTAATATTTTATTAATATGATTGTGGTTTTAGAAGGATGTCATTGTTTCATCCTAGTAATTATATACCTATTATAAATGTGAAAGTTTGTGAGGATGGATGGATGGATGTTTGTTAGTCTTTCACGTAAAAACTACTGAAAGGATCTGGATGAAATTTGGCACAGAGATAGATTATAGTCTGGAATAGCACATAGGCTACATTTTATCCCGGAAAAACGCGGACGGAGCCGCAGGCAGAAGCTAGTACATAATATAGCTCGCCTGTATTCAGAGGGTTTTTAAGTCCCATGCATTGGCGGCGAGCTTATTGCCATCAACCGGGCACAGTTCCAATATCCATGGTATTCCTAAAAATATCCATACAAAAACACCCAATAACTCTCTACCCGGAACTGAACCCAGGATCTCACCCTTAGCATTCACGCTTGCCACCATTATACCAATGATGCAGTCTGTCATTTAGTTTCCATTACCTAAATAAACTATCTCTATTTCATTGTATTACTGTGCTGCAGTAGTTTATGTGTTCACATGTGATTTTTATGTTACTACTATTATAAATGCGAAAGTCTGGATTGATGTATGTTTGTACCTCAATCACGCCAGAACGGCTGAAAGTATATGGATGAAATTTTGCAGAGATAGATTTTAGTCTCAAACTCAAACTCAAACTCAAACTCTTTTATTCGTGTAGGCCGTAAAAGGCACTTACAAATCGTTTAGCTGGTTCAAATTGTCTCGAATGGCGAAGCCGCGGGCGGAAGCTAGTAAGTATGCTATACCACAAGTATACCTAGCAAGCACCGATTCAAAAGTTGCTTCTTCTCTTGAGATATAAGCGATTTATCTATTTACTCCTACTTTATTATTCTTTATTCGAGACCTGCCAGTATTTTTTACAAGTCATAGAGGATATGGTAAGGTTCTTATCTTATCTTGACGCTTTTTTTATAGGATTTGTAACAGCAACCCTCGTAGTTACTTTAGTTGTCTTGTTTGAAGGTCATGTTTGTATATGAACGGAGAGGTTGTTAACCTATTTCTGTTGGAAGCCCACTCTTTCAAATTAAGGAACAAACAATTTTTAGTTCACAAGTAAAAAAAACTCAAACAGTTTAAAAGAATAAATAATTTTGGTTTAAAAAAAAAAAAACACGTAAACAACGATATGAATGCACCCGTTTTAAATTATTAGCATTGACATTATGTGTAGGTGTTCCACTGCGTAGAAGCCTTTGAACTAAATATAGGATTTAAACCAAAAATAATGACTTCGATATAGATTAGACCTTTATGCGTACCATATTTTACGAAAGAGGAACTAGCTTTATTTTTTAAATCAGATGTTTGTTACTTAATGAAAGCTTTTTATACTATCCAAGGATAGAATGTTATTGCATAAATATCTTCATTACCATCTAGCGTCCTAAAGCAATCAGCGCCATCTAGCGTCCTAAAGAAAGTTATTGTTCATTCCCTCGGAAACAGTACCTTTTTTCTGGATGAAAGGTACCCTATGTCCTTTTCTGTAACCCCGACAACGTATATGCAAAATTTCATGATGATCGGTTTAGTGGTTTAGGCGTGAAAAGGTAACAAACAAACAAACAAACTTACTTTCGCATTTATAATATTAGTTAGGATGTACTTATACTATTTTTATTATATTATGTAATACTATCATTAAACTTCTCTTAGTAGAGAAAATAATAGACTGCGTCATTGGTGTAGTGGTCACAACCGTGACTGTTGAGCGTGAGGTCCTGGGTTCCCTGGTCGGGCAAAGTGTTATTGGGTTTTTCTGTATGAACATTCTCAGTAGCAGCATGGATTCCGAAACTGTACCCGATAGATGGCAATTGGCTCGCCCCCATTAAATGTGGGTGTACAATAGTACATCTCTGCCTAACTCTTAGGAGAATACAGGCGTGATGCTATGTTATGTTAAAATATTTGAACCCTATCGTATATTGTTTCTCATTTCTGTTCCACTCCGTTTCGCTGGATTGCGAGCCTAAGGGAACTAGTGGGACGCTCATTAGCATAAATCATTCAATAGTGGTGCCAAAAATAGGAGCAGGAACAAAACTTTGCGATTTGAACTATACAGTACATGTTTCTAATAATATTGCATGTCAACACAGAAGAAACTTATGCAGAAGTTTGATCTGAAAATAACATTAAAATATTTTGGCCTTCCACATGTTTGCCTTTACGGTGCATTTCGGTGCAAATCTGTAAATGTAATCGAAAATAAACCAAGTTGCCATGTGTAGGAGATCTTATGGACAATATATTACATATATTCACCGTTGATAAATCGGAATATTTTCCAAGAACTGTGAATTTACGACTATTTTTATACTCTCCAAACAATTGATTAAATGTATTGTCTTCTATGATTAACGAGTTTACGGCCAATCTACAATGAAATTGTATAAAACTTAACTTATACAAACGTAGTATTTTTGTAAAAACCGAATTGCATAAAATTTAAAACGACACTGTGGCATGGATAATTTATTGCATTTTATGTCTGGTATTTTCACCAGTTTCCCATAACAGGATGATATAATTTCATTCGGTATAGTTAAGGAAATGTATGTCTTACCTACTTGCTATGTAATAATACCTGGAGTGAGTCCAAGAAGCGCTCTAGAAAGGTCCGAAAAGAGCTCTTGGCTGGATGCTGTAAGTCGATATGCAAACTAAGAATATGAATTTTGAAAACAAAGAAGAAACTTGGGGGTAAGAAGTTGAATTATAGAACCTGACCAAATGATAACAATAAAAATATAGAAGAAATATGTCCATTAAACCAGTGATAGCATAGTGGTAGAACGCTTGACTCCCATGCAGAAGCGTCTGAGTTCAAACCAAGCACGCACCTCTCACTTTTTGAAATTCATGTGCGGATCCGAATTTGATATAATCACTTTCGATAACGGTGAAGGTAAACATCGTAAGGAAACCTGCCACCTAAGAGGGTTGTGGTGTAGATGTTTGTAGTCCACCAACCCGCACCAAACTATAGTGGTGGACTTAAACTTTAACCCTTCTCATTCTGAGAAGACCCCCGTGTCTTGTGCCCGTGTCCTGTGGTCCAATAATTTATATGAAAAGTTAAACTACATCTTTTAATTAATAATATCACTAAAATAAATCAATAATTTCCTAAGAAAGCTTCATCATCAGTCATGTAAATGGCTTCGATCGTTCTATTTAAAATAAATAAATCTTTATCCACTTTTTTCTTCATCCGACTTTACAACTAACTGTACATTTCTGATCCTACGGGAAATACAATTTGAATTCTAATCTCTCAAATCGAAATAATAAAATTATCTATGCTAGTTGATTTTCTCCTACTACAACTAGTCTGGCGCCTTCCGTGTCACAAATTAACCGAACCTACTAATACGACACACGATGAATTATGTACTATCACGAAGAAAACATCGCGTTATATGTGCAGACACCTAACAGCACTTATAAACTGGTTGTTATGCACTTCCGAGTACTTGATATCTTTTGTTTTACACAGCATCACGAGTGTGTTCCTCAAGACTTTGGAAGAGGTGTACTATTGTACACCCACATTTCGCCATTGATATTTAGCAGGCACAATGTCAAACTCCGGATTACTACTGAGATATTTTTACCAGAAAAACCCAATTATCCTTCCCGTTCCGGAAATCGAACCCACGCCTCCGTGCTCAGCTTGCGCCTACTAGTATAATCATAATTAAGAATTAAAGAGTACTTTCTATTTTTATGATCATCCGTAATACCTTCTCTCATATTTTTTAATTGCCAATAAATTCAACTTTTATTGTAAATATCCTAAAACTTCGAATTTTCTATTTCTTTCGTCTATTTACTACTTCAGCTGGATTCTCTAGCTAGTAATCATTAAAATATGTTTTGTTTACCAATTCATAGACAACGTTTATGGTAACGCCATTTAAAAAAGAACAACTTCTTACATCGTGGCTCAATCTTGTGTAAACGCCGCTGTCAACTTAGCAAAGAATAACAAAACACCCTTTCTGACAACTTTAAAAAAACGTCGGCACAAAAAATTTGGCACTTATTAACATGGAACGTCTTACCTCAAGCAAACGAACTTCGTTGCCGACTGTACAATATACACGATAAGTGTTGCTTTCCTGTCACGGAAGTGAACGTTTGCATTTGTTAATTTAGTTGTTACTGGTTTTTGTCCGACTTCGTAGACTTTAGTTGGCCGGTCCGAGCTGATTTTTACTGCTTAAAACAACACACATGCTAATTTAGTTGAAAAGACAAAAAGGTCAACGACTTTTTGCTTCTACAAAATGCTTCCTCTCTATTAATGGTAGCTTTAGGTACTTTTTACTATTTTTATTCCACGTCGGGAAAAAAACTATTTTGATTATTTTTCTTCCACAAAATGAGATCAAAATATTATAAATAAGCTTTAAAAAATAGTTTCACCGCCTTTTTCCTGTTTTGTTTATTTGTGCGCATCTTTCTGTTTTATAGTTCATCTTCCGAGAAACAAACTGGCTGATATATCTATTTTATATAGACATGACGTCAAGTTATACAAAAATAATATCATCCTTCTTACGTAAGTACGTGGGCGGAGTCGGGAAGAAAGCTAGTCTGGAAATAATGACAAAGTAAAGTGCGTCTGACAGAACAAAAGTTTCATAGAAATTTTATTTCATTCATTTTTTACCGGGCCCAGCAATTAATCACTTAATATTTCTAACATTCAGTAAAGTTAATGGCAGCGGCAGGTGTGCTATATCTGTGATACGGTTATAACACTTATACCATAGCAAGATTACATAAAAGGACTATTTACTATCATACTATTCACCTATATAATAAACTGTAAAAATAGCGGAAGAAAAAAGTATCATAACAAGACCCAATTCAAACCAGACCTAAAAAATAGCGTGTTGGACTAACCTACCTTTAATAAAGGCCTAACTAACTTTAATAAAGGCTGATTGATGGAAAAGCATGAAATATTCAATGATTACATGAAACCGAGTCCTCGTGTTAGGTCGGCGTTATGCCAGACATAAGAAGTCAATGATTAATTACCTAATGTTAGGCCAACACAATTTTTCCCCCGTTTTAAAATAGATATTCTATTTGATACATAATATTGAACCAACGATAATGGGAATGGTGACAAAATAATTGCGAGTTTAGTATGATAAGTTATTTTTGTGATAAAATTTAACGCTCATTTTGAAATACTCTAACAATAATTAATGAAGATTATACAGATTTTCTTTTGTAACTTTTCCCCACTTTGTGACTTGTCCTCCATCTTGACACATTTTACAAACACTTATCACACATCCAGACACGAAATAACTATCTGTAGATCATCAAAATATTTGTTCCTCGTGCGCATGATGACCAGAGTACATATACCCTTTATGAAGGGTGTATAATTATTGTCAATCAACTTCATTAGTCGACAATATTAAGTATCCTTGAATTCCTTGATAGAGCCATGTCGATTCCAAGATTACTACTACACTTTTAGCCTTGACTAGATGACGCGTTTGAAAAATGACCTTTATCCTTTGAATGTCTCTGTAATATGACAATCACTGCCGAACATGATCAGGAAAAAATGTACGCGGACATCGAACTTAACACTCTTAATATCGTCTTGAAATTCATTGCCAGAATTATTATCCACCACGGGAGTTACACGGTACCCAGTACTTATAATACCTATACTAGTGCAAATACCTATAGTACCTACTGATAAAGATATATCACCTCCAAATTCACTACCAAATTTGTAAACTTGTGATAAAGCTTTCGACCAAAATGTAGAAATATATAAAAATGCTAAGGATCTCTAAATTGAACATGAGAACTAAATGATATAATGAGAGCGTGACTTGTCATCACGTTGTAAACTATCCTCATTGTCATCAACAACATCATCTCTAACGAGGTGACTCAATAAGCTCACTCGAATCCCTAAAGATACACTATCTAGAACAGTTAATGTATAATGCAATGACACAACTATGAGAATGAGAATAGAACCTAGGCTGAAAATCGAACCTACGACCTCATGCTCAGAAGCCGCACTTCCGACTTAACTAATAACTATGTAAAAATAACAGACTGGACCTCTGTGAAATCCGAATCATAATCTCAGTCGTCGTAGTTTTTCTTTCGAGCCAGGGTTCACTTCTCAGCTTTAGTTCATTTCTCTTCCCTCTTAAGTTAACGAGTACATTTGTATCACGACATTTCAACCGAATTTGAGGGAGTCTTATTCAAAGACAAAAATAATGTCGACAACATAATGGTAAGAAACTTCAACATCGTCAATTTAGAATACTTAGAAGAAATTTTATTAGAAGTAGAACCGTTCAGGTCGAAGGCGGTCGTTATATCAAATATGAATGATTCAGGTAAGCGACATGTTGTATCAGTCCTTAGTCGAGAACGTAACGTTTCAACAAATGACAGCATAATAGCAGTCAATTTGAGCTATATTACACGGTAATGTTTGTTTTATTAACTGTTATTAAGTGGTTCGCTTTAGGTGGGACAAGGGTGCAAGCCAATATGAAGCAGATACCTTTACTAAACAGATGAATAATTGGTAAAATAACCACATCAACAGGACTCTAGAACAATAATGAACTTCATGAAAATTAAAGAAATGAATAGAGGTTTTTTTTAAATGTATTTCTAATATTCCAAAATGAGAGAAAGACCGGAGTAAAAATATAGCCAATGATATTTTAATAAGACTTTATCCTCACGCTTAAAGTTTTTGAATAATATTGTGTTTTATTTTGTAAATTGAAGACAGGATAAAATCTAAAAATAATGTTAGACTGTAACTAGAAATAGAACGACCATAATACAATACTATATTATACTATTCGCCATAGGATCACATTAGAGAATCAAGTTTTTAAAGAATTTAAAAGTTAATTTCGCATCACCCCTTTGTTTTTAAAGTGACCAATAAATAGACCCCACAAATATAAACTGACGAATAATGTAGCTACTATAATAGAGCTTTGAATAGTTTAAATAAACGCGGGACATGTCCGTGTTACGTGGATCAATATTTAAATTTAAACTGGATTGCCGGAACGGGCCCATACATACGTGATTCAAAGTATGTTAGCGTAAATACAGGGAATCTAAAATTGGACAATAGAGAATCCATTTGTTACCAATGTTTGATTTTTTATCGGATCCTACCTCTGGCTATTTCAACGGTCATAAAGTACTTTTTCCTTTATCTAGTGTTTAGCTTCAGTTTGTATATTTTGATATGCAAACTGTTTGGTTTTTATTGCGTTTTCAATTTACACGTTGAATAGGAAACTCAATTTCGGACCTAACAAATCCAGAGAGTAATTTTAATTTGAACATTATTTCTCGCTTAATACGAGTTTAAGAAGTTTTATAAAGTGTAATTAGATATCAATTTGTGAGATTAGAAAGGTTAATGTGAGTGAGAGTGACGGCACCATTTTGTCACGTAATCGGATTACACGAGACCTCGTAACTTCAAGTCTCCCCACATTCAGCCGCTACTTTTGTGTTTTTGAACGAAAAAGAACAATTTTGAACATATATATTTAATTTAAACGTGTAAATAATTCTGCTGAATCGTTGTTGTTCGGAAATAAAAAGGAAGAATCTTGTTTTATAAAATAGCGGCTATTTTTATTCAGTTATGTACTTAATAAAATAAATTTGTTCTGTGCACAGATGTACGTTTTATCATTAGTAGATATATTCGTGGAGTTTAGATTATAATTAATGTGTAAGATTATATTAATTGGTCTATATAAATATGGATAATTCTGTAAGTACTTTCAAGGCAGATCAACATACAGATTATTTATATGTTGTGTCAAGTTTCCAATGTTATTAGTATCTTAGAAATCCTGCTGTAAACTAAGAATTCCATAATTTACTCAATTTATTTGAACTTCGAGATTAGCAACTGATATAATTATGAATGATATAAAAAGCATGTTTTATCGGTGTTCATTTAGAACGTGAAGTAAGTATTAGATTAATGAAAGAAAGTAGGTATTCAGTATGTAAGACCTAAACAGGTATCATGAACAGCAAATTGAAATTTTACTATATATATATATATATATATATATTTGAAAGATATGATGAGCTTTTGATATGACAGAAAGTAATGACGGTAGTACAAGCCCCTTCAGAATTCAGGTAAAGATTGATAATGAAGACGCGTAATTACTATTCCGATTAAGTTCTCAATCCCTAAAAGGAACAAATCGCACGTAATTTTCAAAAGACATAATTATAAGTTTGCCTAGAGTGGGTGTTGCTCACATAAATTCAAGTCACAAAGTACACGGTGCGGACCAAGTGCTAGATGTAACACACACTGCGAACTAGACTGCGAGAGCGACCGCGGCGACGCCCAGTGTCGCCCAGTGCCACCGCGTAGCATTTTGTTACCCGTAATCGGATTAGGGGCGAGTGTCGTCTGCCGGCGTGTACCATCGTATGCGCCTTGCACGACGCCCGCATATAAATACAACCCGACCCTTACTCAGGATTTAAATACATACTCGCAACTAGACGCAGAAATAATGAGCTTACCATATCATCAAAGAAAAATACATCTGAAACCGAATAGCGGTGCATGAAACATTACAAATACTCTGAAGTTTGGCAACACAGTTTTTCCCATATGCATAAAAAGTGGCGGAGCTAGGCAACGGAGCCAAACTCAGCCTTCCATTACACGGATCACTTGGCTTGCGCTCAGGTTCACTAACTAAATCCCTTCCTGGATCCTTCTAAAATTACCTTCAAATATTTCTTGATATACCTATTATTAAACCGTACCTACCTGCGGCACATTGCTAAAATTAATACATCGAACAAAAAGATATTTTAAAATACAACAATGTGTAAAAGTAAAAATACATCAAAAATGTGCAGTAAACACTAAGATGCGCCACAATATACATAAAACAACAAGATATAGTAAAGTAATCGTGCTCTTATCGTAATCATGCATTGCGTGATATCGACCGTTAGACGCTCTAATATCTAGTAAGCTCTGTATGGTCTCAAGCGGCTACTCTACGTGTGAGATATGCTTCCGGTGGTTCCCGGGAAAGATCTATTTATGCGTTATGTTCCGCACTGTTTTGGTGTCAATAAGCTGTGTGAACAGGGCATGAGCGGTACAATCGACAAAATATTTCTCTCCGGAATCACGTCGGGCAGACTGTGTATTAATGGAGTGCCTCACTTACCAAACTTCGGAAGATGGCAACTAAGGTGCTCCACCACAATTACCGCTTGCGTAACCCTGGGAAAAATATTTTTCTCCGTGAATCTAACGTGTAAGTAAGTCTTATAACAGTGGTTGTTCTTATAATATAGGCAGGGGATTATTTCAATAATTACTCCGTGATATTGCTCAGGGGTGTGGCATCTTAATCTAACATGCTGATTTACAGTACTCTGTGAGGAAGAATTGGGTTTGTTCTCTTTACACTATTTTATAGTGGATTGTACTTTGGTGTCTGCTTGTACTCAATAAAAGAAAATTAATTGGACATGATCTACTTAATATAAAACTTGAAATAAAAACTCTAGGACCGCTAATCGGTGCTATAGATACTGATATCTATGAAACTAAAACACAATGACTATAATGGGTACACCTGCTTCTAACACACAATTGCAGCAATTGGTAACTAATACTCGATGTTACTCATAATTTACGATAATAGACTGAGACAATAGTGAAGATAAATAAGAAATACTTAGGTATATACTACAGAAGTACAAGATGTGACTTATTATAATTTGTCGTAATAAATATTACCATTTTATGAGTAAATATAAGTGGTAGATTAACCTGTAAAAGATGTCATATTATTAATGTATTATCTATTTAATCCTCTAACTACTTATAATAAAACACAAGTTATATACAAACACAGTTCTGTATAAAGTTATCTGTGCACGAAATTATACGAGAAAAATGTACAAAAAATGAAGAACTATTTTGTTTTAAATGAATAACTGATAGAAATCCAGTCATAATCAACGCAAATGTAGCGATAGTAACAATATCTTGTGAATTAAAATGTCGTGACTGTTTAGAGGTCTACTATATATAAATAGGTAAATCTGTCATAATCAAATGATTTACTCACTGCGAGATAATGTGTTCTAGATTCACATTACGTACATTGATAACAAAATTATAATTAATGAGATACTCTACTCATTAATTTTCAAAGCGCATTTGTAAGTCATAATATTATGTTACGTGAAATCAGCGCTTCGAAATGGACTAGAATGTATTTAGTTGGGAAAATAATTGGTACGTTTAGAAAAGCATATTGTAAAGCAAACAAACAAGCATTGTAAAGAAGCCGGCGCGGGCGCGGGTGCGGTGTCCGGCGCTGGAGGTCGCTCGCTCATTGAGCGCTCGCCAATTGAGATAATGGCCTCAAATGCAGATGATTACTGACCCATTCATTGGAAACTAGCCGTTAGTAGCTCACTGCGTTCGCGATTTATATCATTACAATACGATAGGGCTCTTCTATTAAATTAAGTTAACGTTAACCACGCATGCCACCGCGTTGAAATGTGTGTTTACCTGCGAAACTAATATATTGTAAATGCACACGATTAACGGGTAGCGGTTGAATTGTAGCGCTATACCACTTTAGAGGTAGCGTGGAAATAGAAATGGAATATTGTGAACTTACTAATAATTTGATTTTCGCGGCACGATGCATTTGCAGACTTGCGGTTTACCGACGCTTTATTACTAATTGAGAATCGTTATACGCGTTGTGTTATTGCGTCATGTGGCGGTTTAGATATAGGGTTTTTATGTATATACAATTAAAATTAATAACCCAAATCGTATGTACCACCTACAAATGTTCCTCAACACCAGACAGAGCATTATTTAAGTTAAATAAACAATAACAATAACAATAAGTGCAAGTGGTTTATCTTATTTATAATCCTTCTTGTTTTTAATTACTGGTTATGACATAATTTTATTATTACGAGTGTGCAATAAAATTCAATGTACCGTTAAGTGTACGCGTGGCCTACTGATTTACACAGTAACTTTCGTCGTAACAGAGATTTACGGTGTCACACAAGCATCTATTTTTGAAACAGTTCGACTCTCTTCACACTTTAATTATAGACGTGCAATATAACAAAATAATATGTTAGCGTTGTCGTTTGCCTTGAAAATAAATACTGTTCCAGTTTATGAGTGGAGGAATGCACGTTACGTTTCTGAACGTTCGAAATTTGAATAGAAGTGAATAAAAAAGTTTAGTGTAGTTCGTATTTCAAACAACTTCATTGGATTGTAAATGATTGACGGAAATTGATGCGGCAAACTAATCTGGTAGATGTCAATTTTCGCAGAAATGTATTCTTAAAACAAATTGGCTAATATACTCGCTCTTATACCCGTCAGAAATTATTTACATTCGTAGTCAATGAGGCCTACAAGCGATCGCAAAAAGTAGATTAAGTCAATCACGACGACAACATAACTAAAGCCAAACTATTACGTGTCTAAATGACCTGTACACACACACCTCACTATCTGACTTATTAACAATTAATATACGATACAGATTGTTATCGCGCGATAAGGCCGAAAAATAAACATTGAATTCTCGGCTACTGTGGAGTTAAAGAGACTTGTTTGAACGTGTTTATGTAGGCTAAAAGGCAAGTCATGGCTGCAGATTTTTTTTTGTTTTCTTACGATCTATATTTTTTAATTATGATCTGGTTTCGCACGAAGTAGTAGATATGAATTGTTTTATTCTGTTCAAAATCATTATCGCCTAATATTTTGTGTGCTGACGCGTGGTAATATTTTGTGTACAGCCGACGCTTAACGGCAGACCTGCAGTAACTACCGTCGTAGCCAAGTCCCTCTCGTCTATGTTATAAGAGCGTTAAAATCTTTTACCGACATCTTGTATGGACAATTAATTACAAAATCGTTGTCGAACTATGGCAAACATAGTCGATAAAGTAGAGCCTTTAGCAATGAAAAATATAAAGAGCCTTTGTACGTCTCCGTGTCAAAGACACGAGAAATCACTTTGAGAACTACCAATGTGTTTGAAAAGTTTTGCGATGACACACGCGTAAGCTCTTACTTAACACGTAAAAGTTAAATAAATTGTTGGTGCTTCGCTAGAAATGCTTCTGTGTCAAAAAAACATTTCGACACCATTAACTTTTGTTTTACGACGATTATATTAGATCTAGCGAGTCACATGATGTCTAAAATGAAAATCGAACACTGTCCTATTTCAACGATTCCGCTATTTCGGCTGTAGCTTTTGAAACAGGGACATTCTTGCGAAAAACATAACCTTACTTTAGATTTTATTGCAGTTCGCCTGAAACTTTGTCGTTAAGAATTATATTTATTTGCACAAACAACAGACAATGTTTCTTGAATTATAATATTGGCCACGAAACACATCTGTATGTAAACATATATTGAACAACTTTACCGAACTTTGGATGAAGGTTTTGATAAAAACCTAATTACTCGTATAATTCTTCTATATACTGAAAATATTTATCGCTACCTTCACAACTATTGGTTAATAGGTTTCGAAACGTAAGCTTTCTGTTCAATTATATTTTATATTTTTCTTAATAAAAGATATACAAATTTTATACAGCTTTTTCATTGATATAAATCCAAAAGCTCGAAGTTAAGAGAGCAACGACAATAATTAGGTGACACTCAACATCCTGTGACAACCATTGTCAAATACTATGTTTTGCTACCCAATAAGTACTGTAGTACACATAAAATTACTGATACATTAATACAAGGTTACCAATAGTTCAAAGATATTAAATTATCGCGGATATAATTTCTTTTGCACATAATACCAACTTTTTTTTTGTTATATGGCTAATATTATTCTTTGCAATCTTAAAATTATCTTGTATTTTCCCACGAAGTTACTTAAAAATTCATTACAAAAATTGAATATACCTATTGAACTTCATACACTAAAAGTAACCACCGCGTAACCGGATAGGTACGCATTTTATAGTCAAAATGAAGTTATGACACAAAAATAAACATGGTTTTCCTGTCTGGCAACTGTCATAGTAACTGGAAATCAGAAATGAAAATTCTTTGAAATAATTATAGCCGATAAAATAATCAGTAATTCTTTCATTACTGAAATTAAACGAACTGTTAAAATCTATTTCCCGAAGCATTTATCACGAAGCTTCAATAAAAATGAATCCTATAAAATAGCCAGATTGGCACGAAACGGCGTCGTAGAAATGTCAGCGAGGAGTGAATGGACTCAAGTTTTTGTTTATTTATTTGTGCATACGTCCGCATGCATGTGCCAACAAAGCAAAGAGATCAGAAAAGACTCAAAACAATGAAGTCATTAGTCGTTGCTATTTCCAGCAAATGATGTTCGTAATAACTTCTACGAAATTGTAATAGTGTTTCTCGTGGATTTTTCTTATCTTTGACCAGATCGACGTAATGCAGTTAACATGTTAACATAGCTAGAAAGAGATTCAACGAAAATAGTTAAAAAGTGCATCGCAACTATTTTTGAAATGTGCATCAACATATTTTACTTTGTCCTATTTACACGATATTTAGATACAATCAATCAATGTATGTCACCGTTTCCGTTTTATGCGTAAGTTAATGTATTTTTACCGTCAATAAAGTTCCGAGTTTGACGAACGAGCGATTGGTTTTATTTATTTTCGCGGTAGAACTGTATTTAAAGCATTGAGCGTGTAGTTTTGTGACGTTCTTGGAACCCATTGAGAACGGATTAATAAACATCAGTTATATAACGAAGTTCAATGACGTGACACCGACGCATCGTATCGGTTTCTAAGTGGATTAGTGCGGGCTATCATAGGCCAGCGGTGCAGTGTGTGCGCGCAACGCAAAGGTCGCGTGTGCAATCTTCGCAAACTAACGCAACAAGTCTCTGCTGAAGCTAGCTGTCACTCGCCACTCACGACACGGACGACACGAATTATTTCTTAACATCCAACATGAAGTATTCAACACTACATCGTCATATGTCTCTGCCCGTAGTAACATGCCATTCATATGTTTTAGTCATGTAGCTAAATTTAGATTTTGCCTTCAAAAATATGAACCCATCCGTGCGAATCTAACAGGATCAAACACGCCCCGAAAAAATTTACCTTTGTAGTAACGTAAAATTCATTCCATAACTGACCTGCCTCACTACTTAAAACACTAAGTAAGGCTTCATAAAGCCTTTGCGTCTGATAGGCAATGTATAGCGAAATTCGGTCGATGCCCGCATTATACCACAAATACGAAACAATTTTGTTTAGAATTCCACCATGGTCTTTCTACGTCATCATTTGTTAACAAAACATCCGCACAAACAACTCGAACTTGTAGATTTATAGTTTTGGCCATTAATCTCATCAACATTCTTTTATAAATCAATTTATTAGGCGTTTTATGGAAATAGCTGATATTATGTGACTGAAGCGATAATCCATTGAATGTTACGGTTATTGACCTCGGACAAGATTATGTTAAGAAACTTTGTCCGAAGTAACGCCAGAGCGTCAGGTATGAAGCCCCTGATATGAGTTTACAAACACACTTAAAGTAACAAAGTCACGATATTTAATCCCTTTCCCGGTATGTTATCGCACTCGACTGCGGAGTACCCTTTGCCTAAGCTAATATTTGCATTTCCTTGTAAATAGCAAGTGACTATGTTTTGACGCCTACACACTGCTTACACTGTGTGTGAACGAGGTAAGGTCGAAAGCCATTCGCTTTAATCAGAAGTCAATAGAGTGTCTTTAATAATGTTGACTTAGCATAATATTGTGGAAATAGGAAGATTCGTTTGGACTGAAAATATAGGTTGTGAGCACGTAGGTGGGTATGAAAGTTAGGTGCGTACATGCATAGACATGATTTAACAAGATGGAAAATAGATATCTTTCGTTTCAAATGTCAATTACAGAATCAATGGGTGCAATATTTTTTCTCTTATAAAAAAACCGGATTCCAAGAGTAGTTTTTATATTATACTGTTACAAAATATGCGAAATTTCACGATGCTGAAATAAATTTTATTTAATCAACAAATTCAGTCGAACTACTTGTCAAAAGACAAGCAAAAAAAAATATTAAACAAATTCCGTAAAACGTCAAGCAGTGGCCAAGCCGTGACATTCTGTTAAACATTGCATATTTATTATAACGCAGTCAAATTAAAAGGTTTACCACATACAAAGTGTATGTAAGTAGTAAATTAACAACAAACAAACGGACGCTAATAGCTTTAGGGGAATCATGTTAAATCACGTCGAATGCGGAGTGAATTTGTTTATTTTCCTGCGTTCGTGGACTTATCGTGTCATAGAGATGAGTCTTGGCCTTCATCCAAGCACTTTCACTCAAATCTTGTGGCCATTGCACAAAACTGAAACACCTATATATTCGTAAGAAGTGTTATCATACAGAGTCTGCGTACGAAATTCTTGCTGCGTAACGAAAGAAATTGCTGTTTTATTGAAATTTTATTTTGGGTCGTTTTAATAACTTTCAACGGTCGTTTTCATAGTTGTTTCAGTATTTTATATGACTAGTGAATCGTTATTTCTAGCAACAAATAATAAAATCTCACATTCTTCTCGAATCCGTACAACTTTACTCGGAAGTAGAGCATAAAGCGACCAAATTGTCAAGCAATCTAAACTTTTATAGAAATAGAGAAAATAGTGCAAGATGGCGACAAGCGTGGCGGACATCCATTAGACGCCCTCGATGTGCACAGAAAGGACCATTAATTGTGGGACGAACGTCTCGAAGCTTCACCTGAAACACTACCTTCGGTAAACTAACTTGCAAACTCCCTGTCTAGATACTCATGTTTTAGCCGGTTGCGACGAACTCAAAAAGGAGAGTTATGATTTAGCACAGAGACGATGTATGTGGATCATTCACATGAGTATTGAGAAGGTGGAAAATTTTCAGTCGAAATGTAGAACATAGTATCAGGCTAGTTAACACAAACGAGTAGGAGAAACTAGACTAATGAATTGGATATTATGCGGCGCTGTTTCAAAGTCGGCTCTCATTTTTTGACATAACAGTATCACGCGTGTATTCCCCGAAATGTTAGACAGCGGTATACATATATACCCTCTTTTCGCCAATGCCGTTTTTAAATCTCATATAATAGGGGCGAACTTATTGCAATCCATCGAGTATAGTACAAGCTCTGGGATGTTACATTTTTATTTTTGAAGATATACTTAATTACTGATATTATAACATGGGTAGTTACTGAAGTACACTTTGCTGCAAAGGAAGTCTTAAAATAGAAAATATGGACAGTCGCTTTCAACGTATCCATCATGGATGATAACAGTAGGCGGAAGTTTTATCCGTTTTAACTTTATAACCCTTGCCTACTATAAAAGTTATGAAAGTCTCAGCTGCCGTTTTAATTTTACTTCATGATTTTTGGGCTTCAAATCTTTTTGTGTTCTAGTTGATGTTGAAACAGAGAGAAATAAAATGCCTGAAGCATATACTCTCATGTAAATTGCAGCAGCACTGGGTACCTGATCTAAAGGTCCATTTACATAAGAGGAACAAATCGGGCTTTGTACATTGCGAGTGTCTCTATTTGGAATGATAGGAACCTACCTACTGATTGTTTCGAAACGATTTGTAGTCCCAGTTTCTGGATTATATGTGATTTTAAGCGAATTCTCGGATGCGCAAGTTCCTATAACTTCTTACTTCTTATTACAACTAGAATGGTTTTGTTTTGGAGATTGAAAACTGTACGATTATATAAAATACTATAGGTATAATATAACGGTGTGGTCAATTAATGGGAAGGTGACACTAAAATCTAACTACCCGTTTACCAGCGGTTTAATAAACGAACTTAAAGACAAACACAGTAAATTAATCTAACCAGCTTAGGCTATAAGGAAAGTGTGAGAGATACATACATTAAAGATAGCGAATTTAAAGCTCCTCGTTTAATTTGTCTTACCAGAAATTATGTATCTCATTATCCGCTCTTTAGATGTTCGACACAGTAATATGTATAATGGTTGTCGTTAAGTAAGAAGAGCATGTTGGAATGCCCGAGGTAATTACTTTCGCCCGCATCGAACTTAACGAAGGTTTAATTAAATATAGCGTGACATGAACACGATGATTAACTGATGACGTTCAATTAAGCATAGTATGATCTACCTACGATGTTATATGTTGTGGAAAGCTGAATTTCGGTTAGTAGATAGCGCTTTTCAGTTTTAAATTTGGCGTGTATTTAATCAATCTTACAATATGGTGCCATATTAGTCTAGTGGTCACAGGCGCGACTGCTGAATGTGAGGTCCTGGGTTCAAAAGTAGGGTATTGGTTATTGTTTTTTTTTTTCTCAAGAGCAACCCGGAGTTTCGGATGTACATGGTAGATATCAATAGGGTCGCCCCCTATTACATGAAACTCAATAACAGTACCGGTGAAAAGGCACGTGCAATAGTCTCTATCTATTCCTCTGCCTTCGTTCGTCATTTCGGTGAATGCAAGCGTGGTGCTATGTTATGTTGCAGTATGATATCTGATAAGATAGTCTCCATTCATGAACACTTTGAATCGCCGGGAATCAGATGTAGTAACTGGACATGGAAAGGGTTAATCACCATGTTTTCTGGGAGTGTTTTGGGAAAACATCGGAATCATAATTTCGACACAGTTATGACCAAGCTCATTGATCAGTTCAATTATACATACTCAACAAAACATGAAACCATGTCTAGCATCAAGTTTGACTTTGATTCAGTCTTTTACAGAAACATCCACGGCTAGACAAAAAAAAAATAAGTCAACAAATGTATGACATTTTCTAGGAAAGAAATCAAAAGACGTCAATCAACCTATATCAGAAATATAACATCACAAACTTTCGCGAACCGTAAATAAAATATGAACCTAACCACCTGACAACCAGATGTGTCCATCTTAGTAAAGATGCCATTTCATATTTAGACAGTGATCGTAACAAAGTTGACAATAATCTTCAATAGAACGATAACGAAGACGTGATCTTTTATTTTTGGCTTGATACTCTTATACATTGAGGAAACGAAACCGTATATATGTCATCTTAGTAACGCGTAATCCGTATTTACGGGAAACCGCGAGGGGATTTGCGAAAACTTGTTCAATCAATTCAGTATTCACGAAATCACAAGACTAAGTGTAGTTTCGCAATTATTACAAGTACAACCAACAGTCCAGTAAAATCGCGTGAGAATGCTTCTACGCATTCTTCCGACGACATTTAGATACATATTTTGCCGCTAAGATATTACGAACGTTCATTTTTATTCAGCTCAACAATAAGTTGAAGAAGTTAATAAAATACCGCTTAGAATTCTTTATTTACATGACTAGCGCTAAGTAAAGTGGGACATGGATATGTGTGTGATTTTCCTCGTCTCTGCTCGGAATAGTAATTCGGTCTTCAGCCGCTCTTTCATGTCGTAAATAATCTTTTGGGTAAGTACGAGTTGATCGTAAAATCAATGGCTACTGAAGATATGCGACACTTATGACGTATTTGTATAAATGTTCTACGTTACTTCATGAAAAGCTTAAGCCATAAATGTTTCAGTTGTAAGTACTGTAACTTTTAAGACATGTTTTTTTATATTTATCTGAACATTGATATGAAGAAAGTTGAAGAATTAACTAACAATGAAACAGGAGCTGCTGCTGGCAAATGAGATATAAAAGATTTTTTTGTTACTACAGCTATTATAATATTAGTCTTCTGATTGCGTACATATTTCACATAAGACTCTAAGAAGAAGATCAGTAAAGTTCAGTAAAATACAGTTAAAATATGTATTGTGTGAACCATGTTATTTTTATCCTCATTACATTAACTGTTAACAAACAAAATATTTAAAGGTAGGTACATACCTGTTTAAAATAATCGACTAACAATCTCTTCCATTCAATAACACTTATCGCTTTTGGCTTTTTATTCCTATCCAATGAGAAATTCGCTTCTAATATAAACACGCACATGATGAATAACGCCAATTATCTCTAAGAATATCTTATTTATGTATTCCACCCACATTATCTAATTAAATGTGTGAACTTTGATATAATTCAAGTAGGTACTCACTGACATTAACAGATTTAAATTAACTGGGTACGCCTTAATAAGGTTGTTACGGCACTTTAGGGTAATTATTTGAAATTTCAATGAATTAAAAATCTTTAATGTGAAGCTGAACGGCGCTAACAGTGGGCAAGATTTGAAGATCGTTTCTTAATAGGATTAAAAACGTGTAAAAGTTTTTTTTTAATATTTATATTTACATTTAGGATTCTGGACATCCACCTGTAACCTTTTCCAGTACTTACACAAGAAACTTGTAAGTGTTAAGTGTCTCCAAGCATGTGAAGTAAAAGTTACACTTTTTTTTTTGCTTGAAAAAAAAAAAAGTAATGCAATAACTGAACAAAACGATCTTTACTTTTTCAGATCATATTTAGTGAACAATGTGAACTTCTAACACTCATGGTACCTACATATTATCCTTATAAATTACGTATAGCATTTGAACAAGATTGTGTACTTGTACGAGTAGGTACATTTGAGTGAACAAGGAGAAACTAATAAAGACGGTTTAACGTCCTTCTTCAAACACCAAAAGGTTCTACGGGGAAGACTTAAAACAATCTTTTCCAACCACTGGGATAAATATTTATTACGAAAAGTCAACAGTTAATTTTTTTCTCCTTCATAAACGAGAACGGAGACGTTGGAATTATAAAAAAAATATATAAGCATCTAGAACAACTTTATGAAAAACTATTCACCCTCGTTTGAGGAAGAGAAAATAAAGTAACTAAGTACACAATATAAATGTTTTATTCAGAGCTCAGGTATTATCTTTAAGCTTATTCATTATAAGTAACATTACGTAAAAATCTTTAGTGAAAATATAGTTTAACACCAAGGTTAAACCAAAACTGGTGATTCAAAATCATGATAATTTCTGCTTAGGTGCAATCGACTGTCACTTTGATTAGGTACATAAGTAATAAGAAACTATCCAAATAACAATACACACTTTTTTTAACCAATGATGGGTTTTTACTGTTGCTATTAGATGGGTCAATCATTTAGTTATACAAAGAACCTCAAGATTATTCTAGATATTTTTCATAATAGACACTAAACTCTCACTCATGCAATACGCGGATAAAAATTATCAGCCATTCAAATGCGTTCTTACGCATTTCATCATGGGCGTCACTTGCGGTATCTGATAGCCATATCACACTGATTTAGAATCATAGTACTCTAAGTACCTATCGATAAGATAAAAAATATTCTTTATCTGTGTAGACCTTCTCATGTAGGTAAAAATAGTTAGAATTTAGTTGCGATGTTCTAAGTATTCCTATGGAGAAGAATGGGCAAAAAATTCCATGGTTACATACTTATAAAATGGCTTTAAAAACAACGCGAAAATTAAACTTATTTAAGTATATTAAAACGAATTATTAGTTCCCATTAAACTTCTGACGGCAATGACTCTTAGACTAATATTAGTTCTAAGATCGTAATACAATGTCATTCTCTATTGTAAAACAAGTCAGTGTTCTGTAATTAACGTTAAGAAGCACATTTCGCTTGTAATGCGACGCCACGCGTCGTAACGTCAAAATCGAGAGTATTTTCTATTAGTTGTTCGGAGGACAAACAAAACCGTGACGAAAATTCTAAAAAAATTGTCGTAGCTTTTAGCCCCCGCTTCACGCCGCCGTCAATTAGCATGTCGTTTGAAGACACGCTGCTCCGTCATATAACAAGTTTCATGTGGAAGCAACATAAGAAAACTTTGAAATTCGAATTATGCCATACTGCCAGAGTTTTAAAGTCCGTTATCGTGAGGAGAAATTGTGAAATGTGGCATTTTGTAAATGGTGACAGCGGGTCGGTAGCATGAAGTCGTGTGCTCGACAGATGAGTAATGACAACAACGCAGCGGCGTGTGTCGTCTCCGAACGTTCCCAGATGTGCGTCTGGATGCACGGATTGCACGAGTTATGCAAGCCGCGGAGAAATACTCCTTGTTGGTAATACGAACAAGAATACCGAGGCGGATTGTCAGCCTCGTCGGGAAAATTACAAACATCCGAATGTCTCTACATAAATACAAACGACATAGTAAAATATCAAAGACTACCATAATTCAGGTCGTGCTGAGCAATTATTATAAGATTTATAAGAACTGCTCAAATCACATTTAATACAATTTAAATTTTCAGCGAGCGACATTCGAATGTAGTGTTGGCAACATGTAGGTAGGCAATTTTCATAAAACTCGCCTAAAGAATAAATTCTTTAATCAAACAATAACGATTTTTCAGACAAAAAAAAGTGTAATAAAACAAAATAGATATGACAGAATTATTAGTGAGTTGCATGAACAACATTTGTATTCAGCTCAATAAACATTGGACCAAAATAAAAATAAAATAGTAATAGACGCATAGCCACGTGGACAGGCTGCATGTAAAACATGATATCGAGATCATAAAATTATTCAAACGTCGCGGAAAAGATATAAATCGCTTAAATCACCAAAGTATTTATAATAAAAATAGTTATCTATCACCGCGGACGCATCTCACACACAAGACTGCTCTCAACAAGATTACTTTTATTTACGTCCCAATCGCTCAACGCGACACTATAACAAAAACTTTATTAGTATGAGCGGTGCTTTCAAAGCTGCGCCTGCGCTACCCGATAGCTATCGTGCCATAAAAAAGAAAACAAATAGCTCTATTTCGATTAACCAAATACCATTATTTCCGCCTTAGCTTAACAATCCGGCAGCCTAATTACGTAAAAAAGCGATAGCAACGCGACAGCCACGCGACGGCAATCTCACTGTCAGCCAATACATTATATGACACAAAAATGACGTTTGACAGAAAATATTGCGCGATCTACGCCTGTCGTTACATCGATAATTAGGCTGCGGACCAGCCAATAGATATTACCAATCATGACCTGACAGTGATGACGCATATAAACGCAAACAAAATAAACCTTAGCGTACATCATGCTAAAAGCTGGTCGCTAGTCAATGATTTATTATTTTTTTCTGTCCTGATTTATGTTTAGTATAGAAGTGTTCGCACACGCACTCCCATGTCTATTTGCGGCCAGGCCGAAATAACTGGCTAAACGAAACGTGTATCCGGTCCCTAGCCGACTCCCAAACTGCTGTTTGCTCACATACGACCACCGTGCGCTTTGTAAAAGGGATTATACCACGATTTGCGGTAATGCGGTCGGCTCTTCAGTCGGAGTACACTCTTTCCTCTTTGGCCACTTGCTAAATCTTTTCCCTGTCAGATGTTTCGTATCCGAATGGTATAGAATAATGTTCCCCTCTTACTAATGCAGGCCGATGCGCTTTGAAGCTTTGATGAGCACCTGCGGCTTTCAATAACCCACATTGATTTAGAATCGCTGCAGTAACTATTTTGAGTTCATAAATAATGCACGAATGTAGGCCCGGTTACTTTAATATAATTTATAGAGCAATGCCTCATACAGCAACTTTATTAAAGAAACAAGGATACATTTTAAAGGTTTTATGCTACTAACATACAACAACGAGTTTAAAAACTTAAAACTTAATTTCCAGTTGTTTTATTACGATCTAAGAACGGTAAAGCACCTGTTGAGATTTTTTAGGCCAACCAGATGTATTCGGTGTCGTTTTACACTAACAAATCCGTCCCGGAGAACTTAATATCGTTGGAGTGGAGACACTTGTTCACCGTTCAATCCTGCTGCAATACGACGCTTTACCGATAAATACATCGCCGACGAATCTGTGCTTATTAGTGGAACCGATTTGCAGCGAAATAACTTTCGTTGTAACACCGACACACTAAGTTTCTACCTGATTGGTACCTAAGTTCGCGAATCGGCTACGTCGTCGCGAACCTTCCTCAAAGTGGAAATTAAATAAGGACAATCCGTTCGTTCTGCATCAGAGACTCGACTGTTGCATTATTCAACGTATGCAAAATCTCTGGATTAATAATAGATGACGACGAAGGTGGATTCCTCGCAATCGACTAAGGAATTGAGTTGTGACCCTTTCAGAGTGCGAAACGGGTTCGTGAGCTTTTGTCTTCACGGGAAATTGAATGATAATTTCCATCATTTAAAAGGAATTGTCCCAGTTTATCTATGCAAAATTATCTCGTCTTACGAAATCGAAGATATCGTTTGAAAATATTATTATAGCTCGGCTACAGAAGCAGGACAAAAATATTACATCTATACCGCATACGAAATTATACTCCGCTTGAAATGAAAATAGAACGGCTTTCGACATGGATAGATGAGATGAACATATCGTTGTCATTTGTTGCATTTTGGAAATTCCAACAAGTTCAAACGCAACGACCTATTATCTCTTTAAATCTGTCTTGAAACGTACAAACATGTAGTGCTATTTATCATTCTGTGACTTAAATATAAATCTTTGAAAGCACCATGTAATACCACATTAATCTTTGAATTGCGTATTCCGTTACCGAAATTAACATTTCCAATCATCAAGTACGCATTGAATCCGTGAAGCATGTTCATAAAAGAGTCAAAGGGAACTGTATAACAAAACCGTTCAGTAAAAGTAAAGACGCAGTGCGCACGAGCACGATTGAGGCAAACAATCGTCGTTGATAATAACCGTAACGAGTCCGGCGTCGATCCCGTTTGCATCTGTATTGTGTTGGGGGCAACGAGCACGCAACGACCTCAACCATCAATTGTTTACAGCTAAATCTTTAAACAATATTAGACTTCGGAACTTCAAGCAAACTCATGCGTTCATTTCCAAACTTCCAGATTCTGTGAATTTCTGACTTTTCTTGTCAATATTGGTCTAATACTCTCATCTAACCGTTCAATGGTTTAAATAGTACATGAAAGACACTTTCATGGAATAACTAGGTATACTACCATCTGATAGGTTATATTTACAAACTAACTCGTGCGTGGGTGAATGTTTCCGAAATTATCGTGGTTTGACAATAAAGAGATTATCGCGTCATAATTTTTATTACTACCCGCATAGTTGATTTTACTTCCCAGCGAAGGTAAGAACGAGTTTATCAAAGTCTTTTTGAACCGCCGTCAATATCGAATATGAGTACTTAAACGGCATAGGTTAAGTTCTGTTTACAGCTAAACGTTTAAACAACGCTAGACTTCAGGACTTTATGCAAACTCGTGGGTACATTTGCTTAATACTGTTTAGGGAATTATGGAGATGATTGTGTCAATATTTGGATTGTTACTTGCGTAGCTGTAGGTAGTCTACTTGGAAAGGACTACTTCAAAGGACTACTTCAAAGACCTTATGCAAGAAATGGGTAAAAATTTAAACAGTAGTAGCTAGCATTCAGAAGACCAACTCAAAAACTTTATTTGAACTTAAAGAGCCAGATGAAAGAATGGTCAGACATTAACATTCAAGTTAGCAAGACTTTGTATTTATATATACTCGTATTTGAAATTTGGCTTCTTCTTATTATCATTATTTGAATGAAACACCCTGTTCAGTTACATTTCCCAATTTCTATACCTGTTCAAATTAGATAAGTCTATGCAAATTTTGCAGCATCATGTTAATGATACGTCATGCGCTTCAAGTTGGATAATGAAAACCTTTTGTTCGAAAACTAAACACCTACATTAGTCGTTGTAAACGTTTTAACAGTACAGACAGTAGGTAATGAGTTAGTTTAGTAATGTGGATGCTCTGAAATAACTTATCCTTGTCCTATTTTATAAAGTCTAGATTCCACGGAGGACAAATCTTCAAACGATTTGACGACAAGACAGTGATGATCATTCCTAATAGGTTGACAAAAGCGACAGAGGGAAAGTATCATCTGTTGACATTAAAATGTCATTACATTTGAATGTAAGTTCCCACTAAAGATTTGATGTATAATTGGTGTACCTACATATTTTGTTCTCATGCCATTATCGTTTGTATTGTTTACAAGTATCTAGGATCTAATAATGTCATTATAATAGATTTTATCATTAATATCTTGATGATTAGTCGTAAAAGAAAAAACACGGTAAATTTAGTGATAGATAGTTTGTGTCTATGAAATTGTTTAGCAGCTTGTTGTAACATAGCAACAAGTTATAAGATTTAGAGGTCTCTTAAATACAATGTACTAGTGTGAGGTTACATCTTCTTACTGTAAATTTCCATTCAAATCTATAGTACCGTTAGCGTTTACTCATAGTATATTGCAGGTTTTAAAATCTTGAGTGATTTCCTAGTTAGACACTGCAATGCATGCTACATTTCAAGATTTTAATACTTATTTAGAAGGAATATTTTAATAAAGATTTACCTACCTAATATATTCATAATCTACCTAACGTCCGCGTCCTTAAGAACATTCCAAATATTATCTGCGAACATAGAGAGAGCATTGAGAGAACGCATTAGCGTATGTAATACATTACTAAGATGTGCATGACAGTTGTTGTCAGCCTGCTTTGTTTTGCATTATTTTTTATTACTAAACCCACTCCTTGGAAACTGCCTGATAAATTAGTACTGTTACATTTCACGTTAATTTATCATTCATTACTACATACTGAAAAAAAAACACGACTGAAGTATCCTTGGTAACAATTTTACTGTAGCAATGTGCGAATTTTTTCGAAATTGATAAGTATGTGCGAACAAGCGCCACACTGTAAAATAGCGTTAGCTTATTTGTATAATAGGTACCTACTATGTACCTGTCATTCTTATCAAAAGCAGTGATTGATTTTGTTAAAAAAATTCAGACAGCTCGATAATTGAAGACATATAAGTAACGCTGAGATTAGGGGACTAGGGCGCATCAGTCGCTATCAAAATGCGATAACGGTTGGTGTGTCCGTATGTCGTGATACAAATATCAAAAATTATCTTATCATAGTTACTCCGGCAAGGTGCAAACATCTTAAACAAACAGCGTCACTCCAGTTCAAATTTGAAATAAAAAAAATCTACGAGGACGTTAACCGGCGACAACGTGCGTTGAGAATAAAATTGGCTCGGAACCGGAAAGAAAAACTAGGCTCATTATTACAGTAAACGAAAATTGGCAGAAAATGATGATCACGTGGAGGAGATCACGGGACAATTTAAAAAAAGTCTAAAAGTAGTTTCAGAAAACGATATTGTAGTAACTCATGACTGCAAATTGTTCTGCTTTAACGATTCTAACGAGACAGACAGCATTGTGCTCATTTCTGACAGTTCCCGGTATAGACCACACGATCGATGATAGATCCGATAATATCTCACGTGTTTTGCCTGTAATCGCTGATGCAGCGCCCTAGATATCTCCAGAGAAGAACAAAGTTGGCATAGATATTGAGGATCAAAGTGCGGCGTGGGCGCACGACCCAATACCGCGGGCGGCAAATCACTCGCGCACGCGCACCGGACCTTTTGCGTGTTGCATCGCGCAATTAATTTGTTTGTACGCGTTATAGAATTGATGGACTTCATTACACTCCCAGTAAATAGGACACACAAATTAACATACGTTAATTCAAATATACCTCTTCATTTTACTATGGTATGAGTCTATTATGCCATTGAGATTATAGTTGAACCGAAACTCAAATTTTGATTGATGCTGCCCTAAAGTATTATTGCATTAAAGGATTGGAATAAAACAATAATTACTATTTTGTTATGTATTTCAAACAATTCACAAGTATTCAAATACAAAATATTACTTAAAGCCAATTGTTGTCCTGTCCTACTAAGTATGAATAGACTATAGAGTCGACTTGACGGAAACGCGCCGGTACCGAGCTTTACGTACTTGAGATTGAGGTTATGTTGTGATAACTGTTTGGAGCAAAAGCCGGCTATGAAACTGTAAATTGAATTTGCTACTTAATTTTAGTAGTGATAAGAACTAAAATAGCTCGCAAGCCTCTGGGTGAAGAGGTCGGAGCGCCGACTAAGCCTGCGCGCGCATCCGGCATGGCCGCCGTCACACACCTGACTGCCAATACAACCCGATAACATAACTGAATTACAGCATATTACACACGCTCACGACGCCTTAAATGCCCTCAGGATGCATCTCACACTAATATCATCACGTGCACCACTTTTGCACACAGACAACGACAACTTCCAAACACGTTAAGTAATCAGCTGATTATCAAACTTTTACCGGTGTTTATGTATCCGACACGGTACTTCGTCACTGAAAACGATCCGCGTTTCTCATTTCACGGTCATAGGAGGCGGTCTTCAGCGACCTAAGCGGCGGTCAGCCCTCGCCGACCCGTGCATCGGATGCACTTCCGTGACAGGCTCGGGCGGAGCGCGGCCGGGGACCCACGAGCGTACCTGGACTAGTCTGCCAGCTGAGGCCTCCGACGAACATCTTCCTGCAAGATAAACAATACCAATCAGACACGGAAAAGAGCGAGACAAGCCGGCTTCTCGGGACTAAGGACGTACCCCGGGTCGTTGGGCACCTCAGCGGGGCTCCTGGCCACATCCTGATTCTGGGTTTCCATGGGCTCGAACGCCGGCGGCGCGGGGCTAGCCGGGCGGCGCACTACGACTACGAGCGAGCGACGACGCGGCGGGGACGGCTCCCGGAGTCGCTCGGCTGCACTACCGACTACCGGCACGAGACTGGCGCGCCGCGGCGCACCCCTCCACGCAGCGGCCGCCCCCGCCCCGCCCGCACCCCGCGCCGCCCGCGCCGCCGCCGCATCGATTCATTCACTCCGTACACAATTATTCATACGGTGTGCACGATGGACGCGAGCAGCGCGCCGACATCACCACGTGAGCGCGCAGCACGTGCTCGTGCCCCTCCCCCCGCGCGCAACTAGCAACCGCCCCGCCCGCACCCAGAGCACGCCCACCGCGCTGCTACACGCACCACCACCCCCGTACACCCAACTTCCAAACTTTATCGAAACTATTATTAATAAATTAACTTTCAGCATGTAAAACTTTTTAACATATTATTTTTGATATTCTCTCAAGTATTACACAACATTTACACACGAAAAAACTAAAGTTTCATATCTACGTGTTTTTCACACAAATGTTGCATCACAATTACGTAGATACATTAGACGCGCAAAACTACTACCGTATCGTAGCGGCGCGAAACCTCGATATCCTGACGTCACTTGAGTGGCTTGTCAGACGCTCGTAGCAGTACGCTACGAAATGAATACTGCTACGATCGCGGATTATACTATTGTTTCACGTAACAATAATTTGAAACCTTTTTGTCATGTTGGTAAAGTTCATTTTCACGAATTTTGTGTATATCTAGTAGGTACATAAAACAATTACAACATTATAATGTATTTTTAGCAAACACACACTTTCAACACATTTTTCTAATTTTCGTAATCTCTCAATCTGAAACAACTTACATTAAAAGTTCGCCGACGTTAGTTTAATAGATTTTAAACTCGTAACTTCAGCGATTTACTGTATCGAAAAATATAAAAAAAGGTTCTGTTTTTATTCAACCGCAATATCGTATACAACACGACATTCATTCTAAAATAAATATTTTTAAAAGTTTCGAAAGTCATTATATATATATATATATATATATATATATATATATATATATATATATATATATATATATATATATATATATATATATCGAAATAAAGAAGACCAGTCTCGCCGTTTCGCCTTGCGTGTTCAGAGATCCTCTTACAAATAATTGAAACATGTCAACTATACCACACAACATGTGCAGGATAAGAAGATTAAGTACGACTTCTTCTACTACGAATAAGGGAGAAGGCGAAACTTCAAAACTTTTTTGAACTCGTATTTCTTTTTTATTTCCCTCTTTGGGTTTTGAGCACAGGCCTGGAATGTTTGAATATCTAAATAGTTAATAATTTGCAAAGGATATAAATTCTAAATGTCAGTCTGACGAAATAATTTTAGCAGTTGAGGTGGTGGTTGCGAATGCACTGAAAATACAATTCTAGAATGTTTCTGATCAATACTGAATCTGGAATGCCGTGCTGACCTGGCTAACAATAGACCAGCCCAATTATTCTTGTAGATTAAGATAGGCAGCAGTATGGATGTACCTCTTCCAAATTTAAAAATGTAAAGGGAGTACTAGTAATTACCACGCTGGAAGGATTAGTGACCTAACACGAGCACATAGTGCCAAGCCACTTACAAGTTGTAAATAGTATCAATAATGGCAGCTTCATTAGCTCTGCTCAGGAGCACATTTAGATTAGGCACACTCCAATCGTGTCGTGCCAAGGACTGAAGTTACTGAAATAGCCTTGCAGAGTTAGCAAGCTTACGTTGGGCTAGCCATATATGTTGAAACAGTCGGAAGACCGATGATCTTTGGAGCAGCCACATCAAAAATCGAAAAAAAAACTGGCCGGGATGGACTCAATATGTGGAAAGCTAAGTATTGAAGTGAAACTCAGAACGGCCCTACGTCCAGCAACTGCAAGCAACGTTGACTGCAATAGTAAATTGTCTATCGTCATGTTACTTGAACGTGAGTTCCGAAGATCCGACGTTCCGCTTGAGGCCAGGAAATTAAACCCATGGGTTTACCAATGAACAGCACGCGACCAGCAAACTCTTACGGTAAACGATCATAAGGATTTTATCAAAGGTCATCGAAGATATGGCCAGAAGACGAAGTCTGTATAATTTCGAAATAGTGTTACGACCAATACAAGTTATGAAAATGACTTATACCAAAAATATATATTTCAGATCGTTCCTGCAATCCGGGCTGAAAATATATTTCGTTTCGAATCAATACTGTAGCTAAAATGTCGAGCTGACTCGGCTAACAATAGAGCAACCCAGTTCTTCCTGTAGATTTAGAGTTAATTTAGCATTAGGTATCCTTTTCGTATTACTGCAGGCGAAAACCCTATCCTAGTGACGATACCTAAGCTACCTAAGTTGTGAATCTGTGAGTAATATCGCCACGACAACATTTCGACACGACAGTCGAACAAAGACCCAGACGTATCTGAAAACTTGATTTGTTTTAGATTGTGGAGAGTAATGAGCAATTAACCATTCAAAGGATTTTGAGAAGGCTGGTAATTAAAGTCACCTTTTGAAAAAGAAACTTGTTCTACACTAAGAAGGTAACGGTTTTGATATAAAAGTAGCAAATAGCCAAATAAGACGTTAGATTCACAAAGTTCATTAAAAGAGATCAAAACCAGCATTGCAGTGGTTTGCGGCTGTATAAAAATACAATCCAATCCAGTTTCAGATCAATACTGGAACTATACCGGCTGCGCTGACCCAGCTAAGAATAGACCAGCCCAATTCTTCGTTCTTTGTTTTGATAGCTATTGTGACAGTATAGAACGTGGATAGGCTGCAGTATAGATGTGGTGCAATATTTTTCTTCGTGTCGCTGGAACATTCCCAGACTTCAGCTAGAATTTTGGCAACTCAACGACGATTTGAGTGGAACAGAGGTCGTTCAGGGTGCACAGTGAGTCGGTTAGTAGATCTACAATGACCTGCTCATTGTTACCCTGTGCAGTCGTACTGTTTTATCAAAAAATTACAAGAGCAAAGGCAAACCTGTTTATGGTGTCATGTTGGTGTAAACTCAAGATTTTCTAAAAATTAGAGATAACAGTTAACATACATACAGTTTTCCATTAAATGAATGAAGAATTTCGTTCCAGCAGCACTCTTAATGGGAATTCAACTCAGAATAAAACTGTCAAATGAGACTTCGTAACCCAAATCTCAAAAAGGATGCAAACCTGCATTGGAGGCGGTGCACTGGTTGCGGCTGTACGAAAATACAATCCAATCCAGTTTCAGATCAATACTGGAACTAAACCGGCTGCGCTAACCCAGCCAAGAATAGACTAGCCCAATTCTTCCTTCTGTGTTTTGGTAACTATTGGACAGGCAGCAAGTATGCTGTGGATCGGTAACATTTTAAGAAAATAGTACCAATACAGGTGCACATAGTTTAAGTGACGTGTTGCTATGAAATTGAAAACTATTAGAACTTTGCTTGGAACGCCTCCTGCGCCAACATTCTTTTGCAGAGAGCTGATGCCATAGAGATTCTAGATTGCAAATACTTTTCAGTAAAATCCGTGTGATAATTGTTTTTATTATTGACAATAGCTATCGTTTATTTCTGCTGGCAATATTTATGGTATGATTAGAATGCACTTATCTAACAGAAATCTTCACATCTCGTAGACGTGTACAAATTATACGACATAGCTCAAACATATATGTGGCAGTCTCACGCGCTGGATTAAAGTAATAAAGACATTTTATGCCTGGTGACATTTCCCTACTTACATCTTAAATAAAAATGAGAGACATTTTTGAAATAGCATTAAAAAATCTTCAAGCCGTCGCACACGATGACGTCCTCATTATGACGACGTCCACTACAAACTCAACAATACGGAATAACTCGTTCGTCCAGCAAAAAGCTTAAACTGACATACAAAATGTTTCACGAGAAAGAATTATTTAAAGAGTGACTAATCTATCTTCCAACGACATGTAGTTTTGTTTCGTCCGTTGTGACGAAGATATGAATAATAATGAAATAATATATGAATCTTATGATGATATTATTTTGCGGTTTATAATGTATTATAAATGTTTGTCTTATTCTAGTGCCTACAGATGTATCAATTTAACACCCAATCAAAAACATGGTCGTTCAAAACCAGATGTCTACGGTAGATCAGGTAACTTGTTGTTTGGATGTGTATTTGAGATATCTTTGGCTACATACATTCTACAAAAAATAATAAAACATTAAAATATACAATTTCTTCTACATTTTCGGTGGAAAGCGGGGAAAATAAAAAGTACGTATCTACGTTCTATTCTGTTTGGAATTCGAACGTTTGTTCAAGTCGCTATCGCCACCCACCAAAAGTGCAGCTAGGTATTACCCAAATATGGTGTGTACGCACATGTAATAAACGTTACTAAAATAACGTGTTACTTCAAGTCATTCTATACCCGTCATTCTTGCTAGTAGGTCAAACATTTACAAGAAAAATATGCAGTGCATACGCGCCAATAGTGACAGTTATACAAAATCATACAACAGATATTAATTGATAAACATATATTATCGTTTATTACATTATTTTTTATGTAAACAAGTTAGATCCAGTCTGGGCAGTGTTACATTACAAATATCAAGTTGACATTATCATTTCACTAGTCCCAATATCGCTCCACCCTCTTTAATTTTCTTGTCCCTAACAAATGCTACGCATGTTAGCGGCAGGTTAGAGACTGGTTGTTAGACGACTGACTGACATTTGTTCGTCGGAACTTCTGTTGGCTCCCTGCGGCATGTTAAATGAGCGGGGGCTTATTCAAGTCACCGCGTAAAGCCTACGGCGTGACCAACGACTGAGAGTCAGTGATATGGACATTATTCTTTTTAATATAGATAAATATTCTTTAAAGCAAATGGACTGTCGAATTTCTTTAGAAGCTAGGATTATGCCCTAATGGCCGTAAGACTCGCCTTCTAATTACTTGGGACTCAACAACGGCATCAGATAAATGAGTTAGTATATAGACTTTTGCTTTAACCTTTGGGGCTTATTTTTGTTATGTGGAGCGATATCAGTACTTTATTTGCATCAAACCTTATACGTCTATGAATCACGAAGCTTTCTTATATAATACTGAAACTACGTAGTTGTGAGCGCATATTAATAACAGTATAGAAATTGGCATACTATTTAAAAATGAGCTGCATCGCTAATGTCCTATTTCATGGTCCATGTACAACTATACACGTCTCACTTAAATAGTGCTAGATATTTTATAGGACGGGTGTATGAATATAGCTGTGTATAACAATTCTATACCGTGTATATAACTAGGCTTATTTAAATACTATTGTTAAATCTGACAGATGTTATACGTAAAATGTTGCACGATTAGAGTGAGACGGAACATTTTATCACTACAATATTTATTATGTGCAACATTTGTATCATAGCAAAATATACAGCCATTAATTTTACGATTCCGCAATACGACAATACCTGTGTACCAACTAACAATCACGTTACTTTAAAAAAAGAATGTCTTGCTCTAAACAAAAGCCAATTCCAGTAGGTAGATGGTTAAATTGTGCGTTGAAATAGGACATTAACGAACAGATACAACTTTAACATTACAATGCTAATATTTTACTCTAGAGATCAAAATTCACTAGTTACGATTAAAGATTCACATCGCATAACAACCACTTACAGACAATAAAATAAGTCAGGAGTACATTAATTACTTTGGAGAAATACACAGCCACGACAATCATTAAGTGCGGAATTATACCGACCTAGAAGGTACACGAGATTAGACCTACTTCAAATAGACTAGGAGACCATATAGAATAAGTTTTCACAGATTTTATAAGTGTACTTAATTTATAAATGATCAACTTAAAAATTTTGCCGTCTACATTTGCTTTGTCAGCAAAAATATATCACTGAGGTTAAAACACAGCCATTGAACAACACAGCATTTGAAATATCAACTCTCGAAATAATCTTTGGACACAATCCAAAATATCCCGAGTCATAAATAATAATAAAAAAACAGTTTATAACTTCAATACTACAAAGTTGAAAAGCTTATTAATCTAAAACAAAATTACAACGACAAACTTTGCTAAATTTGTTTTCATACTAATAAATAATAATTTTAACTGCATTTAAGCTAAGCAGGTAAATGAGGTTGGCGTAAAACAAATAAAAAGCCGTCGCTCAATAAAAAAAAATATTGCAATCAGGAGAGCACTATCTATAATAAAAATAAAAAATAAACGTAACATTGCACAAAAGCGAAAACATAAAAAAATATTGCAAGCAAATAATGATTAAAGCCAAAATGATAGCCGCCGAAAGCTAGCAGAATATATTTATTGCAACTCGATATGTATAAAGCTGAATAAATAAGAGTACTGGGGGGTAATAGCAACCCTTATTACAAACCAGTTTCCAGGTTTTACGAATCGAAATACTCGATACACCAACATAAATAAAAATACTTATCACAATTTGTGTAAATTCTGCCTTTTGGTGTAAAAATGTTTTGCGGTCTTTTAAATTACACTTTTAAATTATATTGTGATATTAAAGTTTTAAATTGCACAAAATGAACGGTAGGTAAAATATCATCTTCACGTTCAATATCACACTAGTTTCAATCTGACACAGACATAACTTAAAATAGAATACCTAGTGGGGCTCCAGAAGACTGCCAACTGATTACCAACACAACAGTTTAGTCGTATTGATAACTTTACATTGAATATGAGAATGCGTTCACGACACAACCTTAATATCCAAAAATATTAATTACCACTAAACCGTTACGTAAAGTACCGATTATCAATCGACCTCGTCTAGAGCCCTTAAAGTGTCTTATAACATCGAGTAAGACGACCTAGTAATGATAATTTAACACCCCCTTCCAGAATATCTGCCTTTATAAGCAAAAAGCATGTAAAGCGTATTTAAAAGCAAATACATAACACGTAAAAATTGAAAGCTTTGCGTTACATTTATAAAGGTACACATTTAGTACAATATTTGGCACGATATTTTTTAACAAAATAATAATAAACAACAACTAATTTAAAAAAAAAAATAAGAGTTTGAACATCATGTGTCGAAACTTGAAGTCATCTGGCTGACCCAACGCAGTCAGGTTTGATATCACCATTGCTGACTGGTTTATCTTTCCACTACGCCATGACCGATTTCGATGTGGTAATTCGTATCGATTCCACAGAAGATCGTCTAATAAGGAAACTATTAGACTATTTTTTGAAGAACTCTTTGCATATTGCTAACTACTTAAAAGATTAATGTACCTATCACATCACCTAATCTAGAAGATATTTCAAACGTTTTAATAACTAATGTGTAAACTTACGGTTCATGAAATAAATTATTAAATAACCTAAGCTATGAGAAAATGTTTTTATAAAAAAATAAGTGATTGAAATTTCATTAAAAAATAGAAGACTTGCTTATTATAGGATAAAAAACAGTTTGTAAAAAATATTTTCATAACATACAGTCAGTTATAGCATTATTGAAACAATGCTAATAACGAATAACTTAATTAGAACTACTCCTTTAAAGTAATCCATATTCAATCACCTTAGAGTACCCTGAATAAGTAATTTGAGGTACAATGCCTTATCAATTCAAGTCGTACTTGTAACTAAGGATGTTTTAAGAATATTATACCCTAACTCGACATCTGAATTAAAGGCCTGCTTACACTTTGATTAGCAAACAATGAGCACATTAAATAATAAGCATATTAAATAATTTAAAGTCGGTAAAATTATACTTTTAAGTAGTCAAAATGTAATAAAATTTTGCTTTTGCATAGCGTAAGTGCAGATTCTGGTCAATAGTGCATTTGGTGGGGTTCCAACTCACGACCTATCGCTCACCAGTAGTGGCAGGGGGTTATTGTCGCTTCATATATAACTTAAGAATTTATACCATTCAAAGGGTAAACGGGCCTTTAACGCCTACTAAAAATAAATATAAAATATTCAATAATACCATCTAACTTTATCTTTCACAACTAATACTGATGACGCACAGTCCCAATTTGTACTTTCCGACATATACCTACCTAATTCACACAACCATAATACACAATCACCGTAGTAGAATAACTATTAGGTAACTTAAGAGGTAGATTTAACTATACATAATACAGGATGGTCCAACTGTTACAGTTATATTGTTTTTGGAGGCCGCTTATCTTAGTGGATCATTCCTACATTTCCTACTTTCAAACTCTTTAACTTGGAATGTATTTAAAGACAGATTTTTTACGGAAAAATACAAGTCTTTGGTATACGGTACCACCAGAAATGAATAACATTTTCAAAAAATACTAAAGTATCTATATACTCCATAAAAAAAGACATCTTTGATTGGGCCACCCTGTATAACTCTATGACACAACGACAATTTATTATGAATATTCAGATATATAGTAGTCAGACATTTAGAAGTAATAGTTACTGGTTCATATTTTAACCTGCCTTTTTGAAGACATTCAAAAATAACAATTAATAGCGATGTATTGAGACGTACACACCGCATATCGGCCGGCATCGGCAACCTATTGGCCTATGAAAGGGGCATTTGTCAAGTATGTATTTCCTGCCGCCATATCGTTATGCCGAAGCGTAAATCACTGTCTAAGACATTCGAGTTATATATTGACATTATTGATATAATGCGTAATAAATATACCTCTCGAACAGTTGAATAGACCTCTCGAACTTCGCAATCAAAGAACCTGCTTTAAAAATGTACCTACATAAACAATCGTTTTTTGCTTTACCGAGTTTTGCGACACCGACAAGGCGTGCCTTATGAAGTAAACTTTCCACTATGATACGGATGGCGGCCCCGAGGTACGCTGGGCTTTCATCACAGTATTTTTTTTTTTATGTGTAATTGGCGGTTCACATAAATATATAAAGCCATATATATCCACTCTACATCTAACGCTGAAGCCCTTTAAACGCCCTTTAAAGCTTAACTGATACCTATATCACTAATACAGAATTTGTTGATTACTTTTATTTGATTACATTAAGGAGATTAACTTCTTTGCAATATCATATGAGATCAAGTTTAATGATGAAGTATAATGGAATGGAATCTGGAATCCGTTCATTTCTTGTTTTGTTGAGCGTTATCTGCGTTGGACGCTAACAAAGCGGACAGTGTAGCGTGAGTAGCGCTCAATGACGTGGGACTTACGATATTAGGCGATGAATGTCCCACATTGTTGTTGTTCATCAGCCCACCACTAGTTCCTGAACTAACTATAGTTACGTTCGGAGGCGGAGTAACACCATTCGCGAAGCCCGTCGACAATACTTTCTGTGTATTATGCATCATGAACGACTTAGCAGCCCCCGCACTGCCTAAAGTTAGAACCTTCTTCAACATAACAGAAGAATTACAGGCATTGTCTATCATATCTTTGGTCGTAGAAATACTATCGAAATCACTGGAACTCGCTGTGACGACTGTACTTATCTTTGGTGTCGAGGTGTGCAGGATAGGCCTTACTGCGGTCACGTTGAAAGTCGCGCTTGAAGCTGGTGCGGAGAGGTTGTTTCGATTGATGATGTTCCGCGAAACTATGGCGTTGTGGAGAATGTTCCCGGTGGGGAACGACTTGGAACTGACATTGACATACTGCGGAGTACCGATGATGGTGGCATTGGATGTTCGCGTCCCGAAACCGATGATGGTACTGGCTGTACCTTGAGACATGACTGTGCTAAAGGTACCAGTCTTGGTGTTAATTGGTATTCTGAAATATAGAAACAATAATACGTTGTAGTTTCGGGTATAACATTTTTTCAATAAATGTCAATAAAAAGTGCATAAATGCACTATTTCTGCAACATTACCCGCGCATAACGCGGTATAGGACTATAACATGTCAAATATATATTGGTACAGATATCAAGGGCCAAACCACTATAAGCCTCCTGCTAAAGTAAGTAAAGATCACTATTCAATGTTTTTAGTATATCAAGCAAAGTATAAATGTAATTACTTACCCGCGGATAACCTGCGAAGTAGTCCCAGGTATATTCTGTATGGTAACAGTGGCCTGTGGCAGATGGTGCACAGTCCTTTGTCCAGTCGGGGGAACAGTGGAACTGGTGTAGTAGTGCACAGTGCTCCCGGTAATGCGGGGAGGCGCGGCTAAGTGAGCAACCGGCACACTGTGCACCATACCACTTGTCGTTGAGGCTACTGTGATGCATTTTGTTTGGTTCACCGAGAACTGGAAAGAGGGTAATACAAGATTCTAGCAATTTTATTTACAAAATGGGTAAAAGTTATTTTAAAAAAATTTACAGAATAATATATTATTCTGACTTAATAAAGTGTAGTTAATAATTGTTAAAATAACAATGTTCCAACAGATTTCTTCTATTGATTCAAATATCTCGCGTACCACGGTAATGTTACGGAGTGATTAGTACCTATACAGAATTAAGAAAAACGTCTGTTCAATCTGACTGACTTTTCTTTTGCATCTCCCGTCGCCTCTAATGAAATAAATAAAACTTACGTTACTAGTGTTTAATGTAGTTCCCAAATCAAATTCGTCACCAACCAAAGTGATAGTATCAGGGTTAGCTCCAGTCAGCTTCTCTATAGTTTTCCTAGCATCAGCGTCACTCTCAATATTCCCCAAGTTTCTGCTCAAAAACTCTATATCCGATTCTAAAAGGCCATCAACTAAATGATTCTGACCATCCTCCGACTCTTTGCAGAGCGAAAAAGCATCGTCATTCTCTAACTTTATGCCTTCTACTTTCATCTCATCCACATCTATGTCATCAATATTTTCAACTTTAATGCCATTTAGATCCACATCTTCGTCTTTCATTTCCTCCATTTTAATTTCATCCAAATCCTCAACCTTTATACCGCCGACTTTCATATCGTCCATATCCTCAACTTTGATGTCAGCGAAATCTGTATCTTCCTTCATCATAGGAACATCCGAGAAATCTCTGCTGTTTTCCCCATTCCCCATATACTGGCTAGCATCAAAACTATTGCTATCAAAATTGTCATGGTTTGGTTCAATTTTGATGTCTTCTATTTTGTATTTATCCTCTTCTTGTGTGTTGCTTGTGGAAGGTTGAGGACTGTTGGCATTGCTTAAGTCTCCACTTAGAGCTCTTTTAAGGACATACGCCTTGATTTTCCTCAGCATAAATATAGGAACTTTGAAACCTGTTAATTCACCAAGCATTGGAAGTGAGTTATGTCGGTATGCGTCACTGTTGGCGAGTTCTTCTATATCTTCTAAGACCTGAAGACCACAACAAATTGAAATAAAATAATTATCGTTATTCAAAACAAATATTCTAGGCAACAATCAGTAGAAGAAAAAAAAATACCATTATGTATGTTTTCCCACCCACAGCATTGACCAAATTATGACCAGCGATCCATTCCTTGTCTGCAGAGTCAGCTGGATATCTAAGCAGGCCAGCGTGTCTCGTATACAGACGTCCGCGCGAGTTACCTAATCCTAGCACCTGTAATTAAAAAGTATTAGTGATATGATATGATTATAAGTGCCTACATTGTAAACCAACCCTAACTTAAGGAGAAACTGCAATCGCAAAAGGGACTTTTATTATTATTAAAAGCCTATACTGTCCCACTCCTGGGCAAATTCTTATAACACAATGAGTTTGTTAATTGCTGCATTATTAAACACTACATATAATATGCAATTTAAAACAGACAGGACCAACATCTTTTTGCCATCCTTTAATCTCATGTGAATAACTTATCTTGACTAACTGATAAAAGAAAATCAGGAGAAATGACACTAAGGATTTCTTACTTTATGAGCATGAGACCCCATAATAAACAATGTATCTTGAGTTAATCTCGCCGGGTTCCACTTTTCAGGGTCTCTGATAGCCGGCGAAGGTAGAGGTGATGATGATGCACTGTCTGTTGTATCCTCTTGTTTGATCTTCTTGCGCTTTATGGTCATTTCAATTTCTTCTGAATCCTTCCTCTTTTGAGATGGGCTCTGTAACTGTTGCATATTTATGAATAAAAAAAAAGTTAAATAAAGTACTGTAACACCCCAGTCTTATAATACCCTTGTTATACTCACTGCAGCTTGTTTAACAAGTTTGGAATCAGCACCATTACTGGACTCTGAGTCACTGGTCTCATAGGGGGACTGTGCTGGTCGAGGTGGTGTGGTGTACAATAAACGAGTGGCATCCAACATAGCCCGACAAACTGCTCTCACCTGAAAAAACAAACCATTATTTATACTGGCCATGATATCAACAAGCCAACCCTTCAGTAAAATATAAATACCTGATCTTCACTGACTGATTCATCTCCCAAATTCAGTCTTATGTTGTTGACAGCGGGTACAAAGAATTTCTGAAATGTAAAATGATTTGATTCATATCATTTTGTTTACTTACAAACAATGTACTGAATGCAAGAACTAATAAATTATCGTAGTAGCAAAAACCTTGTTCTATAAATAAATTATCTTTGAACCCTTCTATAGTATTGAATCAAGGTACATTGTATCGTCATTACAATATATCGTCTGCTTACTGGTAAAAAGTAATAAGTGCATTTTGACTCTATACACAATTTTTGCCTTTTAGCCATAGGCAGACTGCCAAATCGTTGATCTTATTGTTGTCAATAGGTACAAAATACACAAAAATATGCATGCAATATCACTACATATCATCTGCTTACGCCTAATAATCAATAATTGCATATAGAGTCAAAACGCACTTATTACTTTTTACCAGTAGCAGGCGATATAATGAATTTGATTTGTTCAATACCTCTTAAACAAGTAACAAAATATATCATCATCATCAGCCAGAAGATGTCCAGTGCTGAACGAAGGCCTCCCCCAAGTGGGGGGGTTTGCCATAACCCCCACGCTTGGCAGGCGGCTTGGGGATCACAGTGGCTCACCGATTAATGAGAGAATGCTGCTGCCCATCCTCCGGTGTCTGGTTGCTTTTAAGACGTACCCGTATAAAATATATATTACTGTATAAATATAACTTAATTGAAAAAAGTATTGCAGGCAGGGACAACAAAAGAATTACAAAACTTCCCGCCCTCTTCATGTAAAAAGGTCCTAAAAAAATGGCTACTAGGTCTTATGTATGATGAATCAGAAAAAATCCTCATGACATAACAACACATCCATAAAACCACATACACTCACCCCCTTATACTAACAACATATACACACATATGCAGACACACACACATTACTTGTCAATTTCTTATATATTTTAATTTTTACTCTTAGTGTTAATTTATAATTATATGATTGATTGATATGACTATTGATTGTAGTCCAAATTATAATTTTTACTATTTCTACCATTTTTCTATACATAAATTTTAAATTTGTAATCAAGGTTCCCAAGATACAGGCTTGCCTAGTTAATGATCTTTGGGATAAATAAATAAACTTACTAAAAAACTTGCTAAATATTAGTTGTAATAATTTAAATATTTTTACTAATAGACCAACACTTACACTAATTGATTAAAGTACAGCTTAAGTAATCAGAAGAAGATACTTACTTCCAAATACTTCTTGATCACTTGATCGATCTCTCTCGTCACAGCTGACTGTATAGTTTGTCGCAACATATCCAGGGATTTATTGGCACTTGCCCTGAACTCTGCTATAGGCCTGGAGTGTGGCTGCACTGGTCCAGGCAGACTAAACCTCCTGTGCATAGCAGCCAGTGTGTTTATGGCTATCTGACGAGTTATAGGCTGCTTCTAAAATTGTCAGTGCTATTTAGTAAGAAAGTTTAAATATTGGTCTATGCTTTTTTGTAATTGATACTTTAGAAACACATATTGATAAATAAAAAAAAAATGCTATTTTATTTTAATATTTTGATTTTTTCTAAAAAATCACATAATATGAATTATTGGTATAAATAAGCTATAATTTTATGCATCCTAAATCAATAAATAATCACTTTTTCCTTAAACTATACCAACAATACTTAGCCGATCTGAACACTCATTTCGACGTTATTCTGATAGAATTAATAAGCAAGGTTTTTAAGATAGCTCAAGAGAATCAATTATTTACAACTGACATTTTCATGGTCACTGTGTATGAACATTCTTTAGTATGTCAATAAAAAGGTTTACTCACAGCTTGCATGTTGCAGGGGGTGTTAGAACGAACACCTAATGTTTTGGACGGTGCCTGGAAGCCCCACGTACCACCGGCGCTTTCAGTGACTGGATTCTGTTGCGACGCATCCACTTTATTCCAATTCTTTTGCACCACCATTTCGAAATCCTGTCATATACTGTTCTGTTTTATTCTCATATTAAAATACCAACAATTCCATTCACAACCTGGAAACGAAAAACTTGAACACAAACTAACACTATTTATATTTTTTGGGTTTGGTTGATGATAATTATTGTGATGCAAAATAACACAATCAAAATACCAAGAGGAGCTTTTTTTTTGTCAGGGTTGGTTGAGGGGGGGGGGGTGTAATAACGGGAGGGAAAGACAGTGTTGCAGGCTTCATTAAAAAGCTACTATTTTCAATTTTTACTTTTTCACATAATTCACCAGCATTAACATACAAATATTGCATATCCGTCTTATTGTTAAAAGTCCGATATTGGACATTATGGATTTCATTTATTCCGCCAAAAAAGAAAAAAATATTCTAACATTGCAACTTACCAGTTGCATACCGTACTTTTTTTCAGTTATACTTTTAAAGTTGACACCTAATCTTTTCAGTTAATAGTGCAATAAAAATATTGGTTAAAATTAAATCCATCTTCATTATATTCAATTTACCTTAATTGTCATTTCGTTTTAATTTTTAATAAAGACTCATTATTTTTTGCGGCCTAATAATATTGAAATAAAGAAATAGCAGCAGCTTACGTGCGTGCGTCGGGCAGCTGCGACGCGTGCCGTTTCGTTTTCGAGTCGCGTTCTGCTTTCTCTTTCCAACCAATGCAATAGCCTTTCTTTTCTTCCTGAATCTGTCGACGTCAACGTTTACATCTCCACCGGTCCTTATTTCTATTTTGTGCGCAAACAGAAAAAGGTAATTATTTTATTTACGTTAATCTTAGGAGCTGCATAAGTACCTTCTTCATTCATTCAATTTACGTTTGATATAATGTTCGAATCATTCAAACTTCACAATAGGTACGTAATTTGCCTACAAGTAACTGATACCGACAAAGGCAAGCACAGCAGTCCGATTTGTGGAGTGGGTGAAGCAAGTATAACGGGTGATCAGTTAATAGAATACCAATTATCATTTTAACAATATATTGATAGGTAAGATAACACATTCATAGTTTTATCATGTCGTTCCAATGTTTTAATCCTATTTTTAGGCCTTTTATTCAGTGCAGTATTTTCTGTACCTATGTATGTAGTTTTTTAAAGCCTTCCATCTAGCCTTTTGGACTTTGTTCTTTGCTTTGCCACGAACCTGTTTTTGCGGTCGGGTAATCTGTCGCGTAAACTTACAATTTTATATATTTTTATTCTAGAATTAGTATTCCTTGTATATAGGTACTTACAGGTTAGGTATGTTGGTTTCATATTTATAGAATGAGTTCATTTTCCTACAAGCTTAGGTACATACAGTGCCAAATAATAGTTAGATTTGTCATTTATTTTCAGTTACCATTTCCTCTGACCTTTGTATTCTTTATTTTTATGAAGAGAATACATGTATACCAGAAGAAAAAAAATTGTGGATACCTATTGAAGAATTATTGTAGATAAATCAATATTCACTGAGCAATTTACCTGTTGCCATACATAAGATTTCACTCAGGCCTCCGCTTGAAGTGATAACAAACTTTTCATAGTCACTGTTTTGCAATAGGTATTAAGACAGCTATCAAAATTGTTAAATTGTTTGATAATGTATCCAAATTTTTTCATACCAACATTTTCCATTTATTCATCTTGTCAAATTTTGTCAATTCAAAATTAATGACCTTTTTTTATTAATACAAATTTATTTCATGTCATATTACATATAAAAGAATGTTTATTTATTATTCAAAGGCCCTCAAGTAACATATAATAGTTACTATTGTTACTCTCAAAGACAAATATTGCTCCTTTAATATAATAATAATATTGCCTACATTTACATTTCTAGATAAAAAAAAATATATCATGTCTGGAATACAGCTATCACTGCCACTAACAACTGACCAGGATGTGACTGCTAAGGATGAAAACAATTCAAAATCCCTTAAGGTCAACAAAGAAATCATGACTTTTAATTTTGATGATCTATGATACTGCACACCTTGATAGTTGTAATTTTTGGTTAGAAGTATTGTTTGAACTCAGTAATTATTAGTGAGTACATTAATAATTTTACAGCAATATAATTAATGATTTTACACAGTTGACTTTTTTGTATTTCATTTGTCTGTATTTAATCTTTAGTCAACCAATTATAATAATACAATAATCATTTAACTTTTATTATGACTAGTTATGGCTTATAACAACTTCATCAATGAATTTGGTAGCATAATAGTCACATCTATCATATTATTAGTAGTATTCAAAGGACAGCAAATGGAGTCAATTGTCAGAACATTACATCATCCTTTTATGCATCTTGAAGTTACAATTACATTAAATTGATAACACAATAATGCAATTATTGTTCAAAATAGTATGGCCCTATCAGAATCATAATATTATTGTTTCCAAACAATATTGATACCACAATATCACTGATAATGATTCACTTAGACTATAAGTTTACTGTAATGTTCAGACACTTTTGGTAGCCCTTGGAAAATTTGATCGACAGTAGTGTGTTTGTAGCTGTTCAAATCTATTTGAAAAAGCTGTGCCCATGACCATCTATGTGGATTTCAAATGCTCATAGTATATTTATATAAGAGCGATCATAATTCTTACACAAAAAATATCACTTCAGCTCGTTCAAACAATGTTGTGGTGATAGTTAAATTAATTTGTAACAGAATAGTTAACATTTAAATATTATGGTTCTATTAGTCGTCACGAGTTACCTGGCTTACGTTCTTTGATTGTTAATTTACTACATATCTTGAATCTAGATGGAATGAATATTTAAAACAGTTGTGTGTTTGACAATTAACATGTATAATTATCTAAGCAATAATAATAGAGTTTGACTCCTCAATTGTTTTGCTATCTGCTTGTTGTGTAATCGGTACCTAAACTAATGAAATCTTTGAACTTTATAATTATTCAGGGTTCAGAATTTGACTATAAACGTAGGTAATATATTTGTTGAAATGATTGGCTTGTTCAAGGACATTACACTGAATCTGATTTAAAGTAATGTTTACAAAATTTGAAATGATAAGACATACCCATATCTAGAAAAAGATATTTTTACTCGATAATTTAACCAAGTGTTTTAAATTGTACAGTTCTGTAAATATGTATTTTTATCAGTTTTAGGATATAAGTATGTAACATATACCTACAAACGAATGCAAACCTACTCGAAAAATTTTATTAGCTAATGAAATAAGGTATCAAACTGAATACTCGTCTTATTAAATATTGTCAAATAAATAAGTGCCTCATTAAGTAGGTAGATTTTTACATCTATTGAACATAATTTTATATAGATTATTCTTTAATTTCAGATATTCACCATGCCGAAAATAAAGGCCGGACCCGTTGTTGACATCTTGGGTGATGAGATGACCAGGATTATTTGGGAACTAATTAAAAAAAAGCTCATATTGCCTTTCTTGGACATTGAGCTGCACGTTTACGACTTGGGTATGGAAAACCGTGATAAAACTGACGACCAAGTAACTATCGACTGTGCTGAAGCAATCAAGAAATACAATGTTGGCATCAAATGTGCCACCATTACCCCTGATGAGAAACGAGTCGAAGAATTCAAGCTAAAGAAAATGTGGAAGAGTCCGAACGGAACAATCCGTAACATCCTAGGCGGTACAGTCTTCAGGGAAGCTATTATTTGCAAAAATATTCCGCGTCTTGTAACTGGCTGGGAAAAGCCTATCATTATTGGTCGTCATGCCCACGCCGATCAATACAAAGCTACTGATTTTGTTGTACCCGGCGCTGGTAAACTGGAGCTCATTTTCACGCCACCCTCTGGAGAACCCATCAGGCACGTCGTTAACGAGTACAAGGGTGCTGGTGTCGCTCTTGCCATGTTCAACACTGATGCCTCTATCATCGACTTTGCCCACTCTTCATTCAAGTTTGCTCTTGATAGGAAGTACCCTCTTTACTTGAGTACCAAAAACACTATTCTTAAGAAATACGATGGCCGCTTCAAAGATATCTTCCAGGAAATTTATGAAAAGGAATACAGAACTCAGTTCGAAGCTGCTGGGATTTGGTACGAACACAGGTTGATAGATGATATGGTTGCGTATGCAATGAAGTCCGAAGGTGGATTCGTATGGGCTTGCAAAAACTACGACGGAGACGTTCAGTCTGATTCAGTTGCCCAAGGTTACGGTTCTCTGGGTCTAATGACATCCGTACTTATTTGCCCTGATGGCAAGACTGTAGAGGCAGAGGCCGCTCATGGCACAGTCACTAGACATTTCAGATTCTACCAACAAGGAAAGGAAACATCTACCAACCCCATTGCTTCGATCTTTGCCTGGACCAGGGGCCTCTTGCACCGCGCTAAACTGGATGACAACGCAGAACTGAAGAACTTTGCTGAAACTTTAGAGAAGGTGTGCGTTCAAACAATTGAATCCGGAACTATGACTAAGGATCTTGCCATTTGTATTAAGGGCATGAACAACGTTACGAAGGCAGACTATTGCGAAACTTTCGAGTTTATGGATAAACTTGCACAGAACCTAAGATTGACCTTGGAAAAACAATGACTTACAGTTCCTACACTAAAGACGTTGTGTAACCTGTGAACAATTTTTACCAATCAATATTTACGTATGAATTTTTAACATGTCACAAGGGAATGAGGGTATTTTATTTAAACCTTATTTTTAACATTATTCTAATTTATTATTGTAATAAATGCATTTTTAAAGTATATTCAAATAATTTTGACTTTTTATTCAATTTTCACCTTTTCATGGCAAGGGTCATGATTATAATCGTCCATTCACTACTTTTTCAACAGGTTGTCGGGTGCTGTTTTATCGAAAAGTCTTTAGCTCCGTTTTGGGGATAGTATGTAGATAGATTCCTAGTTGAAACGTCTGTTGTTGCGTATTTTGTCTCCTAGAAAAACTCAGATTCTATCGTTTATCGCAAATTGAGGACAAGCTTGAATCTTGGTGCCGAAATGTATTTCGGACAGATAAATACTGCTTAGTTTCCTGACCACTATCAGTTGGATGTGTCCTAGATTATGAACGTATTCGATCGTCCATGGAAAAGTACTACAAATACTGTCTTTTAAAGCCAAGTAACCTTGCAACATTGATCTCGTGGTCGCAAGCGCGACTGCTGAGCGTGAGGTCCTGGATTCGATATTGGGTTTTTCTGTATGGAAATTCTCAGTAGCAGCACGGAGTCTGGAACTGTGCCCGGTAGACAATAGTCTACCAGGCACAGTTCCAGACTCCGTGTAATCCCATGGGATTCAAAAACGGCAACGGCGAAATGTGGGTGTGTAATAGTATACCTCTGGCGAAACCAGGCGTAAAGCTCTGTAACCTTCCAATTTCGTAAGATTGCAGATGATAATGTTTTTCCCACTTAATGTACTTACACGCTGTTTAATAGAATTTCTGATTGAGTAGTATCGTCTTGTTATGTATATTTAATTTATGTATGTATGTAGTTTACATATGTAGTTAGTATAATCTAGCGAATCGCTTCATTCCACCTGCAAACACTGAAAACTTTTGGACCGTACTGCAGCGTAGGTATTTAGATATTACAATGTTGAAAATGTTTTTTGTTTGTTTGTTTGGTTTTTTTTAAAAAACATTGCCCCACTCTAGGATTTCTCCTGTATCGTGGGTACAGTTTACACACATACATGTCACATGCACAAACAACCAGACCCTGACAAATGTAGATCCTACATCTGCGGAAAATTAACAAAAATCTAAATTAATCAAACTATTAGTACCATACACGGACACTGAAATAGTTTGATTTGCTTGGGTCACCACTAGCGCCCCGTTGCGGAAACTAAGGAGCATGACCGGGCGCATGGTTTAATAGTTTAGTTTTATCATCTATTCATAGATGGCAGTTACGCATCTCTAAGCTACAAGTTAATAATGGTATACCTGATGACTTTCTTTCTATTTATTTGTATGGTGTACCTACGTCACTTCTTATTTACACCTATGTTTTACGTGCAATAAAACGTTCATTAAACTCTTGTTATGCGGTTGAACCATACACGATTATGCAATCTCAATATCTTATCGCAGCTACCTTTGTACTTTGTTATTACTACGATGCGTATCAGAGTTTGATATTGTATATTAGCTGTATCTTTTGTTTTAAATATAGTATTTTCACTATTGGATTGAAAAATATGTTTCATAAATGAATGATTGAAAATAATATGGATAACTAGGTACCTGCTAGGTATCAATCTAAGACAAAAATTTATCAAGTTACAAAAATACTAAATCATTCTATATTTACGATCGTGCTTATTAAAAATTGCGGTTTTCATAAAATTTGTTGATAATAATGTGACTTTGATTTCATCTTGTCAGATACCACAGCCCACACATTTGGTTCCACTTACAACTGAAATGGAATTTTTCAATTTGCGGTTGTTATAATCAAAATGTAAAATAATATTACAAAGCAAAATTAGGCAGACGTTAGGATATCCTGGAAATATTAAATTCTAATTTCACCTACGTAACATAGCGTACTAAAAAATATTAAATAGGTAGGTACCATGAAAGATTATAATAAACTGTTTAAAAAAAATAAAAAAGCCCTGAACTGATTAAAATTAAATAAATATACGAAACATGTTATTAAAAGATGGGTATGAGTATGTGAGTGTGAGTTCTACCTACTTGGTTTTGTTTTACATGGTGAGAAAGTGCATGGAGTTATTCTCTGTCTGGCCAGAGGGATGTGCCAGACTCTTAACGGCTAATCTCACCACTACTCAGGACTACTCTCTCCTATTTTTACTGTGCCCGATAGGGTCCATAATTCGATCTCATAGTTTTAAGGTTACCACCTAAGTAACTACTACATTGTAGAACGCAAATAAAGTATTTAGGTCCTGACTTCGATTTGCAGGTGACGGGGACTGTGGATATCATGAGATATTTGATATATAAGATATTTTGATTATTATGCCCTATATGCTTGTAAGTCAGGTATTTCATACATCGTCATCGCAAAACGCTACGTGTAAACCTAGCATTTCCTAAGAAATATCAGTTTTGGCACAGTAAACATACAAGTAGAATAATGTTTACTTTGAGAATCACAGGCTAAGTAGAAAAATACGCTAAATGATCCAGGAAAGTTGCATTTGCTTTTGCTTAGTGTGTATACAGCGATGGTACCAATTAGATAGATACCTACCTGACGAACTTAAATTAATTTATAGGTAAACAGCTACTTTTTCCATTCATAATTACGCATTTTATCTGATCTAAAATTACACTGAATTGATCGAGTCCACAATACTTATTCCAAATCGTCCATTCATTTCACAAATCGTTTTCATTTTTCTATTACTACAACGATCCCCTATGCGGCATGTCGTCAAATAACTTTTCTTAGTGAATTACCGGAGGCGGTTGACGCGGTTTCCCCTACAAGATCGTCCCTCCCGCGACTCCCGCCATTTCTCCCTCTAGTGGAGTGGGCCATTCAGAGACGGTTCGCGAAGCTCTCACGGTGCTTACGGCTTGCTTCAGTTTGGCGGGCTTAGCGTCAGACAACAGGCGTGCGCGGTGTGGTCAGTCCAACAAACATTTGGCGGGAACGGAAAGCTTGCGCTCGCGGAAAATTAATCGCAAAAACAAAACGAACTATAATAGATCAACCAAAGTTTATGTGTAAATCGTGAATGATGTCTATAAAATCGAGCCCTTTGATGCTTTTACGATGGTTCATCGTTATAAATATTATGGTAAGCTCATTTGTTTAATTTGAATGTAGACATTTATCTCTGTCAGCATGTTTACGTCGGCTTTATATTCATAAGTTGTAGGTAATAAATAATATTTCTAGGTACCTAATGAATAAACAAACAAACTGTTTGTGTTTTTAGGTACTAAACGTTACGGGTACATAGAGAGTCCATGCGTAGTACAGGAAATTAAAAATATTGTTTAGTTAAACCCGATATCAACCAAATACAATCAATTTAAACCCTACAAATATTTTTTCCTCAACCAAGCTAAGCAGGTGAACTTAGGCCTCTCTCAAGCTGTCCCACAATATAATATATAGGTACATCCACATAAAAATATAAAAAAATGGAAAATTGCCTATGTAGGCAGGTTCCAATTGGAAGGTCATAATTATTTTCTGTCGCGATAGAGAGAAGCAAGAGGGAGATCAGAAATCTATTTGTTATGCTATTTATTTTCACAGAAAAATTAATTGTATAACAAACCATACATATTCCTACTTTAAGTAAAGAACCTAATTCGCAATATAACACGCAATACGCACATACTTCCACGCAGTCATTAACGCAGCAATTTAACCCATTTTTTTCCCTCGTCTCTCAACTCAAAGCAAAGTAACATCAAAGCGAGAACATTTAGTTCAATTACCATAAGATAATATCACTCGAGTCCACTAACTGTAACCATTGCAACATCGTGCATGGAGTCGAATCGATCTCCGCCCAGAAGCGTCGTTCGATTGCCGTAACGATGAACTTGCGGATCGAAATGCCATACATATCGAAGGGCGTAGATGCATGCGCCGATCGAGAACCGCTAGCTTGCCATATCAATTTACTAGCGCCGCTCTGGTGCACCCAATTACTAGCTCTGGTTCACATGATTCCTATTCATCAGCTTCTAGATTGCTTTAGTACTTATTAAAAGAACGTTCAATGAGGTAGCTTGATTTTTAAGAGGTTTTATATTTTGTAGAATCGGTATGATGTTGTGGAATACGTTTTTCATTAACAGTAATTTATCTCTTTTGAACAGTCTACACAGAACCTTACTAATCAGTAACCTGCCTGTGAGGTGAGCCTCTCTACCTATGAATGAACAGCCTACTTTATCTGCTTACTTACATTAATTAAATGCAGTTAAAACAAGATAGATAACTGCAGTTAAGAAAAATGGAGCATAAAGATAGATATAAAATTAACAATAAAAATGACTACCGTTTTCTAATTAATTTCTTAGTTTTATAGAAGTTTTTCGAAGCGTGAAATATCAACGGTCTTTCACAGACGCACTAGGTGCGTTATTAATGAGGTGCGATGGGCAGATGTAAGATTTACACAAGCGCTTGTTTAGTCAAAAACGTTTTTTTTTTTAACTTTGCCCCTCATTTATACACGTTTTAATATATCAACCTTGCCCAATCAAACTTGGGACGCGAGTGAAACAAATTCAACGCCAGTTCATCACCAGAATCCTAAGTCCTTTTGAAGATCAAATATATTCGAATTTGATAAATAGAACTTGACGCCCAATTCCCTATACTTGAACACACTGCCATAGTCTGTGTTAAAACCTTTTCAAGAGTTTTCAAGTCTCGTTTGATTTGGTTACTCCCAGGCAAGCCTGTAGGGCTGGACAGACTGTATCACACATCTATACATATGTATAATACAATTATAACAGGCCGATGTCTGTACATTACATCTGTAGATATTGGAGAAAAACTAATATATGGGGATCTTTATTAGAGCAACAGAAGCTAAAACAATAGTTTTTAGAATTTTTGTCCGTCTGTCTGTCTGTATGTTTGTACACGCATCACGCAAAAACTACTGCATGTAATTGAATGCCGATGTGTTGCTATCTAACTTAAAATATAGGCTCCATTTTACCGCAGGAAAATATCAGATCCTAAATTCCACGCGTACGAAGTCGCGGGCAAAAGCTAGTAATTAATATAAAACAAAATCTTTGTCTTATTTATTTTGGTCATGTTAAAATAGTACCTTGTTAGTTTTGTGATTTCTACTATAAGTATACGTACAGAAAATATCTTTTCTCTCTTTACAATTAAACCTACCAAGTTAAACAATTATCTATTCATAAAAGAAGACACCACCCAAAGCTCAGACAATTGGAATACACTTTTCTTGTGTTGTGCTCAAAGCGCATATACACTTTTTGAAGTATCTATCTTCGACGGGATGTCCAGGACAACCAAGCGATCATTAAATACATCATTTTTAACTGAAGAAATCGATTTATCGATCGATATCAAATCGATATTTTTCTTATTTTTGACTTTTTATGATTGACCAGTTTTTCTCTCCTCTTCTTCTTCCAGCGCTAATATTGTCTTGCTTAAAGTCAAATAGTTCTTTATCAGCTTTTATAACACTCTGTAAACGTCTTCTTAGACCTCCCGCGGCGTCTCGGTCCAAGTACACCTAAGGCTCACACTATAAATTTCCGAAGTATATACTCACTAGGATGTAGTGAAACGTGATCAAACCATCTCATGTGATGCTTTAGTACTTTGTTCACAAGAAGCTACTGGAGAAGGAATCAAGTAGGTACTTCAGATGTTATGTCATATCTGGTACTGAACTACTGCACAAATACTCGAATAACGTAGCTCTAGAGGTCTGAGTGAGAACATTAATAGGCCGATAATTAATCTTTCAGTGGTATCAGCCCCTTGAATTAATCGGTAATATTCGGTTCGCAGTTCGTCTTTTAGTTTTCTGTCTTGATACAGTCCAGCTTTATCACTGTTAGCAGCCGGGTTTCTAAACCTTCTACCGTATAAAGTCGCGTACAAGTTTTACAGTTTAGGTAGTATATTTCAGAGCTCGTTCAGAGTGTTATCTATCTACCATTTATATTAATATCTACAACTTATTAAATCTAATAATATTTTTTTATTGGTTACTAACGTTTACGCTGTCACCATTGATTACATAGAAGCTCTGCCTCCTCCTCCTCCTTGTTAGCCTGTATCTCAGGAGACAGTTACTTCCCTAGTTACATACATACACTTTTGTGATACAAAGACCGTATTAAAGAGAAAAATTAAATAAGTATTAAATTTATTTTATTAACCGTGACTATTTTCAAACTTGACAAAATCGATTAACCAGTCAAAACTACTTTCTTTTCTATAGAGTACCTAGGTATTTATGTTCTTGATATTTTCTTTTGGCTTTGCAGTATTGGATTAGTCATTTTATTTTTAGTTATAAACATATGTAAGTTTACTGTTAGACGCATTACAAAGGACCATGAAGCGTGGCGTTAGGGGCCTACAGCCAGGCCAAAGTGAGCGGAATTAGGTCGAAATGATGATGATGACAGCCTTACTTAAATTTCCATACTCATTATATATCGTTATTTTAAGCCCGTGTAATCGTAAACTAGGCAGCTAAATGCAGATTTAGAACCCAGGCGTCGGTTGAATCCACCTTTGGTGCAAGATCCACATTTCATTACCAGCAAAGATATTAATTTACTTAGTCGTTATTGTTACGTGTTGTACTTAAGTATTGATACCGAGTCCCCCTGCTGCGATTCACAGAATTTTGATTAAAGTTACATAACGACGCTCGGATCTACGTTCGGTGTCTGATCTTCATTGGCGCGCGTGGGAATCGTCTCCGGCTATGCAATTAGGGAACGCCGGGAGCGGAGGGTAGGTAGTCAATTACCGCGCGCACTGTTTTTATTGCGACTCTCCTTGTCGACGCAATGAAACCTCAGCCAAAACATAACCATGAAGAGGATCATAAACTTTATTGCTCCCCATTTGTTTAATTTGCACTTGCTGGAATTTCTTGTTTCACACTAATTTGAATTTCAGTAAATGGATACAATAAAATGTTGACTAACTATATTATTTGCATTAAAAAAAAAACTGCCCCACACTATTATTTCTCCTGTATCGTGGGTACAGTTTACAAACATGCATGTCACAGGCACACAACCAAACCCGAAACAAAGATCTGTAGACCATACAAATATTTGTCCGTGCGGGGATCGAACCCGTGACACGTAGCGAGGAAAACTAATCGCTTAGCCATTGCGCCAATCGCGTCGTCCATTTTTTTAATTCATTCGATTATGTTCCAAAAGCAACAAGTTATATCAACGGTGAAAAAAGTTAGCATATAAGTACCTATAATTTAGCATGGACGACATTTCCCTGTTTATAAAACGTTTAAAAAACTGCAAATCGTAATCCATTGAATGAGCACGTGCCTTCATGTACGACATTTTTGAAATTAATTAGATTCTTTTTTTAACCTCCTGCTGACTACTCATGCGTAACAAACCACATTAAGAAATTCAAAGCACCTCATGCTCTCGCATAAAAAGCTGTGAGAAAGTGATTGCAAAAAAAATAATTAAGAAAAAAAATCCATATCATGTCATATGTGTATTGCCGCGTCTTCCGTTCAACGACCCAAACCAATTACGGTTGCATAATAGAATGTTTTTTTTTTTTTCAATGATTTAAATTGGTTTTTTCGAACCTTAGCCAATTTACGATAACTATACAGACAGTGTCATAGTCGGATAGATGGCTGTAGATATGCGAACTATACTCGATGGAAAAGCCGGATACCCGTAGATTATTTTTTGTACGCATTAGGTATCAGTTTCATACTATTTGGTCCACATAAACGTATTTACATGAATACTTATGATCACGTGAGTAAATAAAAGTGAATCTTACATGAATTAATTATCTTACTGTTTACTTTCTTGTATTGATCAAGCAATCATTGAATTGCCTTTTCATGTTCATTTATAATTGTATTGGTTATACCACCATTTGCCAAAATTGAAAAATCAAGTAGGTATCTATGTACACCTAGATATATTATCAAATTACAAAAAGTAAAAATTGTGACCAGTTTTCATAACTCTTTTTAAAACAATTGCTTTGGTCTTATATCCGCACATCATATCCGAATAATTTATTGTTATCAAAATGTTATTTGGAATAGGTATTTTAATCTTTCTTTCTTCAACGTAGGTATGAAAACAGTGTTTATTTTTTTTTTACATATCTTCCTATCATTTTATTGTAATACTCTATTGTATAACAATACAATCGTTTTATTCTGAAATGTTAATTTATTTTATTTTATTGATAACTAGCTTCCGCCCGCGGCTTCGCCCGCGTGGTTTATAAACCAGTACTTTTTCGCGGGATAAAAAGTCTATATGCTATTTCAGACTATTATCTATTTCTGTGCCAAATTTCATCCAGATCCGTTCAGCCGTTCTAGCGTGAAAGAGTTACAAAGATCCATCCATCCTCACAAACTTTCACATTTATAATATTAAGTAAGATAGTCCTCGTGTAATTGCACTGTGTAGTGTTACTCAATTTGACAGATGTATTGTTTTTTATAAAAATATGTAAAGCTGAGTCATTGTAAATTATTATTTTGATATATTATTTATATTTTTGCCGGCTTCTTCGTTTTAGAAGCGCCTATAAAGGCCCTGTATATGTAGGCCCTACACTAGGGGTAGAATAGTAGCGTATTCTACTTTATTTTACTTTCAATATAAATTATATAGCAATATTTATTTATACGCGTACTGATGGTGTTCGTATTGAAAGACAACGACGGAACTCTACGCTGTGCCAAGCTACGTGTGCAGGCAGCTTAATATTCAATGATTTCAATTCTAAATGCAACCGATTTGAATTGAGCGACGATGAATAATGCAGTCTATCATTGTATTTTGTTCAATCATTCAATCCTTTATGCGTCTAAATAGGTTTCTGTGAATCTTCTTGTAAGTTAATCTTATTAATAGATACTAATCTCAGTTAACCTTTCCGCGTACAATGACCTTATATATCGAGTCAATTCGAATTCGATAAAAAAAAACCGACTCCAAAAAACTCAAAAACAAAACTAATAACTAAAAAGCAAAAAATAAATCTTTTATTATACAATATAGTAGTTGAAGAATATTGAAATCGGTGCCAAGTAAAACATAAAAGTAATATACCTTGCTGCTATAATAGCGACATTGAAACAACGAGTTCACGTAGAAATTGTCGAGTGCGGAGCGGATTATGCGTCGGACACGACAAATGCACTTCGATCGTGTCGGTTTATCATTGCATGTTTTACTTGGCACCGACTTCAATATTCTTCAACTACTATATTGTATAATAAAAGATTTATTTTTTGCTTTTTAGTTATTAGTTTTGTTTTTGAGTTTTTTGGAGTCGGTTTTTTTTTTTGTTAAAAAATTTAATTATTTTACAATTTTGAGTGATGGGTAGACCTAGTAAAGACGATTCTCTTGAAAAACTTTACAAAGGTCAAATGTATGTTGCCCCAAGTCGAGTGAAAACCTTAGACGGTATTGAACTATGTGATTTTAAAATCAAATAAATTACTTAGCCGACCACATGATGAAAACGCATTACGAGAAATGAAAAGATTAAGACGACTATTGTAACTAATACTGTGATAGTTTTGACTTTTAGAGGTTTAAAATGAGCCCAAACTCGAGGGGTTTACAAGTAGCTACTGAAGAGTTCCACCATCTATCTCCTGGCTCCATCATCAGACCCTCTATACCAAATGTTTTATACGGGACTCATCAAAATATATCGAGTGATCCCAAACTCGGAAGTTTTATTCCCTAACTCTTTACCGTTGAGGAGTACTATGACATCCATCATCAGCTCAGCATCATTAAATGATGATTTTCAGACGCCAATACCTAACTTAAAAGCTCAAACGGGCTATTTGTCTTACAATATTTGAGGGTATCCCTCGATTTCCCTAGGATCCCATCATCAGATCCTGACTTGGTGATAATGGGACCAAATGGGAAGCATAATCTTTCAAACAAAACAAGAATTTTTAAAATCGGTCCGTAATTGACGGAATAATCGCCCAAACACTATGTAGCTGCTATCAACCATTAAAGAGTTCCCTAAACAGTACTGCACCTGCATCACGGACCTTGCAGTGGCAGTCATTACCCATCTCGGTGTAAAGATCTTGTCAACACGAATAAAATAAGCCCAAACACGAGGTAGTTAAGATGTACCGTTGAGGAGTTCCCTCGATCCTCTGTCGTCTCCATCATCAGATCTGCCCTAAACCTCCATAGTATTGTAATCTCATCAGATATACACATAAATATCAAGTTTTTACCCCATGCTCGCCTACAATTTTCAAGAGATGCCCTCGATTTCTCAGGGTTTCCACCATCAGGTCCTGACCTGATGACAATGGGACCAAATGACAAGCATACCCTTTCAAATAAAAAAAGAATTTTTGAAATCGGTCCAGGCGTATTCGAGAAATCGAGTAACAAACATAAAAAAAAAAAAAAAAAAAAAAAAAAAAATACAACCGAATTGAGAACCTCCTCCTTTTTTTTGAAGTCGGTTGAAAAACGCAATGAAAAAGAGGATTTATATTAAATCACGGAGAGAGCCGATCTCGCGGCATAATCGTTTCAATAAAAATATAATACGATCAATCCAATTAATTGATTTTATCATTATTTTATTGTTGTCGACGTATAACTGCCAACTCTTTATTGTTTGTCATTATTACTATTTGGCATAGTCATCCATAGCTTGACTTTAAACACATTTTAGAAATCAATGGTTCTTATTACTCATAAACGACAACTTAAAGTTTACGCCAGAAAATGATGCTGTGATCCATCCGAAAGATTAAAAAAAACCGGCCAAGTGCGAGTCGGACTCGCGCACGAAGGGTTCCGTACCATTGACTAGGTAAACAACAGTAGGTATTTATTATCAAAGTAAAAATACAACTGAGTATTTTATGAATATTTCAAGTGCCTACCTGTTGCCGTTATTGATATCGAGCAAAAAAGGGCAAAAAATCGCGTTTGTTGTATGGGAGCCCCCCTTAAATATTTATTTTATTTTGTTTTTAGTATTTGTTGTTATAGCGGCAACAGAATACATAATTTGTGAAAATTTCAACTGTCTAGCTATCGCGGTTCTTGAGATACAGCCTGGTGACAGACAGACGTACGGACGGATAGACAGCGAAGTCTAACCTATTCCAAGAAATAGGGTCCCGTTTTTACCCTTTGGGTACGGAACCCTAAAAACTACGAATAATTTGTTATGAAAGACGTTCTAATAAAAATTACCTTACATAAGGAGCAGTTAATGGTTCCTCAATGGACATTTCTGAATTTATACAATGTGATAAGAATACCGTATAAAATTTGTGGCGTAAATAAGTAGAGAGTTTTGGGAGAAGAATACGGTATACTAAGATGGGTCACAGGTTAAGTTTTTTTTTTTCTTTTTTTTTTTTTTTAAAACGTTGCCCCACACTAGGAATAATTCCTGTATCGTGGGTGCGTTTACAAACACATATATTCACATACACAAACGCCCAGACCCGAAACAATTATCTGTAGATCATACAAATATTTGTTCCGTGCGGGGATCGAACCCGCGACACTTAGCGCAGAAAGCTAATCACTTAGCCACTACGCCAACCGTGTCGTCAAGCATAAGTTGATACGTATGTGTAAAGTTCAGGTACCTGCCCTAATTCAGTGTCTTAATATCGGTTACCTACTGCTGATCAATCAAATGATGATTCTATTTTGAATATAACCTATTTGAATTTGAAACATTCCAGTCAAGTTATTAGGGTCCTACACTCTGAAGTCAGTTTCTCTAATACCTGCGTTTTTCCCAATAGAAAGTAGCGTTTATTTATTGATAAGGAAGAAAGCCTATCTAGGTAGAAAGGCCTTTCTAGAATAATAAGGAAAGTAAACTGAAAATAGAAACTATGTGTAGTTAAGTGCCTATATATTGTTCTTATTTAGCTAATGACTAGTTCCCTACTATCTATTACATTATTTCCCTTACTACAAAATAAAATGTTTGGCTCAAATATTATCAGCTACTTAGAAGTAATACAATATTAAGATAGAAATTTTGATGTAACGCCTAGTACGTTAGACTACTAGGCATCTAGAGTGACTTTTTACGAACTGTCAAAAACGACGTTTTATTTTTAAAATGTTTGGAATACAAAAGCGTTACGTATTCCATTCACATACTTATTGTGTTACTGAGTTTTTAGAAGGAAAACTATTTACCAAACAAGATTTCAGAATTTATTTCTGATGCAGTCATCTAGCCTATTTTACTAATAGCGATCGTGTTTTAATTTATTGTCGTTATGTCGCCACTACTATATATATTGAACCTCACCTACTTAGTATAGATATAGTATTAGATAGTAGGTACCTATAAAATATAGAATTGTTTGTCTCATTGAATTATGTATCAGGCTCGCAACGTATTTATATCTATAAAAGAGATATTGATGATGATCGATATTGTTTGTGTTGACAAAAAATAAGTAACTTATTTGTTTTTCTGTAAACAATATCTTCTAGTAGTAAACATGTAAACTACTTACTCGTACTTATTCGTTATTTAAATGTTTCACTTTCTTCTTTTTTTATTTTTTGGTTATTTAAGTATCCATTGCTAAACATTTCTTCGACAATCAACCCTGTGTTTGTATTCTAAGATTCCTTAAATATAGGAGCCATCTTACATAAGCCACGATATAAGATGAGACTTCAAGATAGGATGAGTTGTATTTTCGTGTTAATCTAAACTGACCCCTTAGATAAAACCGAGGGGCCACTGAACTGTCTTAAGCTCACTTGCATCACTTCATAATTTGAATTAGTGTAGCGTTTATTTTGTAACATAATACTAATTCCCCGTCTCGTTTCGTCATATATATTTTTGTTGATGCTCCCAAGTCCAGTTTATCTCATTTGTATATAGATAAAAAAATATTCTCGGTTTCGAGTTTGTGATAATGATGATTTAGTGCCAATAAAAATATTGTACAATAATCACTTCACTCTTGATACATATATTGTCACTCAAATATTATTTATTGATTGAGATTATATAAGTTCTTTTCTTTTTACTTACTCCATCTAAAATACGGGAAATTAATTTTAGTGCTGGCTTATTTCTTCTTGTAGAATAATTTAGCAATCTGAGGATAGTTATCACTTACCATGGCGATGATGAACGGAGCTTAATTGTTAAAAAAAACATTTTGAATGGAACACTCCATTCTAAAAGTAATGTAGGTATATATGCAGTTATAGGTAAATTGTGGGTAAACCTTTATTGTTGTGTAGAAAATAATAACTTTCAAGCGACAATACATTGTTAGCTATTGAGAACGGATGATGGGATAGGCCCAAGATTGTTGTTTACGGTATCGCTCTGTGCCCAAAACACTATTGCAGTTTATAGCTTCAGCGTAAGTCTAGCTTGCCACACAAGCAGAAAAAACTTTATTTTACATGGTAAAATTGTAATTGGAAAAAATATATTTTCGATCAGTTTTAAAACATATGTTACATATATTACAATAACGAATGTTTAAAAAAAACATCTACTTACGACATCGAGAACCGCTCCCTTTTTGAAAACGACTACTATCTAATCTAAGTAGGAACTATTTAATCAATGAATCCGGTGATAGAGAGATTTTAGCAGAAATATCGAATCTAAGCAGTATGGGCTATTATGGCATACTGCTTAGATTAACTAGTTGTAAGTTTCTTTCAACAATTTCGATTTGATTTAACTCATCGACCGCGTTTGGTGCTCCAATTGAACCGATCCGAACTATCCACCAAGTAGGTAACACAGACTTTATGTTATTTATTATAATTGCACCATAAAACAATGTATGAATTATGTTATAAAGACCATAAACTTAAGTAACATCGCGTCGGAATCCTGCGTCGGCTCTACTTGTACCGTGAATATTATAATAGTGGTAGATACCTATTGTAAATCAATTAGTGACTAGGCTGAATTGTTACCCCAGGCATTTCGTAGCAAAAAGAACCAATTTTTATCACGTTTAATTGGTGTGTCTATAACGAAATTGAAGTCGTTAAAAGTTTATGCTATAATAAGGCCTAATTTTTACATTAAAAAGAAAACGTTGCCCCACACTAGGAATAATTCCTGTTTCGTGGGTGCGTTTCACAAACACATACATATATTCACACATATTAATGCCCAGACCCGAAAAAACTATCTGTAGATCATACGAATATTTGTTCCGTGCGAATCGAGCCCGCGACACGTAGCGCAACAGTCGATCTCTCAATCACTGCGCCAACCGTGCCGTCATACACTCCTATAATATCATGCATATTTTAATTTTTTAAAGTATGGTACCTACTTTTTCAGGTAAACAGGTAGGTACCTTTAGAGCTTTATACAATGACAAAAATAAAGGCTGGGTGTGCAATTCCACAATTCCAAATTCATGTAGAGTTTCAGCTTATCTTGATTGCGAATTAAGATTCATAAAAGCATTTTACTGTGAAGATTCCCTGCTAGAAGCAAACATGTTGTTTATTTCTATAAACTTCTGTGCTAAAATGGCCCTTATTTGTCTATTGTTATATAATAAACGGAATCATACCTACATAATAGGCTACGAGTGTACTGCACACACTCGTGGCCTATTATGTAGACATGATTCCTCTCGTAACACCGATATTGGTCATACTTACGCACGTAATCTAACTATTATTTAATCTGTGGTAAAGCTTCGATATTAAATTGTTTGAACTCATAATTTGATTGAACTAATTTCAGTTACATATATGAAATATGGAATATTGCATATGATAACTCGACATTTATGACGTAACTAGATATACTACGCAATATTCTTGTCAAAGAATCTAGTTATTTTGTTCCATTTCAAAAGCCGGGAAAAATATTTTTTCTTATTTGATGATTTTTAAAGAACCTAAATTAAATTTTTATTATTGTCTACCCGAGGGCACTGTGGTTAAAAAATGTTGACAAAAATTATATCCTATCCTATCCTACTATCCTATCCTATCCTACTAATCCTACTTCCTACTTAATATTATAAATGTGAAAGTTTGTGAGGATGGATGGATGGTTATTTGTTGCTCAATCACGCCAGAACGGATGAACGGATCTGGATAAAATTTCACAGACATAGATTATAGTCTGGAATAGCACATGGGCTACTTTTTCTACATATCCCGGTAAAATTTACGGGTTCGTAAACCACGCGGGCGAGGCCGCGAGCGAAAGCTAGTTTATTATATACCTAAGTGCATGAATATGGAGCATGGTCAATTGCATCGGTACCGTTGCGTGTTTCTGAGTGCCGTCAATGGCCAGGTCGCAGTGCCTTTAACCTGCGCCCTATCGATCCATATAAGTAGGTACAGTAAAAGCCTCTAGACGTTCAAACCAGCTTTGGAAAGTCCATCAGTCCTACTTCTGGTGTAGATATATGTTGCACGGTTATTGAATGTCTTAGGTCGAAACAGAATTACTTGTACACACTTGTATTCGCCGGAGAGTCAATTACGGGGTACCTACAAGCATACACGTACACACGAACGATTTGAAAAATCTCGTGTTACGCCTCTGAATATCTACCTAATAGTACTGACGCGTAACAGTAGCTATTCTACGGCAACAAGGCACAGAATAAATAGCGCAATGTGCGTAACAAAAGGTACTTAAATTCTTAGAAGCCAATTACACTATTTGTCCAAAAGGTTACTCGAATCCTGCGAAGTGCACACGTTTGAAATATTTTTATTCTATTCCTCTTTTGTCTTGTCAAGATCAAACAGTTTGAAAATGCGCAGAAATTGTTTTAAGGATTTTGATAGATGAGTGGTTGAGTATTTGAGTTACTCGTAACCACTGAACTGAACATAAATTATTATACATAAGTACATTTTCTGTGGTCACAACTATATATTTCAGGGCCATTCGTAATGTTTTATAAGATATATTGCGCATATACGATTCTTGTAGGTACCCAGGTACATGAAATCAAAGTAAAATGCAAAATTCCGATCTTTCTACATTTTATCAAAAAATTAGAGCTATTTTCAACCGACTTCAAAAAAAAGGAGGAGGTCATCAGGTCAGGACCTGATGGTGGAAACCCTGAGAAATCGAGGGCATCTCTTGAAAATTGTAGGCGAGCATGGGGTAAAAACTTGATATTTATGTGTATATCTGATGAGACTACAATACTATGGAGGTTTAGGGCAGATCTGATGATGGAGACGACAGAGGATCGAGGGAACTCCTCAACGGTACATCTTAACTACCTCGTGTTTGGGCTTATTTTATTCGTGTTGACAAGATCTTTACACCGAGATGGGTAATGACTGCCACTGCAAGGTCCGTGATGCAGGTGCAGTACAGTTTAGGGAACTCCATAATGGTTGATAGCAGCTACATAGTGTTTGGGCTTATTTTATTCGTATTGATGCGCACTTTAAGCCGAGATGGGTAATATTGCAGATTCGATGGTCGGCTAAGTAATTTATTTGATTTTAAAATCACATAGTGCAATACCGTCTAAGGTTTTCACTCGACTTGGGGCAACATACATTTGACCTTTGTAAAGTTTTTCAAGAGAATCGTCTTTACTAGGTCTACCCATCACTCAAAATTGTAAAATAATTAAATTTTTAACAAAAAATAAAAACCGACTCCAAAAAAACTCAAAAACAAAACTAATAACTAAAAAGCAAAAAATAAGTCTTTATTATACAATATAGTAGTTGAAGAATATTGAAGTCGGTGCCAAGTAAAACATGCAATGATAAACCGACACGATTGGCGAAATGCATGTGTCGTGTCCGACGCATAATTCGCTCCGCACTCGACAATTTCTACGTGAACCCGTTGTTTCAATGTCGCTATTATAGAAGCAAGGTATATTACTTTTATGTTTTACTTGGCACCGATTTCAATATTCTTCAACTACTATATTGTATAATAAAAGACTTATTTTTTGCTTTTTAGTTATTAGTTTTGTTTTTGAGTTTTTTTGGAGTCGGTTTTTATCCGTTAGGATTTTAGGCGTAGGCACGAAGAAAACAAATATAACTTGATTACTTCACGCCTCTAAAGCTGCAAGTAAAATAAGCTTCTGTTCTGACCAACAAATTAAACAAACCGTGACATACCGAATTCCTACCATACTACACGAAACACTTAAAATCGATTAACTTACTCCAAAATAGCAGCTCGTTCATTAACTGTAAATAGCAAAAAACATTGCTTAAAATGTTTATTCATACACCTATTACTTTTTGCGACATGAGTGTTTAATTCAATTAAGTAACCATTACGCCGATGACAGGCGGTGTCAGCGCAGACGCACAAAAAGTTGTCGCGGACGTCGGTCGACCCGCAACCACGGGCCAACAACCACTGACACATGATCCGCGACCCACTTACCTCCATCACTAATAGCTCTAATCAGGATAATTGTAATTAATTAACACAGTTAGTTCCAACAAAGAACAACGCAAAAAATTTGCGGTGTGCTCACCCAGGCCCAATGGCGGCTCCATACCGTTATTGTTATGGATGAACAGAATTTGCACTCTCTCATGACTTCAAAGAGAAATACGAACAAGCTGACATTTGTAAGTAGATGCTATTAAAAAAAATACTTTTGACCAGTTTTTATCGTGATCTCCATAAAAGAAATGAACGTGTCTGCGGACTTATCCGTGTTTATATGATTCCTTTGAAAGTGTAACATGTTTGTGGGTCATATAGGTGGAAAATCGGATGAATAACACATTTATGAGACTTTCAAACTGGTACAAGTTTGGTGAGGTTCACGCATTACTGGGAAATCACTGATTGCATAGAAGAGATTCAATTGTCTGTGTTACATAATGTTCGTAAACTTCGCTGACACGACTCAAACTTGTCTCTCGTTTCCAGAAATCAATGTTGTTTGCGATACGCAGTGGCCGCTGCCCCTCGGAGGGTGGCCCACCCCCGCTCTATAAATCACTGTCCGAATTACGACGTTTCTATAATATTTGTAATCCGGCGTTGGGCACGCGGCTGAATACAACAATTGATACACCCTACCCTGCGCGGACCACAAATTAATTGCGACTACTTTGTCCTCGTTAATATTTTGATTATACTTATGTCAAGTTCAACTCTAGGTACAATTGTATGAGAAACAGTTAACTAAGCAATGTAAATAACTCCTTTCCGCTTCAAGTATTGCTTATTGTTGGACCGATCATTTTCAATTTATTCGCCCGATCAAGTATGAGTCTCCCACAATAGTTCAAGTAGCGGTAGTACAGGTTGCTAGTTCATCACCTATGAACACCATTACGAACCTGATTTCCCAGCTGGCACACACATTCACAAGGCTAAACAGTATTACGCATTAACACAAATATCATAGAAACGTCAATTATAATTTTTATGTCCTATGAACAAACTAAGCGATGATATTATCAAGAAAATCTTATGAATAAAGAATAAAACGCGGGAGGTTCGTAATATAGAGGTATTAACGCTAATACCCAATTATAGACTCGCATCAGATCGCCGCACGACGAACCGACCGGGGAAAGAAGATTAGGTTTTCAACCGCAATCTATAGGGGTGAGAGCAAACGCTATTAAAATGTTTCTATCTCGACGCACGTCCGACGGCGTCATGTGAAATTAAATAAATTGTACCATTACATTGCACTTTCTCGTCACATCAAAATTTATATGCGTTCTCGTGTAATTAAAAAAAAAATAACGTCTATCGTGATTTCTCTGTATTGTTACTGACACATTAATTGCATTTGCATTTTGTACGATTAGCGCGATACATACTGTTACAAGCTGATTTATTTCTTTCATTACTATTTGCTTATTCGTAATTAAAATCTTCCGGTCGAGCAAATGCTTACGAATATTTTTCCATCTCAGATTTTGGTACTGTTACTGAACTAAATATAAAGTTCATGACAATTACGAATTCAAAATATGACCTGCTCCAATACAGAACACGCGAAGTATACGTATGAAAAAGTGGCCAGCATCTTGTTACTTATTACACGGCTCATCGACTTCTACTCGGTATTGACACGATCAATTATACAGATTACTGCAATGATAACTCACATATCGAGTTCCCTATAGCTGACCGTGGCTAATCATCAACCGTAGTTATGTTTACTTTTTTAACACTCCATTAGTTTCATAGACTTTTTATTCCTTTTTTATTCGTTCGCAAATTTCCCTTTTCAAATTGTTTTCATCCCGCAGGCACGGTGAAAGCTAACAATATTTCATTCTATTGGAGAAAACTTGTTTACAAGAGCTCTTTCTATTTGCAGATGTTTAAAATAAGTTGATCTCACTCAGTAGTCTAGACGGTGCAAGGGAGGGTGCGCCCCCCGGGGAAATGCCAATATTGCAAACCAATAAAGTCATCCTCGTTCTATTTCAAACTACGTCATTTCTTATTTAAAAAGTTTTACTGTTGCATAAGGATTTTGGAGAAGTTATGAGAATTGATTTGAAGGAGAAACTGTTCATAACATATTAATTACAATAAAAAATAATGTTAACCATTTAACTTAAGATGCAACTTTTAGCACATTTTTGTAATTACTTTTTAAAATAAGTAGAAAGTTGCAATAGTTTTGATGCTACGATACAAGAAGATACAATGTAAGAAAGCAAAGGTGAAATTGGTTCAGGAGATATCGGTAAAGTAACTATTGGCAATAATCCAACAAGTACAAACAAACTATTAGGGTAGTGGATGTTATAGCCTGACTTGAAACGCTGATCTTTTACTTTATGGCTTTTTATATTTACGGAATTTAACTCAATATTATTTAATATAGAGATTAATTGTACACTATCAGTCACAAAAATATATAAAATTTACAAAATACAAAAATATGAATGAAGTTAATTTATAATAGTTATGTGGTATCATAGCTAAGTCGAGAAAAGGTGGACTTCTATTTTTTCTGTACCTATTTCAACATCTGTTTACTACAAAAACCGGAGATCGTTTCGTAGAAAGAAAGTATTAATAGAGTATAATATCTGTGATACAATTTCCATTGTTAAGTTTGGCAAAATCGTGAACCCATCCGCGCGTGAACTGCACTACTTAACGGTTCAACTCTGACACAGAAAGGTAAATTTAATGTACCTTTACCTTACCTTACACTTCTAATATTACAGATGAAGTAAAACAGAATAGTAACACCTGATAACATAAAAACTCACTTGTTAAAATTCTGATTATCCAAGATTCATATGACCTCAAAGCAACCATCCCAAAGAAAAAAACAGTACGTGTTATATCTATAATATATATAATAAAACTACTGATGTTGAAGAGGTAACTGAAATCTACAATGGTATTGATTCCTAAAATGATAAGGATCTGCTAGTTAAGCAAGATGACGAATAGAGTGTTCCGATAAAAAAATTGTACGATTGTATCTACTTTATCCCATAAGATATATTATCCTATATCATTGGATTATAAAGTAAGACGTCATAGATGCTGTGCCCATTGAGTTAGATCGCAGCGCGAGGGCGCGCGTGCCCGGTCATCGACCACTACACGTCGCGCAAGTTCACTCGCGCATGGGAAGTAGGAGCTGTTGCGCGCGCGCAAGCTTATGTCGCGTTGGCGCGGCGCGGGCGCGTTCAACTGGTGTCATCGATGCAGCGATGCGTCTTAACAGGGACCGCTCACACCGACCTCTGCACCTCTACAAATCCGGGATCAAATTCCCATCCGCAAAATCATGTATAGACACTGTCAGGATATATTTGCAATAAATTATCCAGTCAACCAAGCTCTTAAATTCCGTACACCAATTATATTTTCATATTATATATTATATTTTCCTTTGATTTATGAGCACATGAAATTCTTTGACGTCAATTTATAAGTTATATGCTCTCTAGGAAGTATTAGATACTGATAAATTTAATTTCATTGACTTTGGGTTCTTGCTCTATAATGATGTAGTTTCGAACTTTTATAGTTATTAGATAGTACGAAGTTTTTTCGTGACAAAGGGATCTTTACGTTTTACGACGGCAGATTTGGTTTTTGGAACGAAGAAAAAGTAATTTCAAAATGTTCCCCTCCATATTAAGAAATCATTCGGAGCGTGTTTAACGTCAGTAAATCAACGCTAGTGTACATAAGTTTATTTCTTTCCATAAATGCTTACGCCTGCACGTTACCTTCCGGTACATTGATTGAGTAAGAAGAATTGAGTTTTAAACAATCGTCATACATTTCATATTTCTTAGGTCGTTAGGAACTACTCGGTATACGCTGCACTGTCTTGGAATACATAAGCAAGCTAAGAATGAGCCTTGATTGGCAAGCAGTGCATCGCTCATACTGCACATATTTTATGTCTCGCGTGACAGAATATCAATTCCTTTGGAGATTTCCGCATTGGAACTTGTTCATAGAATTAACATAATTTTCTTATAATCAAATTTTGTCGTCTTATAATACAGTTATTTAACTGTTTTATAAGACGAATATAGGGGCAGATGTTAATGACTCTTTTGTAGTATCTTATAAATTTAAATCAACTTGACGTGACCTGTAGTACAGTTATTATGGATATTCGGAACATTTATTTCTTTTAAATTTCGCGAATATGTAAATTTTTGCTCTAACAAATTATTTCAATGTCTTACTAAATCTGCTACAAAATGTGATGGGAGAATTTTTATTTTTATAAACTACCTGTTTATTTCATGATATAATACATTTTTATAGTTATACATATATAATATTCAAGAGACTAAACAAATGAATGCATAATAATATTTGTTTAAGTTTAATTAAACAAATCCCAACTACAATTGTGATTACGTCTGTAGATAGATGAATTTCCCGCTAATTCCATCAAACCAGGCGAGACAAATTCTTTTAGTTTTCTCCAGCAGCCAGGAGAAATAATCCGCGTCTCTTCAACTTTTTGTGGAATTTACGTAGTTATACTCATTTTTATTGTTTTTTGTGCGTAAAGTTGTCTTTTTAAGCGTGGTGACCGCAGCGTGCAATATTCTCGGTGGTTTGGATCTAACCTGTCTATTGTTCACGCTGAACGAGTGCCTTTTGTATTCTTATACCACGTCGTAAAACGCGTGTTGTTTTGCTTTTAAACTTAGTGCGACGATGGTAGAGTTGAAGTTATTGGACTCTATTTTCTAATACTTTCTTTGTATCCTATTAAGTCATCAGATATAGGCAGCACAGAGTTTTAAGACAGGGTAGGCAGAAAATTTTAAAAGCTTACTTACCAATAATACCTACTGCATGTTGGTTTTGGTTCGTCTTGTCGATTAAATAATGATGTATGTGATTTAAATAGAGCAAAACCAAGTCATAATCTTTAAATTTTGCATTGCAAAAATTATTAAACAATCATAACATTCATTCAAAACCAATGTTATTTATGCCTTATCTATAGCAAATGTAGGTACCTAAATGATAAGACATGAACCACCTATATTCCAGGCTACTCAATCAAATAAGTCGTTGTTGAGTTCCCTTACAGAACTTACAACCTTACAGAACGTTCCTAACCAACCGGTTTACAAATTACAATAAAATACAAAGGTTCATAGTTTGTTTTACAATTATAGCTAATGTTTAAATGTCAAAAACTAAATAGTTTTATTATACATGTCATCATCTGCTTAGCCTTTTCCCAGCTGTGGTGGGGTTGGACCTTCAACATCCAACTGGTTAATTTACTTTCCAAGGCATGATGGGTGACTGATTTGTGAAGAACGACCACTCATTCATATACTGACCACAGCAAGCGCTGCTTAAGAATATTGTTTAGCTGCCGGCTTCTGACAAAATTGCCTTAAAATACACGCAAAATAGGTTTTTGGGCGTTAACGTTTCTTACATATAAATCTAAACGAATTAATTTGATTTTGGTCTCTATCGTTTGGCCAAATTATAAACTAGGTCAATAGGTTTTATTTTTTTCAAAATTTTGTATAATTTACTAATTACCACGAGATAAGTATAAATAAGATTTTAACAATATAAAAAAAGAACAAAAACGTGACGACCTAGTTTTAACTTGTGTCTATAACATATAAAAAAATCAGCAAAATCAGCTCATGTTTAGTGGGGTATAACGTTAACGCATTTTGTATGAAAACTTTTAGTTAAACGATACTCTTAACATCGCAGATTAACTGATCTGCACTGTAGCTATGTAGGTACTAGCCCCTCCGATATTAACTATGCATGTATTACCCTTAATAATGATGTAGACCACACAATAATCTTGCTCGCAGTAAAAACAAAACCCATCAAATCATGGCCGTCTCATTAGGCCCCAGCTTTATGTCGTCATGAAGGAAAACTTGTATCCTTGCTCAACGCATTAGCTACTAGAATAAAATACAATATTTACTGGTAATAATCCACAACTTCATCCGCATGGAAATTAGAAATGTTATGCATTTTTTAATCCCATAAGAAGATGAAAGGAAATAACGCGCAAATTGAGGAAGTAAGTTGGAGCATTTCATAGTTAGTTTTGTTCAAAATCTTTGCTTAAAAAATCTCTTTAGATAGGTATAGTTTTGATCAGCAATTTCTGTCAATGTTAATTGTAATAATTTGACTCATTGAGCAGGTGTTAAAAAATACAAGCGATCTATATTTGCTATATAAATTAATGTTTAGTATCAATTAGTACTACTTTTGATAGATTTTAAACTTCATTTATTATAACAACAGACAAAACTGGCATACCCAGGCACGAACGCCATTTCTTCAACCATAGTTTTAGCTCATCTCTAGGACCGTTAAGGCACAAAGGTTCATACAAGCAATAAACTGTTGACTCTGCTGAAAGCAAACACGTTGTCTATATATATTATGACTATACATTGTCTAGCTTAGAATAAGCCTCTTATGTCTATTGATGTATAATATTTAGTCGATGACCCTACAATTCACGTAGGTCTTTGTTACTTCTTTCTATATCTTACTTGTCCCTAAAAACGTACTGTAGGTAACGTTACTAACAGCTTTATCATTGGAATGACAAATAGCATCTTCATTCGTCGTACGTAACCCATTCCCGTATATGGTAACTACTGCATTATACATTTGCGGTGAAGGTCCGTAAAAGCTTATATATTTATTACCATCTTTCCTCACTATATTCTTGTCATGTCTCGATGTGTGAATTGCTTTCCTACAAACTTTCTCAAGTTAATACAGTTATGTTCTTAGCTACTCAATTTTGCCACTGCATTGTTGTTATATGCAACCAATTGCTGTAAAAACTGAGCATGTTTAGGAAATATTAGGTCTCACGACCAGGTGCTCCAATCTAGCACATAGTTATAATAATAGTATATCGTTACGCTCTCATGAATGCCGTGATTAAGTCGATTTACTCCATTAAAAATAACTACCCACATTTCATTTGCTTTTTAGATAAAAATCTCTGTAGAAGGGTGGGTAATTAAAACAATTAATTATGCGCTGTTATGTCACGTAATGCAATTACACGTCATGGTAACGACGGTAATGGACCGATAGAGATCACTGCTACTGCCTTGCGTTTTTACTACAGAGAAAACTTTCTGAGGTTTAATAACATTAAGTGGAAGAGAAATACATTCCGTATTAACGAGCCGGTTGCCTTATTGGTCTAGCGAACGCAAACGCAGCTGCTGAACGGTAGGTTCGGGATCCTAGGATCCCTAGATTGGCCAAAGAGTTATTGGATTTTCTGTTCAAAATATGTTCAGCCCTGAATAAAAAATTATGCTCGGTAATGGTTGAAATCTATGAGGCCTATTTTATTATAACGTCATTATTATTAATGGAGTGTTAAAGAGCAATCAAATGCTATTCAGACATCATTACAGCGATCAAAGGAATGAAAGTTATCTTTCACCTGATTCTAATCGTGACAGTCAGCGACTCGTTAGTGTTGCTGCATTCGCAGATAAACAAGTTATTTGCTTTACACCAATAACTTTTTTGCTTTAGAAAGTTAAGTTTCTAGATCATTACCGTTTTTAGATTTCCGTAATATACTTACGGCGATTTTACTTTATAATAACAAAACTTAAATCATAAAGCAATAACTTGCACAGTTGCAAGAACTGTGGGTATTGAACTATCAACTAAGTGGTCTCTAACGGGTGGTTAGTGATTTACTAGGAAATTGATGAGAGAACTGGGTTCGTGCTCCGGTCATTTACGCGCCAACGACGACGCGGTGAAACCAAATCATACGGCTAAATAAGTTTCGTCGGATAATTGTTAACATTACATATAATCGAAGCAACCGCAATGCGCGTGATAGCTTCGGTAACGGACGCGTTTTTGCGTTTGCTCTTTTGGTTTCTAACAATGGTTTCTTAAACAAAAAACTAGTTAGCAAAATTTGGTTGCATAGCAATTGGGTCACTAAATCACTATACTGAGAGAGCACAATGTATCCGTTAGTAAAGAAAGAAAGTAATTTATTCATAACGAGACTCAATACAATTATCAACAGTACTTAAATGTAACTACCTTATAAGCAATTCGTACGATGTGTCGTTATCAAACTTTGTAATCTGTTTACAAAGTGATTCGATTTTTATATCCGTATGAGATAGCTTCACAAAACATTTTACTCATGAATTATGTATTGTAAGTAAGGCACCTAAATACAGACGTAGGAGTGTAGGACCGACCCTTCTTCCTTTCTGTATAATTTCACGTTCCGAAGCCTGAATAAGTAATACAACGATTCCGAACCGTTTCATAAAATTTTAATTTCGGTCGATATTACGTCGTAACTGCCAGCATGTGGCTGACATATCAAAGTTTTTAAAACACTGATGTCATTTTCAGCGCCAACTAGTTTAACGAAAATAGCTCTTTTTAAGTTAGTAAATGGGCTACGTAATTATATCTTGTCAGAAATGTATCGAGGATGATGTATCACGTCGTAGGCGGAGAGGACATCCTCATATAAGCGAAGACAATGTTACAACTAGGAATGTCATAGCAATTTGCAACAATGACATAATACACAAACACAAACGAAGTGGAACGAATCGCAATCCGCTCCTAAAACACATTCGTTTCTTCACGCATTAGTGCATACGTGCTGCGTGTGTGGACTGTATGAAGGATGCTTCTTAGCCAAGGTCACCATGTAGGTGTACACAAGAACGTTGCCCTGACAAGTAAAAATATCCAGCGTGAAATTTAAAAATAACACAAAACCACGAAATACTTCACGAGAGGTTGCAGGTTGTGTGCGGAACATTCTTGGAAATGTTGCGCACTCTGTGATTAATACGCGTGCGTTATTACGATCATTGTAAATCATCGCGAGGGGTACCTTCCCTTGGTATGCAAATGCAAAGCAAATTCGCGGGGAAATATTATGTGTTGTAAAACGGTGTTAGTCGACAGGCCGTAACTTTTTACGACAGGGTATAATTTTTCATTATAGGAATATTTTAGTGGTCTAGGTGTACATTTCTTTTGAATTGTGTGCATATTATAAATGAATTATTTTCAATACCTAACCCTACAAATAATATAATCTTTCTGAGAACACATTAAATACGTGTTTTTCTCTTTTAGATAGTACAAGCAGATAACAGAGCATCGTACCTGGGCGCACGCTGTCGGGCTAAGACCGACTGCGGCGTCACAAACTCCATCTGCGAAAGAGGCGTGTGCGCATGTCAGCCGTACTACGCGAGAGTTGACAACTCTACCTGCCTTGAATGTAAGTTGAAAATTTGTTTTTTAACCAGAAAAAAATAAATTGTTTTATGACTAGCCTGCCAGTCCGCGTTTTGGCACGTTCGCTAATAATCCTCCTTGGAAGTTTCTAAAGTTGTGAAAGTTTTAACAAAATATACACGTAATTTCGATATGAGGTGAAAAATAACAGCAAGCAGGAGTTACTTTTATTTCGTAGTAGGTTCGGATATACTGAAAATTCTTTGTATCCTTTTCTTCTCGAGCAGTACGTAGGTAATTGATGCACTTTAGATCGCGGTTTTCACCTCTTATTGGCAATACCTTGCCTAATCATTCTCGTGTGGTAAACTCTGTGGTGAGACTAACAAATTACTTTCACTTGGATGATCAATAGCTATCAAGTAATGGCAGTAGTTTCCATCATAGTGGGGGAGCGGGGGGCTAGTTGTAACAATTTTTAGTTTTTTCATTGGGGAAGTCAAAATATTGAATATTTTCATCATGAAGCACTTTAAAATAAGAGAACGTCTATTCAGGTATCAATCGGAATGATTATTGGGCTTAAATTGATAAGAAATGCTTGTATAAATGACTTTTTGTGAAAGTTGGAGTATGTTACAACTTACCCCGTTCTTGGGGCTAATTGTAACTGGCGTGGGGTAAGTAGTAACAACATAATAAAACAACATATTTGTTCGATTTTAAGGTATTTATTGTAAATCAATATGAGATATATTATTTATAAAGTATTTATTACAAACTAATGAGGTAACCAGTGTTTCTTTATCACCATTTTGATACTGTTTGTCGCTTAGTATCTATTTAGTCTTTTAAACAAAATAACAACATGTCTATCAACAGACAAAATCATTTTCAATAATTGAAAAGTGATATTTTGAGTGATTGGATTTCTTTTCATGATTTTTTGAAACCAATCTGCTCCAACCGTACCATTTTTGTACCAAAACGGAGGGATGTTTTTAACGCCTTTAAATAAGAAGTCGCTAAATCTCTTACATTCTTTAATTTCTCATTCTAAGACAAAAATAAATTTGATTAAGATAAATCTGTTAGGTCTGCAATAGGTAAGACCTTTGCATAGTAGTGGAATATTGTATTTGAATTTTGTTACAATGTGCCCCAAAATTTCGTTACAACTAGCCCCATGACAAAATGTTGAATATTTTTGATTATTGAAAAAAAAGTTTATGTTATTATCCAATGAAAGTAGTTACGTACGACAGCTTAATGTATTGACTATATAAATTAATAGATACTCATTTCAAAATGACATTGCCGTAACTTAGAATCAAACTTTACGAACTTAATTTTTTTATGTTACCTGGCAAAAATGGTGCACCTACTCATGACCACTCACTGCGCTCTCCCGCACCTCACTGACTGTGCTTGCGTCATAGGCCCCGTTATAAGGAGCAGATTAAGTATAAATTGGAAACAAAATATTCGAAACCTGCTGAGTAATTAAGCTGTTACTACTTACCCCTGTTACAACTAGCCCCCCTCTCCCCTACTTCAAAATTAAGTTTTGTATTACTGGAATCCAATTTCGCTTTCCAATATTGATTTGTGAATGTTGTGTCATACAAAATGTTTACCGGTACCTACTGACGTGACGATCACGGTGCAGACAAAGTTTGTTCTTTATTCTGTTTTACTCTATTGTGATATTATAATAGTAACGTGAGTGATTGAAACACGAACAAACAAACAAGAACGGGCAGAAAAACTTACTTCCCATTCATATTATTTCACTTTCACAGCATTCTGCCCAACGATTACGTTAAATAGCTTTAGTGTTGGCAATATAAAATATAAATATAAATAAATCTTTTTTACCCACCTATAAAAAAAACATTCCACTTTGTCCTGACCTTATCTGCTAAAACCATCCAATTTCGGTTCGCCAAAAGCAGAACTTCACGATACGGACGTCAGCGTCAGTGCGATTGGAAACGATGCGAACTCAAAGCTATCGAACAATATCGCAGATCTTTTATTACGATAGTCTTATAATCCCACGCTTGTCTCACTTTCTTTGCCGCAAAGTCCAAATCGGACAACTGGATCATGGGTGGATAAACAACGGTTCATTCGCAACGATTATGTTGCGTTTTACTTTGTATAGCGACCGGTAGTAATCCAAAATTCCAAATTCACTTTTATAGCTTTACTCTGACTCTCATAACGGATTTTTAGTAGCCCTGTTTGTTTGCGCGACCTTTAATTTGATTGTCCAAGTTCATATGAATGTTATAAAGAGGAACTACTCACGGATGCGTTAAGTAACATACTTTACAGACCAGCGAGTCCAGTCGGGCGGCATTTCAAACCGATTGAACACAGGGCCCGCTAGACGACCATACTAAGTGCGTAATCAATAATCATAATTTCCCATCTTATCCTTTCTTGGTGTAATACGTGTGTGAAATAAATGGCATTATTTACATTTATTGCTTCGGCCCTATAAAGGGCTTTAAAGTTGCCGGTTCCCTGGGGGGTCAATGTCGCGTAGTATTGTGTCGTAAAAGACACACATTTTATGGCATACCCTAGGTATATTCGCTAAAGAAATTTAATTCAATATGGGTATTGTACGTTCAACTTGTGAAACTAATTAGCCAGTAATTAGCCGCAATATATTCGAGTAACTTAATATCCCAATAAATAAATAAAACCAACATCGAATCACACCATACTGAACAAGGAAATGATTATGGGAAGATAATAAACCTCGTAGGGGTTATTACAGTGTGTCGGTTCAGTTGCGAGCCGTCAGCTTGTCAGCTCAAACTTCCTCGTGGTCAGTGTGCCAAGCGTGCGCAATCATCAGATATAACACGAGGTGGAGAATAACAGACAAACTTACCGTTTGATATAGACACTGATATAGACTATCCCTCTATGTCTGACTGGCCAGCTTAAAATAATTGTGCACTTACATATTCTCCTTATACGATATCAAAGATGTACCTACTTATTATTTAAATGGTCCTATGGGTTGACTTAATTTATTCAGGTGTGTTTAAATACTTAGTTGGTATAGTAAAATAAACTAAAATAATTCAAGGGCTGGCCACAACATTGTCCAGGATGATAAATGAAATAGTTTGTTTTGCACGCAAAGCGTTGTTTTATTTTTATCTTAGATCTCTACGGCTGCGGCTTGTTGCAATTAATTTGTTTAATTATTTTTGGAAAAAGAATAGTATCTCTAGGTAATTTAATTTATTCTTTAAATAGTTTAAAGTAATGGAAACGCTCTGAGCGGCTAATAATTCTTTTAAATTAGTTCCTGTGTAAACAAGCCTGTCACACAAAAAAATATAGATAAAAATCCATATATGACAATACTACCTCTAACTTGTGCTAATAACGATACTTTTGTATCGAACGCTCTCCAAAAATAGAACCGTGACTCTGCGGCAGAATAATAAAATAAGTTCCGTTCCAACCAACCTTAGTGCAGGTCACTAACAATATTGATTTTAAGGTATCTGAGCCAAGAAAGGAATACATTAGCGAAATGTTCCCATCAGCATTCGTAGTTTAGTGGTAATACGACGCTAATAAATCTTTGTCGTCTAAAGCTGAGTGCATGGGCTCAACGTGAGTGTGTCCGTCTCGTTTATTTGCGGTAGGTACCAATTTAAATAAACTTGTTGATGATTACGAGAGCGGCCCCGTCGGCAAGCTTCGACTGACTTATCGTCCGGTTTACCAGCCGTAAATTGGTCCCGCTATCCTTCGAGGGTATGAAATGTAGGGACTATTATCCATTTTAAGTATTTATTTACTACTACTATAAGCCCGCTAGTATACAAACTAAGATTGCTGCTTATTCCGTGTGTGTGATTAGTTTTTAAAAGGTCGATTTGGCAGTGGAATTGTGTGATCGTGCCTCAACGATTCGTTTCTTAACATCAAATAGAATCAAATTTAAACAAAACATTATATAAATCCGGTTAGATTATAGCTACTGAATCGTTCGGTAAAAAAAGAAGTTTATCTGGGACGCACCGAAATAAAATTTCATGAAGCTATAGGTAAAGAAATGCCATGCCATTACGAATGTGGGTGGCATCAGTTACGCTAACCATTAGTTTATTCTCTGTATCTAATAACGGTATGCAATCGATGAATATTGCTTTAACGTTGAAGACAAACACATAAACTTTTATATATTAAAAAGCATATAAAATTTACCCACTTAGCTATACTTTCTAAGGGCACATTATAGAAAGCGATTGAAAAAGGTTTAGTTCCGCTTGTTAAGCGTTTACGGCATTCAATTTTAGTTGGAATTGGAAATATGACACCTTGTTCAGTCACGGTGAATTTTTTAGATTTACCCACCATTTTGGGAACACGGCCCGTCTGCAACAAGATGTGACAATTAAGGGAAATATTTTGTTAGACTTATGACTGCCCATGACTTAACCTACACTGCCTGATATGGAGTAGTGAAAACGGGGCTTTATTTGCTAAAATATTGGGTCACACGCTAAGCCGTGCCAGGGTACCATGTCAAACCATGTAAGCATGACATACAGTTTTTCTGTGCAGTACAAACGCCCATTTTGCATCCATTAACCCAGTTATGCATAGTTAACAAGCGTGCGATTTCTTACGACGTAAATATCGTAATTCAGACGAGATATCTTTAAATACGTGCAGAAGAACAAAAAGATACGCTGCATATGAAGTTTCCGAATTATATTATATTCATAGACTAGTAGAAAAATATTTAAGCCAAACAAAATTATCTATTAAAAAATCTCTCAGTTTTTAGAAAACTTCCTTGACCCTGTATAAGTGCTTATCGCTTTGTTCGACTGTATACGTATTTAGTTTTTGGATTTATTTATGTATTTTTATTGAACTGTTGTCGAATTTGCGCATCTCGTCGTCAACCTTTTTTTTTTCTCCCATAAAAACTTTCTTAGATTCTATCACGTCCTTGTTTGTGAAAATCTTTTTCTTAATTGTTTCATAGTGCTACTCAAAGAATATAAAAATATGAGAAGCTCAAGTTTAACTATTACGTGCCTACATTATACAACATTAAGCTGTTCTCCGTATTTTTTGTTTAGGCTTTTTCATTGTCTTGATGCAGAACTCCCTTTCTTTTCTCATTGTTCCGCAAGTACCTAACATTGTTTTTCAATTCGCTGATTTCTTTTGTTTACAAAACATAATCACCCACTAGTGCTAGCAGTCGATCTCTAAGGGTCATCACTATAAACCTGCACCGGTTATGCATATCCTGCCTACGTTCATAAAACATTTTCTGTATAATCATAAAACCACATAATTTTCCTTACACGCTTAGTTCTGCCCCCGTGAAGTGTAATTGTGACCATACGTATATGTTCCCGTGCAAAATACAAAGAAGGTGATTTAGGGCGCCTATGACTAGACAACCGTTATAAAGATAGACTTGCCTCTATAAAAGGCTAGAATCTATCCGCCTGTCGCCTTCCCACTATTATTACTGGTAAGATCCGCGTACATACGCGTGCAATTCGGATGTGAAATACCAAATGAATGAATAGACAGCTAATGACACAGTTTCATTCACACTACGTTCATTACACGAATCGAATCGGCCTTGACTTTGTATAACAAGATTATAATCTTCAGATTGGAAATCGAAAAGTCACGCACATGTTCATTCTTTTCACGGTTGTCAGTGCCGTGCCAAATCTAATAAACGTAATATTCTTTGTGGTCTTCGTTTTGAGATTAATGTGTCAGACGTCATAGATAGTAATCGAGATTAATATAAAAGAATTATAATTGTAACAAGCCCCGTTTGCGAGCCATTCGGCGTCTGCGCACCAAGTACGCGCTAAAAGCAAATGCGTGTAAATAATGTTTAATGATTTACCTTAATCGTCATTATAACTGCCTTTTAATTGAATTGGTGACACGTATGTTTATTAATTGATTTAAGTGCTAAAATTCGTGTGTACCTTCACTTTAATGGAGTAACGTCGGAACCAATCAATAATGACTAAAGTGAAATGATGTTTGGACATAAAAATATCCGGCTTCCAAAAAAATGCAAATGATAAATAGATTTCCCGTATCAATCAATGAATGGAGCGACGAAATGTTGTCATTAATGGAGATAGCGATCGAACTTGCGGCGTTAATGTAGGTATAGTTATAAATCTCTCATGTTTATTCTAAAGTGTTAATCGCAGCTACTTATGATATTCTTGTAAACGACCGCTCGCATACCAAACGGTGCCTGTGTGACTTTATTATTTATCGTTTAAACGTTTGAAAGTCGTGTTATGCATAAACATGTTGCTTCTAAGAATGAAATCCTGTTTTATCATTTGTAAATCTAAATATAAACATATAACATTTTCGTAGAAGTTCAAAGTAATGTATCAGTTGACCTTATTACTATTGTTTAGGATGTAACAACGTAAGTATATGTACATTGGATGCAAATTGGCGACCACACCCGTATAAACGGACCAACGGTGAACTTGAAATCAAATAGGGTCGCACACGCCTTCGGGTCATGAACTCGTCATTCAGTGCATTGTCACCATAGAGGTAACGAGACGTAGAACAGACAATTTAAAGGTGCACTTACAAGGAGTGGCGTGCAATCCAAGCAAGTAGGATGAAGTATAATGTAGACTGTCACTTCATTTGCCATCCGTTTTTAGGACAGACGCGTTTTTGGCATGCCTTCTCTTAATATAACTATGCATGTCTCTAGTATTCCTTTAAAAGTATAGGCAATGCTCTTCCAGTCTAGTTAGTTTTAGCATTGCGTTTTTTCCGTCTGCAGTCAACAACATTTTTTGCACGGAACTCGTATTGATATGATTGTAAAAACTATATTTAAATCATGATCTCGTTGGTGATAGCAATATTCGCAATACTTTTATTACGTCGTTCAATAACTACATTTTAAAAGGAATATTTATTTTTTGTTTATTTTTCTAGAAAGTAAATGACTTTTAACAAGTGTGTAACCATCATGACGTAAAATTGTTATCTTGTAAAGATCATATCTCGCAAATCCAAATGATTAGGTACTGAAAATTTAAAACCTTTCTGAACGCAACGCAATTATTTACTTACAATGTACCTACTTCTTACTCTTCTTGTTCTAACAAAGAATGCTCATAATTATTATCATATATGTACTATAAGTATATGTATATATATCGTTACATATTTTCCATGTAACTGAAACGCGTAACGTAAACGTGTTTTAAATGTACTGCAGAAATTATTACTTACTATTAGTTTATTGTTGTTCTTTTGTTTCAGCGACTCTGCTAGGATCCGAATGCACGGTATCCGAGCAATGTACCTTGAAAGTGGCGTACAGTGCCTGTCTCGAAGGTGTCTGCCGATGTACCGATGGACATCTTCAGTTCAGGAAACACACGTGTCTCTCACGTAAGTCTATTATAATAATGGCCCAGGGGACTTGCTTTCGTAAAAAAAAACGATTTTTTGCCAGTTGGCGCCACCACGCTATTTTGAAGGGATCAGCGGATATTTATTGAACTAAAAGACATATTGATGACTTTATAATCGTCAAATTTAAATAAATAGTCATCAATTTGGAAACATTTATCCTGACCACACATGGGACATTTTTTAGAAGTGGTCTTCATTTCTTCTGGCAAAAAATTGTTGTCTGGGTCCGTTTATCGATACTAATATTATAAAGAGGTAAAATTTGTTTGTTTGTATGTAGGGGGTAATCTGCAAAACTAATGATCCGAATCTAAAAATTCTTTCACCTATAGATAGCTACATTATCCCCAAGTGTTATAAATAGGCTATAAATTATATATGTAGATCACGCGGACGAAGTCGCGGGCTGAATGTAGTCACCAATAAAGTTTTACTGCAATATGCCAGGTATTTCTATACCGGATTTTTTACAGAACTAGGAATCGCCGTACTAGGAAATACCATTACCAATATTCTAATTAAACATCAAACAACACGACTTTACGATTATTGCTTCGAAAAATAAATTGGTTTTCTATTTCCCAATGCTAATTCTATAACGAGTTTGATCGGTAAAAGGAAAAATGCGTAACATTGTTTTTTTTAGCGTTACACTTTTAAATGGTTGTTTAACGAGCGTAGCGAGGCTATCAATTAGTTTTTCATAGGAAAAGTGTCATTGTCATCATAAGCCGGTAGTATTCATTGAATTCCTATAATTTAATAGTACTTAAAATATATCGTAAATAAAGTATGTATATTGTCGTACTCCTTCAATAAATAAATTAGACGTGTCTATCTGAAAACAAATATGTTTCTTTTCGTAACCTACCTCAGAATTAATTTAATCTTAAGGTGTACACAAATGGTGCATAACTGCCCCATATAGGTACATATATCTGGTCATTAATTTATAGTCTATAGCAAAGTCTCGAGATTACAAGAAGATATTTTAGAAGCTTTCATTATGAAAACATTTTTAAATGTACAGTCGTTATCGTATTGTTACAGAACTCCAGTATTAAAAAGCACGTTTGTTGAACTCTATGCGCCCTCAAGCATTGTCATTAATATTCCAAAATACTCTAAAGAATTGTTTTAAATAAAAATGAATAGTTATATTTTCAATTGCTATAAAACGACGGCGGTTTCTTTCAATCCAGTTAACAACATATCGATAATACTTACAATTTCATTCAATTTAAATGTAGCTTTAGTTCAATGAAATCATACAGTCAGTGACAAAAGTAGCTGGTCATCATAATAAAAAGTAAAAAAAAAATATGAATGAAACCCTTTGTTTTTCTGTCGTTAATTTCGACAGCCTGGAGTTCTAAAATACAGGCCTAGGCTTAGTTTAGACTCCAAATCTCCCACAAATTTACAAATTTCACCAATTATTCTGTCGACTTAGTTACGTATAAATGGCCTTTTCTTGCACGGGACTACAGAATCCCGGACTTTTGGAAGGCGTGCGTGGGGCCGAAGCCAACACGTAGAGGCCTTTTAAGACAACTTTTATGTTTTTTTTATGGTGACATAAATAAATAAATGTATAAATATTATTATCTTTATTATTTATTATACAATAGCGTAACTTTATCGACTTTGACAGTGAGATGGTTAATTAAGAACAATAATTATGTTAATTGATAAAACAATTTCAAAACTACCTACTGTACTATTAAAGATCATAACGAATAGATCATGTGATTCTATGAAGTGATTAAAGAAAATTACAATTGAAAGGCTATCTACGAACTTGACCTCGATTCAAGTATCGAACTTTTCGTTTGAATAAAAACTGTCTCAAATTGTCTTTAATTAATTCCTTTTATACTGCTAATTCATTGTTGTTTTTCAACTGCTGTTTAATAGATCGTAATTATTGACTTTGTTTAGTGAATTCCACCTTTAAATCGACAACATCGTTTTGAATGAATTCTTAATAAAAATCTAAGCTTGGAAAATGTTTTGCAACGTCTATTAAAGCAATTGGCATACTTACACAAATACCGTAATACCCACATAAGGGTTTACTGCGTCACATTTGGTAAAAGCCCAATAAAACCTGATAGCGGTTGCTTAATAGTCCCCTCTTTGCTCATCTCAATGGTTTAGATGCTTTAACAGACCTTATTTCCGCGATTTATCGTAAGAGCTCTGTGAGAAAAATGAAGTAAGTAATTGTTCTGTCAAATCCAGCGGCGTCTGCTCATGTGAACCGCGCTTATTATCACACATAATGCTTGATTGTAACTTTACTGTGAGAACTTCTAACTATAGCTACATTCTTTACATGCCACGATGCCACAATAAAGATATGTAGATAAAGAATCTAGATCACGAATTAAGCTGACATTGTATGTTTCGACCTTGTTAACTGTAAATGTATGAATATCAAAATCAAACATATCATGCACGTTGAAAGGTGGAAATATATTACCTCTATTTTGATTCGCAAAAAGGTTACAAGTTCAAATCAAAGCAGCGCGCAACTAATCATAAAATTATTTCGCGCACTCCGCTGGGTACCAGAAACAGTTATACAAAACAGAATGATTGACGTAGTAATATTATTGTTATTTCCAACAAAATTGATTTAATAAAATTACAGATAGATTAAAATACTAACGGCCGAAGAGAAATAACGATGCAGTCGTATACGGAGTAGCAGTAGGTCGTTAAATAGTTAGCCTCGTTGCGTGCCGCGCCATACTGTTCCTGATTAACATATAATAGCCAATCAAATTACCATTTGTGATTTTACATTCACAACACTTAATCAAATCGTAGCCACTATATGTTTAGCAGGTATGGGAAAACAAATACAACAATTTAAAACATTTACATTGATCATGATTGATGTGATCGAAAACAACAAACTATTTAATGACAGGTCTTCGGCATATAAAAAAGAAGTTAGAACTGTATTTCTCCGACTATTAGAGCATGTAATGGTAGACCGTATGGCTAGCCTCGGGAAAATTGCTACTAACCACTCAGTGCATCAACAGTCACGATGTAGACAAATACCTAGGTGTATTTTATTCAACAACCAATTGACGTGAGCCAATTTAATGTAAAACCTTTAAAAAGCCTGCATGTGATACGTGTTTTATCTCGTAATTTCAGCCGCACCACCCGGTCACGTCTGCTACAGCAATGAACATTGTCGTTTATGGGATAAGGAGAGTCGTTGCGAGTTTGTCATACTTAATCTTTTTGGAAGATGTGCTTGCAATAGCTACTATAAACAAGTTGGAGACAAATGTGTAGCGCAAAAAATACCACCATACGCGACTGAAGCCGTCGTAGCAGAACTCGATGCTGTTGTAGCACCTACAAACGGAACAGTGTCTTACAAACATGCTAGTCCAACAGTTCAACTTACGTCCAGTTCAGAGAATTCTTTTGGATCCCCTGTATCTATAATGGGCACCGAAGATATTCAGCCTAGCAAATTACCATTGTATTCAAACAAAAATGACGTATTTAGTACTCACGAAGACAGCCCCTTGATGCAAGCCGTCATGAAAGTACCGAGTGCAGAACCAACGAAGCGTTTACCTGTTTCGATTAGAAAGGACGGCGAACCGAATGAAACGATAAGGGTAGACGAAATGACGGCTAATTTACATGCAAATGATCAACCAATTTATAGGGTTGTAACTCAACCTTCAGTGGAAAAGAAAACTAACAAAAAAGGCGGTGCATCAAAGGAACAGAGTAATTCCAATAGCAAACCTCATAAGGGTGGACATCAAAAGAAGTCGTCATTAAAAGGTATTTTATCTTAAAATATCAACTTTATAATGAACCAAAAAATCTTATATGAAACGAGTATAGAAATAATTTACTATTTCCAGACAAGCATCGTACTCGTACGGACACGCCAGTATATGACCTTGGCCCTGCATCTCTAGGAATGCCATGCCTCACAGATCCGCAGTGCCAACAAGTGGATCCCTACACGCGATGCCTCAATAAGAAATGTGACTGCACGTATCGAACAAACTCAACTTCGGCGTGCTCGGCTCGCAATAGAGGCTGCTTGCCAAACACGTTTCAAGTTAGTGTAATGTTTTGTTAACACATATGAATTAATGTACGCGTGTGACTCGCTTTTGTATGCGAGATACTGTCATCATTTTCTTCTTGGTTTTCCAGTTTTAATCAAGATTTTTGATAATAATAATGTCACTTTTAAAGTAACTGAATCATTTTGGTTTTATACTGTTGACTTTAATTAATAGTATCGTTCTAGTGTCGGTCAACTGGTACTTGTATAAGCTGGTACTTCGTATGCGATGGTCGCAAGGATTGCCCCGATGGATCAGATGAAAAATGTCAAGGTACTGGTAAAGGTTCGTACACTCAGCACAATTAATCTTTTCCGCACATCTTTCATCTTCATTGGTCATTTCCATTTCATACTTTTCTATAATCTTAGAGGAAATAAGAATGTTGTTTACTAATTTCTATGGGTGAACTAGAAAACGTAATAACAGTCATAGGCCAATGCATAATGAGCGCTGATGATCGTTCGATTTCTCCGCTTGCCAGCAGTCTGGGGTGTAAGTTGTATATGACACATAATTTACACTAACATGGCTTTATAACAAATCTGCTTATAAATCCCCTTTATTCCAACTCATTTATCATAACCATAAATTGCATTTAGGCCCGATTTCTCAATCTAAATCAATCTCAATGGTCAAAAAAAAGATCTCTAGAACTATATACGAATTTGAAATTGGAACAGTTGTTCTATTTGGTGTATGGACTTATCAAAATTATTTCTAGAGGTTTGTCCAGCTTGACAAATCGGGCGTACATTCATCATGCAACTAACATATCAACAAACATTGTTGTCATAAAATTCTAAGACGTAAGCTTCCTTCACAGAATTAACAGGGGAGCGGTGTCCGACCAACTCGTTCAGATGTGGTGGGCCTGGGTCTCCCTGCGTGTCCCGAGCGTCGAGGTGTGACGGTACTCCGCAGTGCCCTGGGGGAGAAGACGAGAAGAACTGCCGGACGACACGCAGAAAGGGGTAAGATTGATAGAATACTACTATAAAGAGAGGAACGCAAAACTCAATTGCAAAACCATTTGATTTGTATTAAAAAATCTATTCAAAAGTAATCTTAATAATCTTAATTCAAATAATGTGCCAGTAGACACCAGCATAATTTCTTGTACAATATAACAACAGGAAATTTAAAAGTAAAGCCAAATATGATTGCTAGCAAACATTCTATCAACATGAAACTCAAAATATAACCGTAAGGTTGGAACTCGGCCCCAAGATAGTTGGATGGGGCAGGACTGATGTAGAGTATTTTAAATTTTAATCTAATCTTGCATAAAAACTTTTTAGTGTTCTTAAAATCAGGCGGAAATATACCACTTTATTACAAAAAAAAAACACCGTGGGATTGAAATCTAGCGTCGTTGAACTTTAATAATAAACCCATTTGTAACATACGTAGGTAATATCCTCCATAAAATTATCATAGAAACATGATTATTAGTTTGCTAATATTGTATAACAAAAACTCATTTCCTTCAGGTGTCCACGTCATACATTCCGTTGCGGTTCAGGGGAATGCCTACCCGAGTACGAATTCTGTAATGCCATAATTTCATGCAAAGACGCGTCCGACGAACCTCCACACCTGTGCAACGAACAATCCAGGTAACGATGCATTTTCATTCGCACGTAACAGATTTTATAGTCCCGTCTTACGGTAACCATTAATACAATCATTTTACAACAATACAAAATAAAGACACCGTAATCGTTTTGTTTTATTACTCAATGCTCACTTGCCATTTTAGTTGGAAATTTTCTGATAAATGCGCTAACTGTATCGTTGACGTCTTGTTTGTTTGTCTCTAGCTGCAGGCGTTAGGCGGTTCTACAAAAACCTTATACGCTGTTAGTTATATTTGCTATTGCATTTCGTAATCATCACACGTGCGACCTGTAACGGTGGATGTCCAAATATTTGACCTTAGCTTGTGGTAGTATTTGACACGTATTCCATATTTATTCAGATGGCGTGCGGCTGACTTTTGTCCGTTCCGTTGCGGGAACGGTAGGTGCAGAAGTACGGCCGTCGCATGCTCGGGGCGTGATGGATGCGGAGACAACAGTGATGAAATAGCCTGCAGTGTCTGTAGTAAGTAACGTTAATAACTCATCTTCATCATTATTTAGTACTTCTGATTAGAGTTCATTCGTTAATTGAATCTTGTAAAAAGCCTACAACCTTGAAATTGGCAGATATGTTCCTTATACGGTGAAAGCATCCATAAGAAAGAAGAGGCAAAGAAAGGATGTCTTTGAGAAATCCTTAAAGGGGTGAAATGGGATTCACAGTTGGTATCAAAAATCATTATTTTCAGGAACAGTTACTACAGAATACCTAGTCATGTTAGTGGAAAGACATTCAGTGATGTCGTGTTAATCAACAGCTGAACAGTCATTACAAGTCTACGAATATAAAAATCGAAATTAATTCAAACTTTTTTGGCATGTATGAATTCAATTCTTGTTTTATTTATTAAATAATAAATGTTTATTTTTGACTGTCAAATAAATCAAATGGAGGGATTATTTTGGTATTCCAACAATACGACATCATTTAGAACACTGCCTGGAAGGGTCGCGAAACATGTAGGTACATGATAGCTACCGATTTAATTACCAATTTAAAAAAAAAGATTGCTTTAACTGCGTTTTTTTTTTTATTGACTGGTCTTACTTAAATATCTATAAAAAAAATTACCCTCTTCAATAGAATTGTTGCAAAAAACGCCTGTGGTATAAAATATTTTTCCTGTCAAATTTGTGTAAACTATAGATCACAACTTGCCAAATCACGGTGTCAATGACGTAGATAAAGCAGCAGAAATCTAAAATCCTTTCGAAATATGCACAATAATACCTACTTCTTGTGCACCATAGGTACCTAATGATTTCTGACAGGAACTGTTAGGTGACCACTTGACCAAACATGTGAAATATGACCGTCGGTTTCTGCATATCGGTGATTCGTCACGATAAGCGATGCCGTTACGCGAACAATAGTGTTCAAACGATACGGCAACATAACGTTTTGCCGTACCTACCACGTTGTATATATATACAACATAACAATGCCACAATTACATTACCGCCTGTATTTTTTGCAGGATGTCCTGCTCCGCCGCAGCCTTGAACATGATCGCACCGATAGACTTACGACTCAAAGTGGAACATCCCGTAGCTGGATCTCAATGCTCAATATTTTGTGTTAACAATAAAACATTACTGCTTTTTAGTGCTTCAATTGCGATATGACATTTCGTTAGGAAAAAAACGAATGACAGAATTTTTATTAAGCGATGGAATATTTCGCCTAAGTATTCATCAATTTCAATAGGAACAAACATAATTATAGAACGAAGAAGGTGCTTCCAAGCTAGTATTTAGCTAGTAGCTTTTGTATCCTTACACTATGCAAGCACGAAGTAGGTAAATTCAGCTTAAAAAAAAGATTACTAAGTATAATGTTTTGTTGTTCATCCAGGTCTCCATTAAAACGCTATTTATTTGGCTCATTTTAAAATAATATTATGTACATACGAGTATATTTAAATTAACAATTAGGTTAAAAGGGTAAGTATCTTAATGATACCGGCAGTCTCTAGATATGTAGTAAAAAAAAATCATCTTCAAATATTATTGGCCATAGGACTCGTAGAATGGTGTATTAAAACTCTAATTTAAGTATTATATTTAAGCCTCGTGTAACACAAGACTGAAGAGTGATAACCCGTGAATATTACTTGTGAATTAGACGTAGATCAAAATAATAATATGTAGAACGCATTACCGCTCAAAATGGTTGTAAATATATTTTTCGTTTTCACAAAAGTCATTCGTTTGGCACGTACATCTTATTTTCGTATTCCACAGACTATAAAGTGTATAATTAAGATTTTTTATGTAAGTTTCTTGTGTTTTGTGTGCATTTACCTGGCTAAACGCAGTCAAGTGTAACTTATTGTAATATAGTGTGGTTATGTGTGTGAATGTGATAATGTATTATTTATTAAATTAATTTCATTATGACTAATTGTTTCTGTTATTAAATATCTTGGTGCTATCCTTTCCTCCTCCTTTCCTTCTTTTCCTTGCTCCTTTTATTTTCAGAATGTAATGAATAAAAAATAAATATGTCTAATACAAACATAAAAACAGTATTATGCCTGTATTCCGGACAAAGGGCTAGGCAGATGTGTCATATTGTACACCCACAATTCGCCGATGCCGTTATTAAGTCCCATATAGGTAATAGAAGACGATCTATCGGGTAATATTCCTAAATGCGGGTTACTCCAGAGAATGTTCTAATAGGAAAACTAATAACACTTTGCTCTACCCATTTTGGACTCAGGACCTCACGCTCAGCTGCCGCGGTTGCGACCACTGGACCAATGAGACAATTATTGTCTAATACTCTCTTAAGAGATGCGTTGGGATAAGAGCGGCAACGGGGTAAGTCGTACCGATCGAATTTCCGGCTGATTCGACCACAATGCCGTGATTTTTCCTGTGCAACTGGTACACACATTTGTGTATCTGTTACATGTATAAGTCATAAAAATATTTGGTCCGGATTGGAATCGTACCCGCGACCCAAAGCCACAGAAAAGACAATAAGTATTTAGTTGCGCAAAAGCCAATCACGTTCATTACACCGTTTACCTCACAATCTGTCCTTCTTTATAATACATGATACTAAAATAGTGGTCAAATTGTATATAATACTAGCTTCAGCACGCGATTTTGTCCACGTGATCTAAATATATAATTTATAGCACTCGGGGATAATGTAACTATCTATCGGTGACAGAATTTTCAGATTCGGATCATTAGTTTCGGAGATTACCCCCTGCATACAAACAAACAAATTTTCTCTCTTTATAATATTAGTATAGATATACTCGTACAGTATACAGTAACGACATCTGTAGGAATTGGAACGTAATGTTTGTGGCACGAAGTAACCTAACCATTTCGTTGTGAAAGTTAAGTTCTCAATTCAGTAGAGTATACTAGATGTCGCCCCAATGTGAAAATCTTTGTCTACGAGCAGCTCTATGTAAAAATAACAGTAGGATAATAGAAATTTGTACGTATATTACTTAATACTTAATCTGGGTACTTTTTTCTGAAACAAAGACACGGTATATCCACGTAGTAGCTGCCTACGAGGTACCTTTCATTCATAACTATGAAAACTTCAATACGCATGCGTGAACCACATTTACTGAAAAACAATAATAGCATCTCAGCATTTAAAATCGTCTCCTTCGTTTTAGGCTTTTAAACATTAAAGGATTTTAACTTGAGGATTGAACATTATGTATATAATTTGTAAAATTTCCTCATATATCCTATTCTGTGATTGGTTAAATGGGCAACAATGTGTACTATGATTTGTGAAATGCGTGAGTCCGTGAGTACACACAATTACTATTTTACTCAGTGTATCAGTGGTACAGTCAAACAAGAGATTGGTATACAGACACTAGATTTGGATTAAGTTTTCTCAGGAAATTGTCGAAGCGTTAGAAAAATTAATCATTTTATTAATAGTCATGATAGATATAAGAGCAGTGATAGCCTAGCGGTTGAACGCTTGCCTTCTATGCAGGAGGGTCCGCACTCAAACCCGGCCCGCACCTCTGACATTTCGGAATCATGTGCGGATCAGAATTTGATTATCACTTGCATTTACGGTGAAGGAAAAACATCGTGAGGAAACCTGCACACCTGAGAGGGCTCCATAAAGTTCTCGACGGTGTGTGTAGTCCGCCAACCCGCACCGGGCCAGCGTGGTGGACTAAGCCCTAACCCTTCTCATTCTGAGAAGAGACCCTTGCCCAACAGTGGGACAATAATGGGTTGAATTTATATGATAGATATAACTGATATTTTTTTAAATAAAGGATTTATTCCATCATCAGTTATTTAGAAAATTTTATTCACAGTAACCATGTAAGCATAGGCTATCTCTTTGACAGTAGGTAGGCACTTCATTATAAATGTTGGTAGCCTACAGAACACCAAACAGGGTTTCTAGTAGGATTATATAGATGACCATGGTTTAATCATATTCTCACCCGTAAAGATGTATATAAACAGGAAAAATTTTAATAACCCGCGAACTTATAACTAGCAAGCTGTTCCCCGCGATTACGTCAGCTTATATTTTGTATTTATAATCTAATTAGTGATTAACTGCGATAGAAAAATTGATCTATCTCCTTCTCCAACACCCAGACTACTTCTTAGCAAAATTTCATAACGATCGATACATTAGTTAACTCGTGATCAGGTAACAAACATTTTCGCATTTATAATAGTGTGGATAACACTTAAGTAATAAGAAATAGAAAAAAAAAGATTCCCATCGTTATAATGTAGTAACTAGATGGTATGTACATTGTTTAGGATGTTTGTTGTCACAGCATGAAAGAAGGTATTTATATACTAAACACTACCAACGCCGGATTGATTCAAGAAAACATTTCGTTATTAAACAACCGTCTATCGTTGCGATTGCTAAGTTAAAAGTTGATAAAGACACTACAGTTTTTCACGATGAAAAGAAATAATAGTAAAGTGCGTGTGTTCTTCATAAAAATGTTAAAAATATCAATGACTCCAATATCCAGGTTGGTGAGAAACTGATATAATTTCCTGTGCTAATTGAATTAAATAATACACTCTGTGTGCGTTCTTTAAACATTTATTTAATTTCACACGAGTCGATACAATAAAACATATTTTGATATGTTATTATAATAAGTATCTACCTACCTACATATGTAGGGATACAGATACGATTACCCATTAAATAGTTAATTATTTAATTACTGGTCATTATAGATATTGTCTGTGACTATTACGGATGTTCCCCTACTTACAAACTTCAGTGCGACTAAGAAGGGGTAGATTTTCCAAAAACATGTAGGTAATCAATATTATTACGGGAATTGTGGCCTAAATTTACTGAAACACTTCCCAAAACGATTTCATAGTTCATGGGATTATATCAAACTCATGTTAACATACGTTCAGTAGGTATGGACCATATAAGTCTAAATATTGATATTTACATTTCTGCGTGTGAGACTATACCCTCTGTTTTTACGGGGAGCAGATATAAACACGTATTATGCACGATTACGTAATGCTCCGAAAAGCTGAACTTCGAAATGGATGCGGGCCAATTCTTCACATGAGAAATATTGATATAATATTGAAATGGCTGGATTGATTTGTTTTTTTTTGTTCTTCTCAATACTGTGATGGTTTGATAAAAATTAGGAAGAACCCAAAAGAACAGCCGAAAAATCTAAAACATGGAAATTGGTAATTTTGTATGGGAAGAAACTGAAACCGTACACGATGCGGCCAATATGATCGATCTCAATGATTTGAAGTTGGAAGGTCACTTATGAAGAGCTACCGATCAAATCAATTTTAGGTGGTATGAAGTTCATCAGGTCGTCTTGTACTTATCTAATAATACCCTAATACATTATTATAAGTAGGTATGTTAGAAGGCACTAGGCAACACATTTCTTTGCTACCGAATTCCAAAAATATCAACTGTGATCAGCGTAGCTATTACGGCAATTTTCCTCGTGCTCTACATAATTTGGCAGACGATTTTGGATATCTTTCGAAAGATTTCTTCAAAAAGAGTGTTATTGTTCTGTTGTTGCTTCATTCCGATAGATGGCGGTTTACTTTTTGCCATGTTGCGAGTAATAGTGAAAAAATTAAATGATTTACTTTTTTGCAATTAGGATTTTTACAGGTAATTTTTTTTTATATGCTAGATGGCGCCGGCATTTCTTAGGACTACCTCTGAGAAGAAACGCCGAAACAAACTCAGGGGTCAAGGTCTATTTTAAAGTCTAGAAAAACGTAGTTCTATGTGAGAATATTGTCTGGAATGGCCTTTAGAAGAAAGTGCCAAAGCTGTTTGAGCTGATCTGTCCCGACAGACGGCAAGCATGCATCAGTAATCGTGTAGCGGTTATAGTCACTACACTATAAGCATCATATGTATTGTGTTAAATCTCTGCTAGAACCAAACAGATTTATTACTGTCCGTTCCCGTATTTATCCAATATTACATGAAATAAAGTGTAGGTACCTATTGTATACAGGTGTATACAATACCCACCTACTTTGTTTAAATTTCAGACTGAGAAAATATATGCGGAAGTCCAGTATGAGGCAGATGAAAATTTCAGTGGGTGTGGTAGCAATAATATCATGTATTGCAACGGTTTTTTATTTCTATCATTTATCAGCTCCAGTCGCTCCCCATATCGCACAATCCACACCAAAATTTCAGATTGGGGTACCAATGAGACACGTGCCTTTAAATGAAATATACAAAGATTTACGGAACAATGATGAAAAAGATTACTTATTAGATATGGACGAAAATATAGAACCAGGTATTTATTTGCTTGTATAAATTTTGTACCGGCAATTTTTGAAGTTCGCATTTTTTAAACATATGTTGGGACATAGTGTTGCCGTATTATTTTAGAAACTTTCGCACTGATATAATCCCGACCTTCTGTTGAGTCGACATGAGCTATCATACAGAAATCGCTCATGCCTTAGTAGAAAGATTAGCCAGCCAGCAATGATTGTGTCGAGGCTGATTGCCGAGGGTGCGCCAGACGAACTCAGACAGACGAACTTATTTATATTACTATTATATTATAGTACTTTTTAAAATAGTTGCCCCACACTAGGATTTCTCCTGTATCGTGGATCTGCACACACAATCAGACCCGAAACAACTATCTGTAGATCACACAAATATTAATTCCGTGCGAGGATCGAACCGGCGACACGTAGCGCAAAAAGCCAATCGCTTACGTACCTACTATTATTTTTCTTTCAGCTTCAATGTTAAACACACCTGGTTGTAAAATACCCGTAGCGATGGTTGATTACGAACGGTACACAAACAAAAATATGAAAATAAAAAATAAGCCTTTCATCTGTGGAAGACGAGCTATATTTTTACGAAAAATCGACGACCATAAAGTAATAGCTCGTATTAAAACTCCAATATTGATGAAATACTCTAAGACAATCAAACATTATGAGTGCTGTCATCAGTTTATAATCGATACCATACAATATCCCCATGAACGTCCAAAACTAATGTGAGTATTGGTTCAAGTTTTTTTTTTAAACTTTGCCCCTCACATATACTTCTGTGTCGTGGCTACAATTTACAAACATTCGTGACACATACACCCACAACCAGACCCGAAACAATTATCTGTAGATCATACAAATATTTGTTCCGTTCGGAAATCGAACCCGTGACACCTAGCGCAGAAAGCTAATCACAGCCACTGCGCCAACCGTGTCGTCAATTAGTCATACAGTATAGTATTATATTATCTGTGGTTATACTATAATATGTTCAATATGCATAGCAGGGTCGCGTCGGTCGAAAAGTATAGTTTTTATTCATATCGAAATAAATAAGTAAATTCACCGCTGGGCAAGAGTCTCTTCTCAGTATGAGGAGGGTTAGGCCATAATCTACCACACTGGCCCAGTGCGGGTTGGCAGATTACACATACCATCAAACACTTTATGGAGCCCTCTCAGGTGTGCTGGTTTCCTCACGATGTTTTCCTTCACCGTAAAAGCAAGTAATAATCAAATTTTGATCTGCACATGATTCCGATAAGTCAGAGGTGAGGGCCGGGTTTGAACTCAGACCCTCCTGCATGGGAAGCAAGCGTTCAACCGCTAGGCTATCACTGCTTTCATGTCGTAATACAAAGCAAATATCAAATATATATTATATGTTAATCATGAGTTCAATATGAGAATCTATTTCTATCAACTCTTGCTAATAACCTTACTATTCTATAGCATCACGTCTGTCTTCCCCGAAGGCTTAGGCAGACATGTACTATTGTACACCCACATTTTGCCGATGCCGTTTTTAATTCCCTTGTAATAGGGTATGAATCGATCGCTCGCGAGTCGATCGCCAAACCACTGGGCCAACTGTGTCGTCTGTATTTTCTAAAAGAAAAACCCAATTTGATTGCCCGAACTGGTGATAGGACCCGGGACTTCACGCCCAGCAGTCTCGAGACCACTAGACCAATGAGACTTCTCCATGATAAACATTCATTATAATAAAGATCATTTCTGTTTCAGATTTAGCAATTGCACAAAATTCCGAGACGATTCCTTCATAACTTTACAGTCTGATTTTGTAAACATTGTGTGCTCCGGATATGATTCAAAAAATATATCTCGTATAATCTATGATGACATGTATGCGTTCAGCAAAAAAATTAATGTTACTAAAGGAAAACAAAAACAGAAAGGTTGTAAAATTAAATACAACGTACTCATGTTGGGGATGGATTCAATGTCCCTCCCACGCGCCGTGAAGACCATGCCCCGAACAACAGCTTTTTTAAAAAACGATAATTGGCTTGGTTTTAGAGCATATCATAAGGTATTTTAAAAGGCTCCAACAGGCGACCGATTCATCACCCAAACATTTCACTCATAATAAAATATTTTGGAACATATGTATACAGGGTGGGGTTTGGTTACCTGCAATATTTAATTAGGTGGATCAGACCACGATACTCTATCTAAATAAAAAAAATAGTACATTAATTTTTCAACCAAAAATAGATTTTTATTTTCATTATCACAGTGTCAATCCCAAACAATCCGCAGACCGATGACCCTAGGCGATGATATTATTTAAAATCGAGTCGTATGTACCAACATTGGTAGATAAGCATGTAGGTAGGTCTACCAAGCATCCTAGCGCCCGTGCATGACGTACTAAACCCACCCTTCATGATGCGCCGATACCAGTTGTACTATCAAGTGATTTTTATAGGTACAAATGTTAAAACACCTTATTTTCTCAGGTGAGTTCTCCACCCCTTTGAAGTATTATAGGTGACTAAACCGACACCCTGTATAACATACATATATATAAGAATAGGCACACCGTATACCACACTTTTAACATTACCTACGATTAAACTATTATGTGGGTGTTCAGTCGTCTTTTGGCCCCCTAATTTAGCAATAAGGTTCATACTTTATCAGTTGTTACGGAGATATTCATACTTACGTTTTTTCAACAGATTGCAGATAATTCGTTTCCTAATTTAATGGCAGTGTTGACAGGAAAAAACTTTTCAGCAGTAACAAAAGAATGTTCCGAAAGAATGGATGACTGCAATGATCTCCTAATTTGGAATGAATTCAAGAAAGCCGGTTACGTAACAGCTTATGGGGAAGACTACTTACAGTTACCGGATACATTCACGAAAGAATACGCATTTCGATATCCACCCACAGATCACTACATGAGACCATTTTTTCTCAAAGGTGAAACTAAACGGCGAAACAGCTCTATCTTGTGCGCAGCGAAAGCACCATCAGGGCAACAACTATTGGATTACGCGTTGGATTTTGCCAATACATATAAGAAAGAATCATTTTTCGGCTTATTTTGGATGAATTCGTTTAGTCACGATGAAAAATGTCACCCGGAAGATGTGGATAAAATATTTGAAAACTTTTTGAACCAATTGACTTACACGGGTGTCTTGATGAATACTTTCGTAATATTTTTTAGCGGTCATGGCATACGCTTCGGTGTTCTCCGATCCAAAATGGAAAGTTACTACGACGATCGTATGCCAATGAATTTTATGTGGATACCACTTCTTTTTAAAGGAATGCATCCTTATGAACTCCGAGGAACAGCGATCAACCAGTTTAGGTTATTTACACCGTTCGATATGTATAGCACTCTCCTAGATATAAAGAAATTGTCTCTGTGCAGCAACGTTACTGATCCTGTGCCCGAGGGTTGTCCGAACTGCCACACGTTGTTCCAAGTTATTAGCAGTAACCGCACGTGTGAGGACGCTGCCATTCACGATAAGTGGTGTAGTTGCCACAAATTATATCCTCTACCGATTCAGGACTCTATAGGAATACAAAGTGTAGAGTATGTCGTAAATCACATTAAGAGTATGATAAAAACTATTGAAACACAACAATGCTGGGGCTGCATGAGTCTTTCTCTAAAGAAAGTAGTCAGGATACATTTTTATTACGGCAGAGATAAAATTAGTTTATTTTATGTAGTGGCATTCAGTATGACTCCCGGCAATGTTACTTATGAAGCAACAGTACTGCGTAATGTAGAGAGTAAATATAGTATTATTGGTCCGGTCAGTGTTATTTCTAACTACAGAGGGTTAGGAAAATGTGCTCTCAACCGCAGAGACCGTCTGTTTTGTATTTGTCAACAAAAGGATAAATGTTAATTCTTCTTACCGAAATATGTTTCCAACTGTGATACTTAAGTATTTTCTAAGTGCCAAAAGGTATTTAGCTTGTTAATTAAATATTGTATTTACCAAGCTGTGTATTTTCTCTGAAATTAAATGGATATAAGATTTATTTAATGGATACAAGATTTATTTTTTGTGACTATACAACGTCTTATCACATAGGTACCCAACTTAGGTATAGGGTATTAGGTAATTGACCACAACTTAAATCCTTATTTCTACCAAAATACATTTTTGAATTTTGAAGCTGACTGTACTTACATAAATGCACGTTGAACAGAACATTACTTCATTAGTGTTGACAATAATAATCATTTATTTGCATACAAACATGGCTTATGAAAATCTTATAATTAAGTAGGTTCTATAATAATAATTGGAGGACAAGATGCACGAGTTCACCAACAAGTGTTTAAAAGTGCGTACTAACTTTTGCCACCTAGCGAATTAGACGAAAATATGATAACAATGAAAAAGCAGAGATTTTAGGCGTCCCTCTTAGGGTCCCGGCGGGACTCTTCCTGAGAAGGCTGAAAACGGGACGTCACGCCAAAAGCGAAAAGGTAACCATGCTGCACAATGCAACGCATAGACGATGTTAACACTATTACTTTTGTCACAACTTTCGTTTGAAACTCATCAATCAAACATTTCTCGTATAGGTGAAGTGTTCTGAACGTTATTGGGAGCTATAAAACTTATCTTAAGACTAGTTTGTGCTCGCGGTTGTTCCGGCACGGACGAAATTGTTTGACAATTGACATACTTTAATAAACAATCATCATCTGTCTAGCCTTTTCCCAACCACATTGGGGTCAGCTTCCAATCTAACCGGTTGTGGCAGTATATCAGTATTTTACATGGAGCTACTGCCTTTTGACTTCCTCCACCCAATTACTGGCAGACACTGATATTCTAAGGTTTGACTGGTTGTCAGACTTTTGAGCTACTGATACTCGTAACGACTGTCATAGGTCTTCGTATGACACCTGGAACCAACTGCTTAACGTGCTTTCCGAGGCACGGAGGGGTCTCGATATGCAAGGGCGGATCGAGCTTTCAAATGGGGGGGGGGGTACATGTTTGAAGTCTTGTCGGGACAGGCTCCTATTCGATTACAAATTATCAGTGGTCGACGTAAAACCAGCCCAGGGGGGACATCATCACCCCAACGACCGTTGGATAACGTGAACTTAAAAAACACCTAGTTTCTTAATTTAATGAAAATTTACGTAAAAAGCAAACTTATATACGATTTATAATGGCTCATTGTAAAAAAAAACACATATACGCAACGTGGCTACCCCGAGAACCAAGAGTTCTCCTCGAGCCATCCAGTTTGAATAATTATGCAGTGCTTAGTGTCTGTAATGGCCGTATGGGGTGTAATGGAGTACCTCCCTACACAAATATTTGTAGAGAGGTTATCTGGGGGGTTCGAATGTATGGCCTACAGACGGTTATTCTGGCTCTGAATATTTGTAAACTGGACTTAAGATACAAAAAAAACACCAAGTGTAGACCAAAGCATTTTTTAAGCAATAATCCTGTTTATCTTCGAGATTTCCGAATCTATTGCTAGATATTAGACATTAATCTAGCAAACTTAAAACCGTAAGTGATACAAAGGTACCTTAACTATCTTCTTAATCCTAATCCTAATCCTAATGAACATATCATTACTGAAAAATATTAAAGTTACTGAAAACACGACAAACACAAACACAAGCAGTTGTTGTTATAATATTTAGACAGTAGCGACCAGTGTTAAGTTCCGCATTGAATAAGAGATCGTGAACATAAAGCGTTATCATAACACAATACGTAGTCATCATGCATTGAGGATGAATCGGTCATTCATTACGTCGCACGTTCCAAAATCCTAACAATACGGGTGCGGGCTGCCGATCTTGGATCAAGCCACTAAGCTGATATACGTTGAGCAGTTCAGTCATATCTGACGGACGTACAAACACATAAATAAGCATATCAGTTGGTTAAAGAATTCATTGTGAAGTAGTAATAAAATACATAGTACAATACGGTCGGAGTTGTGGCTTGTATGCGGTAAAACAACAATGTGACGATAATAAAATGCAAAAAAGTGAATTTGTTTTCTGAAAGGCATTTGTTTGGTAAGTAGATATTCCGACGTTAGCTACATAACATACGCTACCCGTCTGGATTAATCACGCGACTTGGCTGCATTTTTATAAACGAATAGATTAATTATAATATATGTATGTGTCACCACTGGTAGGTGTTTGCAGTTCCATAGCATTTATGAAGTATTCGTTTCTAATTTTAAATCGGTAATGTTTTACACAATCGGTAAACAGCCAAACTTTGCATAAACTTCCAGTTCAGACTGACACAACATTTTGAATCTCTCCGTCTTAACAGAACACAGATTAAATTTGATAGGTGTAACCATAATTATGACCACTTTGGCTGTGTCAGTGCACAGCCAGTGTTATTTATCAGTGGTGGTCCAAGGGTCGTAGGGGTCATGACCTCCCCCAAAATCGTTCACGTCAAATTGACATACCTCCTAAAAATAGACAATTTACGGAAATTTTAAATTTATATTCCTGCTGTAATCATTTAAACAATAAAATCAATAAAGGTCGTTATTTTTTTATTTATAATATTTTTTTTTTTTTTTTTTGTGAAATAAATCCTAATTTGCTCAACTTTAATATGACCTCCCCCAAAGTCTTTAGCTACAACCGTGCCTAGTTATGTTACAGCTGGCTCTACCTAAATCTTATAATATTAACTACTTGCGAGTTACTTGTCGAAATCTATCGAATGTCTACAAAAATCTTTGCAACGTAGATTTAATGGATTGTAGATTCTAATATAATCACACTTTTTGAACTTTTACATAACACATAAACATCACGCCTCTATTTTCTGAACAATGAGGTAGAGGTGTACTACTGTACACCATAATGTAGCCGATGCTGTTATTAAGTCCGACGTAAGTACTAAATAGGGACGAAGTCCATTACTATATATGTAGGTATTGTGTTGTTAGCACAATCACAACTTAAAAAGAACTTTTAATGAGGAAAATATTAGGGCTTAGGTACCTCTAAGTTAGGTACTAACTCGCCTATATAAAACCCGATTTTAATTAATAAAACTGGAATTATTCGGAAGGTAATAAGAGTTTTAACTTCGGCCTATAAAAATGTATTATGAATTCAAGTTTAAAAATTTAAATACACAATAGATAAATGCGTAAACGGGATACGACAATGATAGATAACAATGCACAACTATGAAGCTAATATTTCGTTTAAACATAATATTAAATTGACACTTAGATCTACATTCGCAAATGCTACTGCTGACAGCAAAATCCAGGTTTAGATTCGCTCGGGTCCTGAAATTATCAGTACCCAGCAGCCAGGGTATTGGTTTTAGAATGTAGCATGGTACTTATATTATATAGGCTCGCCTCCTATAACATGGAACTCAATTACGGCATCGTCGAAACTTGACAGTACAACACTATACCTAAGCCTTACCCTTCAGGAAATACAGGCGTGAAGATATCTTACAAATTTATAGTAGACTAGCTAAACCCGTCTGCGCTTCACTGTAGCTCAGTCGGACATTAATGACCTATTAGAGAAGTAATTAAACGTATTCTACGTGAGCCCAGTGAAAATAGGTTCACCGAGAAAACAGATAATTCAATTCGACATCCTACTTTGCGCATGGAATTTACCATTCCTATGGAAACACGTATATAAAAACACTTCTATATAGAAATACAATATTGTGTTATTTTAAGTCAATCCATCGACTACCAACTTTTTGAGTTTTAAGGACACAAACATACGGAAACTGAATTTTGATATATAAAGATTATCCTATTATTTAGTAAACAGATTTTCTTTTTTAATGGTCAGACAGATTAATGAGGCGGACTTTTACTATTTCCCCATGGTCGCTATGTTTTGACTGGGCCTTTGCGAGCACTCTTAAAACGTCAAGATACAATGGACTCTAGGTTGAATACGATAGTCTTAGTTCTTCTACGAGTAAAATTCTAAAGCTATAAGTACCGTCTTCTTCTATCAAGTCGGCACGAGCTATCACTCACATCAATCACTAGTAATTGATGTGAGTCGTAAAAAGAAGTAGTAAGAAGTACTTAGAAGTAGCGGAAAGATTAGTCTGTTGGTAACAGTGGTATTGAGGCTGACTGCCCAGGATGCGCACACGATCTTATGTTTCGTCACTTATTGAGGCTGCATGCACCTTTCTATTGCTAAACTGTATACCTTAGACAAAACTGGATTCTAACGTGGCATCCTTTTAAAACAAAGTTATTTCATATAATATTATGTTGGAGGCCGTGGAATCTTGCAGTATGTTTTGGTTGACATTAAATGACTTGATAATTAAACCAGTGGGAAAATAAAGATACAATATCAATTGTAATGCAATAATACGTTTTGTAACATACAATGGATACCTACAGATTGATGAAAAGTAATAATAATATTAAGTATTTATCCTATCATTTTGTCAGCCTGGTTCTCTTTAGTGTTTACTTAGGTAACTTTGAACCATTCAGTTACTACTACATTATATTATCTGTGCTACTACTATACTCTATACTATACTATAGATACGTAAAATGGGGTAATTTTGGAATACAGGGCTATTTGGTAAATTAAATCAAAATACCTATTTGTACCATTGAAAATATGCTATAAGTACTACCACTGTTCAACAGCAGTTAAATTATATAAAAAACCTAAGAACCAATTATATAGATATGTAGGTACTTGTTATTTTACTACCAAATTAACCCTGCGGTATCCAAATTACTCCGACTTACCTGACCTGACCTGATGTTTTCAGGGTCAGGGTCAACAACAGAGTTCAGACGGAAAAAAAAAATCCCACCTTCTTTTACAAAGTATTAATTATATGGGTGGAAACCTAATTTAAAATTGGTTGCCGATTTTTTTTCAACAGAGAATGCCGAGATCCTTTTTATAAAACCGCAGCCGTGATGTATATTCAATCAAAGCAAGCTGTGTTATGGGCGCTGGTGATATTTTTGGGAACTTCTATGTATTTTTACAGTATGAATACTATGAAATTTAATATTGTGAAAATACAACACAATGTGACACCTACAACTAGAAAAACAAGTATGTACCTAGTTTTTTTTTTTTACTTTATAACCAGCATCAATTTTTGTAAGTGGCATCCTATCCGGTACCAGGTTTTGGTGGACCTATCTGCGACTTATTACAAATAAGACATACGGTGGAGTGGTGTTCTTAATCTCTGGGCATAGACGTGGGTACCTACTTCTTGTAAGTGTCAGCACTAACAAATCCTCATGCTGTAGTGGAATGGTTTGTCAGTCAGCAGTGGTCGTATCGAGTCCTACTGCTCGAGCTATGCCAAATGAACTCAGAATTCGTCAGTAGTAGAAGCTGTCATTACACTCCAAAAATGGGCAAAAGCATGCTAATAGCCAGACGCCAGTAGGTAGGTATTTTTCTCATAGTAGACCGACCTTACCAACCTCGTTTGTTAATAGATAGATACATATAGGTACAACTGATATAGGTAGACATTTACGTATAAGGCCGGCCGGCGTTAAATAAATACAACGCTAGAGATTTTAGATTCTATACTTACAGAGTAAGTATAGCTGCCAAGAGATCCCTACCATCCCTACTTAAAATCTCACCTGTATACCTATAGGTACCTACATATTACCTAATTAAAATATATAATCCTCATAACGATCAGTCAAAGAACTCGTCTCCCAGCACAATAAACCATATCCTTACCTATGTACTTAACCACCTCAAAGTCTTGTATTTTATTGTTTTCCCAGCGTTCGAAAATTTCAGACGAAAGGGTAAGTTAGACTTTAATATTATAACCTAGGTATTTTATGACGTTTTGTAGTTGAATTAGACCCGTTAGAGTTAAACACGAAGGTTAGAAAAATAAACCTTATTTCGTTGAAATAAGTTTATATGGTCACACTTAAGTCAAACTTATATGGTGTTAACATGGTATAAAGCGACAGCGCAAAAACGTAAGGTTTATTATTCCAAATGTTACGACAGTATCGGTACATTAACTGTAACGGCTAATATGATGACGACATTATTTCAGTATATTTGAATACTGTGCTTTTGCTAAGCCAAAGATAATGAGTACCTACCTGAGACATTTCGCTCTTTGGACACTTTGGGTGTTCCAGTTTATCCGACGCTGACTGTAGCTACCACCTGATATATATAAAGAAATTACTTATATTTCCAGAAACTCAGGATTATCTGATCAACACACCGGGCTGTTACATACCAAATTATGCCAAAACGTTCATGTACAACAGATCGGTTGTAGACACATCAATTAAGAGGGTATGTGGTGAACGGGCTATATTCATCGACCGAGTAGGCAACAACATCATTCAATTCCGAATTGACAAAAAGAAAATACGATTGTCTAATACAAAAGCGAATTTCACTTGCTGTTATAAGTTTGCTAGTCCATCTACTATTCCTGGACACGAAAATGAAATATTAGAGTGAGTTTAACTTACCTCTACCCAATTCACTATCGGCCTAGTCTTTACCCAACTACATTAGAGTCAGCTTCCAGTCTAAACGGTTGCGGCTGAATATGATTTTACACGGAGCGACTGCCATCTGACCTACGCCACCCAATTACTGAGAGACACTGATACTCTAAGGTTAAACTAGTTGTCAGACTTTTTGGCCTGCTGACAACCGTAACGACTGTCATATATATTCCTATGACCCGGGACCAATTAATTAATGTGTGGTCTCGATGTATGAAAGAAGGTCACCCAGGTCGCTTAACCTCGCAAATCCATTGAAATCGTTTTAATCAAGTAAAAATAAAACAAGCGAAAAAGCACTTATAGACGACCCCACAGAAATGTAGTTGTACTTACTACGATCACCTAAGTCATATCAATTTCTTAAATCTCATTATTGTGCAAATATATTCTTTATCAGGAATCGAACCTGAGATCCTTAGCTCACTAAGCCACTGCGCCTAGCGTGCCGTTCGAAGTGTAGGTACTGTTTTTATCTCAAAAAAAAAATCCTTTCTACTAATATTATAAATCTGAAAGTTTGTGAGAATGGATGGATGAATGGATATTTGTTACTCAATCACGCCAGAACGGCTGAACGAATCTGGATGAAATTTGACACAGAGATAGATTATAGTCTGGAATAGCACATAGGCTACTTTTTATTCCGGAAAAATGTACGGGATTGTTAACCACGCGGGCGAAACCGCGGGCGGATGCTAGTAACAGTATATTTCCATGTTTCAGCTACACAAAATGCAGAACGTTCAAACACGGTTCTAAAGTGCCGCAATTAGATGAAATTGTTACAGTAACTTGTATTGAACGAAGTAATAAACACAAAGCCAAGGCGAATATGGCCACAGGAAAGAGAATATACGAAGATGCTTATATCGTACTCAAAAAAATAAAAGAACGCGGTATAAAATTAAAAACAAATGCTACGAGTACGCCGGCGCCGTGGAACGTTCTTTTGATCGGCATAGACACCATGTCCAGAACAAGACTTCTGGACACCATGCCACTGACTGCCCGATATTTAAAACAAAATAAATGGTTGGACTTCAAAGGATATCAAAAGGTAAGGTACTACGGTTTATGTTTTACAAATAGGTAAACAAATACAGAAATTTAATACTTATATTATTTTTAGGTCGCTTATAACACATATCCAAACATCATGTCTGTGTTGACTGGTAAGAAGATGTCCACCATTAACTCAAAATGTACAGGTGATTTATTAAAGTGCGCAAAGTACCTCATCTGGAACAAATATAAGGATGCTGGCTATAGAACAGCTCATGGAGAAGACTATTTGCGGTTACCCGACACCTTTTCAAACACTAGAAGGTTCAAAAAAAAGCCGACGGATCACTTCATGCGACCATTCTTTCTTACAGGGGAAAAACGATATGGACAAATAGTGTGTACGCAAAAAAAGCCTTCTGCTACACATTTACTTGAATACGCTAACAGTTTTGTTAATGCATATAAAAAAAATCCTTTCTTCGGAATGTTTTGGATAAACTCGTATACCCATAACATTGGGGATACACCATCAATACTCGATGACGAAATTGTGGATTTCTTTGAAAAACTTAATAAGACTGGAGCATTCAATAACACTTTCGTGTTCTTCTTTAGTGACCATGGTATCAGATTTGGTAAAATGAGGCTTCCGATGGAGTCTTACTACGACGAACGACTACCTATGTTTTTTTTATGGACTCCGTACGAGTTCCGGAGACAATATACAAAGAAATATAAACATTTAAATTTAAATCAAGATCGTTTAACAACCCCTTATGACTTTTACTTGACATTAGCAGATATACTCAAAGTATCAGTTAATTCAAGTGACGTATCAAAATCAGAGGCATGTCCTAAATGCACATGTCTATTTGAACCAATATCGCCGAATAGAACATGCGCAGACGCAAGCGTCAGTGATAATTGGTGTAGCTGTCATAACATGTCCAGAGTTAATCGTAATGATACAGAGACCGATCGCAGCGTACAGTTAACAGTAAAGAAGATAAAAAAATATTTAAAGTCCATAAAAACCATCAATTGCATGACGTGCCAACCATTACATACGCCCACGATTATGAGGTCTCACATCTATCATGCAAACAATAATACTTATTATGTCATAGCCTTCATTTTGTTACCAGGTCCTGTACGTTTCGAATCTGTGGTAGCGAATTATGGAAAGATCTGGAAAGTTCTAGCTGTTCGTACAATATCTACGTATAATAGTAAAGGAAACTGCGCAGTGAACCCAAACCACCGTGGCTATTGCGTGTGCGCATTAGACAACAAGTGCAAATATAAGGCGGTTTCGAAACGTAAATATATGGCTGTTCCAAAACGTAAGGCGCCCAAGTGACCTGATAAGTGTGAAAATCTTAAAAAGAAAACGGTACTTTGAAGAATATATATTATACCCTAAGGATCGTTTCATTATATGCATATTACACCCAACCCAATAAACAATCAACAATAAACATTCTACTACAGTGCGATTAAAATACAAATACCGGTTTTAGCAGTATTTAATTTTAGTATAAATAACCTATGCGAATATTGTTTTACAAAAATACTTTGAAAGTAACTAAATCTGAATATATTTATAATAAAATAAGAATAAATTTATTTCGGAGTTATTTTAACAATAATTACAATCATACTATATTTTGTACATAAGTACAGCCTTACCAACACAATTATTTATCATGTATAAGCATATTACTTAAATTATACTGGCTCATGGAGTCATGAAAATATTATTTTGGAGATCAGATCAGATCAAATAAATACTATTTTTTTTATGTAGACAACTCATTTATATTAAAATTAATAAATAAATAAATTTGTTTTATGTATTCACGTTTTTAAATAATAATACAGGCCGTTACGGCCCCATAACTGGACATGAGCTTCTTCACAGAATGTGAAAATAAGGCCTTAGTCAAATTCACATATGACAAGAAACATAAATGCAATTTTCTGTTATGACACAACCAATATAATATTTACGCTATAATATTCTTAACAGAACTTGGCGATTGTGATTTGTTTGGGTATATGGCAAATATGGAGAGTTGGCTAACGGCCAAAATTACACCAATCAAATTTGGCACCTGAAAAGAAAGCAAAATTTGCATATCAAAAACAAAACTATTTTGATGAATTGTAAGGATATATAAAATAAATAATATATGAGAAAAATTGTGTGAATAATCATAGTGCCTAAACTATAGTTAAGTGTAACCAATCACCAGAAGAATCTGTTTTGAAAATCTGAATGTAGAAAGCTCTACATTCAGCTTTTAAAGGCTTATTCTTCCAATTTAATCTATCAGGCCTTGTAAAATGTATCATTAAGTGGGGAAACCCAGTTTTGACAATGAAAACAACCTAATGTCTCCATACCCTAACAGTCATCATAGGCTTTCACCACTTATTTTAAGTCTGAACAGTTTCAAGTATATTATATCTATGAGTCTAAGACTGAAACAAAGTTTATTCTATTCTATATTAAATGAAGTTTATGTCATATGGTTCCTATAATCCAAATAAATACTTACCAATAAGAAGAGATCTTCTTTTATTATACCATATGCAAACCACAGCATAGAAACAAAGAAGGACATCAGTATCATTGGAAATGGGAGACATTCAGTGCTCTTCACCCTTAGGACATATAGCAATTTGCTCATTGGAGCTGCAATTGTAAGTAAGGTGAAAGAACATGCAAGTAGACCTGGAAAACACATAAATTAAATTAATCATAAACTTGACACAGCCATATGTAACCCAATTAAGATATCCACACACTTTTCTAATACAATATAATATAGACACAACAGAATGATTATATGTTAATGCAATGAACTTTAAAATGTAACCAGTGAAATAAGATTATATTAAATTCATTACCTGGAGGTAATGAAGTTCATATCGTAATTACATACATACATAGCATCACGCCTGTATTCCCCGAAGGGTGAGGCAGAGGTGTACTATTGTACACCCACATTTCGCCGATGCTGTTATTGAGTCTCATGTAATAGGGGGTGAGCCTATTGCCATCTACCGGGAACAGTTCCAGACTCTGTGCTGCTACTGAGAATTTAAACCCAATAACACTTTGCCCGACCCGGGAATCGAACCCAGGACCTCACGCTCAACAGACACGCTTGCAACCACTAGACCAATGAGGCAGTAGTATTGTAAGTTTCATTTATAAAAAAAATTGGAAAAATAATTTATTTCTACACTAAACACTACACTTAGAAATTAATGAAAATGATGAGAAACTCACCTAAAGTTATGAAAAGTATTTCATTATCTTCTTCTGTTAAAACATAATATATTGTAAATATCACAAATACAACCGTACCAAATACTTGCTTTAAAACGGTTGATTTCTTAAAAGTATAAATATAAAACACTGCTGTATAGGATACCATCAATGTAAATCCTATAATATTGACTAAAACTATAATATTATCATGTTTAAATAATCCATACAGAAACCATAGGCAGCACCTGTAAACATAAATGAACAAAGTTTTAATTGGTTTGGTCATTTATCACGACTTATTGGATTTTTATTGACTTAAACTTACGATAGTATGCCGCAAACAAAAGGTAGTGACGAGGCCTCTGCCGTCGTCCGGTTAGCAACATATTGTTTGCACACGAGGCTACACAGAAGAATAAATTTAAATAACAGACATTAATACACAAAACCTGAAGTTATTGTAAACATATTGAGACCGTGTAATGTACTTACACGCCAGATAAAAACTGCAATATTGTTGTTATTACAGCTAGACTGCTAACGAAATTCTCGAACTCCGATAAATGCATTCTGCTGAGCTATTACGATAACTTAAAGTTTTTTCAGCAAGCGGATCATGCTACGCCGAGATTATAAGTACCGTTTCATTCGATGTTGATATCGAACAACTGTTTTGTTGACACATTAGCACCTACATTTGTTCTCAACTGCTCATTGGTGTGATTAGGTTTGACCACGGAGTAAATACTCCGTGGGTTTGACATCTGACATAACTATTGCGCTCCGCTTTGACGTTAATATACTCTAGAGATGGGGTAATAGGGTCATTAGTTGGTAATACTATTATTAAATATAACCTTTACTGATATTATATTATTATAACTATTACTCGGTAATAGTCAAATAATAGTTTACGGATTCAGTATTCGTTACCCAATAATATATATTATTCATTTAACGTACTCAGTCGTATGATTACACTATTATCGATACCGACTAACATATTACGCGAAACGGTCATTAAAATTTCCTTCATACTTTTACAGGCTTAGGACTACGAACTAAATAACGTTGACAACGTTGTTTAGTTCGTTGGCGTATTTAAAAGTTTAATCACCATTATGTACATTGATTTTTTATTCGTTTTCACATGATTGCATACAATGAATGCGCGATCAGCTTTAAACTCAATAAACTCATTTACACGTATTGATGTATCCAAACTTTATGGCATGTTTTTACTTTAGGTTTAGGGTTTCTTATGTTACATGTTACATTCCGTTAGTGCAACCCTAAAGGTAAATAATGACCCGAGAAACAATTTAAAAAAATGAAATTATTAAAGCTAAAAAGATGTTTTATGTTTAAACGTAATGTGATAATGAACTCATAAAACAAAAATGGTCATAAATTTGATCCAATACTAAATATTTTATTGGATTGCGTAGAAATCAATTAAAATCGTACGTATGAACTGCTGTGGTTATAATAGACTAGCTTTCGCCCGCGGCTTCGCTCGCGTGGTTTACGAACCCGTACATTTTTCCGGGATAAAAAGTAGCCTATGTGTTATAGCATTGATTCCCCTCCCGTACCCCAGTGACGCCTACATCGCATAGTTAGCCGAGCGGAGTGAGCAGCGACCACGCGACTTTTTTCTAATACTTACATTTTTGAACTCGTGATATCTTTCGAATGGAATGTCCGAATCGAATAATTCAAAAAGTTATATAAAGGCATTGAAACAGTCTTGAATATAAAGTAATTTATTTTGATAAGGATTAATACCAAAGTACCAATAAAGAGGCTTTTCTAGCGGCGGCATTACAATTAAATAAAAGAACACTTATTGTGATATAACTATAATAGTTAGACATATGCTGTCGCGACACTTTTTATAGATACTGATGTGTTCTGCAAAGTCGTAGTACATTATTTTGTTCTATCATCAATAGTTTTAGCAGCGCACGCGATGTAAGAAATTTTTTGGTTAATTTTTTTACACCTTGGGTTACATTATTAGAGTTTTTGTAAGGATTCCTAATTTTTTTGAAAATATAATATAGCCTATGTCACTCGGAGATAGTGTAGCTACCCAACGGTGAAAGATTTTTTCAAATTGGTCTAGAAGTTTCGGAGCCTATTCAATGCAAACAAACAAACAAACAATCAAATATTTCCTCTTTATAATATTATTATATATTATATTATATTATTATATAGTATAGATATAGACAAAATTACGGTAGAATGTAGCGATCATAGACTTAGAATTTCGCTTACGCTAAGTAGCGATGGTAAAATGTGGCACCGAAAGCGGTTGTTCCCACACTGGAGTTTTATGTAAACTTCGATTAAAATCTTAATATACTCTCTCAAGGCTTTCAATTTTGTTCAGCCTTTATTATTTTATACTCAGCGGTTAGCTACAGCTTTGGCTAATGCCTGGTAGGAATGGGAATAGGAACCGGGCTTATGTAAAATTTTGTTTACTTTAAACATGAGTGGAATATGGCTCTGAACTGTACGAATGTGAATGGATAGATGCTAATAGTATATAGTACAGTTGATTCTGGTCGTCTTAGGTAGTAGAAGTGGTGGTAGAAGTTTCAGACTTACATAAGTTAGACTCTTTTAAGCTACATTGTACTCACATAGTTGTTGTTCGAGATCAATGTATAAATTAATATTGTATATTTAATTCCGAGTTTAAAAGAGTAACCATGGAGTTTCTTGCCCGTTCTTCTCCATTGGAAATTAACACTTTGGAACGTGGCAACTAGAGCCTGACTATTCATAAGTTCCTGTAAATGGTTTACATGAATAAAAATATATTTGAATTTGAAGAATTTAATCGATTTTTTTATTTAATTCCGTTGGTTTAATCCATCTTATACATTTGGTTGGAATTGATGGGTCAGAAAATAATATTTAGACCATTGCCGAGGCGACACGCGGCGTCAACAATGTCTTACAGTTTGACAAGTATCTCGCAGTTTCAGAACATAATCTCATACTAGTATAAATTTGAAATATCGCATAAAATCCGCACATACTACTAGCTGGCTTAGATATTTTCCTTAAGAAAATTAAACAGATATTACTGTGATTCATGTTTAAATAAATTTACATAGACCTTTAAGAACAATACAGATTATTCACTTATACAATGAATTCTGTCTATCTACTAAGTTAAATTAATCATTAAATAATTATGATGAAATATAAAAATGCGCTCAAACTTGACCAACTTCAACTACTAATGAGTAAAAATACATTACCATACATATTTCAGTTAGTTCAAAAGAGATAAGAAACTGATGTAAACAACACCAAAGAATAACAATACATCTAGCGAGGATTCCTCGGCTCAACTGAGATAATGAATCTAGTGATGTGCTAAGCCGATTGTTTATTGCGCGGACATATTAACTTTTTATATTTTTTTGGTTTGCAAACATGGCGCAGGCAGTCAACATTCAACTCTCGTATCTCTTACTGGGCCAAAAATCTCGTAAAGGTACGAGATTTCTCGTACGTCTGGCAACACTGGATTGCTTTCATAAATTCTTTTTTTTTTTTTTTTTTTTTTGGAATTTTATGACCTGGTAACTAAGACCTTTAAGTCAAGTCTTATTTTATTTTATGAAACACTGCACTATGTACTTATCACTTCACTTTTATATTGTTTGAATAGTGTTTTCATAAATTCTGAAGCTAAAGCTAGAGCTGTCAACTTACTGTCAATTAGTAGTGGGTTGTTGCTGGTTGTTGGTCGTTGTCAATTTTTTGACGAACTAAACGCAACCGTTTTCCCGATAACAAAAACGGTTGTAGAAAACGATCGTCGTTGCAACTGGTTTATCTGGTAATAGATTATCGACTTTATTTCGTTATCGAAAAGCTCACTTTTAGAGAACGGTTTTGCGACGAGACGAGTGTGATAGTTGAGTCATTGCGTTCTCGACTGTATTTTCTTAGTCGTAAAGTAAACAATCGCATCAAGTAGTTCGAAGACTGGTTTGTGCAACTAAGACTGTTTGGACGTAAAACGGTTCTATCGTCGCAGAACATAAAATGGTATAACTGGTTAGATTATCGACTGTATTTCGCTAACGAAAAGTTTCCTTTTCATTGTACTATTAGAAAACTGTTTAGCGACAAGACAAATGTGATAGTTGAGTCATTGCGTTCTCGACTGTATTGTCGTAGTCGTTAATTAAACAATCGCATCTAGTAGTTCGAAAACTAGTTTGTGCAACGAAGACTGTTGGACGTAAAACGTTTCTATCGTCGCAGAACATAAAAAGGGCTTTGTAAACCATTCGCCCTCGAAGGACGACGACGACGCGACGAGTGTGATCGTTGAATCATTGCGTTCTCGACTGTATTTTTAGTTGTAAAGTATACAATTGCGTCAAGTACTTCGAAGACTGGTTTGTGCAACGAAGACTGTTTTGACCGAGGACGTAAAACAGTTCTATCGTCGCAGAACAGAAAACGGTCTTTGGAAATGGTTCTTCGTCGCAACGCCCACCTCTACTGTCAATAGTGTCAATATTATAAAGTGCTTTTTGCTGTCAACCAAACTTCCTATGTAATGGGAAGGACTCGAAGGAGTAAATAATAATTTAAAAAAATACTTTTGTAGAATATATACCGAAATATATCAATTATTTGGAAGATGTATAGACGGTTATTACGTTCTCATTACTTTAAATAATATAACAGGAAACAGGAAATGTGAACAGTGCACTTCTAGAAATCTAGATGAATACAAAGATGAAGTCTTTCAAGCTTATTGTACATCAGTCAAGTTTTAGTCGTAAGTACATGCTTTGTTCATGTTTTCTTTCCAAATCGCACATTATTTATTGCAGTAATACAGACTTCAGTATATATTAAAAGTATATTGTATTGTATTCTATATTTTATGCTTAATTCTTTCCCTACACATTCAGTTAGCATAATTATTTTATATGATTATTAATTTTTATTACGTACGGTCTATGTATTATTGTATTCTCATTGTTTTATTTATAAATTTATCTGTACCTGTGTACAATGAATAAAATATATAAAATATATACGGCATATAAGACTTACTTTATTGGTAAAATTTGAAGTTAATACACACTATGAATACCTCCAAGGAGGTAGGCCGAACATTACAATGGGCTTCTCCTGTGCACCTCCTTAAAAAACAATTATTTAGTCAATTGAAATATGTTCTACCATGTGTATGTAGTAACTCAGGCATATCTTCCAGTTTACATTCCCAATAATTCATTATCATGACTTTAGGCATATTTTTTAACAGGTGAATAAAACTTGGAGAAATTATACTTCTAATAAATCCATACAAAAACTGTTATAATTACAAATTAAATAGATAACTCTTATTTCGGCATTGAAAAATCAGCCCTTAGTTGAATCTTTATTTACATTAAATATTTCAGCTCTGGACCTTATAATAAACTTAAAAGACTACCCTGGTCTAAAGGAAAAGGATATTGTTGAGATCTATCATCCGGAAAATGATTATCCACGCCTGCTATTACAAGTCACTAGAGTGGACGCACCCGGACGAGGGCGAGGTATGATAACATTTTGAACTATATGTATTTTTAAACATTGATTGGAAGGTGGAGAATGGGTTTTTTTGTGCTGCTTAGGAGATCCCTATGCTCAGCAATCAGTGGCTTTGTGTACAACTGATGTTACAAAATTTAAAAAGAAATGTCTCAGAATAATTTGCAAGCCATTAACGGTTTACTGCTGGGCATGGGCCTCTTCTCAGTCACAACACTGGCTGGTAGGTTTGGGGACTATACTTCCATTCAGACACTCTCAATGGAGTGTGGTTTGGATGATTTCTCTTATGATGTTTTTCTTCAAAATTAATGCTAATTACAACCAAATTCCTATCTGTGAATGATTTTGTCCATATATGTCTATTCATTTAGATTTAATAATAATTCAAAAATTGATAGAATCTACTAAAGACTAGCAAATAGTCTTCACTGGTATAGTCAAACTCACTCAAAATACTGAAATTATTCCTAGTGTGGGGCAACATTTAAAATTACAGTAATACCCTGAACTTATGCGATAGGTGGGACTGAGCGATAACCGAGTAAGGCGAATTCGCGTAAGTCGGTGTATAATTTCAACAAGCTCATACTCTGTAGTTCAGAAATAAATAACACAAAATAAATTATAGCTAAGCGTTGATTGCGCGAAACATCCGAACATGTACACTAGCTGAACAATAATGAGGGGGAGTGAGTAATCGAGTTGTGTAGCTCTCAAAGTAAAGAGGAATCGGTGAGATACGAAAATCGCGTAACTCCAGATTCGCGTAAGTCGGGGTAGCGAAAGTCGAGGTATTACTGTAAATAAATATATAAAAAGAGAACTCTAAATATTTGTCGAACTTTGTATTCACCCATCACTGTTTCACTAATAGTACAAATATACAAATAAGTGTTTACTCATTTACAATAAAAAATAACAGGTCTGGGACCAAATACAAACTTGAATTAAATTAATAATAAAAACAAAACATTAGACTTATGAAGGCCCGTTAGTGTGCTTTGGCTCTTCCAGTTTCCATTTGATCCTTTGTTCATAATCAGTAAAAGATAAAGAGGTCAAACTGCATGCAGTTAACTAGTACAAGTTAGTGCCATTGACACTGCAATTACAAAATTTTATCTCTACTATAGTTACACAGCAAGGCATATGTTCATCTATATGCTCGGACCGGTTTTCTTGGTAAAAGCTGTTGAAAAACAAGTTCCCATTCATAGATAGAAGACAATCAGTTTCAGCGGTTGAGAGTTCGACTGCTATGCTACGTGTCGCGAGTTCGATTCCCGCACAGAACAAATATTTGTATAATCTATAGATGATTGTTTCGAGTCTGCGTCTTTGTTTACGTGTATATATGTGTTTGTAAATGCACCTACGATACAGGAATAATTCCTAGAGTAGCAAAATTCCTAATTTCAAAATTTTCAAAAAAAAAAAATTTGAATGCCCAACATGTTTTTAAATAAAGTGACTATTTAAAGCTGTAGCCACGTTTCAATTTCATACTGAACATATTTTCATAATAATTAGTAGTATAAAATATAAGTTATGCAAACCAAGGTTGTAGGTGTGCATTTATTTCTATATGTTTCATTACTGACGCCACGGTTGGCTCAGTGGTTGAGAGATCGACTGCTGGTCTACGTGACGCGGGTTCGATTCCCGCACGGAACAAATATTTGTATGATCTACAGATAGTTGTTTCGGGTCTGGGTCTTTGTGTATGTGAATACATACCGTGCCTCGGAAAGCACGTAAAGCCGTTGGTCCTGCGCCTGATCTCACTCCGGTCGTGTCGGATTGCCGTCCCATCGGACTATGAGACTGAAGGAATAGAGAGTGCACCTGTGTTTGCGCGCACACTTGTGCACTATAATATTTCCTGCGTAGTTGGCTAATCTCCGGTGAGATTGGCTGCCGTGACCGAAATTCGGTCAGGAGGAGGAGGACATTATGTGTTCCATTAAATGACAGTTGCTTCAACTTTATATTTTCCAGATACGATCAGCGTGGAACAGAGCATAGCCACAACTTTCCAATTGCGAACATTCGCAGATGTGTATGTGAACATAGTCAATGTGGCAGATGTGGCTCTGGACTCTGTTGAGCTCACGTTCAAAGACCAGTATATGGGAAGGTCAGAAATGTGGAGGCTGAAGAACAGCTTGGTAATTATTTTATTTAATATAGCATCACGCTTGTAGTCTCTAAAGGCAGAAGTGTACTTTTTTTAAACCCACGTTTCACCAGGTCCTGTATTAAGTCCCATGTAATAGGGACGAGTCTATTGTCATCCACTGGGTACAATTCCAAACTCATTCAAAAAATCCTAACACTGCCCAACCAGGCTATTGAACCCAGGACCCCATGCTATGCAGCCACGCACGCCGCCATCCACCCGCCGCCGGGTTTCTACATATTTTTATTTACATTGATTTCTAAGGCTGAGGCTAAGGCATGAAACACTTCTGACTCTAAGGGCCTTGCCCAGCAGTGGGGCATTACTGAGCCGAATTATTAATTATTTTATTAAACCAAATTATACTAGGAGTAACTCAAGGTAGCGCACCATTACACAATGTTTAAACTGTGTCAATTTAATCGAAGTCCCGTTTATATAAGAAAACTAGGATAATTCAGAATAAATGACTAAGCTCTTTGTGTTTTTTTTTTATATTTACTAATCACTATACCTTTTAAGTAAAAGTAACATGTTTTAGGTAAGCACTTGTGTGTACTTGAACAAAAAGATTGAATATTGTGGTGGTGCAATAAGATGCCAAGTCTACGAAATGTGGTCCCAAGGTGACAGGGTAGCTTGCGGAGTCATAACCGAGGATACCAAGATTGTGTTCAGATCCTCAACATCTATGGTCTACCTGTTCATACAGATGTCTTCTGAAATGTGGGACTTTGATATACATGGTGACTTGTATTTCGAAAAGGCCGTAAACGGATTTCTTGCAGAACTTTTTGCAAAATGGAAGGTATGATTATTTTTTGTGATTGGCTGGTTAAAACAAGTTAAACTAACTATTCTTAAGTACCTGTATATGGCCTACATGAATAAAAACATATCTTGTCTTAACTGGATTTAGCTCACGAAAAGTCAAGACACGATCATTCAAGATTCTCTTACGAATACAATAATTTGTAAAATGATCAAAAATGTATACTGAATAAATGTTTAAAAATGTTCAGTATATCGAACTTTTTTAAATTTCGCAATTCAACGCAGTCTCGACCTTCGTTAGCCAACTTGTAAAACGTTATAAAAATCTTTTTAATCAGGCAACGACGTTCATGATATATACGTCCTTTTCTACAGAAAAATGGCAGCAACCATGAGGTGACAATAGTGTTATTCTCTAGAACGTTTTATAAAGCTAAATCTTTAGAAGAGTTCCCTCAACACATGAAGGAATGTTTGCAAAAAGATTACAGAGGCAGATTCTATGAAGACTTTTACAGGTATCTGTTATATTAAAAAAAAATTAACAAAAAATAAAAACCGACTCCAAAAAACTCAAAAACAAAACTAATAACTAAAAAGCAAAAAATAAATCTTTTATTATACAATATAGTAGTTGAAGAATATTGAAATCGGTGAACAACCGAATTGAGAAACTCCTCCTTTTTTTTGAAGTCGGTTGAAAAGTGACACACATTTTGAATTTAGAAATGATTAAATATACCTATACTTTGCCATTAATGTAATCTTATGAACGCCATAATCGTGTAATCCGACCACGCCAAATTTCTTGGCGTGAAGGGCACATTCGGTTATAATATAACCGTGGCGGTTGAAAGGTTGATATCCAATTTTCTATAGGGCAGAAAAAATAAGTAAAGTTAAAGCAAGATTTCTGAAAAAAAGACCTTTTTAATAACTACAGGGTGGCAGTTCAAAATGAGAGATATGAAGACTGGTCCAACGTTCTCCTACAGCTACGAAGATTATTCACTGATTACCAAAAAATTGTGCTGCAATATCATGAAAGACCAAACTTGGAAATACCGACGGCAATCAACTCAACGGCGGCCCAAGGAAACTTTCTTGAAGTTTTAAATATGAGTTTGAATGGTAAAGCAATATTTATATTGTTAACTTTTGTTGTATTAGAGATTATTGGCCCGCGTGGATTACCAATCCGTGCATTTTTTTTTTGCGCGTAACTCTAATTCTTTTGCTTAAATAAAAGTAACCTAAGTTACTCCTTATAACATCAGCTATCTGCCTGTGAAAGTCCCGTCAAATTCAGTCCAGCCGTTTCGGAGATTAGCCTGAACAAAACAGACAAACAAAAATTTTAAAAATTGATTTTTTATCAGTATATACTTTCATATGCATTTAGTAAAAAGCGGTTATTTTGACATTACGAACAAACAATTCAATTTTATTTATTTGTATGTATAGATAGTCCATATCAAATAGTTACCATAAGTTAAACGCTCAAACTGCCTAATTGGTGTAGCAGGGACCGGCTGCAGAATTGAAATCTTAGGTTTTATTGGTTGGGCAAGCGCAATTATCAAGCTTCTAATTACGAAATTCTCAATAGCAGCCTCGAGCTAGAAAGTGCGTTTGGCTCGACCCATATCATATGGAATTAATAATATGCGCGAAATATGCGACTTTACACTCTCTCTCTCTGTCTTACCTTTTGTAGTATACAGGTGTAAAAATTCTAAGGTAATGTAGCTAGCAAATAATTATTTAAAAAAATCAACATATATTACCTTTCTTCCAGTATTCGAAAAGCACTATCTGGATCGTTGTTTCGACCGCACCGGCCAGTTAAGTGTTGTAATCACGCCGGGCGTTGGCGTGTTTGAAGTCGACAGGGAACTGACTAATGTCACAAAACAACGGATTATAGACAATGGTGTCGGTAGCGATTTAGTCTGCGTTGGCGAACAACCTTTACACGCAGTACCGCTCCTAAAGTTCCACAATAAAGACAACAACCTCAACTCCATAGACGATTACTCTATGCCGCATTGGATCAACTTGTCGTTCTATTCTACAAACAAAAAAGTCGCATACTCAAACTTCATTCCGCGAATCAAATTGCCGCCGAGAAAGAGTCAGGAGCCGTTGAGGAAAATGTACGAAGATGAACGGAAAGGGAAGCTGTTGAAGGAAGATGAATATATGCACAATTCTATATTTGATTACGACGCGTATGATGCTCAGGTGTTTCAGTTGCCGCCAGCGCATAGCACGTGGTGAGACTTCCAATTACTATAAGCCTGTTTCGTATCCGAAACTGTTATTTGCAACCTTTTTAGTTATTGGGCATTATAGCAAAATGAATAATCTTCTGCTTTCATAAAACTACTATTTTTATTTTATTACAAGTTATTAGGTTTTCAGATCTAATCTTTCTCTGTTCATCTCTACATTCTAAACATAATAAAAAATCATAATACCTTAGTTTGTGGTTCTGCTGTATAGAAACCCTACAAGAAGATTGTGATTTTATGTATAAAGGCTTGACGTTTTTCTTAAAAAGTGTAATTTTCTTCGTAAATGTATAACAATCGCTTCGGCTTTATAAAGCCAACTCACTTCGTCACATAAACTTTCAACATCCGTAATTTTTAATTACCAGAATTTTATAAGAGCACGAGTAAATCGACTCCTTCATACATTTCGATTCGACTTATGTATGTAATTGTTGTTGTTTTTTTTTTACCGATTTGGAAGTTGTTCCGTAAAATCAAACGCTTCAATTTTTTTCGGTAATTAAAAATTAAGGGTATATACAGAAATAACCATTGTTTCCGTCTTGTATAGCGTGCAAAGAGTGACACGCACTAAGAAGACTTCTGTGGCCGGTCTCGAAGGTATAAGCAGAAGAAGCCCACCTACGTCCAGTCTGCATCATAGGAAGATGTCGGACCCCGATATACATCACACTGTTGCCGATATCCTTGCCAGTGGCAGTAAGTTATTTGAATTTTAATCATAGAAATGAAATATCATACATATATCCATACATACGGCCGTAAGACGTTATTTATTAAAGATGCTCTGGATGTATATATGTTGATTTTTTCTAGTGGGCGTGTATGGCCAAATCCGATACTATAAGGAATATCGAAAAATACTCAAATGAGTCCCGAGACCGATTTCGATGAAAACTAAAACTGCAAAATTGTATTTTTGCAAAAACAATATTCGTAGTCAGGAATCGAACTAGTTGATTTTGGAAATAAAACACACGCTGTATTATTATTACACTATCTGATAGTGTCACTAATAAGGATCAAATTCTAGGAAGTAATATAAATAAAAAAAATACCCTGTATATAATGTACAGGGTACATACATAAATAAAAAATCGCCATATATAAATCCTGGCGCAACAGCTTCCGTCCTTGCTAACACTCTTTAGCGACAATCGTTTAGTATAAGCTTAATATTATACACTCATTCTTATCATAAGAGCATATTTACTCAAAAAAATTTTTTTTTTCACTGCTTTATTAATTTTACAAATGCAGCATTGTTTTGATGGTAGTTTATGAGAAACGCATTTTTCTAAATTAAAAATCCTTTAATCCACAGATAAACAAGGAGCCTATGACACAAACAGCGATGCGACTGACTCCCCACTATCGAGCAATAGGCTTTCACCGCGCAGTTCCATCTCTTCCCACAAGCCGGTGATCAGAACAGGACGGGCGCTCATCAACCCGTTCGACCCTTCACACGTCACCGTCAAACTGACGAGTAATAGACGACGGTGGACCCATATTTTTCCTAAAGGTAATATACAAACTCTATCAGATAATAAGCTTTCATCGTGCAGTTTCTTCTTTACCTACAAGCTGGAGATAAGAATAAGACAGTCTTGGTTAAAAAAAAAAAAACAAGTATATAGACTAAAGACTCTTAAGATTATATATGTGTTATATATGTGCTGATTTAAAAAAAAACTGCCCCTCTCTAGTATTTCTCCTGTATCGTGAGTACAGTTTACAAACAGACAGACGTGACATGCTGTGCATTGCACAGACCAGACCCGAAACAAATATTTGTGTCCCGTGGGAATGAAATCTGTGACACGTAGCTCCGAAAGCTAATCGCTTAGCCACTGCGCCAACCGTGCTATAGTACAAACTAGTTGTTTTTACCATTCTATTATTCTTACTATCAGGTCCAACTGGAGTGTTGATACAACAGCATCATTACCAAGCGCGACCGGCGGGCGAGCCTGCGTCGAGGAACGAAGACCACCGCGACAATAACATTCCTAAGGAAAATGGATCGTCCATTATAAATAACAACCACTCCATATATCAGGTTGATGGCAAGTAGCTATAAATCTCTATTCTTTACTACCAGAAAAAAATGGTCTTCTCTGCAGGTCTAATGTCTAATGTCCGTGTAATGTTGGTAAATATCGATCCTGGAAATTAATTCGCTACGAAAATAAATTCGATCTAATGTGTAGTAATAAAATAAAAAAATCTTTATATGTGGGTATAAGAGGCAGACCTAAGAAAATATCTATAGGATTAGGTGAAATACATGATATTTGATACATAAATTGAATATGGACCCGGGTACGTCTTAAAACTGCGGCCAGACACCGGAGGACGGGCAGCAGCGTCCTCTCACTAATCGGTGAGCCACTGCGATCCCCAAGCCGCCTGTCAAGCGTGGGGATTATGGCAATCCCCCCTCCCTTGGGGGAGGCCTTCGTTCAGCAGTGGATGTCTTCTGGCTGATGATGATGATGAAATTGAATATCAACTGCGCATTTATCCAGTGGTCGCGAGCGCAGCTACTGATCGTGAGGTCTGTATTCGATCCCTGGATTGAGCAGTTTTATTGGATTTTTCTGATGTAGAATTATGAGTAGCGGCCTGGAGTTTGGTAAATGGCAATATTCTCGCCCCTTGTGGAACTTATTAACGCCATTATCGAAATGTGAGTCTATTATAGTACAAATCTGCGGCAATACAGGCTTGTTGCTGTGTTTTACTATATTGATATTTACTGCTACTGTGATGTCCTGTGAATCTAATGTTTACAGGCAATGTAATAGGGCGCAAGCGCATGATAAGCGCATCGGGAACATTGGCAGTCCTAGGTGTTGCTTCAGGCACGCCATCCACTACAAACAATGCGTCGCTAGCGTTGCTTTGGGGCGCTACGGGCGAACAGGAGTGGACGCCTGCCCTTACGACAGGTTAGTACCCCACTCATGAAAAAAGGTGTGTGCATCGTGCAATGATGGCATTGGTTCTTTCATGTAATTGTCAAATAAGTTATTAAATACTAGAAATTTTATTTTAAAAAAATCAGTAAATTAAATACATTATAGGTTTGTTGAAGCAAATATTGGGTATAACTATGAATGCCTAAAGAATAAATATGTACGAGTTCAGAAGTAAGAAGTTTTTGATGCCAATTAAAACAGTATTTGATAACTTATTTGGGAAAGTGTGAGGACACCGGTTGATTAACAATTGAGGTGTAACTTGTCCTCATATATAAAAAAATAATTCCCCATCTAAACACTAAACGAAGGGCGTAGATTGATGCAAAAAAAAAAAACACTTTGAATTAAAAAAAAATATCATAGTAATGTTCATTTATTGTCTCTTCTAATATTTTTGTACATAATATTTAAAAATAACAGGAATTTAATATTTTTTACAGCAAGGTATAATCATTACATGAAATAACTTTTGTAACAAAGAAACTTAAATCCACACTAACATTTGCATTACTCTACTTAATTTATAGCATATTGTGCCATTTATATAATGATTCTTGTACATAATGGTGCACGTGAAACATATTTTAACATCCATTGGTTAATTACTAACTATTATTACTTTTATAGACGCACCTCTTCTGCACGAATTAAGCAATGGTCGTTGAATATATGGTCATTTCAGCCATTGCGTACAACAAGCATATTAAGCATTTTGATAAAATCCGTCTAAAACTTGGAAATTTTCTTCAAATGTAAATCGTAATTTAAACAGCGTCCAATTCATCTATAGTTGGTACGTCTGTACGGTGATTGGTTCGGAAATCGTGATAAATTTATGTGTATGTTTGTGTACTAAAGGTTCACTTCATTTTTGATGTTTCATGATTATCACCGCGTTGAAAATTATCTTCAAACCTCACCACCTTCGTTCCACGAAGCGAATCGAGCTATAGGTTTGATATTCCATTTATTGGACTTGCATTCAGTAGTTTCTGCATTATTATATGTTCTAATTAGTATTATATGATATGCACTGTGGGGAGTAAGTAACATTTTTATGAAAAATGCGCTTTAAACTATGATTATTTATTTAGGTTATTGTATAAATTTACATACTATATTACTTATTTATTTAAGTACACAATAATTCTAAATAATTTATTATCAGGCAAGAATCCATAAAAAGCTTATATAACGCTATGGCTTTAATATTAAGCACTACTAGAAAATAGTGCGTATGTAAATAATCAAATACTTCAATTGGCGAGTCTCGGGTGTGAAGTTCAAACATTACTGTAGTGTGTATAACTGTATAAATTAATTAGTTCATACACAAAGTCGTCCGTTCTAAGTAATCGTAACGAAAATGCGTCGATGGGCAGTTCAGGTATTGTGTATTTTAAATAGCTATCGAACTGGTTCAAATTTTAAAACTATTTAGACAGAATACTCTACATAATATGATGATGAAGTCTTCAATTAAAATATGAAATGAAAAGGTATAATTAAACAAAGGGTGCCTGTTTTTCACATCATCTCAAAAGTGGACTATAACTGTGTCCCCGCTGAAATATAAAATTTCCCATGCGACTCATTATTATCTATGGCTACTAATAAGTCTACTATTAGTCAAAGCTGATGTACTGACAGAGCCAGATACTGGAAAAGAACAGGTTGATAAAAACTCAAGACAATCATGTTGATGCTTAAATAAAAAAATATTTCACCAGTATAAGGTTTATTTTTCGTAACTATTACCACTTTGACTTTAATCTGATTTTGACTGGTCTATGGACTGGTCCATAGACGAGTCACAATCAGATACTCAAACAGTTACGCTGTATTTTACAAACATAACAGATCAAGTAGTTTCTTTGACTCGCATTTGTTATTTATATAAGATTTGATTATCTACATGCGCTGCTTTTAATAAATTAATGCTTATTAATAACAACAGCACATTTCTTTTAGTTAACATTATCATATTCATTTTAAATATTGTGTTATAAGTACAGAAATTATTGTTTTAAAAAAAATGTTAATAATTTACTAATAAGATTTGTTAAGGATACGGTTCGCTTGCGCATGCGAGGACGCTAGAACAATTATTTATTAAAGCGTATAGTTTAGTACAATATATATAGTATAATAAAAAATGCATGGTTCTTATTAAACAAAGATCTATTGAAAATTTACTTATTTAAACTTTATTATTATTTCTTACATAATAATGATGTAATAATTTTATTGCTTTACGCGTCAAGGTAAGTTTTCTTAGACAAGTGTTCTGCAGTCTGTCTACAAGAAAAGCTTTCTTATCTAATGAAACTGCAATATTTTTTTTTTTTTTTTTTTTTTTTAAATATAAAATACGTAATGTAATTTCAAATATTAACATTATTAGGTGTGGACTGGAAATCTCTAACGATCCCGGCGTGTCTACCAATCACAACGGATTATTTTCCGGACAAGCGATCGTTACAAAACGACTATTTGGTGTCCGACTACAATCTACTGCCCGATGACGTGAATGCGGACTTTGCACAGAACAGAGCCATTTATAAAGAGCCGCTGACCACTATGGAAGTCTTTAAGGAGTTGGTCTCTCAGAGACTGGCACAGGTCAGTGAAGAAAAAATAAAACGATAAAGCGGGTAGTTTATTTTAACCTTTAAGTACTGACGTGGGTGTCTCATAGACGACGAGTGATCAAATTTGAGTCTTATTTAGTTGTCATGTTTATGTAGTCAATACGTTAAAGTAATGTTTTAGAAGTACATATTTGCCAAAAAGAAAGGATTAATAATTTATAAGAGCTAATTTTAAATAATTGTTAATGTTTAAGATCTAAATTGATATTGTCTTAAGACAGTCATCTGGGAGACATCACATCACCATCGATCTGGCTAATCACGTCAGTACTCAAAGGTTAACGAAGGGTTAGGCAGAAGTGTGCAGTTACGAGCACAATGTGTACAGTTAGCATCAAAAATATGTATACACGCAGCTAAATTCAAAACCGAGTTTTAGAGGAAATAGTGATTGAAATATTGACCAATGTCATACATTATATCTGTGGATACATAAAGATACATGTTCGCTTAAATTTTATGTTTAGAATAAACGTTTGAATTTCGCTACCTATATTTTGATGCTGACTGTACATGGCGACATTCATTATGATTTTATTTAATAACTTTTCAAGAATAAGCGTTTGAATTTCGCTACGTATATACATCTTTTTGATGCTGACTGTACATGGGGACATTCAAGTGATTAAAATGTTCAAACATTGTTCGCATAGTATTTATGGTGCTCGTGACTGTGATATTATTAGACTCATGTTTCGCTGGGCACCCACGATGCTGTTATTAAGTCCCATATAATAGAACTGGTGACCACTTACCGGGAAAAATTCCAAACTAGGTACTGCTGCTGAGATTTTTCTGAAAGGAAAACAAAAAATAACTGCCTAACCTGGTTGAACCCTCGTTTGGCAACCGCGCTTGAGACAAACTAGACCAATGGGCGCATTAATATAATGATTACTTTTGCCCGCGACTTCGTCCACGTGACCTTCATATTATATAATAATTCATAGCTTATAGCACCCGGGGATAATGTAGCTATCTATCAGTGATCATTTTTTTAGAATGGTTCATCCGTTCCGGAGATTACCCCCTACATACAAACAAACAAATTTTAAGTCTTTATAATATTAGTATAAATAAACGAGTTATATTTGCCGCAGAACCAATAACCGTTGGGGTAGACGTGTTCTTGAGTGGAGATCGCGTCTTGGCAAATGTAATGCAGGATGCCCTCGAGCTAGGTGGAGTGACGATATACGCAAAGTAGCTGGTGGCGGTTGGAAGAGGATAGCCGAGGATCAGGTTCAGTGACGTGCATTGGGAGAGGCCTATGTCCAGCAGTGGGATAATACAGGATATTGATGATGAAACGAGTTACTATTGCGTGCAGTGTTCATATTCCTCAGCTTTGTCATCACATCAGTTAGTATTAATTGACACACAGTGACTGAATAACGAATATACCATAATAAGACATTATCTCGTTTAACAAAAAGAAATAAAGCTCTCTTCTTAAACTAAATTCATCTTACTTCTAGGGTTTCCAGCTCATAGTTGGTGTTAATGAGAACGAAGTGATAGAAGCTCACTGTCCGTCCACGGCGGCCCCGCCCCCGTCCAAAGTGGCGCCACAGTGCGGCAAGCCCATCAACGTGGCCCCCACCAAGCGATACCTGCTCTCTATCGGGAGGATCTTCCACAAACTGACGCTCGTTGGATCTACCATCACCGTTACTAGATATAGACCGAGGTAATTTAATTGTTCGTTCGTTTTAAACTTGAACCTTTGTATATGGTGGCGCTTTAATGGCTTTAATCTGTATTACTTTAATGGGCCACCACATTGTATCGCAGTAATACTGATCTCGTAAAAGATGTTTTTTTACTCGTACCTATAAAACATCATCGTATAGTGCAATTGGTATGGGCACATCGTTAATAGCAGCGAGGTTTGGCACGTCTTGCGCCGGCGCTGGAATGACCTACCTACATGCTTACTCTACTTGCGATGCTATCATATCGTGTCATCATATTATAGTTCGTTTCAATTAAATTTAAAAACGATTGAAAACTGGTTTGAAAAATTAAAAATTGAAAACTTCAAAGATAAGCAAGAGGTTAAGTTTTACTGAGTTTTTAAAAGACGATTATTTATCAAACAAGATTTCAGAATTTATTTTTGATGCAGTTAACTAGCCTATTATAACATATTGACTGACACCAAAATGTATGTTTGTATATTATTACAGACACCCATACCCACCGTTTAACATCCACTATCGCTACCGTTTCCACGCGCCGAACCACGACACGTACGAGGTCTCGTGGGTTTCCTTCACCACCGAGAAACTGGAGACGTACAACTGGAACTATATGGACCACTACATATGCACCCGCGGCGACACAGACTTCGTCTTGGTTGAGGTGATTGTTACGGTAATATGGCCAGACTACGGCAGTATTCCAATAAAACAGCCTTGAATTGCTTAGCTATTTTGCTGCCGAGTCTAGTTTTCTTTGCTGAGGGGTTTAGTGAGAGTTTTTGTCGACATTGATCATCATTATAGTACCTAAATTATGTTAATTGTTATGTACGGATTTTTTTTGTAGATTTTTATAAATCGGCCGTTTTTAATGAAATTATGAGAAATTATGAGATTAATGCTTTCGACTTTATCTTGGAAGCTGAAAGCGAGTTAGGTCGAATACAAAGTATGACCGATCATTAACGCGTTACAAGGCCGCGGCTGTGTCGATATCGACTGAAAACATGAATTGGCATAAGGGACAAACGGCCTCAAACAAATTCAAGAAACGATAGAGAATTAACAATCACGCTTTGCTTTTAAAATGATTCCACTGACGCGGGTTTTTTTTTGCGGTAGGTACCGATATTTTAAATACCGCATTAGGGTTCAAAATGATGATTCCAACGGTATATTTATACTGATTATTTCCATATTCGATAATTCTGATTAGCTTTATCAGCCAATACTCGGAAGAGACAGAGACACTTCCGATAGTTTGCTTCAGCCCTCTTTTGGTTTACTTGATTTATTCCGAATTAGACCACGTAATAACTATTACATTACACTCGAGCGACCAGAATCGTTTTCATTTTCACCATTCACACTTGAATAAAAATGAATGCGGTTTTATCGCGACAATATTACGCAATAAGAAGTAGTTACGTTTACGTAGTATGTAGTGTATGTAGTATCAAATAGTTTGAACAGACATCTCCAGATTCTCGTAGATTATATATTATGTAGACAAGATAACCAGTATTATAGGCCCGGCCTAAGTCGGGTTAGTTTTGTGCATTAAAACTATTCCATCCCACTAACCAAAGACAATTTTGAAGGCCCTCAAATACTGGCGGTTCCGTACTCTTCTGTTGCCGCTATACAACCCAGCAACCAAACTAATAATGGACGATGATGCGACCCACTGCGACATCTACCCGACGCCAACGAGGCACGACCTCGACCAGTTAACCGACGGATTCCTCAAAATGACTGAACAGTACTTCAATAAGGTCAAAAGACCGAACAAACAAAGGGTAAGTATGATAAAAAACTTAAAGAGAAAGGATTTTGAGAGATATAAAATTAATTGATCAACACTAAAATCCTTAATTTTGTGCCAGTGATGTACAGTTGTAGGTAAACTGCTATAATAGAATTGGGTAGACAAACATTTTCGTATTAGATGCTGTTTTAGTTTGGCAAATTCAAGTTTTTACAATGAAATCCCTAAACTTTTATGTATAAGTATTAAAAAAAAAGTATTTTAGATACAGGTTCACTCACATGCGTGCGCACGTTCTTTTCGTACATTTTTAGGCACTTGCGTATACTTTATAGTTTAAATATTATGTTGTCAAAACTTATACTCGAGCCATTGAGTACCGTTAATTCTAAAATTCACATTAATAAGAATTATTCATGAACCATGATAAGATTTTTTAAACATTCACTCTCTGCTTATCTAGTTACAAACAATATTTCACCCGCAACAGGCTCGATATTTAGTCTACAGATATATTTGTTCCGTAAACTTTGCACAAATAAGCGCTTCGCCACAGTGCCTATAAGTTGTTCCTTGAATTTGATTAGTACACATAGCGATTTAGCGTTGATCAATTAATGTATCGATCAATTTATATATGAAAGTAATGATAAAACATCAAAAATTTTTCGTTTTTAATTTACATTTATATTAGAATCCGAATTTTATTTTATAAACAAATTTTTGTATATGTTATATTGTAATCATGTATATAATTTAATGATGATATCACTTATAGACATTGTCTAAAAATTAAATAGTTGACCGCCATAGGTCTTCATGTTGATATTTTCCCTAAACAATGTTTACAAGTGAAGTATTGGCATGAGTATACTTTGCACACACTATGACACGTAGATACTACTTGCACTGCATGTATTGTAGATGTGCACCATTTCCTATATAATATTTAGCCTTGCTTGACAGTATAAATTTAACTGTTATCAAAAACTATTACACTACTCAAATAATTTGTACTAAATGTTTACTCAAACACGAAATTTTAAATGTCACTGTTGATGTCGTGATTGTATCAAACGCATGCTACTTTTAACTAAAACCTTTTAACTTTGACCCCACAGTGAACCATTTATTTCTTATTATAGAAATAAGTACATATTAGTCATACATAATGTTATGTGATGTGGGCATGTAATAATTATTTGATTAGATATTTTTATTTTTTGTTGCACACTATGTGTTATTTGTAATTTCTTGTTTGAGTCTGACCGCATGTTATTAACTTGACATAAATACCAAGAGACCGCAGACCGGACGTGACTTAAGCTGCCTTGGCATTGTGACACATTTGGCTTCAAAATATTATTTTTCAGTATCGAACTAAGCATCGCTATCAACATTACCTGAGCAACTCATAAAATTAGGCGACATCAATTTTGGCGTTACCGCACAGGTAGTAGCGTCGCTTAGCATCGATTTTTATAAACGTGCTCGGAAAACGGCGACATCGGCTCCGCTCTGCGGTCACGTCTCTGTGGTCGGAATTGTACAAATGTCGTGCAAAAATCGCGCCAGTAAAATGCCTCGAGATCGCGGGCCCCCAACACCGTTGTTGGGGGCGTTCGGTCGGCGACAGGCGACACTAGGAGCTTCGCAGTGGAGCCGCGCCTGTACGCTTGCTGCTGCAGATGGCGCTGGCGGCCGGCGGCGCGCCCGACGCGGCGCTGACGCGGCGCCGCCACTCCACCTCCATCCTCACGCGGAGCGCGCAGGTACCGCACTCACTGATACCTACACCCGACCCGACCGCTCACACGGTCTTACTCTCCTACAGTGAGTCAACCAGCTCATTATATGCAGTTCCATTAAGGCCCAACGATAACTGCTGATTTTTGGATAAGCGTGAACATCGATTGGATTGTAGTGACATGGATAGCGCTAGTCACGTCTACGTTAGTTATAACTTAGTGTCCAGCCCATATCCGCCGCCACTCCCCCTCGCCTCCGCACCAAATATCCCCGTTGACATTTTTCAGTTTGTGCTACGATCAAATGGGGCAGATCTGCGATTTTTATAAAAACGATGTGTGGTTTGATACGTTTCAGTTTAATTTCACAAAATCTTTTCGAAAGAAACATTGGTCTGGTCTTTTGATCGTTTGACTTATACCTTTTTATTCATTCCGAATCAATTTGTTTTTATTTCGTTATTATTTTCTGTGGCATATTTGCGCACTCATTTCATTGACTCGCAAACCGGGTTTGTAAACGATTGTCGTTAAATTGTATTAACCTTACATTGGAGTGGCGTTTGATCTTCTAATATTCACACCTTAACCCACGTAGACTAATGTTAACAATTTGATTACAACACTGTAGGTACTAATTTCACTCGAATATTAATCGTAATTTTATAGATAACAGTGCAGTTGAGGTCTTCGCCAGGTGGATGTCACTCTTGACTGTAGATATATATAATGCAAGCAATCACATATATTGAGATGCAAGACCTAAAGTCGAAGATAACAAGTTATTTTTGATGTCTTACGCAGAGTACAAAATTTAACTCTCTCTGCATTGATATTTCGTTCAATAGAAATCAAAAATATCTTTTTGTCTATATGACTATGTTTTTGCAATCATCTTAATTTTTTCAGTACCTACTGTTGATCGAGAACGACCACATTGTATATGCAAACTGCGTATATATTTGCACTGCTTATTATAAAATTATGCAATTATTATGCACGAAATGCACCAATACTGCGACATATTTTGTTTGCTCGCTTCTTTTGTTTATTTTTATATTTTGTTTTTAGTAGTCTACCTATGAAGTAACATGAAAAATAGAATAATAATATTAAGATATTTCTCATCGGTCATATTCAAGTAGGTACAGTCATTCCTGAAAGTATTAACTGGAGAACTTTGAATACGTAACTTGTTAATTGATCTATGTCAGAAATGCACATTACTTTGGAAAGAATATTTTATTGTGACGTCGTCGGTTACTCCGTTGTTTTTATTGCTCTCACAAAATTATTAGGGAAACTAAATATTAGCTTTTTTTTTGTGGTTGAGGTCCTATTTCACCTATGCATAAGCGTAGTTGAGTTCCGTATGAAGGAATTGACGGTGAAATTAGCCCAACACAATCTATTCCAAATTACGCCTTGGATCGGATCCCTAAGTAATGATTAATACCCGGATTTTAACCAGCCATGATGAAGGTGCAAGCTGATTTTCCGCCATCCAATTACCGTGAGAACTTTAAAACCAGGTAGGTATCTGGGCTGCCGACTTCCATATTGACTGTGATGATGATCAGGGACCAATTGTATAACGAGCTTTCCGAGGAGTTAGTCCAGTATATTGTGAAAGGATGTACATTTCTGATAAGGTCTAACATAAAATTATGCATTTTCTTTAGCTTACATTCTCTGTTTTAATATTTTTGGAAAATGAATGTACTTACTATTACCACAGATTATACTACTATGGATACTTGACTTTCTGTATTCATCGGCCGGCGCTCGCACAGATGCATGCGTAAGTTCCGAAGAGCCACACGCTGATACGCATGTGTCCTATCCCTTTATGATTTCGTGCAAACGAGCATGATTGTGTATGTGTGTGTTCGCCGAGCGATGCATGCTGGAACTCAAATATCAGTATCTATAGTAACTAATCTGCGGTGTAAACAATGTGTCTCAAACGAAGACACACAATATAAGAGATTGACATTGTTTTGCCTTGAGTCAATACATTCTATTGGCACTTCTGGGCGTAAAAGATTGTATGAAATGACTTTGTCTCGTCACTTCTTGTTATTATACTATTTCAATGTTATGGTAGGATGTAGGTAAACTGTTGCCGTGTTAAAATGCGTGTTGTGTGTGGTGTATCAGGGCGGTGTATCGAATTCGCCGTTCAGGGAGCGTGTGGGCAGCACGCGGCTGCCTGACCGACCGAGGCTCCGGATCGAAGCCATGTCAGTACTACTACGTGACACATACATATCATAAATATCACTGTCTATTTTTAAAAGTGACGAAGAAAGTAACATTATTTTGGTTTAAAAAAACAGGCAATGATTTATATAAAACTATATCGTCGCTTAAGTTCAAACACTACGTTACGTTTACGGCTCTTTTCAATAATATTAAAATTTGTAATATCATAAAAGAAAAATAATATATATTTTGATTTTGATGTTTTAAAAATAGACAGTGATATTAAATATTACAATTTATACGCATCTTTTCTTTTTTGTCAAAGGACTGATAACTATCCTATCCTGGGTGTAAAATATAAAGACGCGTATTAAATATGCATTGCGTACACAAGAATCGCTTCATGTTTGTCGCAAGGTGTGCTGGAGCTTGTGCAAAATTCTTCACATCTAACTTTCCATGCACCTCACTCGTTAATATTGTTCATCTCGTCAGAACCAAAAACTAAGGACCTTGCATGCTTCAAACCTTTTCGTTCACATAAACATTAAATATAAGTATATTTTTATTTATATTATTTAAACATTTATATTTTTTAAATGAGATACCTAGTAGTTTTTATTTTCCCTGGATATAAATTATTTTACTAAATTGTTCAATTGTTTTTTACAGATGTCCTTTTGTAATGCCAATTCTAATTCATGACACGGTTATGTTTTCTGTCGCTAAGCTATCATCGAATGCTTGCCCGTGCCTCTCCTATCAGTTGCTTATTCTTATCCTTACCGAATGTTTCATTGCAGCAGCTATCACCTACTAAGTCACTAAACACTAGTCAAAGTAACAAGTAAGTATACAATTCGCTTCATCATGCCCTTTTATAAAATCATCATAATTTTCTATAACTCAACTTCTGCTTGGCAGCTTTGCGTTTGATATATTCTGTTTTGATACCGTATTTAGAATTGTTATTACGCTGTGTTGACATTGCCTAATGTATGACTTCAGGGCCGCAGCGAAAACTGTTTTAGAAAGAACACAATCTCAGACTGGTGAATGCGACGACACGTATGATGATGGGTAAATATTACTTTTTGGATTATTTTTATTTATTTATACAACGTGTAATTATCGCAAAACCTCATACACTCCAATTAGAATGAGGTAAAATGATAATGGAATAACAAAAATAAAATTGAGTTTAGTAGTTTTTTCGCTCAATAGAACTTTAGTATGTCGAACGTGCAATTGATTTTAAGGGAACACATTTTCGGCATGCTTTTGAATGTTGCTCCGCTAATCTGTTCCAGTTTAAATAACAACCTTATTCCATACCTATTCCCCCTTATTACAAAACAAGGTTCCTCTTTAGTTTTTGTATTATAAACCTTACTGTGGTCTACTGAAAATTTATAAATTAGCCCGTAGTAAGTTGATGGTTTTGGGTTAAAAGAAGTAAACAGTTAATAGTTAAAACTTAACCGTTTAAATATCTTGTTTCAGTGTGCTGGAACCGAAGCTAAAAGCGAACTCGTCATTGTTGGAGATAATTGAACGCATGCGCAACCCACAGTTAGGAGTGGGCTTTTTGCAGCAGACCGTCAGTCTACCGTCACACACATTCGTATCCATATATGCCATTCATTGGCTACAAGCCAACATGGAGGCGATGACTTACGAAAAAGCCACATTGATTATGGAGGTATAAATTATGCACAAATAATAATCATCATCATCATCAGCCAAAAGACGTCCACTGCTGAACGGAGGCCTCCCTCAAGGGGGGGTTTGCCATAATCCCCACGCTTGGCAGGCGGCTTGGGGATCGCAGTGGCTCACCGATTAGTGAGAGGACGCTGCTGCCCGTCCTCCGGTGTCTGGCCGCAGTTTTAAGACATACCCGGGTCGTACAAATAATAATACAATAATACAATTAACGACACGGTTGACGCAGTGGTTAAGCGATTAGCTTTCTGCGCTATGTGTCGCGGGTTCGATCCCCGCACGGAACAAATATTTGTATGATCTACAGATAGTTGTTTCGGGTCTGGTTGTGTGTGCATGTGACATGTACGTTTGTAAACTGTACCCACGACACAGGACAAATCCTAGTGTGGGGTAATGTTTTTTTAAAGAAAGAAAGAAAGTATCTGTTTAACGAGTCGAGATCTTCCTATACGTGTGCGCTGAAATTAGATGTGAGGAGAAGCCGCGTTTGCGCATATATCGAAAATTTGTACAATCTCTGTCTGTGTATTGTCTCTTGTGTCTGCTCATGCACACACAAAAACACATCGGTCATTGCAATGTAAACTGTACAGTCAGTGTCACATCTACAGCGAACAAAATGGAAAAATAAACCTTATTCCACTAACATAACTTATATTTTATAATTGTTAAAACAATGTTCATTTCAAGGGGACATAGTTATTTTTTAACTGATACCATAATTTATTGTGACTACTTTGAACATTCCAATTTATATGACGCTTGATGTACAAAAATGATTAAAATTGAAGTATTTACCTGCATATATTTAATTTGCATAATAATAAACATCATTCATTCATTGATATGCTTTATTTGTGAAAACATAGGTACATAAATAGGTTTTTCAGTTAATTTTGTGAAGTTTCCAGGATGTTCTGCCATACAAGGCGTACAAAGTTAGTTATTTTGTAAAAATTAAATTAATGCCATTATACATAAAAAATATAGGGGAAGGTTGCTATGAATGGACCACTTAACTTTACGACCTTATATCTCAAAAAGTATAAGTGATAAAATGAAAGCAGTTTATTATTTTTATTTCGTATGACCTTTATTTATAATAATCGAACGCACAAACAATTCGGGCTTGCACTTTTTGATATAAACGAAGAAAACTAAATCTTGGGGTGTTGCCTTCTTTGGACCATGGGCACCTTCATTGAACCACCAGGTTGCCATCAATGGACTTCAAGAAATTTGTTCTAGAGGTCCAATCGAGGCAACTAATTATAATTATCAATATTACTAATATTACCTATAACAAATATAAAAATCGAAATAACAGAAGCTAAAGTCACTTGCAGTAACTGCAAAGATGACATGAATTAAAAATTAAATCTTATAAGAAATGGCAATCGTAATGAGATCATCAATACTTTTATAAAAATCAAGATCGTCTTAAATTTGCAGCAACTGCTAACTCTATAAAGTACTTCAGTCACTCAGAACAAGATCAACAAGTTATTAAAATCACATATTAAAAAGGCATAATATATATATCAGATATTTCAAAGATTCCAATTATTATATTATTGCAAGTGATGTGATGTGATGTGTGATGTCTATGTTATGAAATGAGGGCACAGGTACTTATTGCCATGTTTTTTGACATAAACACAATCAAGGTGTACCCAGGCTTTACAGATCATACATTGAATCATGTCTTCTATTAACAAGTTTACTGGTTGACGGTTGAGGTTCTTTTGTGGACAGTTTTGGCTTCTTTTGTGTTGTTTTCGGGACTCCATATATTCTGCTTGCTTCATTTAAACCAACTCTTTTAAGTTTCATACTTGTTTCATTCCATCCAAAGTATTTTCTTTTTTTCTGTGACATTCTGAAATTTTAAATTTATAATGATTTCTCTATGGTTTTTTCCATAATTAGTGAAATACTTGGGACCTATTCCCATAATTATGACCAAAAAAATACAGTAAAAAGTTGCTATGATTGGACCGGTCCAATGGTGGAACTCTCTTGAGGTCCATTGATGGCAACAAGGTACTCGGTAAGAAAAAGAAAGCTAAAATATAAATGGTCATGATTAGACAAAATAGAATAACACCCATGGAATCACAATTAAATTGTCTAATAATCCGTAACAGTGCACGCAGACAAATATGAATACAATGATACTTACGTCAAATTGTACTGAGTGAAATTATTAGATTTTGACCGCCGCAAACACAACCTCACGCATCACTCCTCGCCACGTGCCGCAACGTCACTGATGTAAGAAGGGGGTACAACTAAGTCGCCACGGACTCGTTTCGACTAGTTTGGGTGTTGCTAATTTGCACAGTTTTGGAAATACCTTGGTGGTCCAATGAAAGTGCTAGTCCAATGATCGCAACCTTCCCCTACATTAGGGATGTTACGGAGGTGGATTTATCGGAGGCGGAATCGGAGTCGGAGGTTCTCGTAGTGACCTCCGCGGAGTCGGAGGTGAATCGGAGTCGGAGCAAATCTATGAATGTAAAATTTAAATAAATAAGCGCTGCAGCGATAGCATGACTTGCTATCGCTGCAGCGCTACCAAGCGCTTTCTTACTTGTAACTCCGATATATACCTCCGTTTTGATATATCGGAACCGGAGCCGGATTCGGAGGTGTAATTTTAATCGGAGCTTCCGACATATCGGATTCGGAGTCGAAGCTCCGTAACATCCCTAATATACATTAAAATTAAAATTAGCAAAACACATAGTCACAAAAATATTATTAGGGTTCGTACATTATTTATTACGTCAATAGTTCTACAATTTAACTACAATAATCCTACAAATTCATAACAATAACCTTATTTTTATACATTAGAGCTTCTTCATCACGCCGGTATTCCCTAAGGAGTTAGGCAAAGGTGTACTATTTACGCTCACTTATTGAGTTCCATGTAATAGGGGGCGAGCCTATTGCCATCTACCGGGAACATTTTCAAAGTCCGTGCTGCGACCAGTGCCGGATTAATCATGTAGCAAGAGTAGCGCCGCGTATCCAAACCCATCCACGTCAGGAAATCGGTAATCGATTATTTTTTCGGTGAAAATAAAACAGAATTTCAGTTAACGCACAAGTTCTACATAAAGTCACTTTATACTAAAGAGCCCATAGCAGATCAAGTGCCCCTCGACAGAATTTGTTACGGGCCACGCGCTTGCTTAATCCGGCACAGACTGCGACTGAGAATCTACATACATAGAAAAACCCAATGTCACTGCCCAATGAGGCAGTCAGTCAGTCAGAAAAAAAATTAAGACTACAAGATTTTCACATTTACTTGCAGAAACTACTACAAGAAAAGATGATATGCCATGCATCAGGTGATACAACAAAACGATTTGTCATCGGCTACTATATGTACCATATACTGCCACAGAAAAAAGAAAGAGGTTAGCCGAATATTATTTTAATTATTTACACTATTTTATAACGACGGCACGGTGAAATGAAAAATGAAATTGTTTATTTTGCAATTAGGTGTTTTCAATCAGTTTTTCGTCTTTTTTAAATGGTTGAAGCAGTAGCTAAGAGATTCGCTTTCTTCGTTACATTTTCCGGGTTTAATTCGTAGATGTAAGACCTAAGTAAACTACCCATTCCAAGTAGAAATCCAAGTGAGGACCAAACATTAAAAAAAATTGTATTCCGCGAAGGGTAAGGCAGAGGTGTACTATTTTACAGCAACATTTCGCCAATGCAATTCCAAATTTCTGTTGTAAAAATTCAAAAACACGCAAAAACACTTTTCCCGACTTAGAAATCAAACCCAATGTCAGCAGTCCCGCTTGCGACCTCTAGACCATAGAAGCCATGGCTTTCTTAAGAGTAATTAACATAATATGTAACAATTTTATCGTAACAGATAGTATGACCGACTACGTGAAACCTCTGGGGGACTTGCAAAGCTTCGAGAACGAATGGATGGAGGTGGAGGTGTTGGGACCTCGGTCGCCGTTACTCCCAGCTGAGGCCTTGACGGGGGCCATCGACATATCCGGCACTTGCCCAGTTACCGACGACACTGGCGTGGCAGCTTTCCTCAGTGATAACATAGACCCCAGCTATATGCAGCTGGGTTCTGACAGTGATAGTGAGTATAGGGTTTTTTGTAGATTGTAGATTTCTTTTTCAGCCGTAATCGCCTCTCTACCCTCTTTCAATTCCTCTAGGTTCAACATTTTCTGTGACCATTTTGTGTTCCTTGCCATAGGTGTCCAGAAAGTCAAGTTATTTAAATTTTAGAATGTAGATATATATTTAGTCTAGTTATTGACGATATCTGTTTACCTATCCCAATCGTAAATATAATGTCAATCAACTTGTCATATGTTTTTAATATCGCGGTTCTTGACTTAATACTTTTGAACTGCGCCATTTTGATATCAAGAAATACCAATTAAGTAAACAGTTCTGGGGCAATTTTCTTATGACCTCTCTCATTAGAGATCATCTCTAAATCGAGATATATAGAAAATGTTGTTTTCAAATTCCCGTAACATATCTCTACTTTAAACGCTCGGAATGAACACAGATCGGGTGTGAAGATTATATTGCAAAAAATCGTATAGAGAAAAAGACTTTCTAGAGTTATGTCGAAGCGCGACAGAATATTCCTCCAGTAAAGTTTTGTGAGCAACATACGCCGTGTGTTGCAGTGCCCCTATATAAGAACACGCACCTGGACATCGACGTGAACAACAAGAGCGACCGCATCGAGTGGGGCCACGCGCGCTACCAGGCCACGTTCCGGCCCGACCAGGCCTACGAGATGTGCATCCAGTGGGCCGTCGCTAGCGGCAACATCGTGGCAGAACTGGTTCATATCACCACAATATATTATAAAACAAAATCCCCAACTCTTTACCGTATGCGATAATTTCATATTGAATATGTTTTGCGTGAGGATGCCCCACGACGTTACCAGTGATAGAAGGATAATCCGTGGGATTTCGAAAAAAAACTGTGTGCCTGTCTATACCTTCCGAGAAACACTTGTTGACCTAGTGAACTTGCCTAGAGAACTCGTAGAAATTGTTAAAGTCAAAAAATAAAACCCGTGGTTATACCCTTCGATATAATTTGATAATGTTTGGTGTAGGTACGAATTACTCATCATTTTGTATATTTTACGTGTTACTAATGGCCATGTATCATAATGTTTCGTTATTTGAAAAATCTGTGCAAATATACCAATTTTATTTTATTTGCTCTCAAGTTCAGCAATGGTTTCAGTCCAGTAAAATGTATAAAATAAATTCCGATGAGTCATGATGACAGTTTCAGGGTGATGACAAAGTAGCAAATGCAAATCATCAACTTGAAACTGACCGGTACTTATACTATAGGCATAGTGTGCCGTCTAGAACAGGCTTAATTGCGTAGTACTCGCCAAAATCACACCACTTCCCAGACGAAGTCATGATAACAAAGTGATGTGAACAATGTCCGCATTGAACTTGAGATTAGATAACATAGGAAATGCGCAATTGAAGCACTTTCAGTCAGGGTTCTTGGTATATTCGCTTACTATCAGTTATTAAGCATGTAAGCATGTGTGCAATGTAATATTTTCCAGATATTTGGTTGGGCGCGCAAAGCGCAAAGTTGTCGGCTTCAAATGGTGCCGATACCGGCGGACCCCCTCGCTCTCCCGTTCACTCTCAAATCAGACCCTTTGCGAGGACCCATCTACGTGCCTCTCAACGAAGAACCGTTGCTTAGAAGCAAGGCAACATTATTTGAAGGTTCTTATCATATATTATAGTCCCTACTTTATGAATATCGCGCAATGTCTATAAGTTTTATATAACAAGAATCTTATAATCCACTAACATCTACCATCAGAACTAAAATTGATCAAAATAATCTATTCAGGTTTCCCTGAAGATACTTGGCTGGAGCGTCTATTCCTCTTTCAAGAGGCCATAGTGGGTCGGTTCGGGTTCATAAAGTGTACGGTGGAGAGTACATCGCACGAGGCTGGAGTGGGTGACCACTTGTACGTGCACGTCACCGGCAACATGTTCATACTGATCCCCACCACCGTCAAGTCGGAACAGCGGGCGCTGAGGACGAAGCCCGCCAATAAACCTCTCAATGCTAGCAGGTAGTGTTGTATATCATTGGTTTCATCATTCACAGCTTGTTCCTATTCACAGCTGCAAGCTTCCCGATTTGTTCTTGGTAAGTCATCCGGTGAGTACAATTGAGCTCTATGTATATGGAGCTCTAATAACACAAAATTATTGCAGAAGGTTAAATTTTGCTAATATAGAATGTATTGTTTACCACAGATACCCAGTGCATTCGGAAGCTGCACCCAGTCCTCACGAGGGCTACATCACGCGACACGTCAGTGGGAAAAATAAAGACGATTATGATAACAGTCGGCGAGTAAGTTAAATATTGCAATAATTTAAAAATACGGTGTCTATGTGATCGATACCTTTAAGGTTAACAGTAGAAAATTTGTATATGAAATATTTTTATTAGGTATCTATTTAATAATCAATTCGTATGCAAAAACGAGACCATCGGCGTAGTGGTTAAGCGATTGGCTTTTTCTTGTACGATCCTCGCACGGATCAAATATTTGTATGGCTCACAGATGGTTGATACGAGTTGTGCATTCTTTCATGTGAATATTTGTGTGTGTAAAAGCACCCACGACACAGGAATTGTTCCTAGAATGGGGTAATGGTTTTAAAAAGAATAAAAATTGAAAAGATCTTGTGATTTGACATTAATTTCTAAGTAATGACTGCACACGTTTTTCAGATGGGTTTTCTCTGGTCGTGGAACCACATGATATCTAAAAAGTGGAAGTCGTCACAAACACCAGCGACCGGTGACGAAGGCTTTCAAATGCGGATGCTCAGAGACTTCAAGCATTTCTGTGCTAATCAGGAGCAAAGACTCAGCCAGTTTTGGGATCAATGTTGGGAGTTACGAGAAAAGGCGCGCGGAATGCAATCTTGTTAAATTGTATAAGCCAAATAAATAAATGTTAAATTATTATTGTTTAATATATTTTAGTATTTTTCAAATTTTTTATTACAAGGTACAGTCTTATCGGCTGAAGCTAATTCTACGAGCCACTGTTATTGATGCCTATTTTATGTGTGTTGTGTTTTATCGAGCCGATGCGTGA